>OX101818.2:19292272-20492272 GCA_944452925.2 Chrysolina oricalcia
TACTCTTATTTTGTCGGAGACGGCTTCGTATTAATGCAAGATAATGCGTGACCGCACGTGGCACGAGTAGTTAACGAATATTTGGACGTAGTGGGTATTGAACGAATAATTTGTCCAGCTTGCAGTCCTGATGTCAATCCAATTGAGCATCGCTGGAACCACCTTCAAAGGCGCATTTGTCGCCGACCTGCTTCACCAGACACCCTTCATAATCTGCGAATTGCACTTCAGGAAGAATTTGATGCCATTTCACAATAATTTCTTACAAACCTTATTGATTCGAGGCAACATCGACTGAATGAAGTCATTTTGGTGCAGGGAGGAACTAATATCTAGTGTGATATTAGCCCCTTGAAATGTGTTTACTGTTTTTTAAATTTTTATGTTTTTGTTAGTTTTCTAATTAAACTTACGTTTCGATGTTTATTTGTTGTGTTTTCATAGCTTTGTCCGAGGTGTAAAACCAGAGATAATGTCGTGATTAAAAAAACAAAAAATTCAGAAAAGATCCGGGTTCAATGAGATTTCAGTTGACAACAACTGCCATAGTTGTTGCACTCCACAGGGTGTTTCAAATTTTGGAAAAGAAACTTCGTCTCATTATTGATTTGCATTGCATTATTGCATTATTGATCAAATTCAAATCTGAATACAAATTTCTGACGTGGCATCGTTACTAAGGAATTATTCTAAAATTTAAAAACAGAAACATTAAAATCAAAGGAGCGATTCGAGAGGAACCCAACTTTGAATTTGGGTCCAGTTTTTAGTGGCCTGTTTTTTTGCCGGTGAGTGTATATGTATGAAAAAAACAAGTATTTCATATTTTTCAGTTTTAAGAGCTATTATTTGAATTGGTAAACTTCAAGTGTTATTGTAGAGAAAAATATTTAAAAAACGTTTTTTTTTTAATTTCTGCGTAGATGGGTATGATTGCATATATGAAGATTACTATTTATTTTGAAAACCAGTTTTTGTTAGTCACAAATAAAAGTACTTTACAAATTCATATTTTTTACACTACTCGTATTCGACTGACAAATTTCAGCATTTGATGATTGAAAATCAGTTTCTAGAACATGCAGAACTTTTTATGAAGAATTACTTTTTCACCTAAAACAAAATTCAAAAAGTTTTCCATATGTCGCCAACGTAAGCGGACATACTGTATACTCTTTATATTTCTTCTCTTTTTTTGATGATTATGCGGCTGTGTTTCATGTGCTGTGAAATATATGGAGCGCGCCTCGTAGATGAGCACAAGATGTGATCCTGGTAGATTCACAATCGACACTTGACTTCCTTTTCGTATATACACTCCAACGGCTCCTTATAAAATAAATATTTCTATGAGATAAATTATTGAGGCCAGGTGTCTGAACCTATATTTAGTTTCTTATAATATCCCCGGATCGTTGGTACACTCAAATTATTTTAGATCGATTTAATAGATGAATTATTTCACCTTCAAAACTACGGTTCTAATTTTTCACCTGATGGTATATCTAATATCTATAATAGCTGTTCCAATACTTAACAGTGACAACAAAGCAAACGTAATTTTTCTTTGTGTTAACAACTTCTTTTTCGATATTTCTTAAATAATGAACTTCTTTAGAAATACTTGTGGTGAGGATTCATTTAGTTGATATTTTTCAGTATTTAAGCGCAAAAAGTAGGCCTTTGCTCGTAGGGGAGGCAGTATTCATCTATTATTATTTATGTGACGTAGAGAGTTTTTGTACTTTGTCTACAAAGTTCATTTCATTACCTCGATGGCTCGATGAACTAGTTTCTGGAATATTTTGAGATAAACTGACCCTTTCATCAATCGTTTTAATGTCTTCTTGTGTCTAAAAAATGATTGGAAAGATTTACGCCAAATAAAAACAATTATTCTCTTACTAGGTGTGAAATCTTCCAATAGGCCAATCAATAGAGGATTTTTTCGTAACAAAAATACTAGTAGGAAACCGATATTCTGTTATGTTTTCGACTCGCAACTGTCATTTATCAATTTGTTATAAACATTTAAATGCAAAAAACGTGTTTTTTCTTATTGTTTTGCTTATAAAATGAAAACTATTGAAGCAATCTGGTTGCTGTAATGGATAAAATTGTAGAGAATTGAAACAGGAACAAAATAATGGAATGTTTCACGACCCGATCGGATCATTAAAAAGAAATGCATTTTTTTTCAAATTCATAACTTCGCTATTGTAGGGTTCGTCCTTCTTATGAAATTATTGAATCATGTGTACTTTATGTGTGCACGAAACAGGCCTGTCGGATCATAAGTTTTGACACAATTGCGATTTGATTTTTTTGCACTATTTTGCAGCGTGTCTGGATGCACCTATAGGTATAAAGTTAGCGAGACAACTTCGAAAAAATTGAAAACGGATTATTCCATAATTTGCTGCCTTTTTGTCGCTAATTAGTTGCGAAGAAACAAATTTTGTCGCTCTTTTTTTTTTAAATATGCGTTGTTTTGCTAACTTCATATGAACTTACCGAAACAACTTCCATAATTAATATTTTTTCACAGTTCTGAAGTATCCATAATTAATTAGCCGCCTTCTTGTCGCTAATTAGTTGCGCAGAAAAAAAATGGTCGCTCTTTTTTTTTAATATGCGATGTTTCGCTAACTTCATATGAAGCGTAATTTCTATCTTTTCTCAGTTCTGAAATTTCCAGAATTTGCCGCTTTTTTGTAGTTAATCAGTTGTGGAGAGAAACAACTTGACTCTTTTCTCAAATACGATGTTTTGACAAATTCCGTTATTTTTATCTTCTCTCACTTTATTGGTATCCAAAAATTGCTCCTTTCTCCAAAAAAATATGCAATGTTTCGCTTATAATATGAAGTTAGCGGGACAACTTCCGTCATTTTTTAATATTTTAAATGGTTTTATTCAGCTTACAGTTTTGTTTGTGTGGGTCAAATCTAGAAATTGAAATTTTAACTCCGTTCCTGTTGAGCGATTGATCTGAAATTTTGTGCACACCTTTAATTGTGATGACAATGCAATTATGTATATTTAGTGTCCTTGTGAATCCAAGATGGCCACCACCACTAAATGGCGGACATATTGTTTTTCGACCCCCTCAATATGGTTATCAAATTAATGAACTAGTAGAATGCAGTACACCATGAAAAATTCCAAATCCAAGATGACCGCCGCCCAAAATGGCGGATGACATATTTTGCTCAACCCCCTCAATATGGATATCAAAATAAAGGGCTAAAAAAATGAAAACATTTTTTTTCAAAGCACATTAGCTATAGAGGAAATCATGTACCCCCATCGAACTAATGAAAATGGATCATTTTTGGCCTCAGATAATGTAACATAATAAAATGGATGCTTCCATCACCCTGCAAGTTACAGCAACCCATTATAGCTCGACACTTGTTCATTTTGATACAAAACTACAACTCAAACGACTCACTCTGTAATAATATTGCATGCCTCAACTTTGCTCACTTATTATAAGTCTCAGAGCACATCGGCTGAGTAAAATTTGAGGAGGGGGCGTCAGAAAAATATGGTGGGAGTGAATTTACTTCTGTACAGTGCTTCAACATATACAGGGTGTCCGGTAAACCTTGTACAATATTGAAACTGGTGATAGACCAGGTCATGACTGTTCAGAATATCGGAATTTCACCTCAGTAAAAATATCACCGTTTTCGATATAATGGGCATTTTAAGAATTTCTGGAAAATCGCTACCTAACCTTGGATTTTTGAGTGCCATGTATACAAATTGGGACGAATCCAAATATCTTTGCTGCTGAAGATTACTGATGAGTGATGCTTCTAGACGTACATAACAGTTTTTCAGAAAGTGAAAACATTTTTCAAGAAATGAGGGTAAAATGACAGATTTGAGTTTCATCATTTTTTTTTAAAAAAGTTTGACATTATTATCTGAAAGAAACATAACCAATTGGAAGTGGACATTCACTTCAAAAGAATGCTCATTTTGTCCAGACTCTACCTTGGTATAAAACAAACGATAATTATTTTTGGAAGAAGTGGTTTCCATTGAATTAGGCATGGTTTTAATCTAGGCTTCTATCAACTTTTATTTAAGAAAAAAAGGAAACTACCCAACACCAAAACTACGTCACAATCACACTCGACGCGCGTTTCGCCAACAAAGTTAGCATCTTCAGGAGCTAAAAGTAAGCTTTTAAGATTGTAACGTAGTTTTGGTGTTTAGGTATTTTATTTTTTTCTTGAATTGTATTTACACCAAAGGTTCCAAAATATTAATTTAATTGATCAACTTTTATACTTACATCCAAAAATTATTTTATTTAGATTTTATCAAGATAAAATGTGGAAATAATTATTAATAATAAAGAATAGACTGCTTGGTAGCATTAAATAGTATGTCAATAAAATTAACTTTTCAAGTAATTAGGCCTAATAAAATTATCGAAATGAAATGTTGAAATGTTGAAATGTTGAAATTATCCGACATGGCACCGATTAATACGAATTCTTGTGATAAATGTCGCAATTGTCCAACATCCAGATTCCATCGCAGTTTCAGAGACCGACAGATATACAGGGTGTAACCAAATAAGTGCAAACTTTTTTAAGAGATGAATCCTTGTCGAAAATTAAAAACTTTTGTTTGAACAACTTGTGGCTTCTGTCGTAGTTTTTTGAAATTATTCCGCTTGTTTCATTCAGTGGTATTTATTTCTTTGTTATGCCGTACATACGTTATACTCCTCGAGAATATGCGCATATGCACAACATTTATGGTGAATGTGGAGGTAGTGCTACTGCTGCAGCAGCGCTTCATGCAGAACCATATCCGATTGCACAATGCCGCTCATAGAATCGCTGATTTGGGGGCTATAACCTATAACGCATTTGAAAAAGTTCTTCTTGAAAATATGTCGTCTCTGCGTACGAGTGGATGAAAAATAACATTTTTGTAATATTATTCAGTGCGATGTTTAATAATCGGTATTGTGGTTTATAGTGTATGTTGATTAAAAAAAAACGTTGAATTAGTATTTACTTCATTACATCTCAATGAATGCTTTTAAGCAGTTGATTCGTTATTACTCAAAATTATTTAATCATTTCATCTCGATAGGATAAAAATAAAAGACATTACTGGCAAAGTCTAATGGAGTTGATTTTAGCTCAGAATAACATCACACTCTGTATAGAACAAAAAAGCAATAAATCAAATTCAATTTTCTTATGGTACTACTTACTACACAACTGTGAAAATATAGAAATCGCGAAAGTTGTTTCGTTAACATCAGATGAAGTTAGTGAAACATCGCATATTTAAAATACGAGCGACAATTTTTTTCCGCAACTAATTAGCGACAAAAAAGGCGGCAAATTATGGATATTTCAGAACTGTGAAGAAACAGAAATATGTGAAAATATAGAAATTGCGAAAGTTGTTTCGTTAACATCAAGTGAAGTTAGTGAAACATCGCATATTTAAAATACGAGCGACAATTTTTTTCCGCAACTAATTAGCGACAAAAAAGGCGGCAAATTATGGATATTTCAGAACTGTGAAAATATAGAAATTGCGAAAGTTGTTTCGTTAACATCAAGTGAAGTTAGTGAAACATCGCATATTTAATAAACGAGCGACAATTTTTTTCCGCAACTAATTAGCGACAAAAAGGCGGCAAATTATGGATACTTCAGAACTGTGAAAATATAGCAATTGCGAAAGTTGTTTCGTATACATCAAGTGAAGTTAGTGAAACATCGCATATTTAAAAAACGAGCGACAATTTTTTTCCGTAACTAATTAGCGACAAAAAGGCGGCAAATTATGGATACTTCAGAACTGTGAAAATATAGGAATTGCGAAAGTTGTTTCGTTAGCTTCAAATGAAGTTAGTGAAAAATCGCATATTTAAAAAACGAACGACAATTTTTTTCCCGGAACTAATTAGCGACAAAAAGGCTGCAAATTATGGATACTTCAGAACTGTGAAAATATAGAAATTGCGAAAGTTGTTTCTTTAACATCAAGTGAAGTTAGTGAAACATCGCATATTTAAAAAACGAGCGACAATTGTTTTCCGTAACTAATTAGCGACAAAAATTCGGCAAATTATGGATACTTCAGAACTGTGAAAATATAGAAATTGCGAAAGTTGTTTCGTTAGCTTCAAATGAAGTTAGTGAAAAATCGCATATTTAAAAAACGAGCGACAATTTTTTTTTCTGAAATCGTTCAAGAATGCCCGCTTTCTCGGAGCAACTTCAGGCCTCAAAATACGCTAATATAGTATTTTAGTCCGTTGCTAAGCAACGAACTTTCTCGGACCGTTTTCGGACCTAAACGGTACGGGAATAGTAATTTACGTAACAAGTCCAGAAAATACTGTTTTTTTGGACGAGTCGACCAAATTCTAGGACGAGCGTTAGCGAGTCCTGGAAGTCTACGAGTCCAAAAAAACTGTTTTCGGACGTGTTGCGTACACTATTTTTTCGGCAACCATGTAGAATAACAAATCAATGAAACGCTTTAGTCTAAGAGACGAAGAGAGGTCGACCTTCACCCATCTGTTAACCGGATGACACATACTTTTCTTTCAGTTACATAAATAGACGAAAACGCCTAAAATGAGTTGCCTATGAAAAGGTGGTCATGACTATATACAGTGAGTTTCAAAAATTTGCACCATATGGAAACTTTTTTATTATCGATTTGTCAGAAAATTTTATTCTTAATAAAAATTAGTGCATTACGAAATACTTATATTATATAAGTTATCAAACTTCTAAATTTCCCAACGGTGTACAGGGGCGAACAAAAAATAGAATTATGATCAAGAGTAAACTACCCTGGCTGTGATTCCAAATTTGAATGTTTCGAAAATTTTAGTTCTTATTTGTAATATATATATATATATTATATATATATATATATATATATATATATATATATATATATAAATTCGAACAGAAGTTAGGTACCAACAGAAACATTCTAATTCTTATTCATATTAAATTTCGAGCACTTCCCGGCCTAGTCCGGGAAGTCCGTACTTCCCGGACTAGGCCGGGAAGTGCTACTTTCCCAGAGAAAAAGTGTCCGGGAAGTGAATACTTCCCGGATGGTTGTCGAAAAAGTACTTTCCCGTATCGAAAACGATACGGGAATATTTTTGCCGGCTTGTTTACATTTTAGACAGTTATTGAATTCACGCAAACAATATGTAGAATTCCTTAGTTTTTGATAATGCTGATTGCGATTTCAGAAAAAATAGTATGTGTACCTCGTAGTAAAAGCACATTCCCAGACTTCAATGCTTGTTGGCCTCGGCTTAACGCCTCGGCCAACAATTTACATTGTCGTCCGGGAATGTATTGCTTTTACTACTAGATACACAATATACTATTTCCGGAAATAATTAGCAACAAAAAGGCGGCAAATTATGGATACTTCAGAACTGTGAAGGAACAGAAATAACTGAAACAACGCATGTTTTCTTTAAAGAAAGAGTGACAAATTTTTTTTCTTCCCAACAAATTAGCGACAAAAAGGTGGCCAATTATGGATACTTCAGAACTATGGTTGGATGGTTCAGAACTAAGTTGATTTGCTAACTTCATATGAAGTTAGCGAAACAACGCATGATTTAAAAAAAAAGAGCGACATTTTTCTTTTCTTGCAACTTTTTCGAAGTTGTCTCGCTAACTTTATATAGGTTCTTGATGCTCTAGTGATAGTCCGATTTCAATTTCTCAAACATATTTTGAAAGTAGAAGTATAGTATCACAAAGTATATTTTCTCATTCGACGCTACAATGATGCGAAATGGGAGAAAAGTGCTTGCAATAAAAATGTCAAATTGCAATCGTGCCAAAACTCATGATCCGACAGCGCCTGTTTTGGTCACACATGAAGTACACATGATTAGAATGTTTATAACAAATTATTAAATTACAGTTGCGAGTCGAAAATATAACAGAATATAACTACGGAATGTCTTTCATGTGATGGAATAGTCGTTTTTCTACTAGTATTTTTGTTAAAAAATCACTGATTTTATGTATTGATGTTCAAAATAAAGTGCTCACTGCAAACACACATTTACTAATTGGATTCCCGTTTTTAGTCCTAATTCCCTATGTTTTAGCTTATTTCTGGCTTCTGGGAAAAGAGTGCGTGGACACACATGCAGATGAATAATTCTTACGCCACAGTGAACATTTTTTTTGACCTACCAGTCATACCAAAGCTATGCTTTATGCATTAAAATCGAATCAAATATAAAACGACAAAGAAATAATCAACAATTTATCAACACGAGATCTTATGGCAGAATGTTTGTTGGCACTTCGAGGTGATCGGTAATTTTAATTCGCAATGAGAGACGAAATAGATTCATATTGTGATTAACTTCAGTATTATACAGGGTATTACAAAATTCAATACATATTCCTGGGGTCAGAATAAGACTTTTTCCCCATAAACAAGTGTCCCAAAATTCACCACTTCCAAGCAAAGTGATGAATTACAATTTGAAGAGGAAACGAAGTGAAAAGTCTAGCCCAAGCATTTTAGTTTCCTTTACCCCTTACCAGCGATTTTCTCGAAAACGGTTAGCCGATTCAAAATAACGCAGAAGGTAAAATATTTGTTTTTTTATGGTCAACTCAATGGTGATGATTACATCATTTTTTCGTCGGGAACATAAATTTTTTAAGAACTATAGGCAACCCTCATTCACCCCCTTGAATTTGAGTTACCTCATTTTGGAAGCAAGCCATGAACAGGGCGTCCAAATAACCAAGGACCTATGAATTTTCCGAACATTTGAGGCATAATTGCAGCAACAATTCAAACTTTACGATTTTTTCCCGCAACCTGTGATATCTGTAGCTTGAGGAGGTGAATTTTAGGACCCCAGAAATGCCCTTGAAATAATTGTAATAATAATAAAGGTCTATTTCGAGAGTTTTGACCCTACGAGCGAAAACTCTTTTTCCCCTAGGCTACAACATATTGGAACTTTTAATGTTGAAGTGGTTCAACGTTGCTCGATCACGTTGAATTATTTGCTATTATTGCATATGGAAATTACAAAACGTTGGCAGGGTTTCAAATTCCATTTGAATTGTGCGAAATCATTCGACTTCATATTTATATGGAATAAATGGAAGTCAGGTGCTCAAAAATCGTAAATAGTTCAATATTATCATCAACATATTTTAGATCATTATCTGTTACGTTATATTAAATTTCCGTTATATGAATCGCAAACATTCTATTACACTATTAAAATTAAGATTATGTTTCACCTGGTACGTATAATATCCATAATAATTGTTCCAGTAGTTCATTTTGGATAAAAACACTATATCACTTCACACCTGAAACGCTTACATACTCAGTTTTTGATGAACAAACTTTGTTACAAATTAAAACGATAATGGTAATAATTTAATTGCTATCCTTACTGATAATAAGTAATTAATGTTAACGAAAAAACACCATTTCACTTCAAACACTGTGTTGGTGGAAGTTTCGATGAGGCACTCAGCTGTTTTCCACTGCCTTCTAGTGGCTGTGTCATATCTCACATTAAAGGGGGATGAATCTGGAAGGTGGTGACGTCATGTGGTCCAGATAACCGGATTAAAGAAACTGGACATAGGCGGACGAGGGAATAGAAATTAATAGATCCTGTATGATAATTACACGATATTATACAGAGGTATATGTGTAGATTTCATGTCATGATAAATAGATGACTGAATTATTTTTTGAGGCGTTGAACTCATCATTTCGTTTTTAGAATGTTTTGAAATGTACGGAAATTTCTTGAAATAAATAATAGCGTAATGAAAGTTCGAATGAAATGTATGGAACGGGGCCTTTGAAATAATTTGTATTCAAACCACCCCTTGCATGATGTCAAAAAATTACAGAGAAAGAAAGAAAACTGGGTGAATACGAATATTTTTCAAGAAATAACACACTTAAAAAATATGTACACCTTAATAAATAATTCTCAAAACTCAGAACTCTGACAGATATATAAAAAACTAAGACAAAATTAAAATGAACACGTTCAGAATAAAAGTCAGGAATTAAATAGGGAAAACAATCAAAAAACAATTTGTTTTAAATAGGAATTCGCAAATCAGAAAAATGCGATTCAAGGGACGTGATAAAGGAGCAAATCCTATTGAAACATATGCATGACATGGATTCTGACAAAAATATCTATACCTCCTTTAAGTTTCACATACAAATCTCCTATTCGAAGAATTGTAATCGGATGATATCCAGAATACATTTATTTATTGAAACTTCATAATCTGCGCATAATTGAATGCTTTTCTCCTTCTTGCTGAAGGGCACAAGTGGTATTCCCCATTCTGAATATTCTACTCTTTCCGCCGACCTCGTTTTATCATGTCTGTTTAATATTCTTCAGTGTAAATGAAATCGACCATTTATGACCCCCATCAATGATCGATTTGTTATTAATGGAGGATTTTGAGAAATCGTTCATTAATGACCCTTATTATTGGTCCAATTGTCATTAATGGTCGATTTGTCATTAATGGTCGATTTCTCTATGAATGAATGATAGTTGCGTAGGCAACCAAACATGAACGAATTCAGATGTTATGGACGCTAAAATGGATATTTGCGATACATTTATGTGGCCAGATGTTACGGAAACTGATAAAGTAGCATCTCCTGAAATAGTTTTTCAAGATTTTTGCGGAATTTTGGAAATATTGTAGCGAAGGCCATTATTTTCACTTCACAATAAGAAAAAAAAAATTAAAGAAAGTTTTTTACCAAAAAATGGGTGTGCGTTTAAACGTACAGTAGGCATTTGGATAAAAAAAAATGAAAACGACAAATGAAAAAAATCATTCTCGAAGCGAATGTACAGGATTATAATGAATTTGTTAAAATTGTAAAAAAAATTATTTATGGTACTCCATAAAGAACCTTATGTGTAAAGTAACTTTGCATTTGACGCAAATAACTGTTACGACTTTATGGCAAACTCACAAGATGATCGTCTCTATCAAATATGGAATCTTCATGTTCGACTCTTTTGTGCAACAACCACTCATTTTGCACTGTCAGGTCTACAACATCGATTCTATCAAATATGGAATCTTCATTTTTGACTTTTTTGTGCAACAACCACTCATTTTGCACTGTCAGGTCTACAGCATGTACAGATATTGAGAAATACCATTTTTTACCTCTGATGATAGGGAATATGCAAGTGATTTAAATTTACTTGATTTTTTTACCTCGTATACTTTATTGTCTTGAAATTACACCTAAACCATTAGTTTATCATTTAGTTTGTATTTAACTCCATAAAACTTTAATCAAAATGTGCAAAATAAGCGCGCGGAATTTAAAGGACCCCGCAAACTCCTTATGGAATTTGGGTCCCGGTGGATTTTTTTGAATTTTTGGTATGATGTAGTCCATGTGATTCTCAACCAATGTTACCATTGCGCCAACCCAATAAAATGAACAGTTTTGCTGCCAGGGGGCGTTGAAATCACCCCTTGCCCAGATTAGACTATTCGTTTTTGAATCTGGTAACGATATTTTCACTTTTTTCATTGTTGCTAATGTTGCACAATATTGTACTGTTTTATAAAAAAAATTCTCACCACCTCCCCTTTTCCCCCCAACTCCTATTACGGAACGCAAAAAAAATATTTCTCGAGTGCCTTCAAATGTATCGTCGAATGTTTAAATATGCCTAAGTAAGGGAAATAGCAGTTTTTTATGATTATCCCCCCACCCCCCAAATGACACAAAACGAAAAAATTTCGGTGGATTTTTCTGAATTTTTGATATGATGCAGTTCAAGTTATTTTGAATAGAAATAAATTGGGTGACAATCTTCAAAAATGAATAGTTTTGATGCTAGGGGGCGTTGAAATCATAGTTTGCTCAGAATGGACTATTCATTATTATAGGCGGAAATAATAGCTCTACGTATTTTAGGTTAGATTATGCTGATCAATTCTGTAATTTTTCATGAAATGAAAATCTAAAACCTCCCCCTTACCCCTACCCTTAATTTAAAACACGAAAAAATGTATTCCCGACTACTTGTAAATGCTTTATCAAAATGAATGTTTTAATCAGCTCAAATTGAAAAAAATCATACAGTTGTTTAATATCACCTTTCCCTCCCTTCAGAAAAATATTGATGGAGTTTGATAACTTCTTAGTAGGGCATAGTTCATGATTTTTGAATATCAATCAATTGGGCGAATATCTTGAAAATAAATAAAAATTAGACATCCACAATTTGAATTTGAGGTGGTGCCTGAATTATTTTTTTTCGTGTTTTGAAATAGGGGTTGGGGGTAAGGGGGAGGTTTTAGATTTTCAATTTATGAAAGTTTACAGAATTGTTCGGCATAAAATAAAACAAAAATACGTAGAGATATTGTTTCCGCCTATAATAATGAATAGTCTATTCTGAGCAAGGTATGATTTCAACGCCCCGTAGCATCAAAACTGTTCATTTTTGGGGTTTGTCACCCGATTTATTTCTATTCAAAATAAATTGAACTGCATCATTTCAAAAATTCAGAAAAATCCACCGAACTTTTTTCGTTTTGTGTCATTTGGGGGGTGGAGGGGATAATCATAAAAAACTGCTATTTTCCATATTTAGGCACATTTAAACATTCGACGATACATTTGAAGGAACTCGAGAAATATTTTTTTTGCGTTCCGTAATAGGAGATGGGGAAAAAGGGGAGGGGGTAAGAATTTTTTTATAAAACAGCACAATATTGTGCAACATTAGCAATAATGAAACAAGTGAAAATATTGTTACCGGGCTCAAAAATAAATATTCTAATCTGCGCAAGGGGTGATTTCAACGCCCCCTAGCTGCAAAACTGGGTTGGCCCAGGTAATTTCCATAACCTCCAGTATTGAATTTATATCGTTTCACCCATGTTCATTTGATTTCATTTATTTTCATTTAATTACCTCTCCATCCAGTTTACCTGCAAACTCCCTATATAACTAGGTTTAAGAGTACAATTGTATTAGTTAGTTTTTATACTTGATAATGGGAGAAAGCCCGAAACCGGTCGTAAATATAAAAAACTAGTGGAAATAAGACAAAATTGTGTTTCTTTCGTTTCATTAAAGTGATTATGCATATTCCTTATTGTTCGGTAAAGACTGATATTTTGGTCGTTTCGATCGACTCCGCCAATGTATTTATTATATATTTTTATCATTTGTGTTTGCTCCACATCCACCCGTTTTTTTCGATTCGTGTAAAGCGAGTTACAGTGTGAGGTGGTTCTGTTCCTACATAATTTGAAATAACGTTGACGATACTATTATCGTTCCAACTCGCCATAATTATGAAACGTTTGTTGGTCGATCGAAGTTCCAATTTCCTCTTTAAAATTTTTTGAAAATGTTATTAGAAGGTAAGGGGCACTTTGCTCTTCTATTTCTCGAAGAGTAGCAGTGGCCTTGATATTTCTATTGCCAAGTTCTTTTATAAG
This sequence comes from Chrysolina oricalcia, assembly GCA_944452925.2. Classification (NCBI taxonomy): domain Eukaryota; kingdom Metazoa; phylum Arthropoda; class Insecta; order Coleoptera; family Chrysomelidae; genus Chrysolina; species Chrysolina oricalcia. Next base: position 19,305,829 of record OX101818.2, read on the forward strand.
AGAAACAGTAGAGAACGAGTTGTCAAAAAATAAGTGATATTCTGCCCTAACTTTTGAACAAATCACATCTGCATAGTTCAGAATAAACGATGGTCCATGTGAATTAAGATTGTTATTTCATCATATAACATAAAAAGTTTGGTAAGAAATCCTCAAGAAAATTTTACACAATTTTCTGTCGTTGACTCCAAATGCCGATTTGTTTCCACACTTTGTAGTTACCCGGTAAGGGTCGAATTGCATTGAATACTCAATAACACATTGGTTCGGTCTGTTTCGCTTTTTAGTCCACCCCAAAAACAACCTACATATTGTGTACACACAAACTACGATCAATATAACCAATCTAATCTATTTACGTTTCCGCCTACTTCGACACACCAATTTAATCAGCGTATTTCCCATTCGCCATGAAATATAAACCAACAGTTATTGTCATTGGGAATGCTACTGCTACCGAACAGTTAATGGCGGTTTTGTAATCATATATAACAACAGAACACTGAAACTGGTCGACTATGAAGTGAGTAGGTAGCTGAAAGCCAAAATGAAAGAGCGATGATAGTTACACAACCAAAAATTTTTTGTTGGTTCAAGAGCTTCTTGAATGGAAGAACACAATGTGTGAAAGTGGTTGGATGTATTTCACATGCTATAACAGTATATTCTGGTGAACCACAAGGTTCACATTCCGGCCCACCTATTCAATTTATTTGTAAATGATGTTTCTCTCTCAATTAGAAATTCTCGTTTTTTGCTATCTGCTGACGATCTGAAATTATTCCACTCTGTGAACTCATTTCATGCAAGATGATATACACTCATAAAAGACTTCCACCTTGAAGTGTTAACAAATTTCGATCTTGAGTAACTTTCTTTTTACCGATTTTTATAGTTTTTTTTTAATGGGAAGAAGTTTTTCCTAAATTAATTCTCATCAAACAGATTTCCAATTATTGAATAAAGCATTGCATTTTCTATACATATTAGTCATATTTAATGATCACGATTGTCATGAAAACAATTGTTTCCTTTGTTTATTATTTGACAGCTGTATTATTGTCATAACGTCAGTTTGAGAAAACTTTTATTCGTTCTATCAATGGCTTTGAGTGAAGAAAACTGTGCCAAAGCCATAACTCTTTTAGAAGAGGGACGAAATTATCAATGTGTTGCTGGAAGAATAAATGTTAGCCGTTCTACTATACGAAGAATCGAACAAATCAGAGAAACAGGCAGAAATGAAAGAAAGCCTGGAAGTGGTCCAAAATTTAGTACTTCCAATGCTGATAACAGGTATATTGTTTTAACTGCCTTTTGAAATGGACACTTTACATCAATGGAAACAAAAAATCAACTTCGCGAAGTTAGGGGCACCGAAAGTAAGTGGACAATTCGTCGCCGATTAAGCAAAGCTGGGTAAAGGCTTGCAGACCAGCTAGTGGCCCAAAGTTGCTCAGACGTCACCGGGTGACAAGATTAGCGTTTCCATGTCAATATCTCATGTGGAATGATGCCGAGTGGCAAAACGTTATTGTTACGGATGAATCACGATTTTGTGTGCATTCTCCAGATGGTATGAAGCGCGTTTGGAGGCGAACGAGCGAAATATGTTAAGGAGTGTACTTTCAGCTCCCGTCTCAGTCATGGAGAAGGATCGTTAAGGTATGGGCCGGAATATCAATAGAAGATCATACTGAGCTTGTTTCTGTTAAAGATGGAGCATTGACAGCACGAAAATACATTAATGATATTTTAGCTGACTACTTTGTCCTATAATCACACTTTATAGGAGACTACTTCCTCCTTATGCAAGACAATGCGAGATCACATTCCGCCAGGTGTGTAACAGAATACCTGAATGAGGTTGGTATAGAGAAATTAAATTGGCCAGCAAGCTCCCCTGATGCAAATCTTATTGAGCATGTATGAGACTATCTAAGTAGATGTGTGAGAAGTCGCGTAACACCACCTACGAACAAAAATAAAATTTGAGTTGCGATCATAGAGGATTGAAATAACTTGCCCCAGGAGTATATTCGAACGCTAATTCGTGGAAATGCCTCGGAGAATTGAAGTTATTGTCTAACCTAGAGGAGGGAACACCTGATATTCAAAAATTGGGTGAGTGTGTTCTTTTCAACCGTTCGCTACTTATGTTATCGTCTAGCTGTCAATTTTTCTATATTGAAGAATAAAGATCTCGCAGAGAAAATGCATTGCTCTATTCAATAATTCATAAATTTTAAACGAATCATGAAATCGGAATGAATGAAGGAGTACTATATAGGAAATGTACCAAGCTTGCATACAGGATAATTTCGCGTGTCATCCAAAAGCTGTATTTCACTATAGAGTGTCTCAAACCTAGATGATAGATACATAACTTTGTTTTTTCCTGTATAATGTGTATAATTTGGACCTTATTAGAAAATATGTTTAATGTGACGAATTTCCTTTTATTTTGAAAAAAAATCAAAATCTGATTGAAAATAACAAAGTTATTCAAGATCAAAATTAGTTAACATTTGAAGGTGGCTGTTTTCACGCACCTGAGTGTGGATACCTTGACTGGTGTCAACTCAATGGGATTCAAATGTCAGGGAGTGTTTTGTTAAATCTTTTTTCCGCATACAAATATCTATCAACATTCCTTTAGAATCTTTGATAATCAATTATCACGGGTTAATGAGACCAAAGACTTGGGAATTAAAATTGATTCCAATCAATTTTTCTGACAACACAAACGAAATCACAGCAAAAGCTTATAAAATGTTGGGTTGCACCTTCAGGGCATGCTGAGATTTCAGTCACAGCACATTGAAAACATTTTACCATTGTTTATATAGAATATAGTTAGTCAACCTTATGGGATTATAATTGGATCAAAATGGATGCGACATGTAGATGGCGATAGTGAGCTCGCATCCAAGTCATGTCGTAACTTCAGTGATCTGGCCTCCAAGTAATGTCGTAACTTGATTAAAACAATGGAAAAGCATTAAAATCAGGGTTTTTTGAAGAAACCTGCATTAAAATGACGTCAAATGTTTGTAACTAATCACGCTAGATGACACTCGAGTTTGTGTCCAATACCTTTCCCACAGGCATTGACTAACTATGTTCTATTTAAACAATGATTTTACTGTATGGTCTCCACACTGATTGCTATATCAAACAGATAGTAAGGGTAAAAAAATCCTTGAGGTGTTGTGCTTACTAATTGGGTCTACGTAGGGAAGAATATGAATATACTGAAATAGAATTCCTTTTAATATTCGTAGAAGGGCCACGTTTTTTTCCTATTTTTAATCCCGACTTCTATCTCGGGATCTCGAGATCCCGACATCTAAGTCGAGATTCTATCTCGGGATCTCGAGATCCCGACATTTAAGTCGGGATCCCGACTTCTATCTCGGGATCTCGAGATCCCGAGATAGAAGTCGGGATTTCGGCTATATCGCCTATATCTACTCTTTGTAGTCAACTTCAGTCGTCACTCGTCAGTCTTTACACTCTTTGTCGGGTTCTCGAGATCCCGAGATAGAAGTCAGGATCCCGACTTAGATGTCGGGATCTCGAGATCCCGAGATAGAAGTCGGGATCCCGAGATAGAAGTCGGGATCCCGACTTAGATGTCGGGATCTCGAGATCCCGAGATAGAAGTCAGGATCCCGACTTAGATGTCGGGATTTCGAGATCCCGAGATAGAAGTCGGGATTAAAAATAGGAAAAAACCGTGGCCCTTCTACGCCTTCGTAAATAAGGCTAAAGCCGCAGTGCCTGCCATCAACCACATCATCGTCCCGAGCTTGGTATTTCTATTCATCGTCTATTTAACTTCAATATCGCCAGAAAATGTCAACAATTACAATCAACAACAAATGTCATTCTTAGGTTAGGTGAACTCGGAACATCTAGAACAGAAAAGATTTCGGTCATGCGCAGTATCAGTTTCCAAACAAAATAAAATAAAATAAGACAAAAAGATAAAAGCTGGCAATCTTTTGTTATTATTCTTATTTCATATTTTATCTTATTTCTTGTATAAACGCTTTCAAGGAAATGTGCATGTTCAACTTTCTTATTTTATTTTATTTTGTTCCTTATTTTATTTTATTTGCTGTTTAAACTCTCCTTATATTATTTTACTTTGGAATTTGCATGAACATTAAAAGCATTTTGACAAACGTAATTTTTCAGTTCTTTAAGGACATCTGCTATCCTTGTCAAGCTGATTGTCAGATAACTGGTATCAATTTAAACTCTTCATCAAACCATATTTCCGAAAGCTTCTCAGTTTCAATCCTCGGATATTACTTCCAACAACTGCACCAAAACATAAAAACTTGTATTAAAGCCCTGCTTTGTTTCAATCACGAGTCTAATAACTTCATCGGACAGCCGCAAAAAGGTTGTCGATTTGTCTTCCTTTTTTGTACCAGTGAAGAACTTAATGATATATTTGAGGACCATAAATCGACAAAGCACGTTACCGAGACAAATTAATAATCGCAGTTTTTGCTCTCGTTATGGGGATGAGCAAGAGATAACCGCATGAAATAGTAGGTGATGAAAAAAAAACTTCTGGAGGAGTCCAATGTGGAACTTGTGTTATACCTAATGACTTTCATTTCATTATATTTGTTATATATGTATCCGAATACCCTGGATATAGCATTCGGAGTATAAAAACGGTATCTCTTTTTATAGCCCACTTGAACTCGGTAAAATTATATGATTTGGATGGGTAGTAAATAAATCACCAGTCAATTTACTTGGTAGTTTTACTCAGTCTATTTGATAATTCAAGTTTAGTTTCAAATAGAACAATATTTATATTCAAATCGAAACTGGGTAGTCTCTCCTACAAGTAAAAAAAAACATGTACATAATTTGTCCGATAACTATAGGCACATTGTAAGTTTATTCTGGTGACAGGGTATAGTTATACTGCATTTTCAATAAATGATTTTCATGTATCTCTTGTGTTTTTACATGAAGATTTTACATTTTTCTGGAAAAGTTCTATAGTACTTCTTATGTGTAATTTTCCTCTGCTTCTTCAAAATGTATTTTCTCATTGCATTTTCAGGTAACTTTAATACTATTGTATTTTACATCTTTTAAACTGAGAATTTAATATGTGAAAGTAAATGAATCATTTATTGAACAAACATCACTTGGTGGACATCATAGTAAAGTATATTTAAAAAAATAAGCATTTTGCAAATTGTGGCTATCACCAAAATTGGAAATATAGTCATGTTCTTAGATTTTATACATAACTTGCAATTTTGCCATTAGTCGCAGCACCAACTTCTGTAAAGGATAAAAAAACTTAATCATCTTCAGATAAATGGCTATTTGACCAACAATTATATTTACAAAAACTGTTTTTCATCTCGACGAAAAAATGTATATTTTAAATATATGAAAAACCGATTATTTTATATAATGTGAAATATAGAAGAAATTGGTTAAGTGATTGAAATAATTCTATAACTTTGATGAGAACCTTCACCTGGAAAGATTTTTCACAGTATTTCCCTATTACAATGATAATTTGTTCATGAAAGTGAACACTGTTTTCGTTGACAATGACACTTTTATAGTCTTACTACACTGTTCTGGATTGATTTTCAGAAAATAGCGTTGGATGAATTCCATGGATTCCATTCTACATCGCCAGGGATTTTTAATGTAAAAAAAGACAATAGGAATTTGCAACGAAAGTATGAAACTCCTATCCCTTAACATCTATAAAAAATTTATCAATAAAAACTATTATATTGACGGCTTTGTTGGATAAACTAAGGTGTTGACACTGGTGGTGGATTTTCTTGGGAACAGCCATAGAAATATATATTATATACTTACTCTAGAATGCTAATCCCTCCAATTTTCACGGCGAAAAGCATGCCGCGGATGCGACCCATTTACGATGTGCGCATGCGCGTCATCAGTGCAGTTTGGGTAGATCGTTGCCAAGTTTGAAAATAATTTGGTGTTCCAATTCAGAGTTTTTTGTTATGAGACAATAAAACACATGTCATTTGAGAGAGAGAATTTGACAGCGCATTTAGGACTTTTTAAAACCGAAAGAGATAGATTACTCCGAATTTTAGGCGCGAAAGAAACTTATTTAAAACAGTAATGTACCCTATGCTACTGTAATTATAATGACCTTGCAACAGTGCTTTTTCATCAACAGGAAGACTTGTCACTAAGATCTGTCCCTCTTGTCAGAGATCAGTGACGGTTTTTAGAATTTCAGATTTTCTCTAGTCATTTTGTATGGTGTTTGTTGTCGTTGGTTATTCTTTCATCATTCGTGAATTTGCATTAATCTTGTTCCTTTAAAGACAATTTCTAATAAAGCCGTTTCTTCCTACAAATAAACAATGCACTGTTTAGTGTTGTGTAAAGGAAAAATACTTGAAATAAATCATTTTTGGTAGATAATGAAATTTTTTATGTACCTATATGCTTTGCTCAGAATAACTTAAATATTATTTTAGCTTGACAAAAAATGCATGATTTTTGGTTATTGTTCTTAAGAAGAGACCCCAGCAGAACATTTGAGTGAGAAAATTGTAATTTGCGGCAGAAATTTTCCTCATGAAGATTCATGTGAAAACGACAATAGAATGATTTGAAACCTATTGCAGTACCAATACTGTGCATGCGTAAGCATGCATGGCGAGTGGTAAAACTTTCTGCCATACACCGCTTATATTATGAGTTCTAAATTCCTACAAAAAGTACTAAACATACACAGAATCGCCTCAGAAAATTGATGTCATAATGGAAGTGCTTTTCTTTGATGGTAAGAAGAATGCTTCTGGCCTCACTTTTTCATGCACCCCTATTGTGGAAATTGCACTGAGGTAATACAACCAGAAATACTAGTAGAAATAGCATGTTAGTCTCTTCAAATGATTTAAATTAAATGCAGTTGCATATTTTGACATGAATCGTTCTAGCATCGTTCTAGCATCCAATTTTATAAATCCAGTTTGATTTAAAATTATTGATGTTATTAGCTGAAATACATTTTCATAGTTTTTTGTACTTTCAATTTATTTTCCAATCCAGTGCTTCCTTGAAATTCTCACCGACTGTTTGGGTGGTTCCGTAGGTTTTTGTTGGTTAACTACAGCTGAACAGTGAATGTGATACCACAAATCAGTCGCTTCAGAGCGATAAATAATAATAATAACCGTACTCTATTTTCTGATGGCCTTTGCTTAATATTTGGGATCATAATTATGTGAAAGTATGTATTCAAATCTGCTAAATACAAATAGCAGGTACAATGAGGTACAATGAGGTTTCCAACCTTATTCTCCGAGATTCAGAATGAACATTTGTTAATCTTCACAAGTACCATAATATTTTACTAAAACCGGGCCTGTTACAAAAATCACTAATAACGCGCATGCGCATTGTGGACTAGCCTGAACTTTTTACAACACTTTTGACATGGGGATTAGCATTCTAGAGTAAGTATATAATATATATTTCTATGGGAACAGCGAGGTTCTGACATCGAGTTTAATGATGAATCTGAAAAAAGGGGACATGCGTTGATGGAAAGCATTGATTTTCAGTAGAGGGTCATTGAGTAGCTGCTGAATCGATTCTGCCAGAATACATTATGATCTGATAAATATTCAAAAACATGAGACAGAAAAACTTTCCTATCATCCTGGCAGATATCGAAAATGAAATTAGTGATTCGCCCTGTTTCTGAGAAAATCCTTTGTATGATTCCTGAAAACATACTGACTGAACGTTATATAACTTGTGAATACCACTTCGCAATTGTCAAACAGACAAGGAAATTCTACTCCTCTATATTGTCTTTGTAAATACTGATGTCTATTACATTTTTCGATGGTAATACACTGAAAACTACAGATTTTGTACGAAAACATGTTGTTTATGGATAATGAACTTACCTTTCAAATTTTCGACTTATTCTCACTGCTGTGAATCTCTATAAATAAAAATATACGCACTAACCATACAGAGACTACAGCCCTCTAAACAACAAATATTTGAGGTTAGGTAGCGTTTTTCCTGGTAATATTATAAGGAATAGGTTCCTAAATTTTACCGAATAGCTGTATATTCACACGATTCCAGAGAGAAAACGCAGTGTAACTGAAATTCACATGGTAAAGGACCTCGCGTCAAATTGACTGAAATTTGGATATGTTGTAGTTTATACTCTTCTGATCGAAAGTCTCCATGGACCCGAGTCCTAAAAATGGACAGTTTTTTAGATATCAAAGGTCAAAAGTTGCGACTTATGCAGATCTCTCACGCGATCGAAAATGAATTCGCATCTCTTACTTTGGGTGGTCTATTCAACCCCTCTCGTCTGCGTATGGCGATTTCACATTTGTTCAGTCATGAGTTTTGGGGTAAATCTTTGAAACATTAGCTTCTGTAGAAACTTGTTATCTATTGACAATTCAGAAATTGTTATTATTCCTGTTAAAACCGAACAAAGTCATCGCCATTATACATGGGAGATTTGCCTAGTTCAACTTTCAACTTTCGATACCTAAATAACTGTCCATTTTTAGGTATCGGGCCAAAGGAGACTTTTGATCAGAAGGGTTTAAACTGCATATCCAAATTTCAGCCAATTCGACAGGGATCCAATTCCCATTTGATTTGTGCGGGGTCCTTTGAAGTGTTACTTATGACTACTCGGTTACGAATTGACATTTACTTGGAGAAATGAAAGAAACAATGAATAACAGAAAAAGACGATATTACAAATATACCTTTTTGCGGTGAAATTACAAGATTATGTGAAAATTTAATGAACTCTGTATTAATTTACGGAATATGTACTGTTTTTTTCTACCTATTTTAATCAGTGAATTAGCCTACATTGTAGGTATATACAGTGAGCACGTAAAGGTTGGAACAAATTCGTTAAACGCTTGATATGGCCATTAGGAAGAATGAGCTCAGACACGTCGATTTGATTTTTCAGTTGCGCATTTTTTGAGCTAATCATATTCTTGATGACGTCATCACTGTTCGAGCTATGACGTCATTATATATTTTTTTAAATGGCATTACCCTATTTTGATAATACTTTCAAAAGGAACGCATTTTTCTGTGTATGGATGTCACAATTTTTCTTATGTTACATAACTGTATGTTCGAGAAATAAAAGATTTTTCATTATTCATAGTAATGTAATATTAGGTCTGTTAACGTAAACTTTTGACTTAAGGGATCCCTACAAAAAAAAATCTAGTTGGGTTAGATCGTGAGATCTAGCTGGCCATTCTAAAAATCCTCAACTACGATCGAAATCATCTTCATTAAGTTCATGATTCATATGAGGATTTTCTTGAAATGATAGTTGATCTTCCATAACGCCTGGATGACCTTTCGTATTATTATCACCGACATTATCAAAATTTCTAAATTTTGCTTCGACTTTACTCGCTGTCGAACGTGTGATAGGTCTATCGGGATATTTATTGTTAAATAAGTCACAAACCTCAGCTTGCGTACTAGTCTTATCCCTATAACCTAAAATCATTAAAATATCTTTGCGTCATTTTTCGCTTTTCGCATGGTGTCGATAACTTATTTATATCACAATTATTTGATAGCTAACTATTATTGTTAAGCCGAATTTTAGAAACATATTTACCTACAGTCAGTGTCTAGTTGCATTGGAGCAATCAATGAGTCAAACATCTGTTTTAAAATTACTAAAAAAGAATAAGTGAACTTAATGAAGATTATTTCGATCGCAGACGAGGATTTTTAGAGTTTCCAGCTAGATCTCCTGATCTAACCCCACTAAATTTTTTTTGTGGGGATACCAAAAGTTCACGTTAACAGACGTAATATTACATTATTGTGAATGATGAAATATCTTTTATTTCTCGAACATACTGTTATGTAACATAAGAAAAAATATGACATCCATACACAGAAAAATGCGTTCTTTTTGAAGGTATTATCAAAATAGGGTATTGCCATTTGAAAAAAATTATAATGACGTCATAACTTGAACAGGGATGACGTCATCAAAAACATAGTTAGGCCAAAAAATGCGCCACCGAAAAATAAAATCGAAGTGTCTGAGCTTATTTTCCCTATTGGCCATATCAAGCGTTTAACGAATTTGTTCCAACCTTTACGTGCTCACTGTATAAATGTCTCTTTGCTCAGTTCAGATAGTTAAAGTTTGTGTTCAAGAACAAACCTTTCTCTGGTTTTTTCAATTCCTTCTGGGGTTGAGTTTGCTTTGTTGAAAACATCTATGATACTGTGAAGGTAATTCTTGCTTCTAAATGTATGTACACATTGCTGTTTTCGTTTTCCAAAAAATTCTTATGTGTCTTATCTTATCTGTATTGTTTCTTACATACATTTTCAACAAAGAACCTCATTTATTGTCTATAATGGCAAAGAAATGTATTGTTCTTCAGTATACCATAGTAAATCCACCTGCAAACAAGATTGAAATATTCCCGCGCGATTTCAACGAATGTCCACGCAGTCATCTATAAAGTGGGCCATTGTGACCATTCGTCGGAGGGATGCTGTGAGAACCCGCCGACCTTTGACTCATCGTGTTTCTAAGAACTAACCGCTGGGCAAGGGCGTCGAAACGCCGTTTCACCCCTTTACCTATTATAGTTGGCACCCCTGAACAAGTTCATCTCAGCTGTGGCGAGCACGGTTGGCAAAGGCTAAAATATTTTTAAATTTCATTCAAATTAGGTATTGGGGATTCAAAAAAGTATTTCTCTTTGCGAGGTTGTTGACCAGGTCCATGGAAAGTAAGGTGTTGCCTTTGACAAATAACTTATTGGATATGACAATGAAGAATTTCTGGTCAAAAAGTCAAAGTATGGTTGAGTAATAAAATTTAAATAATTATTCAAATATTTTTTTGATATAACTACGTTTTAAAAATGGACCAAAAAGAATAAATACATTTTCATCTCCCCATACGAATTTATAATGCTATCCAGATTCCTAAACCCATAGAAAATGTTCTGAAAATTTGTGATTTTTTAACAGATATAAAAATTCTTTCAAGATTTAAAACGAGAAATGTGGTGCGCATGCAATTGTTAATAGTAAGGAGTGTAGGAATTCGAGCATCTGTGGTTAAGAACATGCACACAAGAGTTCATATAATTTTTAGTGCAATTATATTGAAAATTTCACACCTCACTTTTAGAGAGTACCAAAACACTCGTTCTTATTTAGATGCCATGGCAAACCAAAAAATTTCCGGAAATTTTTATCCTCCTGGGTACCCTGGCCGAAATTAATTAGTGGAAATTTTTCTGTCAAATATTTGACAGGTGATAGTTTATATTTTGCTTTGATGTACAAATGGAATTGTATTTTTCATTTGAAATGAGATAATATTTCATATTTATGTTTTTATTAAATATTTCGAATGTGTCTGAATATTTTCTTCACGATAATCGCAGAATTTGCAAATTCTGAAATCAAATTTCAGAAACACTTTAATACACCAGTTGTCTACATGTAAATCAAAGGCCCCGTGGCGAGTCGGTAAAGTGTCCGCCTCGTGATCGTGTGGTCACTAGTTCAATTCCCAGTGGAGCAAAGAACATACATTTTTACTTTTTTTTTTAATTAATTTAAAAAAATCAAATTGAAATTTTGTTAAGTGTGTTTTACATATCAATATTTTCATGCATCTTTTTTGTACTATGCATATAAATAGTTCAGGTGAACCATAGTTAGTTATTTCTTATGAATTGTTGGATATATTTTGGTGTAAAATTTTCTTACCGAATCCCCCGCGTGCTTGAATTAATTGCAGGAAATTTATCTCGTACATGAATTTTTTAAGAAAATTGCCCTCGTCGCTGCGCGACTCGGGTAATTTTCAAAAAATTCATGTTCTCGAAAAATTTCCGGCAATAATTCAAGCACTTGGGAGATTACAAGTGATAATTAAATTTCTATTGTTTCAATGTAGGTATAAAGTAGAAAGAATTTCTATAAATACAGTAACAAGAAAAGTGTCACGAAATACTTTTTATGAATTAAATACACATAAAATATCGCAATAAACAAACATATCACAAAAAATACGAAATAACAAGAATGATTATAAAATTTGTAAATAGGCAGAAATGAACAAACCATAAATAAATACCAAACAATAAAAACTTCAAAAAAATTTGTGAAGAAACAGTATGTTATTTAAAACCGAAAATTAAAATTAATCGAGAGTGTAGCAGTTTTTAGTCAGCTTATTAGAAAGTTTGGCATAAGAAAAAGATGGCTTTTCACGTAAAAAGTAGTTCAGTGCGTATTGGGTGTCAGTAAATATCTAGAACGAGTCAAGTACTAATGCTTGTTAGTTGCGAACTTCTGTTTATTCTTATAAACGTAGAAGCAAATTTTGTAAATATAAATGCCAGCAACATTAAGTATTTTGATTTCTTTTGAATTGAGTTCTACATTATTTTCTCTATCCAATTTGTCCAACGATTCTGACTGTATACTTTTGCAAAATAAAAACCCCCAACTCAAAATTCCATAGCATAAATGACAGTTTATAACAAACCATAACATTTTTTACGCATTTTATTGCAAAGGGTTTCAATATGGGCAGTCTATGTGAGTTTGTAATCTTATATTTTCATTGTAGAGCAAGATTCCACCTGCAAATCGTCATTCGCATGGATTTGTAAATTTTGTGAAGAGTGAATTTCATTAACGCTGTTTTGGATATGTTTGGATAAGTTAAGTGTCAAATTATTTTTGTTTGCCCATAATATCACTTGACTTGACTTGTCGAGAAAATTGGTATCATCTGTATGGGCGATCTCAAGAATTTCTGAAAGATTATTGAAATAATTCATCAGATCATGAGCATATAGAAGGAAGAGTAAAGGACGCCCTGTTCTATGGTTGGCTTATATAATTCTGAATTAGTACTCTTTGGAACCTGCCGTCCAAGTATAATTTCATAAAATTCAACGCAATTTCTCTAAATACATATCGCTCCATTTTCAGCAGGAAGAATTTATGGTCAACACAGTTGAATGCTCTAGAGAAATCAATGAATAGTCCACAGATGTGAAGTTTTCCATCGAGAGCATGTATATATCACGTGCTCATTGAAATCTTGTATTGCTTTTGTTTTGGGTGAACCCATATTGATTTGGTGAGAAGAGTTTACTGGCAGAAAAAAAAGACACGGATTGGTTTCTAATATTGGGGACGACAATCTTGGAAATACTAGAGAGGAGACTAATTCCTCTGTAGTTATCATAAATATTTTAGTCTCTTTTCTTGAAAATTGGCAAGACAAGAGAAGTTCTCAATTTATCGGGAAAAATTCCTTGTTCCATATAGACAAATTCACAATGTACGTTATTGGTTCAGATAATTGATAAGAACACTTTTTCAGTAAAATTGTTAGTGACTTAGGTGAACTGTTGATGCATCAATCATTTATTGCATACGCTTCACGCTTTTCATTTTGAAACTTTCAAGTATTTTCATGTCTATTGAAAATTCACTATCACAAATCTTCATAACAATCTGTATAGGTTTAGGAATCTGTATGGGGTTATAAATCTGCAAGGGAAGAAGAGAAATTATTTTATTCTTTTTAGTCCGTTTTACGAACATTTAACATTAAAAAAGGATTTTTGATTGAATAATTCTCCTTTGATGGACGACTTGTTTATTTTGTGGAAATTCACATTCACTGAGGATACACAATAAAACACTTTTTGTCTATTTTCCACGATAGCTTTATATTTGTTGACTAGTTTCGGTCATTACACCATTTTCATTTGGTGTAATGACCGAAACTAGTCAACAAATATAAAATTATCGGGAGTAATTACACAAATGCTTCAAAATTACCGATAATTTTCCATGAAAGCATGTTGTCTAAAAACTGCATGAGTTTATTTTCATATTTTGTCGAAAGAGCCCGACTCCGAAGGAGGTGGGCTCTTTTAGCAAAATATGAAAATAACCGAATGCAGTTTTTTTACTGACAACATGCTTGAATGTAAAACTATCAGGTTTATTTTGATGCACGAGTGTAATTCATAGAAATATATATTATATACTTACTCTAGAATGCTAATCCCCATGTCAAAAGTGTTGTAACAAGTTCAGGCTAGTCCGCAATGCGCATGCGCGTCATTAGTGAATTTTGTAACAGGCCCGGTTTTAGTTAAATATTATGGTACTTGTGAAGATTAACAAACGTTAATTCTGAATCTCGGAGAATAAGGTTGGAAACCTCATTGTGTTTATAACTGTTATTTGTATTTAGCCGATTTGAATACATATTTTCACATATTTATGATTCCGAATATTCAGCAAAGGCCATCAGAAAGTAGAGTACGGTTATTATTTACCGCTCTGAAACGACTGATTTTTGGTATCACATATTCACTTTTCAGCTGTAGTTAACCAACAGAAACCTACGGAACAACCCCAAATCGTCATTGCAGTTTTCAAGGAAGCACTGGATTGGAAAGTAAATTGAAAGTACAAGAAACTATGAAAATTTATTTCAGCTAATATCATGAATAATTTCAACTCAAATTGGATTTATAAAATTGGACGCTTGGAAGCTCGAGGTTTTTTTCTCTAGAACGATTCATGTCAAAATACGCAACTGCATTTAATTTAAATCATTGGACGACATTAACATGCTATTTCTACGAGTATTTCTGGTTGTATTACCTTTAGTGCAATTTCCACAATGGGGTTGTATGAAAAAGTGAGGCCAGATACATTTTCCTAACCATCAAAGAAAAGCACTTCCATATTGACATTAATTTTCTGAGGCGATTCTGTGTATGTTTAGTACTTTTTGTAGGAATCTAGAACTCAATATAGGCGGTGTGGTAGAAAGTTGTATCACTCGCCATGCATGTTTACGCAGACACAGTATTGGTACTGCACTAGGATTCAAATCATTCTATTGTCGTTTTCACACGAATCTTCATGAGCAAAATGTCTGCCACAAATTACAATTTTCTCACTCAGATGTTCTGCTGGGGTCTCTTTTCAAAAACAATTACCAAAAATCATGCCTTTTTTGTCAAGCTAAAATAATATTTAAGCTATTTTGAGCAAAGCATATAGGTGCATAAAAAATTTCATTATCAACCAAAAATTATTTATTTCAGGTATTTTTCCTTTACACAACACTGCACAGTTAATTGTTTATTTTTAGGAAAAAATAGCTTTATTAGAAATTGTCTCTAAAGGAACAAGATTAATGCAAATTCACGAAAGATGAAAGAATAACCAACGACAATAAACACCACACAAAACGACAAGAGAAAATCTGAAATTCTAAAAACCGTCTCTGTCTCTGACAAGAGTGACAGATCTTAGTGACAAGTCTTCCTGTTGACGAAAAAGCACTGTTGTACGGTCATTATAATTACAGTAGCATAGGGTACATTATTGTTTTAAATAAATTTCTTTCGCGCCTAAAATTCGGAGCAATCTATCTCTAAAAGGTTTTATTCGGTTTTAAAAAGTCCTAAATGCTCTGTCAGATTTCTCTCTTTCAAATGACGTGTTTTATTCACTCATAACAAAAACCTTGAATTGGAACACCAAATTATTTTCAAACTTGGCAACGATCTACCCAAACTACACTGATGACGCGCATGCGCACATCGTAAATGGGTCGCATACGCGGCATGCTTTTCGCCGTGAAAATTGGCGGGATTAGCATTCTAGAGTAAGTATATAACAGGAAGTTATTTATGACATCTACAGTCACTAGTTGAAACTTAATTTGACACGAACCAAAGAATCCAAAAGTAGAGGTTTGTCCACAAATTGACAGGCAGCCAACAATTCGTTGTTCTGACCAACCCAAGGTTCAATCAAGTTTCTAATACGTTATGAGGAACGAAAGCAGAATCTAAGTGATAATAGAGTATATTTCGTTTTAATTCCGAGAGTTCCAACCTTTGACAGCTGTTTCGTGCTCACGCACTCATCGGTATTAATTCTTGAGTGGATTCGTTTTGATTTCGAGAGCTCCATAAATCCTTTCTGATGAGTGCGTGAGCACGAAACAGCTGTCAAAGGTTGGAACTCTCTGAATTAAAACGAAATATACTCTATTTTCACTTAGATTCTGCTTGCGTTCCTCATAACGTATTAGAAACTTGATTGAACCTTGGGTTGGTCAGAACAACGAATTGTTGGCTGCCTGTCAATTTGTGGATATACCTCTACTTTTGCCTTCACGGTATTAATTCTTGAGTGGATTCGTTTTGATTTCAAGAGCTCCATAAATCCTCTCTGATGAGTGCGTGAGCACGAAACAGCTGTCAAAGGTTGGAACTCTCGGAATTAAAACGAAATAAACTCTATTTTCACTTAGATTCTGCTTGCGTTCCTCATAACTTATTAGAAACTTGATTGAACCTTGGGTTGGTCAGAACAACGAATTGTTGGCTGCCTGTCAATTTGTGGACAAACCTATACTTTTGGATTCCTTGGTTCGTGTCAAATTAAGTTTCAACTAGTGACTGTAGATGTCATAAATAACTTCCTGTTATATCTGTCTTGCCTTCACGGTATTAATTCTTGAGTGGATTCGTTTTGATTTCGAGAGCTCCATAAATCCTTTCTGATGAGTGCGTGAGCACGAAACAGCTGTCAAAGGTTGGAACTCTCGGAATTAAAACGACATATACTCTATTTTCACTTGGTAAGTATATAATATATATTTCTATGGTGTAATTCGGTAGAATATTTCCGGAGTTAAAACAAAATTGTATGTGCCTGTCAAGATAACAAATGTACATTTTAACAATCGTTACTATAGATACACGGACCGAGCGGATAATTTTCGATACCTACCGGGTAATTTTCAGCCTGAAAATGTCCCGCCGGGAATTTTTCGCTGTAATTGATCGAAAATGTCCCGCTTCATATGGGATTTTTAACATACGATGGAAATATTCGTGGAAAATATGCAAAAAGTGTTTTATTGTGTATCCTCACTAAATAATTCCTTTCCGCTTTTGAGTCTTTTGTTAAGTTAATTACCTAACTGGGAAGTTAGTTCTAACGGGATTGCAAAATTTGTACCGAGCAGACAAACATTATTATTATGCTATTAAGATATTGAGCAATAATATTAACTTTGTCATTCAGTTCTGGGCTATGCTTCAAGTTAATCTAATATCGATTGCAAAATGAGTAACTCATAGACAAACATTATTATTATTATTAATTCATTAGGACTATCCCGTTTTTCCTCCTCTTTTCAGATGATGTTTTGCCAGGAGCCGGAAACTCCATGACGAGGATCATCTTACTTTAATGGTCGTAGTCCTCCTCGACTCAAGCTTATTGGCTTGTTTTTTCCTGAGGGTGGGAAATGAGTAGTTCCAATAGCTTCTACACTTCTCACTATCCACAACGGACTCAATATCTCCCGGAGCATAAGGCAACACTGGTGTCCCGTCTATACCGTACGAGTGTCGTAGATGGTAGAACAACACTCGTACTCTTTAGAAGAGCCCATACATTGGCTTATCCTTATGTAGCTGTAGGAGGACCTCTGAACGGGTTCTAACTCGGTGACAGAGTTTGGGTTCACCCTTGTCGAATTCGAGACCAAGTTCATCGGATCGAAGGGAATGGTCAGATGACAACATCAGAGGCAAACCTGGAGAGAGGATCTGGTATACGGACGGATCCAAAACCAGCGAAGGAACTGGTGCAGGAATATACAGTGAGGGGAGAAACTCCCAAATAAGCGTCTCAATAGGAACAAACACCTCCGTATTCAGAGATGTACGCTATCTTGCAATGCGCAAGAGAAATCAATATGAGGGAAATGCGTAATGCAAGGATCAAAATATGCTCAGACAGCCAGACGTCACTGAAGGCTCTTATGAACCCGAAGGTGACATCAACACACAGACTCTCTGTATGTCATACGTCAATAGTGTTTTGAGTTATGGTTCCATAATTTGGAACCTTGCATACGTCATTTACATAAAATAACTTGAAAGGGTTCAGAATATATTCTTAGATTATGTCATCAAAAAATGTTTTCCATCCAAACCCAACAACCGTATCTATGTTCGAAATGAGCTGAATATATTAACACTGGAGAACAGAAGGAAAATTTCAGACGTGAAGTTCCTCTTCAATATCATTAACAATTTAGTTGATTCGCCTGCCATCATTAATAACATTTATCTTAATGCTCCTACATATACTACTAGGCATCAGCATCTTTTCAGTTCCGAACAATCGCAAACAAATTATTTTTTGAACTCTTCCATGCATAGATGCAACATATCATATAATGCGTTATTGATATTTTCTCTTACTCATTGTCAAAATTTTCCTATATTTTGAAAAAAACACTTTCTTGCTTCTCAGACTTCAATTGAATAAGTACGCTTTTATGTTCGTTTTCTTTCACTCATTACTATATGCACTAAATTCATTACTCTTATTGTTTTTTTTCTGTTATTTTCTATATCTATCACCAATTTTGTAATTTCCGGTAATTTTACTTTAGAATTAATTATATGTAGATCCTGTATATTGAGAAATCATCTATCTGTGAATACTGTTTTGGGTTAGTCTCGTTTGTATTCCCATTTGTAAATAAATAAAAAAGAGTGGTATTGTAATGCCGAGAAGAACTCAGTGTCCTCTCAGAACACAACAAAACAACTTTGATGTGGGTTCCAGGACACTGTGGCATCAAAGGCAATGAAAAAGCAGAAACGGTTCATCAACTCCATATATTCGCCCAGAACCCGCACTAGGGATTACTACATCCGACATTCAAACGATCAAACAAAAACAAAGGGAGAGGTGGAACGAAGTCCCTCTCATGCACGACGGGAAAACATACATTAAAGAACCGTCAAAACACAAAACTGAAGAACTACTCAAGCTGAGCAGGAATAAAGTTAGTACGATAACGGGCCTTCTCACTGGTCACAGCCCAATGAGAAAACACCTGCACAAAGTGGGGCTGTACAACGGAGAACTTTCCTGCAGACAATGTGGTAAAGGGACAGAAACAGCCAAACACGTACTGTCAGAATGCGAGGCATTAGACCGCAAGAGACAGTCAATATTCGGTAAACCCAGGCTAACCGGTGAAGAACTTGTACAGACTCTGGTACAGGGGACTAGTGTTACGGAGTGTGTGCTGTGAAACCAATTGGAATGCACAAAAAGCCCAAGAGGCTGAGGTGCAGCAGTTCATCGGCTGCACGGGTTGCTTCATTTAGAAGAAATGTTCCACTTCCTGCTATTTAATAGTCGCGGACCATACAGAGGAGGGGATCTGAACTACAATTGACTTTACAGGCTTCGTCCAATACTATTTAGTTATGTAGACACACCAAACTCAAAAGTCCAAGACCTCCCTGTTTTTTTGGGAAGTACAACTGTGGAACGGACGATTTAGGTTGCAAGCTTCATAGGATCGGAACGGCCAGCATATTAGTTGCAGCAACTTTGTTCTCCTCCGGGTTGTATCGTCGCTTACGAGGTATCCCGAGGAGACATCAGACTGGAATCCGAGGTGGGGGGGGGGGGCTGCCCTCAGGGGAGCTGCCTCTCTCCCCATCTGTGGTGCCTAGTAATGGATAAACTCCTGGGTAAACTCACAGATGAAGGT
Organism: Chrysolina oricalcia; assembly: GCA_944452925.2. Lineage (NCBI taxonomy): Eukaryota > Metazoa > Arthropoda > Insecta > Coleoptera > Chrysomelidae > Chrysolina > Chrysolina oricalcia. Next base: position 19,325,540 of record OX101818.2, read on the forward strand.
TTCGAGTCGCAGGCATACGCGGACGATGGAGTTGTCCTAATCAGCGGACGATTCATCGGAGTCGTCTGCGACCGTATGCAGGCTGCCTGCAGAATAATTGAGAGATGGTGCGGTGATGCAGGACTCTCAGTGAACCCGACAAAAACAGAGATGATCCTGTTCACTAAACGGAGGAAAAAAGATGGATTCAGGCCACCTATCATGTTTGGGCAAGAGCTGGAGCTAGTTCAGCAGGTCAAATACCTGGGGGTGGTCCTGGACTCCAAAATTTCATGTAGACCGCACGTAGACAGGGTTATTCAAAAGTCGGTAGCAATCCTATGGCAACTGCGGAGAATTGTAGGAAGTAATTGGGGCACCAATCCAGAGATCATGCGCTGGCTGTACACGGCAGTCGTAAGACCAAAGATCCATTATGGGTCAGCTGAGCGGTGGCCAGGCGCACAGGGTAGCACAATAGGCCGAAAACTCACCAAGGTTCAGAGGTTGGCCTGTTTGGTAATAACGGGCGCAATGAGAACGACTCCAACCGCAGTGTTGGAGGTACTGCTGAGGCTGCCACCGCTTCCAGTCTGGATCAAGAAGGAGGCAATGGCAGCCCATTTGAGGATGCGAGACTCGGGAGTGTGGGTGAACGAAGGAGCGATAATAGGTCATGCGGAAATCAAGAAGTGGGCGGAACAGGAGATCCCTATCTCTGCCCTCAGAGTGAAAAGCGCACAAGACAGACTGCGATGGAATAGAGAGTTTACGCTTACTATTCCGAGCAGAGAACAATGGGAAGGAAACACGGTGGAGTTTAGCACAGAAAGCCTAATATGTTATACGGACGGTTCGCGTCTAACTGACAAACAGGCTTCGGGTGCCGGAATCTATCTGGAGGGAAGAGAAGTACGAGAGAGCTACGCTTTGGGCAGATATACAACAGTTTTTCAAGCTGAAGTGTTCGCCATCCTATCCGTAGCTATGAGAGAAGAGGTGAAAGATGGATCCGAACAGAGAATTTATATCTGTTCGGATAGTCAGGCAGCGCTCAGAGCCGTCTGCCATCCTAAACCAAGCTCAGCGCTTGTACAGGAATGTGGAGATGCGCTCGAGAAGCTAGCTGAAACGAAGGAAGTTCAGCTGGTATGGGTCCCGGGACACAAAGGGGTGCGCGGAAACGAGGTGGCAGACGGACTTGCCAGATCCGGATCCGCAACGCCGTTCTGTGGACCGGAGCCTGTACTAGGCATCGCAAGAAGCCAAACTTCTTCAGCCCTCGACGAGTGGGCAGAAGAAGCTGAATAAACTTTGGAGGGATAACACCGGCTGCAGGCAGTCAAAAGACTTCGTGGCCGGCTCCAATAAGTCAAGGACGACATGGCTCTTAGGCAGAAATCGCCAAGCGCTATGCCTCCTTATAGGAATACTAACAGGACACAACAAGTTAGGCAGACACCTATCACTCATAGGCATAGAAGACAGTCCCACTTGCCGAAAATGCGAAGAAGACGAAGAAACTTCATCTCACTTCCTCGGCGAGTGTGAGGCATACGTGAGGCTAAGATTTGGAACCTTCGGAGTTGACAAACTCCAACAAGAGGAACTAATCAATTTGGAATGGTCGGACATACTGACCTTCATTAGGAGGTCACAAAGGTTCGAAAAGGAAAATTAGGAGGATGAACGTAGATAAGTGGAGAACAGGGGATGGCAAAAAGGGTCCATGAGGGCCTACTTGCCTGGCTGCGGTCGCGGCCTCCCCAAAGAACTCCTACTACTACTACTTGTTCTCCTCCGACAGTTCTGATGACCCGGTCTATCGGAGTTTATCTGTTACTTGCCGCGGAGAGAGATTTTAACTGTAGATTGTAGTGGGGCTTGTACTGACTTGCACAGGCTATTCGGCCTCACTTACACTTCGACCCATTAGATCTTTTTTCTACGACAACCTCGAAAATGTTCATTTTATAATCGTAACTTCAATCATAAACAAGCACATTTTGTACAGAATTTCATTTTTGCATCGGTTTCTAGGCAAGTTGCTAAGCAACAAATGCGAAACGGAATATTTCGTGTTAGATCTAGGTTCACTCTAAAATCACGACGACTATGGCTTGTCAAATTATAACGTCAAGCGACAAATTGATGAAATGTCAGCAGATCGTTTCTGTCAAAGTTTCAGTAGGTAACGAGTAATTTCATAGTTGTTTTCTATAAAAACTATTGATTAAAATGGAAAGTGATAGTGATATCGACTTAGATTTGACACATCCGAACATAATAGAAGCAGCGAAGGTAACTACATTGAATTTATTACCGGAAACGTCGAAGAGTATGTATCAACGAGCTCATAACCTTTTTTTGGAATGGAAGGTAGATCAAAAGACGAAATCGTTTTCTGAGAACGTTTTAATGGCTTATTTTGGCGACTTAGCCAAAAAATTTAAAAGTTCCACTCTGTGGTCACACTTTTCAATACTGAGAACGACTCTTAGTATCTATAATGATATAGATATTGCCAAATATTTGAAACTGAAAGCATTCCTCAAGCGGCAGTCTAACGGCTACAACCCAAAAAGTCAATGATCTTTACAGCAAATGACATCGATAACAGGCCCCAGATGAAATATTTTTGGCAATAAAAGTAAGGTTTATATTTCCATTTGGTGAAAAATATGTTCAATTAAACTAATTTAGATTGTAGGTTGGATTAGTTATGAGAGTAATGGGTGCATGTAGAAGACATGAATTACATCAAATGAAAATTACTCATTTCAATGATCTTGGTTCAGCTGTTTTAGTAACAATACCAGACAGGAAAATCACAATAGTACGAAATTTTACTGTAACTGGCAAATTCTACGAAATTTATAAAAAACACGCAAATCTTCGCCCTCAATGCTAATGGTCTATTGTTTTTCATTAATTATCAAAAAGGAAAGTGTGCCATTCAGAGAATAAGTCTGAATAAGTTTGGAGCTATGAGAAAAGACATTGCCAAGTATTTAAAATTGCCAAATTACGAATTATATACTGGGCACTGTTTTCGCCGATCCTCCGCAACAATTGGAGGTGACATAATCACGTTAAAACGCCACGGTGGATGGAAATCTACTACAGTCTCTGAGGGATATATTGATGAATCGAAGACAAGTAAGCTTACATAACAAATAAAATTGCAAATGCAATACAGAACATACATCAGGCATACCAACGTCGACAAATTATCAATTTCGAAAAGAATTAAGTATTCAGCAATCAAGTTCTCCAAATATGATATTCAATAATTGCACATTCAACTTCAATTAGATTCATACATACATTTATAGGCTTCTATTTCTGTGTACCTATTAGAAATAGCAATTAAGAAAATATTTACATATTTCTTCAATTTATATTTTAGTTCTGATAGAAAGCCCATTCGCTGCGAATTCGGAGAAATGAAATATCATCAGTTATTTATTTCTTTAAAAGTTTTTGCAATGTATGGATGTATTAAACGTGAACGATATGTTGTCATAGAAAAAGTATAGTATGCAACTCGCAACAAAATGGCCATTTTGCACTCGTATGAATTGCAGCACTAGCCTTCGGCTCGTGTTGCCTTATATTACTGTAAGTCGATGCTTCATCCGTAGGGAATTATTAGATGAACAATAGATTGTAATTCATTTGGCAGGGACAAGACAACTCAAAGTTGTCGGAAACATGTCTGCAGGTGGTCGTCCCCAGCCAAATTAAGGATAATCTTTTGTTTGTCTACAATATGCACTTGCAATTGAGTCTTCTTGGAAGAACGTTGCACAAATATATGTCAGATGTAGTTCAATATCCGTCATGGCATTAACCAGGGAAGTGGTTGTTTTCTGTCAGATTTTTGCCTCATATTTTCTACTTTGTGGAAATATTTGGAGAGAAGGGTACTTCGACTTTGTCGACTTTATTCTTATTATTTATTTGTACTCTCCGGCAAAATATTCGAACTTGTTCGAATTTTTTCATCATTCAATGAGGTACATTCACATTCTAAACCATCCGTTTAACTGGATCTATACAATTGGCCCTTAGTAGTGTAGTAATCCGTATCAATAGCCTTGGAAAGGTCCATGAATATTCACAGAAACGACTTGCTCTCATCTCATGTAACATCCCAACCCTAGCAGAAGAGCTACGCCCCTGATGTGCTGACAGGGTTTTTAAAGCGATGTGAGGAAGGGAAAGGGTCAGAGCGTGCAAGTTTCAATTACGGCATGATTAATTATTTAATCTCATTTAATTTTCGACGGGAGCAAACCGTTTTGTTTGGTATCGAAAATGTTTTCGAAGAGAATAAAGCCGATGCGAAGCTTGCATGGAGTAAATGCAAGCAATTCGAACATTTCGTTATTTATTTCCCTTTCTGGGATTTTCGCTTAACAAACATGATAAAAAAGGAAATACTCTAAAAATAAAATTGTGCCTCTTAAAAGTTTACACGAGTTCGTCGAGCAATCAACAATCCATTATGAGATTATGGAGTTAAGGAGCTTTTGAAAAAGTTGAAATGCTGAGTTTGATTTCGAATGGCACTTCAATCTTTTAAACTTATTTTTAGAGCGAAACGAAAGGTCTTTTCATTTACCTGATGAATTTTCAACGGAAGTACAAAAAGTAATTATTGCCTCAACAGACGAGAGAAAAGGGAATCAAGGAACCAAAAATAACAAAAACTGCGGTGAACAGTGTGCCCCAGTTTGTAGTTGTATAGGGTTTTCACACTAGATAGATGAAAACTGATGGATGTGTCTGAGGATCAAATTTTATGACAAACTTAATGGTGAAAACCGCATGTCGATATCTATAATCGTTTATGGACCGTGGTGGTCGGCTGGTAAAAGCGTACGCCTCGCAAGCGTGGGGTCGTGGGTTCGATCCACCGATTCATCGGCCTCGTGCATGGCATCACACGTTAAAAGGTAAGGGCTGCGTCTTCCCTAGCTCACACAAGTCTCTCGAAGACTTCCGAGGGTTGCGCGTAGGGGTGCAATCGGTTGACGGAAATAACAATTTTAACAAAAACAATTTATGAGTTACAGCATGTTTTTCGAAATTGTGCATTTACGAAATGTTGCTGTAACTTTTTTCCTGTCGAAAATTTCTTGTTTTTATGACAAACATTTCCAAAGCACTTTTTTACGTAGAATTCAATGGTGTAAGTGATTTATTTTTTCAAATAACATCGATAGTTATTTATGGAAAAAAAAATCTGTATATTTTGATAGAGCTTAAAATTTCCCTTTCCAAAAATATAGCACACTTGATATTTTCTAGAGTCATCTCTGAAATACAGAGCTTTTAGATTTTTTCATATAGACTTTGACACACATTTTGACCAAGTAGGCTTCGGAAGACGCGGCGATAAAATAAAAAGCAAATGTTTTGGCAATATATTGAACCTCTTGTTGATGAATTACTACTAATGGAGCTCAGGAAAATATATTTTCAACAGAAGGGGGCATCACCTCACAACACTGCAATTGTCAAAAAAATTTTGGATGCAAATTTTGGTAATAATTGGATAGTCAACCAAGGACCCAGCCGTTGGCCGGCCAGGTCACCGGACCTAACGCATATGAACGTTTACCTCTGGGAAAGGTTGGAAGATCTTATTTATAAATTGCCGACCAACTCTAGATACGAATTGGTAGCGGCAGTGATGCAAAGTTTTGCTTCTCTCACTCCTATTGAACTAACTAATTCGGCAAAAAGTGCACAGAAAAGGTGTCGCCTGTGTGTAGGAGGAGCTGGTAGACATTTCGAACACCTCCTGTGAAGGAATATATTTAATTGTTTGTTCTTTATCATTATTATTATTACTGTTGGAGTTTCATTTATTAGTAGTGAATTTTCTCAACATTTGATAGATACAAGCGAACAAATGCTTTTTGTTTTATCGCCACGTCGCGTCGTCCAAAGCCTAAGAATATAGAGTGTCTCATTGATTTTTATTCCATAAATAACTGTCGAAATATTATTTGAAAAAATAAATCACTTGCACCATTGCATTCTACGTAAAAAAGTGTTTCGGAAATGTTTTTATAGAATCAAGGAATTTTCGACAGGAAAAAAGTTACAGAAACTTTTTGTAAATGCACATTTTCGAAAAAGACGCTATAAATCATAAACGATGATAGATATCGATATGCGGTTTTCACCATTGAGATATTCAGAAAATTTGATCCTCAGACACAGCCATCAGTTTTCATCTATCTAGTGTGAAAACAGGTCTTTCCCTTTAAAAGTGTCCAATTCCCTGTACCCACCCTGTACAGCAACACTCCCAAAGCTCTTTGCAAATTGAACTATTCGAAAAACTATTTTTTTCCAATACTATCGTCAAAAATGTGTGATTTTTTACAACTTTTAAATGTCGAAAGTAAGCTTATTTTAAATAGATTGCAAAAAAAATCTGCACAGTGTGCAAAAAATCACAGACCCATGTTGTTTGAATACAGGAAATAAACAATACCCATATCAATCTTATTTCAGTCGTTTTTTACTAATGATAATATAAGAATAATAATATAAGAATAATAATAATAACTTTATTCAGAATAAATTAATCATAAATTATAGTTGAATAGCTACATGGAGGTGAATAAAGTGACTTAGTGATAAGTGCTAAGCACTTGTTTCGCTCAAAATAAACAATGAAAACATTTGCAATCATATTATATCCTTACTAATTTTTTACAAGATTTATACTAATAGTACAATAATGACTGTTATTCTGTATGTTAATTCCAAGCGATGATATTGGTAATTCCAAATCAAACGGCTTTTCTTGTATAATAATATAAGTATTATTGTTCTTGACTTCAACATTTCCACTTTTCTTGATATCACCAATGAAAATATCGTTACCAATTTTCACTGTCACTGCCAAAACAATAAAAATTCGACATTTGCTTTAAAAACGTATAAAGTAAAGGGAATTTTCATTTTTATTTAAAAAACCAAAGTAATGGAAACGATCATTAATACAACTCGAATATGAAGCCTCTTATTTGCACCTTCGAGGTTTTCGCGAATATACAAAAGAGTCGCTTTATATTCTTGGTTTATATATAGGAAGAATCCTTTAGAATTAAAAGTACTTATGACTGTGACTTCTAGTTGAGTTTCAGCAATAGGAAATCACATTCATAAGAACTTTCAATTATTAAGTTGATTATGAAATTAGCCTTAGTATTTCAGGTTTTCGCTACTCCCGTGAATAATTTTTCCATTATTATTAATCAAAGAAAGAAAAATCGAATATGAGTTTGTTCAATCGGTTGACGTGAATAACAATTTTAACAATAACAATTTTTTTAAAAGTAATGTTTCGCAGCATTGAAAATATAAAAATATGTAAAATCAAGCATTTTACTTTTCATGAAGAGTTGTTTGGTGGGGAACCTGCGCCTTTTTTTAGCATTACTCTCAAAATCCATTTCAGTGTGACTTTCAAACAATTTACTTGATTACAAAAGCAGCTCCCCATATTATTCCATACGATATGACAGATTCTAAGCAGGATTATAGGCCATTTTAAAAACGTTATCTGAAAGAATATTCCTTGGTTTATATGATGCAAATACCAGTTTTCTCCGTTTCACATTCATTCTGAATAGTTATTCCACATGAGCATTTTATTGATAATAACTCCCACATATTTGATTTCTGCAGTGTTTTGAATTGGGGTTTTACAATCACAGTTGGTCAGATCACACCTTTCGTGAAATTTATTTGATATCAGTTTGGTTTGTTTTTGAGTTTGTGAAAGTTATGAATTTTGTTTTACTCTCATTCAATATCAAAAGGTAAACACGGAACATCTTACTTAATATACACATTCTTTCGTTTTTTTCGTAATATCTTGACCTCTCTTTCGCCTATTGCTGCCAGTGTATAGGCAAGTACTCAGCTGTAAGTACACAAAGTCAACTGGAACATTCTTCTCAGCCTCTTTCTCTCCTCTATGCAGGTCTTTACTACCAGAAAACTCAGTATAATATATTGTCGGATTTGCCTCATGGTGGAGGATTCTTTTGTAGCACTCTGTCGCGCATGCTCCATATCTGTTACTGAAATTACCGGGTTGTTGTCCGATGTCGATTTGGACAGGTTCTAAATATGTCATGACCACATTACGTCTGTTGCCTATGCGATGTCCAGGATGTATTATAAAATAACTTCATCGAAATCGAGTATCTCAGAAGTGATCATATCGGACTATTGAAGAACCGACTCCGACGTTCGAAGAACTGAACTGTAACCATCAAAGGGAAGAACGAAAACTTGCAGGCCGCGAATAGATCAGACCAGCAAATCACAAAAACAATATTTTGTTTCAATGATTGAAATATCATAACAGAATATTGAAAGTCTGCAAAACTACATATTCAAAAATCAGAAGAAATAAAATCGTGGAGTTCATAAAACAAAAGGTCCTAAAATTGCCAAATTGAAAGCCACCAGAAGTGTAAATGGTAGAACCGGAATGTATAGAACTGAAATATATCAGAAATTGGAGAGGGGAAAACAAATAGTGGATGGTGGCTTGCTCTATTCTCTCAGAGATGGCGTATCGTGTGGTCGAAATAAATAAATTTAAAAACTGACCTATGTCGTAGAAGGGTCAAACATTGGTAAGGGTTTCTGGAATATACTGTAAGAGTTCCAGAGTGAGCCTAAGCTGTTCCTCGGACTAAACAGAACAGTATTTCGGGGCCAGAGTAGTGTAGAAAACCAAGGCACAACGAAAACGAAACACTATACCGGAATGTGTAGTGAACGAATGGGTCCAGAAGATAAAACAAAAGTTCTGGATAATGTACAGGGACGAACACACTGTGAACTATTTATCAAAAAACCTAATGGAAATTGTCAATAATGGCTAGCATAAGTAGAAACCAGACCAGGATAATTCAGGGCTACTAAATGGGACATACTCTATACGGAAGGTTGACAGAAGCACTGTGCCACATAAAGTGCGATAACAAAATAAAGAGTGGACCCTTCAGGGGTTCAACCCACCCATTTTCTCCTAGTTTGGGCTACTCTTTAACCCTATAATAATAAATTAAATTATTACTTAATACTTCAACTCCTTGTTCAATGTTATATCATTAGAATAGGCTTATGAAACTGTACCAAATGAAGGTTTTAGAGAAGTTTTCAAGTCATGGATAGAGTTTAGATCAGATCATCAAACAATCCAATTCCATTTTTTGTTTTTTTGTTGTTGCAAATTTGAGTTAACTATTGGGTCTACAGATGTCGTTATGCATGAATTGAACATAAATAGAATTACTACACCACCATTCCTAATAATTTTCTTCTTATTACCAGTATTTTACTGAATATTTGTCTTTTGAAATTTAATACGAAATTTTTTTAAAAAAATCAAAATTTTTTGGAGTTCTGTATCTCGGGAACTATTGGATCTATGGAGCAGCAGTTGAACTCCAATTGAGAAAAATGTAGTCTACTTTGAAAACGATATGAACAACATTCATGCTACCAAACATAACTTTGAAATTATAAGAAAGAAAGTACGAAAATTTTCCTGATTTTTGCGAATCTCTCAGTCTCAGGAAATTTTGTTGGATAGATTCAGCACCACAACCGTCATACGGAAATGAACTAGGAGATTTTATTTTATTTGATACCGTTTTTCGACACTGTTTGCCTGGGTTGAGTACGTGGGTGGATGTAAAAAGATTTACCAGAGGAAACACAATAAGACTCTTTGATGAGCAATATGATAGACGTACATTGTGAAAAAATTGTCCCTGATTCCTGCATGCCAAGTTTGTCAGATTTTCCATTACCTGGCTTTCCCACGGGAACTGTTTCTAAGAATAGTTTCATTCAATTTATATTTCAGAATGACTGAAAATATTCAATCCACGGTTCGAATTTCCATAATTGAATTCTGATAAAAATGTGAACGAATTACCTTGGAATATTTCAGAAAACTTCAATCTAAGATACACTTAAGTGCATTTAAACTTCAAACTGCAGTTTTCTCAGAAATATAATCTTGTATAAGTTGTAATTTGTTTAGACCTATGCTCGCTGAATGTAGATCTGATTCTAGATAGGCAAATATATTTCAAGAAGAGTAATTCCATTTAATGACATGCTCCAAATAAAAATGTTTCAAGAAAATAAATATTACATCCAATTTTCCAAGTATCAAATCCTTTCACGAATTTCTCTTTCTGGAAGAATTCTGAAATTATTTGATGAGTAATTGCTCATTTGGACAAGATAGGTGATGGACTCACCTGTTTTGTTTAGTAATATTAATAATATTTGACAAAGAGTCTTGCAACACCTAGAGTCAATCGCATGGATACACAAATTCACACTTATTAAGATTTCCAAGAGAATACCCATATTCACCATCTGCTGGTGATGGAATTCTGAAAGGTAGATAGCGGTTCGACCTTTTAATGATTCATATGGGTCACTCCATGCTTGCCTCCTTCATTTGGACCCATTTTAGTATTAATTTTCCTGTCTTTTTCCAACCCCTTTTCACTCAAAGAGAAGGTATTATGTAGAAGGTTTCAGTTGTGTTTACCGTAATGCTCTAGTCCAAATCCAAATTTTTGGAAATATTCTGCGATTATCAAACGTAGTTTCACTGAGTAGGACACCCCCTAGAGAGATTCGATGTTTCATCTGCACTAGCGGTATCGTGAGATAACTTTCCCAGACAATTTATTCAAAGCCCTGCATAGTAACTGCGTACTATGGAAATCAGGATTAACAGACAATTTTACTCTCAGACTGATCGATCGCGATTATCAAGATCGATGGAGGATAAATATCATTAACATTTTGAGTTTTTACAATGACTCTTGTGAGATTATTTTTTCTTTTATTAACATATGTTTGAAAATATATACATACATTAACATTTTACGTAAGTAGATCCTGGACATGGTGCCGGCTTTACTAGTAGAGACTCGGAAATGTAACAGTTTCTGGATATTCAAGTCTAGTACTTTGTTTCACTCCCCAATACCCTTATTGGTCAACTCATGTTGTTTTGATACCACTGCTCTCTAATTTTGATCTTTCTTTTTCAAAGCTACCGCTTCACCACGATACACTACGAGTCTTTTCAGATGGACGACTCAAATCTTAGTCATAGGGATGCGTTGGGTTCAGTAACCCACATCGCTGATACTCCAACTCGTACCGCCCTTCTTCCCAAGATGGCGTTAGTTTGGGGGACACACTTTTCTTATACGAGGATCACATACAATCAAACCTGATAGCCTTCTTTGAATCCTCCTGATTTCCATTCCTGATTCATCTTCAAGACTTCACTTATCTTGTTCCTGGGTAAAAGCGAAGCTGACGAATTTCCAATTTACAGTTAGGAATCGAGGTAGTCTCTTGCAGTACAGTACGGTATTATTTCTGCTACCCAGCGAAGCCCTACCCCCAAGAGGCCATCGCGTTATGGAGGGGCATCAAGTTGCCTTGAAGGGGCTTCCCCGTCCCCCTATGTGCTCATGAGTCCTCCGACTCCGTTCGATGGGTCAGACTGGATAACAGTAACGATAACGATAAGAGTATCAATAAAAATGTCGTTGCGTGGCACAGTGGTGAGAGCGTCTTACTCTGGGCCAAAAGTCCGGAGTTCGAGCCCTAGTTGGAGCTGGGATTTTAAAATTTGATTTAACCAATTACATTATAAAAATCTCGTGGCTCGACTGCGGTTGAGCCCTGAACGATTCACTGTTGCATTCCTAAGGTGTCGTATGGAGTGAGTAACAAGGCCTACTCAGAATACATGGCTTATGAACATAGCAGTCAATGCTAAAATCAATCAATCAATCAAATATACTTTATTGTCAAAGATTGATACATCTTGTGGACAAAGCAAATATAAAACTAAGTGCCAAAAGGACAAACAATACAAAAGTAATACAGAATGAAGTCTTCAAATAAAAGTCAAACAATACAAATACACAGAGTATAAAAAATTATAAAATCAGAAAACATCTCATATTCTTTCCTCAAAATATTCGCGAATCGCATAGTATGGTCTACAAAGTAAAAATTCTTCAACTGCTTTCCTGAATAGAATATAGGCTCCTATATTTTTCCAAAAACCAAAAACAATAACAATAATAATAAGAATGACTCGCTCATCGATGTGAATAGCGTTTCTTTTCGATCCATAACTCCACGAGCTTGGATTCTGACGAAAATTACGATGCAGTGGCTGTTGTTTGCGGGCAGGGGGATCGACATATTTTAAATTAATGTATTGTCGATTCTTGAAGTTCGATGTTTTTCTCTTTTTTCCGATTTTATTTTCGAGAGTTTTCGCAATTTAGTTCGTGACGAACTGGAGTACGAGCTCCCTGCATGATTTGTTTTCCCCCCGTAATTTTCCACGTCTGAAACCTTCGGATTTTTTCCCAATTTTTAGCATTCGTGAGGGAGGAGGGGTGATTTTTAAAATTATTGTATTGTCATACGTTGTCATATTTCAATACGTGTGCAAAATATCAGCTCAACCGGATGCCAGCAAGTGTTTGATGAATGGAGAGCACATTTTGAATCGAAAAGACAGACAGATAGACATACAAACAAAACAAGTTAAATAAAAGCTTGTCGAAATATCGAAATCACCCCTTTGTCAGTTTGGTCACCTATCGTGTTACGACATCAAAAATTCCTCGAGTGAAACGATTATTTTGAAATCACCCTATATGCTACATTAATCAAGTATAGAGCACAAACGGAGTTGACTGTACGTAGAATACATGGAACCGGGACTATTCATTAGGACTTATCGCTGTGAAATCACGGAACTCGAAATTGGCAGGCGATCGGATTAGAAAATTTGAAAGGGTTCATTTATTAGTGTCTGAATCCACACAAAGAAACAGTTCTTTTGTTCACATACCGCTGCACGGAAAATAATGTAATAATGTATTATAGAACGGAGCAATTTGTACTAGTTGAATTGACGTTTCTAAGTGTGCTGGTAGGATCAATATACAGGTTGTTAGTAGTGTGAAGAGACGGTAGCTTGAACTCAAACAAATACTCTAACAGCTGTTTCACCTTTTTCACCCTTTTCACCCCCATAAACCTATAGTGTACACTGTTATTATAATGACCTGTCAGAAAACAATTACTCCCCTGGCTATTGCCACGACGGGTATTGAATTATATCTAACAGATTCTTCACAACGCGTAAGGGATACTTTTCAACACGTGCGTAAAAAATCAACTGTGCGTAAAGTAACTTTCTACGAACTCTTCATACATTTGGGCTTTCCTGGAAAATATAGTATCTTGCGTGAAATTCCAGTCGAAAACTGAAAACTTCAGAAGATAAAACATTCAACAATGGCTACAATTTGTCAATATAGTAACTGCCGTGGAAATCATTTTGTTACATTACTAACGGTTTTCACCATGTTAATCTGCATGAAATCCTCTATATCTATGTGATTTTTATGAACGCATATCATCGGGTTACAATATTTATACCGTGTGATACCTTGAATATATTTCACTGTGAAAGAAAATCATTTAATCCAAATCTGCATGAAGTGCCACCACGTGCATCTACTTGGAATCCTCTATATCTCGTTAGACTCTCATGTGTGGTGTCTTGAAGATATGTTACAATGAACGAAAATCATTCACTGTGAATCTGTATGGGTGACGAAAAAATGGTATTGATTCTACATCAACCACTGTCCTCATATTCATCTAATATGTATAATTTATTTTTACTTGGTGTTTTGGCATCGACTGCTATTGTCATTAGCCAAGTTGTATAATTATTCCGAGGGGGAAACATCTCACTAAAATGTGTACGAGTCCTAAAATATTGATAAGACTGAAAGACTCAAACCGATGACTAAAAGACTCAAGTCGATGACTGAAAGACTCAAAGCGATGACTGAAACGAAGAGTTAAGGACTGAAAATTGACTCAAATTATTCAAAATTTCTAGTTGTACGAGATTTGAAGGAGATGTTTCCCCCTCGAATTATTACGAATATGCATTCTTGGATTTTTGACAGTTGAAAATAACATTCAAACTCCCCGCTATTATAGTGTTCAATCACAGTGCGCGTCCCTTAACAACAAGGATGGAAAGATTAAGAACTTTTGTCTCTTTTTATTAGGGTGTCCAAATCCATTAGAATTCTCCATTCAACTGAAAGTGAAGAACTGAAGCATTCTTTCATCACTATGTAAGGATTGGCTTGATTCACAATTTGACAATCAGTAGTCAAATGACATTTGCGCACGTAGCGAAATATACTGGAATAGAAATAAAATAACTTCATTTGGTGAACAGATCGTGAAGCAACACAGAAGTAAAAACAAAGGTGATTTTAATTAAATTTGGTCTGGAATGCTTTTTTCCAGATTTTCTCCAGATTGATTTTTAAATTGAAAACGCTCCATTGAGTTATTTGCATCCACGGGAGCATAACGAACAAAACAGACAATTATTTTCAAATATCTTCAAGGTATCACACGGTATAAAACTTGTGAAGTTATTAAATTCAACAATTTTTGTTGATGTTGTAAAGTATACTGTACAACTCGAGTGGATTGTCCATATCGCGCGAGCGATTGGGAACTCGCTTTTCAAATGACAAATATTGCATTCTTTGATTGAAATATTCGAATAATTGATTAATTATTTATTCTCATTTATTTTTCCTAATTATTCACTTTATGCTTGGAATATTGTACACTTCATAGAAATAAACAATGAATATAAATTCACTACAGATCCAAACCAACAAAACTTGGATAAGGATCTTATTACTTGAATGATGATTCAACTGAAGATGACGGAAACTAATTGTAATTTAATAAAATTTAGATTACGGTCCATAATACGCGAAACCTGACCTCGAATGGCATTTTATGATACACCTCTGGATTCAGAATGAAAAGTTGATTCGAACAGTCATAAAATATCTAGGACCGTATTAAAAAAAATCGTCGAGGGTGGTCCTGAGAATACGAAACGTTAGATACAAAATCTGAAGTCTTCAAATCGAAAAGAATTTCCGCTCGAATGAAAAACCTCCAAATTATTTTTGATATTTCTGAAAATAACTGAAGTATAACTAAAAAATAGAAATAATCGAATAACTTTTGGAAGTTACCTATACAATCCCATTAAAAAGCGGCCACCCTGTATAGGCGATGTTTGCTGGTATTTCTTTTCAGTTGAGAATTTAAGTTTTTTTTTGAAAAAACCTCGTCGCGACAGAGAGAGAGAGTCGAATATTTCGATGTGGAACACAAAGATAGACAGTTCAATGTTATTTCTAACAATTAGTGCATCATACTTGTGTTGGCTCTGAAGCTTGGTGTTGACAACATACTCTAAATTTCTGTTATTATATAGTGCTTGCTCTGAAGTTTACGGAGGCGTAGAAGGAACACGAGCAATTTTTTTTTGGAATCCCGACTTAAATCTCGAACCCCCGACTTTAATCTCGGACCCCCGACTTTAATCTCGGACCCCCGACTTTAATCTCGGACCCCCGACTTTAATCTCGGATGCCCGACTTTAAACTCGGACCCCCGACTTTAAATCTCGGACACCCGACTTTAATCTCGGGGGTCCGAGATTGAAGTCGGGGGTCCCGGACCATCGAGATTGAAGTCAGGGGTACGAGATTAAAGTCGGGGGTCCGAGATTAATATTTTCTGACCGACTCGACGTTTAGATTTTTACTCATTTTATCTTCAAGACGCTTCAATAATGAGTTTCCATGTGATGAAATGGTTTAGAAATGAAACAAAGAATGAATGTCCCATGTGTTGAAACGCAACAGAAGTAAACCTTTGAAATATTGAAGCGCCCCCCCAAGTCTGATGTACAAACAGATATATTAATTAGATACACCAATCAACATTATTTGTCCTATGCAATAATAGATACATTATGGAAACGGAAAACATTCTGAACTGAAAATTGAAACAAAATGACTCCTCTGGAAATGTAATAAAACCTATACTATGAAAATTTAGCTGGATTTAGCTAGGGAAGTAATTGTTTTTTGTTCGATATTATACAAAAAATGGCTTACTTTTCATCGAAAGTTCTTTCCAGAAGAGTAATGTTTGTTTCAATTTTCAATTCAGAATATTTCCCAGTCAACATGAAAATCTTCCAAGAGGTTATCTTGAACGACGGATAATAGCGACTAAAATTTGTCTTTCAGTAGCAGATGATTCCACATCTGATTTTATAAGCATCCTGTTCAGATTTTCAATATAATCAAGATACCTTATTCTTTTAACCAATAGTGAACAATAGTAACCGTTTCATTTTGTGTATATAGCTTTATGAAGAGATTCCTTGGTAAACATTCTAGAATCTGAGAGCACAGTCGAATCCCGAGATTAAAGTCGGGGGTCCAAGATTAAAGTCGGACACCCGAGATTAAGGTCGAGGGTCCGAGATTAAAGTCGGGGGCCCGAGATTAAAGCCGGGGATCTGAGATTGAAGTCAGGGGTCCGTGATTAAATTCGGACCCCCGAGATTAAAGTCGGACCTCTGAGATTGAAGTCGGGGGTCCGAGAAGATTGAAGTCGGGGGTCCGAGATAAAAGTCGGGATTTCAAAACAAAATTGCTCGTGGCCCTTCTACGCCTTCGTAGAAGCTTAATGTTAGTACACAAACCCACGCTGTTTTGGATATCATTGACAACATACCGTGAAAAAAGATAGAAGAAGACTGCGGTGAGTCCTGTTACATCATTTATTCCCTCTCCTGCTCTTCATTCACCTAAATTCACAGTCCACTAGTTCTCTACAAAGTTTTGGTAATATTGCCATCATCAATACAATTCACGTAGAATTCGAGCTATCGGGGTTGGGCGCAATGCTGCTCCACCCACTATAATATTGCCAATCCATTTATCCTCTGATCATCAAAATACTTTCCGTGATATTTTAATGCTGAGTGAACATGTATTTACATTTTCAATATTTTCAGACATTCAAAGAGAAATAAAAACATGTTTTCTCGAAACATCGAAACATGCAAATACACTTCAAATGAAAAAAGTTGGGTTTGGAAATTTTTTGTGAAAGAGCGACCGTTGCGATGATAACATAAATAAACGCAGTAGTTTGGTCGTTACGATAAAACACAAACAGAATTATGTATTTTAATTGCCATGAACGGGAAATAACTCAAATTACGAAACTTTGACGTTCACAGAAATAACGAATTGGGTGGAAATAGGACGAATAAATGATTTTTTTCGATTTTTGATGTGAAATGCAATATGAATGATACGGATATAAAACGTGACGAGGTGTTTTGTAAAATAGCTCTAAAGGTGGGATACGTGTCTAAAATCTGCGTGGCAAGAGATAACAAATGCTCACACCATTATCTGAAAATTTTCACACGTGTTAAAAGAATCGTTCATAATATAATAATTTCATAAAATGTTTCCCAACGCCCCTCTCCTATCCCCTGAAGACTATATGCAGTGTGTCCCACTTTGAGCAGCCACACCCTCATATTTCATTAAGAAGAAAAACAAAAAAAAAATGTTTACCTCAGATTATAGTTCTCAGGAATACCTACCTTTATGTTGATGAAACATACGGTTAACTATGACCAATTGAAAAGTGAGAACATATTAGGGATTTTTTCATCACAAAATTAACAACAAATTCTGTTTCTCAAACCCCTAGATCCCAATGCTTGATCAATTGATTATACAGGGTGTCATTTGTAGCGGAAATGTGATTATCTCTTTTTCATTAGTATTATTTGCTTAATTTTCAAAATTTCTTCAATTTTTACAAAATTCATGAAAATATTTAATTAATACTGCCAAAAATAACCAAATATTACTTTTCCATGGCAAACTGTGAACACGTGAATGGTGAAAAATTGGGAAAAATATATTGAATTATTGAAAAACTCCTGGTTTTGGAATATCCCAGAACCCAAGAATTCAATGCTGACTCATTGAAATATACAGAGTGTCATATGTAGCTGGCGATATCATCAACTTCTATTCATCCATAATGCTCGGTTGATTTTGAAATGTCTTTTTTGCCACAAAGTGCCCAAAAATATTCCGTCATTACTGTTAGAATCACTCTTTCATGGCTAACTATAACCAACTGAAAATTGAAAAATTGGGAAAAACATATTATGGATTCCTCACTGAACTAACATCAAATTCTGGACCAGAACACTCTGAAACCCCCAGATCTCAATTCCTGAAAAATATATAGGGTGTCATCTGTATATGGCAAAAGTTCAACTCCTAAATTGACTTGTTTTGAAAATTATTGCACTTATCAATTTATTCCTTCTGCACAGCTGCAAGTTCACATCAATTTATAATATTGGTATTCGCAGATGACTCGAAGATTAGGATCTTAGAGTCTTAGAGTATTCCGAACCCATTTCTGATGTTAGTTCAGTGATATAAATTTTCCCCAATTTTTAGCTGATCATAGTTAGACATGAAAAAGCGATACTTGTTTATATTCTGCAGCTATACATATATTTCTGGACTCTTCATCACAACAGAAGACATTTTAAAATCAACCGAGCATTATGGATGAATACCAGCTACATATGACACCCTGTATATTTCAGTTTTCAATTGGTCATAGTTAGCGGTGGAAAATGATCAACATAAAGGTAGGTATTTATTTCTGAGTTCTATAATGTGAGAAAACAATTTTTTCAAATTAGTTCATTCTCAAGGAAATATGAGGGTGCTCAAAGTGGGACACACTGTAGATAACGCGTAGGAATTAGGAAACATTTTAGACGGCTTCGGACGGTGGAAATTATGACAAAAAAACATCGGATACCTCTTTTGATGTAAAAATATGCATACACACATGCAAATACACATGCATATAGGTTTGTTCATTTGTTTCAGTAAAGCTGTTCTAAGCACTTACAATAACTCATTTGTCTTTCTCTTTTTGAAATAGCTGCTCAGATCAGCTTTAGTAACATAAATGAAGAAACCTTATGTATGTATCCATTAAGGTGAGGTATATGCCAAGAAGTTGGATTGCAAGGGGTTTTATTAGTAAATTGATTGATGTAGCGTTACTCTGTGGTAGGAAATCATCACGAAAAATGAGAAATAAAAGTTTCCATGTTTTTATACCACTTCTACTTCTTGAATAAGCTCAATTAAACTTCGAAACGTCGAACAAGTTCGAAGGTTTTGCCGGAGAGTACAATTACACGATGGATATTAAACTACATCTGATCGATATTTGTGCAATTTGTGTGTTCTTTCAAAGACGGTGAGAGGCAAAAACCTCGAAACATGTCTGCAGGTGGTCATCCCCGGCCCAATGAAGGATAATCTTTTTTTTGAATACAAAAAGCACTTGCAATTGAGTCTTCTTGGAAGAACGTTGCACCAAAATCTGTCAGATGTAGTTCAATATCTGTCGTGGTTTTAGCTAGGGAAGTAGTTGTTTTCTGTCAGATTTATGCCTCATATTTTTTATCATTCTTGTTATAATTTTCATATCTTTCACTGGTCTCAGAGGCATAAACGAGAAAATCGTCAAATGAAATTTGTCACCATCTGGCAGTCTATATACTTGTTCAAATATTATTCAGTAACTGAAGTTCTACACAGTTATACCAAAATCTTGGATGGCCAATTGACAATATTAGGCTGGTGCCAAAATGAATTTTAAACGCTTAAAATAAGGAAAAAAGTAACAGGTTAACACGAAAACACTCAAAATGTTGAAATGTGGATGTAGTTTAGGGTTTGGAAACGGTTTTTTGCGATTTGCGGCGAAACGTGACCTCTTAGCGGGAAATGTTTGAGAGCAAAGTTGTAGATAAAAAAAATCAAAAACTTATGTATTCAACACTTTTCGACATAACCTCAAATTAACTGTCAAAATGCCAAAAAACCGATTTCTCAGTATTTTATTTTTTTCTCGCGTAATAATGATATAATTTACTTGAAAATTTGTAAGCATATGTCTTTTTTGGTGTCGAATGAGCATGATTTTTTTCGCAATTCAGAGGACAATTAGTTTTCGAATTATGTAAATTTTTCGAAAAAAATATCATTATTTTCCACGAACAGTTGTTCTGGTGTATATTTGCATTTCGAAAGTCTGTTAGTTATCATTTCAATTGTTGAAATTGTTGAAAAATATCAATGCCCCATCTGCAGATGAGAAGTATAATAAATTCAGTGAA
Organism: Chrysolina oricalcia; assembly: GCA_944452925.2. Taxonomy (NCBI): domain Eukaryota; kingdom Metazoa; phylum Arthropoda; class Insecta; order Coleoptera; family Chrysomelidae; genus Chrysolina; species Chrysolina oricalcia. The sequence continues at coordinate 19,345,806 of OX101818.2, forward strand.
ATATTCACGTATTATTATGAAATATGCTTACCCGTTGTTAAAAATAACAAAAACACAAATACTGGCAAACACAAAGACTTAATTATGATAACACCGGAAACAATCGAAGCAAAAAACAAGGTAGAATTTGTCCATAGTTTCTATATAAAAATCCTACAGTCGGCAATAAAATAATTTACAATGAATGTAAAAAAGAGTATCACCTTATTCTCTAGAAACATACAAAAAAAAATCATTACCAAAAATTGCTCTTAAATACGAACAACTACAATAAAACCACATGGGATATCATCAACGCTGAAAAAGGTAGGAAACAAAAAGAAAAAATTTACCCACAAAATTTATCTGCAAATGAACTTAATACGTAAATAATCAGAATCTCGTATTAATAACCCATGTCAGCCTGACAAAGATGTTTTAGATTTACTAGACAAAAACCACAGCCCGGTAAGTACAATTTTTCTAAAACCATTGGTCATGGATGATATTAAAATATTCATTAATAAAATGAAATCCAAAAAAAACTGGAGACATATACGGTTTCAGCACATTTGTTATAACAAATTCTGGAATGTATTTATTGGAACCTCTTAGAGATATTATCAATGCTTGCCTTAACGAAGGAGTTTTTCCAGAAAAATTAAAAATGGGCAAAGTAATCCCTGCCTATGAAATAGGTGACCCGTCGATACCAAAAAATTTTAGACAGATATATATTCTCCCAGTCTTTTCTAAAATATGGGAAATGACAATACACTAATATTTTATATCCTTTTTTATATCACCACAACAATATGGTTTCAGAAAGGGGCTGTCCACTGCTGATGCGGTACTATATCATTAACAAATTCTATCAAAAGAGCGTTCAATGATAATAAAAAGTATTTAATTGTATTTACGGATCTTATATCTGCATTTGACTGTGTGAATCATAATATATTATTAGAAAAACTCAGTTTCTACGGAATACGTGGTAGCGCACTAGATTTAATGAAGTCTTACTTACACGAAAGAAAGTAAATTGTAGTAACTGGCGAAGAACGAAGTGATATAGCTATTGTTAAGAGAGGAGTGCCGCAAGGATCAGTTTTGGGCCCCCTTCTGTTCTTGATTTACATAAATGACATCCCGTTCACTATGAATTCTATAAACGTATCAACCATCATGTATGCAGACAATACAGCCTTTGGCATTGATTTGGGAAAAGAAGAAGATACTGAACTCATATTATCAATTATCTTGGAGAAGGCTAGGACTTGGTTCGAACCCACTGATATGCTATTGAATGAAAATAATAGTAAAAGTCAAACTTTTAAAAATCTCACTTCTGAAAATTCAAAGAACCACGTTAATTTCCTTGGAGTTGTATTAGATACAAAGTTGCAATGGTCAGAACATATAAATATATTATGTGGAAAACTCTCAAGAACAGTGTACGCCATAAGAAGAATCAGTTATTCACTTGGCGAATCAGCTGCATGCACAACCTATTTCGCACTTTTTCACACCGTTTTAACATATGGAGCCCTAATATGGGGAAATGGGTCAAACTGTTATCTACAAAAAAATTTAATTCAAAAAGCTGCCTTACGCAGTATGAAAAAAGTTAATTGGGAAGTCAGCTGTAGACCTATATTTGAGGAACTAAAAATCATGACCATATTTTCGATAGTTCTGTACCATAACTTATTGTACATAACAAAAAACATGAGCAACTATCAAGCACAATCCGATTTTCACAGACACGACACAAGAAATAAATCTATGCTAATGCAACCTCATACTAGATTACGTAGGCACGCAGACAGAGCTATTGTATGGTACAATTCATTACCAACCGAACTTCGTGATCTACCATTATACAAATTTTCAAAAAATTTGAAAATAATTTTGACAGAGAACTGTATATACTGTATTTGATGAATATTTCAAATTAGCCAAAAACAGAGACATCTTAACAATAAATAAACTCATATACATGATATTTTATATACAGTGCGACGCTAAATTATGGAACAAATTCATTATTTCTGAATATAAAGATATTTCGGAAAAATCCTCGGACAGGTCTATTTTCTTTTCCGATGGGCCAATTTTTGAACCCCACCCAAAATATATAGGGTTATCCGCAATTGAGTAAAAATTACTTTGGTGATATTTTTAAATTGGACACCCAGTATATATGTTTGTGTGTATATTTTTATACAGTTTTATAACTTTGACTATTGTCCTATTTTACCTTGACGTTTCATAATATTGTAAATATTTCTGAACTAAATAAATTCAATTCAATTCAATACTTTCGAATGGTTTATGTGACTTGGGGTTCTATTGATCGTTAAACCGCTTAAAATTGAGAAAAACCAAAAAGTCTCTCTTTAAAAAAGAATGAAAATGATATTAATAAATATTTTTTTAGTGTAATTATGTATCAAATATTTTAATACAAGGAATTCAATGTAAACTACTTTTTGTTGTAAAAATAATGAAGAAAGTCGAAAATCATTGAAAATATTGAGAAAAACATAATTCAGAGAGAAATTTTTTCAATTTTAAGCGGTTTAACGACCCATAAAACCCCAAGTCAGATAGACATTTCAACAATTGAAATGATAACTCATAGATCCTCGAAGTACAAAAAAATATCAACACAATAATTATTCGTGGAAGATAAAGATATTTTTTTAGAAAAATGTGAATTACTCGAAATCTCGTAGTCTTCTGATTGGCGAAAAAATCAAGCTTATTCGACACAAAAAAGACATATTACTACAAATTTTCATCCGAACTAAATGATTTATACGCAAGAAAAAAAACTGAAAAATCGTATTTTTGCCATTTTGAGGGTTAATTTGAGGTTATGTAAATTTTCGATTTTACTATTATCTAAAACTTTTCTATTGAACAAATTTCGCTAGGTCAGGTTTAGTCGCAAATCGCAAAATAACATTTTCAACCCCTAAACTGCATCCCCATTCCACCATTTTGAGTGTTTTCGTGTATAAATATCTTTTTTCTACAAACGTCAAAAAATGACAAGGTTCGCGCATTGACAACAGTGTGCGAAGTGGCACTTCTTTTCATTTTCATTCGTTACCATGACACCGTGCGCGAAGTAATGTGCGAAATATATCTCGCACACTGCATGTAAACTATATGGAATTTTCATATTCTAACCTATATGGTCCTCAACTCCTCAATCAAGCAAAAAACAAGAAATCGTTTATTTATTAATGTAGAACAATAATTAAGGCTTTCAAATTGTGAGAGATATTTTTCTGGCTTTATTTGCTTCACACCACTCTTTAAATTGCTGATATGCATTTTCATACTGCTGCCTCGATTTCTCCGGTAAAAGGTTGGAAATTACGGAATTGGCCGCATCTATCAAGTTAGGTGGGGTACTGCTTAGTTTATCATCGCTCGAAATTTCCATTCTTTTACAATAATAAATATCACTCACGAAATTGACGCGAATAAAAAGTCAATCCAAAATAATTATCAAGAACTGTCACTTTGAAATAATTGTCAACAAATGCCATTTTATTTCCATAGTTACAGTAATTACTTGATTTGGAAAAATTATTTAAGCCAGTTCAATACTATTTTTCATAGTTATTACTTATTTTAGAACAATATTTTTGACGTTTGTAGAAAAAATTTTGTTTGCATCTCATGCGCGGAATACTTTGGTAATCTCGACTATTTTTTTTAACTCGGCTGCGCCTCGTTAAAAAAAATCAGTTCTCGATCACTAAAGTAGCATTTCGCGCACTAGATACAAAAATAACTATTTCCTAAGAATTGGAACCTCAACAACATTCTCCACCTGGTCCTTGCCTGTTAGTTTTTTTCTACAACTGATGAAAATCATTGATCATAATGAGAAAATCATGATACAGAGAGACTTGTCGGTTTTTCTCAATTTTAAGGGGTTTAACGATCCTTAAACCTCTAAGTCACATCGATTATTTGAAAGTAGACATTTCAACAATTAAAATGATCACTTACAGACCTTTGGAATACAAAAAACCTCCAGAACAATTGTTCGTGGAAGATAAGGGTATTTTTCTTCTAAATTGCGAAAAAGTCGTGCTCATTTTAAACCAAAAAAGACATATGCTTACAAATTTTCATATGAATTAAATCATTTATACGCGAGAAAAAAATTAAATATTGAAAAATCGGCTTTTCGCCCTTTTGACAGTTAATTTGAGGTTATGTCGAAAAGTGTTGAATATATAAGTTCTTGTTTTTTCCATTATCTACAACTTAGCTATTGAACATTTTCCGCTAAGAGGCCATATTTCGCTGCAAATCACAAAAAAACGTTTTCAACCCCTAAACTGCATCCCCATTTCACCATTTTGTGTGGTTTCGTGTTTAAATATTTTTTTTCCCAAAATTGGAACCTCATCAACATTTTCAACCTGGTTCTTTCCTGTTACACTTTATTTTTTCACAATATTCACAAGATTCATTACTTTATAGGTAGATACTTTTTCCACCGCATGCAGTAGGATGAAAAGTCATTAAAGTGTCGTGTGATGTCGCGAACTTACTAATTCTTGCTGGTCCATCACTGAAATAATTCCTCTTTGATGTCGGTAAAAACACCGAACTGGATAAAGTGAAATTAAATATACATAGTGTTACTCGTGTTTTCACGTAGCGCATTTCAGGAACACCCTGAATAATTGAAAAACATTCATTATGGCTATATTTGGTTAACCGCTAACAGCTTTTGCTGGCGCGTTAAACTTTCATCCCTTGTCAAATATTTAACACCTCCTGCTTTTTCCTAATTAGCTTTCCTTTAGTATCCTCGTATTTTCTTTTAGGGAGCGAGCAGGGCAAATAGGATACCCGTTCCAACTAGGAGACATGAGAATATATCGTGGTCATAATACTCCTCAAACTTTTTGAAAATTACAGATTGTTCTGCACCGCTGTAAAAACTTTTATGTATATCTACTGGATTTCAAAACGTGTTCGAAATCATACTAAAATAAGACATTCATTATATTCGGAACTAAAGAATTTTAATTGTGAAGTTCCTCAAGGATTCATACGTGGACCAATGTTATTTTTATTGTAAATCAATGACTTATGAATATCCAGATTTCAGGTTCATTTAGTGTTTTTGCTGATGACATGACTATATTTTGGCACCACAAGAACGAAAAAGATCTTAATGAAATATCTGAAAACAGTCCAAAATTGGTTTGATTCAAATTCACTAACATTTGAGAAGAAAACTAACATAATTTCCTTCAGATGTCACCTTGATGGTATGTCGTTGGACAATAACATTGTTGAAAATATATTAGGTTTGGAGTACCTAGGTCTATACAGTGAGCACGTAAAGGTTGGAACAAATTCGTTAAACGCTTTATATGACCACTAGGGAAAATAAGCTCAGACACGTCGATTTTATTTTTTAGTTGCGCATTTTTTGGCATACTTAGTTTTTTGATGACGTTATCGCTGTTCGAGCAATGACGTCACTATTATTTTTTTTAAATGGCTTCACCCTATTTTGATAATACCTTCAAAAAGAAAGCATTTTTCTATCATAATAATGTAATATTAGGTCTGTTAACGAAAACTTATGACTTGAGGTATCCCCACAAAAAAAATCTATTGGGATTAGATCAGGAGATCTAGGTGGCCACTCTAAAAATTATCGTCTGTGATCGAATTCCGAAGTCCGAAGTCGCCCCAGAGTGCCACGGCGTGATAATAATAGCCGTCCTCTACCCGCAGATGAGAATTTTTAGAGTGGCCAGCTAGATCTCCTGATCTAACCCCACAATATTTTATTTTGTGGAGAGACCTCAAGTCAAAAGTTTACGTTAACAGACTTAATGTTACATTATTATGAATAAAAATCTTTTATTTCTCGAACATACGGTTATCGACCATATGAAAAAATGTAACACCCATACACAGAAAAATGAGTTCTATTTGGAAGTATTATCAAAATAGGGTGAGGCCATTTAAAAAAATATATAATGACGTCATAACTCGAACAGCGATGACGTCATCAAAAATATGAGTAGACCAAAAAATGCGCAACTGAAAAATAAATTCGACGTGTCTGAGCTTATTTTCCCTAATGGCCATATCAAGCGTTCCAACCTTTACGTGCTCACTGTATATTGATAGTTCATTTAAATTTGAGCAGCACACTGAAAATCCATGTGGAAAGCTCTCTTCTGGTTGTCATGCATGAATCAAGATTTTTAGCTTCCAAACCTGTGTACCGTTCTTTTATTCGAACACATCTGCGGTGTGGAGTAGCATTTTGGGGAGTTTGATGTGGTTATCAATTTCAGGATATTCTAATTTTGCAGACGCCTGTTCTGCGATATTTAAGCAAAGTAAAGTATCGGGATTCATGTCGATTTCTATTTCTAAAACAAAATTTTAACAGTTGTTGCAATTTTCATAATTGAATCTGTATGTTTGATATACAAGTATAGAACAAAATTCAGTATTGGTGGTTCTTCTGATCATGCTACAGGACAAAGTAATGAATTGAAATGGCCAACTCCTAAAAGTACACTGATCAAAAATTCTGTAGTATATTTAAACAAATTCACTCTAAAATAATTTATTTTACGAAATACAGTGTCTCAATAATTTCAACACACTACTCTAATTACTGGACTATTTATGTTCGACTTCCGCTTCACCGACTCCATTCTGCTGCGTGGTTCTTTTTATATACACCGTTCATTTTCCTAGAATGCTCCTGAAATTTCGGGTAAGCCTCGAATCGTCCAGATTCTTCTCGGTGAATAGCGCCTCGAAAGTCATTCGCGGTCAGGCGCTGTCTACGTAAGCGTTCAGGTCCGGCATCGCCCGCAGCCTCGCCACAATTCAATAATTTATAATGTAGATGTTTAATCAATTTCCATCAAACATTAGAAATATCCAATCACTTTTTCGGTGTTTGTTGCTTGAAAGAGTGTATTACAGTTTGCAAGAGTCCTATAATGGTACTGGTGGTATTGTAGGTTTTTACAGGTTTTTCCTGCAGTTCGAATAGCAAATGCGCTATCCTTATTTGTTAAGTCGCCTCGGAGCGAATTTGGTGGTGGTACTCTCTTTCATCTGGACTTATGTTCAGATCGGGGAGACTATCTCCATTATAGTTTATAATGCATAACAATTTCAATTTACATTTTTATTTATTGTTGAAAAGAACTGTCGATAAACTTTGACTTTTATTCCCAAATGTTTCAGAATTCTCTGAAAACTTCTAAAATATTTCTAAATATAATGTAGAGAAACAGAGAAAGTTCCAAAATATATAGAATTCTCTATATTTTTCTCCATCTTGAAAAAGTTTCAATGAGTTCCAAAATTTTGACATTTTACTGCGCTATACCATGGAAAATATCACTACTAATTCTTTTAATGCAGATTCTTCCTAATAGACAACACTTATCCGGTGAATCTTTGGCTTCTTTCCGTAACCTGCATTTCAGCTTCTATGAATAGTTTTGGTAAGTCTTATCGATGCTATCCTCCTTTTTGCTTTTTCTGCTACTTCTGATAATTTGTATGATGAAGCTGCTTCTATTTGTTCTATATGTAATTGAAAAATGAAGAACTATCATTATTTGGTTGTCACAAGCGAACAGTGACCAGCTACCAGCATAAAATGATCAGGATATTATGGGAAATTGTCATAATAATAAAAAAATAAGCATTTCAGTAAGATTTGCAATAAGAAATATGATGTCATTCATAACTAATATGAATAATGAAATTTAACAAACGAGGAGTGATTTTTCAAGAGGCCATATTTCCATTAGAGACAAATTGTCAAAAACTGCGTATTTCTGTAAATGGTGGGAAGTTATATAGTTAAAAAAAATGGGATCAATGTACAATACTACGTCGGACCAGATGTATTATTGGTGATTTGAATTAAAAAAAATAATAGAATTAATTATCAATCATTATTTGGAAATAAGACCTTTTGTTCGATACTACAGGAAACATAAGACCTTTTGTAGAAAATCGTGAGTGAACCATTTGTGGAAATATGTCTTTTTGTATGAAATTCCTGTTTAGGTATTTTATTTTTATTTTATTTACCATTTTAGGTTGCTAACAGAACAAAGTTCCAGAAAACAGCATCCGCTATATAGGAATTATTTTAAGCTATTTCCAAAATTATACATAAATTTTATTTATCGGTATAAAATTATCTGGCAGTAATACAAATACGTGACTTAAAAATATGGTGTGAAATATTAATAATATAGTCAAAAATAATAGAACATAATAGATCATAAAAAAACAAATACAGGGAACGAAGAACCATACCTATTGATCTGAATTAAAAAACATTTTTTTCAAAAAAAAAAAAATGACTCGAGGCAGAGACATCGAGAAACTGTCTAGAGATAAATTGCTTTCTTTCTTCATAGGAAACAATGCGTTTTGAATGATTACATCGCCGTTAGAAGATGCCTTTTAACCTAAGGATTTGACGGCTTTTTGAAAAATCACTCCTCAAATATTATTATGGATTGCTCATGTCAGGATGGTGGTAGACCCGTCAAAAGTTCAAAATACAGGTGCGAAGAAGTTCTTTCAATTGGTTTTTGATGCCCAACATGTTCAATCCTTTCAGGGATTCCGAAATCCAGCTATACAGTTTTGCGATCATGTACGAGAAAGAGGACCGGTAATGAACAGAGGTTACTGGATGGAGTAAGCCAAGATTCAAACCAGACGTTGATATTGTGAGCGTTAGTGCGAAAGCTGATCTTTTCGTGTAGATGTGTTGGTTTCTGGGTTATTATTATTATTATTATTTTTTATTTTGATATTCAGGACTTCAGAACAACGGTTACGGGCCACTTTCCTGCTGAAAAGTTCGGTTAGGGATTACCTCCCAACAGATCGGTTTCTGGAAGAGACAAATAAATATGTGTGTCGTCGGCATAAAAGTAACACTTGCTCAATTGTATATGGTTTTAGAATTCGTGTGTATACATGGTGAATCACGACAAATTGTACATATTCCAACCATAAGTACTAAGTAAAATGATTAGTTGCGTTTTTGACGGATATATAGGGCGATATTTGAAAATGTGTGAATTATTCTACGTTAAATATCTCTAAAAGTAAATCACTCACAGCCGTATGCATAGTCAATAGCCAGCGACTCGCCAGAGTTTCGCCGTTCGCTACCAAGGATTATAATGCACAGTCGAGCTCCAAAAAAGTGACAACTACGCGAAAAGTCACATTTTGGCGAAACGCTGGCGATATACCACTTTTTTGGAGCTTGACTATGCATTATAGTTCTTTTGTAGTGAGCGGCGAAACTCTGGCGAGTCGCTGGAATTGACTATGCATACGGCTGTCAGACTCATGAAATTTGGCACACTGAGAATGCCCCCCGAGCTCAATAAAATATGATTTTAAAATGTTTTTATATCAGGCCCGGACTTGGTTTTTTTAGGTTTTTCTTGGTTTTTAAAAACAACACCCTGTAAGCCAGATCAGACAATTTCTGTTTTTCTCACTTCAAAGCCTACGAACAATACTAAGCAACAGTTGAGAAAAATTGAACGTGGAAGTTTTTGCTTTCTGCAGAAATTATTTAAACTTAAAAATTGTATAATTTTAATGGATTCACATTCTGCTTACGACTGATGCGGCTTTACATCGATAGCACATCATCATTTTTCAACAAAAATCATAAGAAAAGTTCCTATTACTCGAGATAAAGTATAATTCAATCAACCGAAGAAATTCCAGTGCCGTATTTATTTATTTTTCACGTTTTAATTGATCCTGTAAAAGCGGGTTGAACAAATTTTCTTTCGATCACGTCAAAACGGATGGTACTAACCGAAAAAAAATTATACGTGGAGACGACTTAAAAAAAACGAAATGAAAAAAATCCTGTTTAGCATAAAAAAGTTTTACTTTTAAAAAGAGTGTAAATAAATGTTATTTTACTATAGCTAATACAGCACAGATCATTAAAACTTTTTTTTGCTATTTGACAGAAATTCTCGATTGATATTTGCAATTGATGCGAGAGACTTTAATGCGTCATTAGAAATCCCATTCTGTTAATTTCATTGAAGTGTGTAACTATTCTTCTTGAAGGTCGTTAGCCTGGGGTAGATAGAATCGAGGGCCCGCGCAGGACAAAAAAACAAAAAAAATGCATTTCAGTTAGTCTCGACAAATTGCAATATAAGGCAGAGTGGATAGGTCAAATTGGTAATATTTTTCCTAAGCACTATATGCTCAAGAACTCAATTTTATACAATGGAATGAAAATATATAATCATTTGCAGAGTGTCATGAAAAGTATCGTATGTGTTCAAAAGTTCCGTAGTAAGATGAAAGCATTACTTATCTTAAAGCCCTTATATAACCTGGACGAATATCTCTTATAGGAATTCCAAATTCCTAATTATAAATTTGCCTTGTAATAGGAACGTAATTTGATTTTTATATATTTTAACAATGGCTCTATACAAGCTTATATTTTTGTTCTCACAAATATACACCATTTTCGTATGTTGTCAATAATTACATGTTGACAGTAATTATTACTGTTTGGTTTATTTCAAATATTATTCATTCATTCATATGTTTGTATGGTTATTTATATTTATGTAGCAAGCTTTATCAACACGTGTTATATACTCATACCAATAAAGCATATTTTTCATTTAATTCATTTATTGAATTGAGGGCCCGGCTGGCAAACTCCTTCAGTCTGTATGACCAGTCCGAAACTGCGCAAGTCGATATTTTCATAATTGGAGCAATAAGAAGAATTGACTTTCTGAATAGTCAAATTCAGAATCTCATTTATAATGCCCATATTGTCTCACATATTAGATATTTAATAACAATATGGTCAGCTTGTAGTAAAAACCAAAAAGGTATCATTTATCGTTTGATGAATAAAGCAATAAAAGTAATTTTTAAAAAACCATGGGAAACTCCTTCTTCAAAATTGTACGAAGAAACCAGAAATTTCACATTAGATAAACTAATAAAATTTGAAAGAGCAAAATTTGCTCACAAAGTAATAAATAATTTACAAAAAAGTAATAGTAATTAAAAAAAAAAAAAATAAAAATTACATGACCATAATATCAGAAATGCAAATAACTTCCATTTGAATAACGTTCATTCAAATAAAGGCAAAAACAATCCAGTATCTAGCTCTATAGAAAGTTACAATGAACTTTCAGATGATATAAAAAAATCAAAATCAATATATATTTTTTCGAAAAAACTCAAACAAAATTTGTTATCATACTGATGTTCATCAAACTATTATGCAAAGTTGTTATAATTGTTATATTTAATTGATTTTGAAATTATTGACACTTGTAATTATATATAATGTATTATTATCTTCCTTACACCAGAACTTGTTCTGTTTGGAAGATGTATTTTTCAATAAAAATAAATAAAAAAAAAATAAAAAAAAAAAATAGGGGATTTAAGAAGACTATTCATATTCAGATATTTTCACAAACTTTAGTCATAGATCTGAAACGTGTTTCTTCGACCAATGGCATTCGAGTGGATTTTCCTTTTCGTGACAACTAAAACACAAAAAAAACAACCCCATTCTAACTGTTGGCACCTCTTCGATGACTCCCGTGTGCTCCCAAATGTGGATTCTCTCATCTCTCGAGGAGCGAAAGCACTTTTCTATGAACAAGTTACTTGATTATCTGAACTTAAATGGCCGATTTCACCAACTAATTCCTAAAATTAGGAAATTCCTGAATCGATTTTAGGAATGCCCAAGTGTAATTTGCGTTTCACCAAGAGTTAAGTAATGCTTAAAAGTGATAGGAAATACCTAACGTAGGTATTCCCTATCACTCTCAAGCATTACTTAACGTGTGGTGAAACGCAAATTGCACTTGGGTATTCCTAAATCCGATTAAGGTATTTCCTAACTTTCGGAATCAGTTGGTGAAATCGGCCAGTTCTTCATTCAGAGATGATCGACAGATCAGGTACAGTTATTAGATCATAGCCAATCGAATCGCTAGTTCCCTAGCAACGAAAATAATATTAGTTAATCTGGGAATTACCTTGGACTGAACAACCGCTAATGGTGTTCTGTTTTTTTTCGAATTCTCCTTCACCTGAAATGGCGAATGCGCCGCCACTAGTCTCTGGTTTTGTTTAGATTTTCTTTTGAATTCATTTTACATGTTCTATATTTTGTGTGCAACCATTTATAGATGTACCGGTATTATTGTTGTAATCATCATTGTATCCAACTCCTGTGCAGTGGGGAAGCACCCTGTATATATCCATTTCATTTAGGATCGAGTACGAGCAGGTACCGGTCTCTGACCCACCTACGTAACCAGATAAGAGAATGACAGCTTGAATCTGCTATGTGAATTGTAAAAGAGTTTAGTCTAGAATAAATCGTTGAACCGTTCGCATGCGTGCATTATTTTGTAGTCGTAATATTTGATTTTGTACTTTTGAATTAGGAAAGTCTTTATAGTGATATAGTATATTATAATATTAAAACATTTTATGTAATTTTTCATCTCTTTTATATCGTTGTTAAAAACTTTCAAAATTAATAGATTGGTATAGAATTACCAGTTGAAAAATGTTCTATCATGTTGCAGAATGATCTAGATTGCTTCATAATGTGCCGAGCACTGACTAAAAGTGCTTCGAGTACTAAGCACTATTGAATGAAAAGTGCTCGGGATTCTCGAGCACTAAGCACTTTTTTTCATGAAGTGCTCGCGATTACTAAGCACTTTCAAAAAGTAATTCGATTTAGCGAGCAGTAAGCACTTTTTAAAAGGGCGAGACCGTTAAGGTGGGCGTTCATTTTCGTGTATTTCAAGTTAATATTGCATTTGGAAATGGTTTCACTTGGAAAACCCAAATTTTCAGTAGGTGAACTCAGAAAGGATTGGAGTACTTATCGAATATATTGACATTGATTTGATATCGAAAATTGAGATTTTTTTGGTGGGCAGTTGAATGAATGAATGTTTATTCAAAAGAATTGTATACATAATATTAATATTACAAAACACATAGTATAAAATTTAGATTGAATAAACACAGCTAATCGCTAAAGAATACTCTTGAAAGCGATATGATTTGGAATTATAATAATAGTACTGGTAGACTTACTTATAGACAGTATTAGTATACTTAGTATAGTTAAATAGCATTAAAATTTTGGATTGAAAAAGTATAACAAAAGTGAAAGTGGGAAGTGAAAATAAAAATAGATCAAGTGGTTATTGAGAACAGGAATTAGAGTATTTCTCAATAATTATATGTATTCGAAACATCCACATACTAATGAATTTGCTGTCGAGGATTCTGTAACATCCACAGCTTTATTTTCGTTTCAAATGTATGAATAGAGATGATGTTTTTATATTCGTTGGGTATAACAGTGTACAGTGTATTTTTTTCAGGTCTAGGAACTATAATTTGATTTGATTTATTTCTTGTGTTATGGTTATGTTGGACGTATTTCAGATCATTTTTATATTTGTTATCTAGAAGTTACCATGAGAAAGAATACTTGCCGTATATCTAACATCTGCCATTCTTTACATAACTGATCAGAAGGATGATTTGGAGGTTTACTGTATATTATTTTGATTAGCCGTTTTTGAATTTTTTCCAAGTTTTTTTAAGTACAAAGGACCCCGCAAACTCCTTATGGAATTTGGGTCCCGGTGGATTTTTTTGAATTTTTGGTATGATGTAGTCCATGTAATTCTCAACCAATGTTACCATTGCGCCAACCCAAAAAATGAACAGTTTTGCTGCTAGGGGGCGTTGAAATCACCCCTTGCGCAGATTAGACTATTTATTTTTGAACCCGGTAACAATATTTTCACTTTTTTCATTGTTGCTAATGTTGCACAATATTGTACTGTTTAATAAAAAAAATTCTTACTCCCTCCCCTTTACCCCCCAACTCCTATTACGGAACGTAAAAAAAATATTTCTCAAATGTATCGTCGAATGTTTAAATATGCCTAAATAAGGGAAATAGCAGTTTTTTATGATTATTCTCCCACCCCCCATATGACACAAAACGAAAAAAATTCGGTGGATTTTTCTGAATTTTTGATATGATGCAGTTCAAGTTATTTTGAATAGAAATAAATTGGGTGACAAACTTCAAAAATGGATAGTTTTGATGCTAGTGGGCGTTAAAATCATACCTTGCTCAGAATGGACTATTCATTATTATAGGCGGAAATAATAGCTCTACGTATTTTAGTTTAGATTATGCTGATCAATTCTGTAATTTTTCATGAAATGAAAATCTAAAACCTCCCCCTTACCCCCTACCATTAATTTAAAACACGAAAAAATGTACTCCCGACTACTTGTAAATGCTTTATCAAAATAAATGTTTTAATCAGCTCAAATTGAGGAAATCGTACAGTTGTTTAATATCACCTTTTCCTCCCTTCAGAAAAATATTGATGGAGTTTGCTGACTCCTTAGTAGGGCGTAGTTCATGATTTTTGAATATCAATCAATTGGGCGAATATCTTGAAAATAAATAAAAATTAGACATCCACAATTTGAATTTGAGGTGGTGCCTGAATTATTTTTTTCGAGTTTTGAAATAGGGGTTGGGCGTAAGGGGGAGGTTTTAGATTTTCAATTTATGAAAGTTCACACAATTGTTCGGCATAAAATAAAACAAAAATACGTAGAGATATTGTTTCCGTCTATTCTGAGCAAGGTATGATTTCAACGCCCCGTAACATCAAAACTGTTCATTTTTGGGGTTTGTCACCCGATTTATTTCTATTCAAAATAACTTGAACTGCATCATATCAAAAATTCAGAAAAATCCACCGAACTTTTTTCGTTTTGTGTCATTTGGGGGGTGGGGGGATAATCATAAAAAACTGCTATTTTCCTTATTTAGGCATATTTAAACATTCGACGATACATTTGAAGGAACTCGAGAAATATTTTTTTTGCGTTCCGTAATAGGAGTTGGGGGAAAAAGGGGAGGGGGTAAGAATTTTTTTTATAAAACAGCACAATATTGTGCAACATTAGCAATAATGGAACAAGTGAAAATATTGTTACCGGGCTCAAAAATAAATAGTCTAATCTGCGCAAGGGGTGATTTCAACGCCCCCTAGCTGCAAAACTGCTCATTTTTTTGGGTTGGCGCAATGGTAACATTGGTTGAGAATTACTTGGACTACATCATACCAAAAATTCAAAAAAATCCACCAGGACCCAAATTCCATTAGGAGTTTGCGGGGTCCTTTGCAGCTGCTCCCCATGCTACTATTGCATATCTAACATGACTCTCAGCCAGAGAATAGTAAATTATTTTCATTTGATCGAGGGTGAGGATTTTTTTCAAATATTTGAATTTAGATAGTATAAATCTTACTTTTTTATGACTTGATTTATTTGGACATTCTACTTCAAGTGGCTATCGATATATATACCAAGGTATTTGGTATCTGATGCTTTTTTGATCATGGTAAGAGTTCCGTTGTTCTGGATGGTCAGCGTTTCATATTCTGGCAAGTATCGAGGATAAGAAGTGAATGGAATGTAGTTCGTTTTACGGAAATTCACTGTCAGAAGGCGATTGTTGAACCAATTGATTATTTTAATGAAATCAGTTTCGGCGGTGTTTTTTAGGGTTCTCCAATTATCGGCGCTATATATTACTGCCGTATCGTCTGCAAAGCTAACAGCATCACCCTCAATATCAAGTTGGAATAGATCAATGATATAAATATTGAATAAAATGGGCCCTAACACCGTACCTTGAGGAACTCCATAAACAACATCTTCAGTAGGACTGAGAGTATCATTAATCTGTACCATCTGTTTCCTGCTTGTTGAATAGCTTTCTAGCAGTCCTCTGAAACCAATATTTTCTAAGATGTTCAGTAGCTGTTGGTGACAAACGGTATCAAACGCTTTAGTTAGCGATAAACATGGATAATATCGGACATTTTTCATCAATTTTTTTGCTAATTTTAGATAGAACGTAGGATATCGCATCCTCCGTTGATTTGTTTTCTTGAAAACCGAATTGTTTGTTTGACAAAATTTTATATGGGATACGGGATTTCAGAACTCTCTCAAATATCTTTGCTAATTTAGATAATAGTGAAATTGGTCGATAGTTGCTGGTGTCCAGTTTATCTCCTCTTTTGTGGATTGGTCTGATTATAGCATTCTTGAAGGCTGCAGGAACAAAGCCTGAATGAAAGCACCGGTTTATTATAAAAGCAAGTAGTTTGGCAACACTTTGAGATACTAGTTTTAGTATTTCTGCTGTTAGTCCGTCTATTCCTGGGGCCTTTTTGTATTTCAGATTTGAAATGGTTTTTACTATTTCCATTTCATCAGTTTCAGAGAGAAAGAAGGATTGTAATGTTGCCGCTTCGACATGGGGTTCTATGTTAACTTTTTTTTTTAATAACATCTGGCAATTCTTTCCCAACGTTCGAGAAGTATGCATTGAATTCTCTCGCAATATGGTAGTCAGTTTTGAGTATATCTCCAGTTTCAGCTCTGATTTCTGAAATCTCTTGCTTGTTATGTTTGTTTTTGGTGATTTCATTGACACATCTCCACAGTCCCGGTGAATTTGATTTGTTTCGGTTGATTTCATTTTGGTAGTAACGCCTTTTAGTTTCCTCTATTAGAATATTCAATATGTTCCTAAATTTTTTATACTTTGATGTATTTTCTTCATTTGGGTCTCTTTTCATTATTTTATAGAGACGGTTTTTGTTATTTATTGAATTGACCAGCGCTGCTGTCATCTATGTCTTCTTTTTCGTTTTACATGTTTTTTCTTTATGATTGTACAGTTATTGATGTGACATTTCAATTTTTCAATTAAATTATTGGTACACATGTCAGCATCATAAGTCGTATAAACTTTTTCCCACTTTTCTTCGTTTAGTGTAAGTATCAATCTTTCCCTGTCCAAATAACTTTTGGTAATAGTTTCATCTTTCATGTTTTTCTCTTCAGCTAAACTTACTTGGGCAACTATCATGTAATGGTCAGTAGTAACGGACTGTGGTATAGCTGATTGTATATTGTGTATTTGTTTTGGTTTTTCACTGAACATGTGATCAATGCGAGATTTTGACTCCCCTTTTACCTTGGTGTATTTATTGATTGCTGATATGAATGCATTCTCACCCAGGATTAGCAGGTAATCTTCTATATATTCTTCGTGGCCTAGGATATTGATGTTTATGTCACCAACAAATACGTGAAAGTTGGCAGGCTTTTCATTCAGATAATTTTCCGGTTGTTTGTTGAAATTATCTACGCATGTTGACGGGGGCCTATAAACAGCTGTTAATACAAAATTTACATCATTGAACTGCGAATTTATTTCAATAACCTTCAAGTCACCAAAGTTTTTGATAGAGTGATGATAATCTATGCCTTTTTTTATATACAATGCCGTACCATCATTTTGATTGATAGTTCCTGTACTGTACACATAAGGCGTGTTCCGTTTCATGCATTGAGGACATAATGCGCATTTGAGCGTTCCATTTCCTACATTGGGAGCGCATTGACACGCCCACTTTTATATTCCCCTCTTTGGCCTTGAGACATCGAAAGTGCATGAACTACTGCCCGTTCGTCTAGCAGCGATGAATGCGATCCAAATTAGATCTGTCAAACTCAAAAGTCAAAACAAACAGTTTTCAGAAACCGGATTAAAAGTTTATATTTGATATTTGATGAAGTGTCCAGTATCGTGCATTATCACATTTACCTGATTTACCGTACAATGGAAGCAAAAATCGTCAATTCATTCAACATCATATCGTCGGTCTCATGCCAAAACTACGAATATGCAATTTGTCATTTCGAATGAGAAGAGTTTTAAGAATATTCGTGCTTCTTGCTTTGAAAACCTAGGTAAGTTTTCACATTCGCGAATTCACTCTCGTTCACAGTAGACAACCTAGTAGCACTTTTGTAAGCTTGACATTGAAAATTTTGGTAGTAAATTAGTATTTTACATATTGAAGTCAGAACACTGGAATCAGCATATTAGCGGTTTTGGCGTGGGACAGACGATATTATCCTCATAACTATCACACGTATCAGAATCTGAGCTACTCTCATTCAAACAAAGCTCGCTTAATTCCTACTCTTGCCTTAAACACTTTCGTTCTACCCATATTATTTCATTTTCTAGATCAACAGATTTGTTTTTGTTACATAAGAATTTGATAAAGTGATAAATGTCAACATCTGCGGGAAACGGCATGCACCACGCAAGCAAAAATCGTTCCGATTCAAGCCACCAACGTCAATGTTAGTTGAAACGGAACGCTTGATTATGTCTGCAACAGTGATGCGATGAATGCATGAAACGGAACTCGCTTATAGTTATAACCTTCGATTTGGTATAAAGAAAAATCATCAACTTGCCATGTTTCTGACAATACTATGAAGTCTAATTCAGTGTCGATCTGACTGATTAGGATCTTGAATTCATCTAAATTTTTGTTGATGCTTCTGATATTTGCATGAAGAATGTTGCGAACTTGTCTTTCAGTGTTAATAAGCATTTTGTTTAGATCTGAAACAGTTTCAAACAATTGTGTTTCTACTGATTCAATCTCGAAATATTTTATATAATTATCCATTTTCCTGTTCTCTGGTGATTAATAGTGCCAAGTGATGCGGTATAACATCGATTATTAATTGAAATGATTGTAATTTGTAGAATCTATTCGAGAATGATAAAAGTATATAAAAATACAATGCAACTATGCTAGGGACTAATAACGACAATTAAATTACATACAAGACAAACAAAATATATTGTAGTTTTATTGAGGTTTTGTTCTAGCATTAACGATTGCTTTGGGGTCTAGTTGTGTAGCATTTGTTTGGTGTTTACTTATTTGTTTCCACTATCTTTGGTTCTTCCTTCTTGGCAGGCTACTCTTTCCTTCTGGTGGTCTCCTTTGTAGTGATTGGGGTTGTAATACTCTCCTTATCTAGCTATGCAATGGGGTTGTCGACAGTTGGAGTGGATGGTTCACTGATTGTTTTTCTTTCTGCCTGTGGTGAAAATACTTCAGGGTTCTCTTGTGTATTGATTCTCAGATAATCAACTGTGTATTCTACTCCGTCTACTATTAGCACGTTGCCTCTTAGCTTCGCGTTTTTTTGTCGTTTTTGACCAGTTTCAGGTGGTGCAGCAAACATTTTCTTACTTCCAGATCCTTCGGTGTGAGATCTTCAGAAATAGATATACCAGAGTTCTTCAATTTGAAACAGTTTGATAGTATTAGTTTTCTCTTCAACTTCGAGTGTAGTGTTACAAGTACTGGCCGTTTGGATGTTTTTTTCTTCCCATTCGGTGGATATTGGTGATATCAAATTCTTCTATTGTAATTTCTAACACATTTCTTATTATAGTTTTGACTGACGAGATAATATCAGGTTCTTTTTCATCGTCTGCTTCTGCTATTCCATAAAATATCAGGTTATCTGTCTTTAGTTTCCTCTCAACTAGGTTCAAACTTTCCCTGAGTTGACAATTTTCCTGTTCCTATGATACTACTTTATTTTCTAGTTGTGTAATTTCCTTTTTTACAGAAATAGAATGAGTTTTCAGTTCATAATTTACGTTATCTATTTTGTTGGATAAATTTGAGTTTATTTTTTCCAGAAAGGTTAAGACATCATCTAGAGTTTTCTGTTCTTGATTCCCACCTGGTTTGTTCATGTCTACGCTACTGTTAATTTGTATTTCGTTTCGCTAGTGATCTATAATAATCAATGGAATTCTTTATCTTATCTTATCGCATGCCTTTCTATTTTTCTCCAGCATTAACGTTTTTGTTGGGTATTGTTTTATTAGCTCGCTTCTGAGTTCATTGTGATAAATTATTAAGTTCTATCAATATTATTGCATTTGCTCAGTTATGAATCTTATATTGTGAGATTGACTTACATACTCTAATACTCCTTTCTTTCCTGAACACGTTGGTATATGATTTGTTATTTTCAGTCTATTTGTGGGCACGTAAATTCTCGTTTTTCACAGAGCACTTTCAATACATGATGAGACATACTACTTCCCTAGAATGAAATTAAAGGAAATTAGTCAATACTTGCTTTTGTTTTATTTCAATAGAAAGACCCATAAAACAGTGCAACATTGACTGCACTTTCACGCAATTTTTCGAGATATTCTGGGAGAAATGTATCCCACCGCTTGTCTTGGTGGCAATCCAAACAGCAGATCGCGTGAGAGTTTACTGCCTTGCCCAGTGTCGATGAGGTATATCCGGACTCATAATGAGATTAGGTTAGGAGAACTAGTGTCACCAACTCACCCCAATCTCCCAGCGACGAACATCGTCAGATAGTTCCAATGTGTCGTTCTACCATTCCATCGTATTGGAGATATAGAGCTGTTGGTCGAGTTTTCTTCATTCCTAAAATGTTCATCGTTTCTTCCTTTATTAGAATCTTAATCCATGTCTGGGTATCACATTATCTATAAAGCCTTTGCGACTGCAGAATCTTCTGGTTGGGAATTGGCACAAATTCAGACTAAATAGTTCACTCGGGTTTGAAGGCAGTCGTTTTTTGGAATTTCTTCCTGACGTTTCGCTAGCGCGAGTGGCTAGCTTCTTCAGAGGGTTATAAATCATGAATAATCTCAGATGACTAGAGATTCCGTCTGCGAAGATTGTATTTATTCTGACTCAGGTAGTCTTGTGCGGTAATTACCGTATCTGGATTTGGTACATTCTCACTAACCCTAATTTACCCCCTTTCTATCTGCAAGCTTCATGTCGTTGATATCCTTTGTTATTTCAGAATTGCTTATTACCGTAACTGGGTTATGCATATTTTTGATGTAGAGTCTCTTTGACGACTTGTCTGGTTCAGTCTACAACTGTGGTAAATATTCCTAAATAGAATATCATCGTTTGCAATTGCAACCATGAAATATAATTTACTAGAACTTACCTAACTGCTCACTAAATTCACTCCTAACGCTATAAACACTTTTAAATAAATTTATGTCAAGACTGAGCCTTCGAACCTAGAATATGCATAATATAAGAATGCAATCATTAGTTCTTGGGGGTGGGGGTGCCGCTGACCGCGTTTTATATTTTCAACAACATTCATAGATCCATAGCTGAGAAAAGGCTTAGTGCTTAGTAATCTCGAAAGTGCTTCCGAGCACCGCAGTGCTTTAATCACTTTCACGAGCACTAAGCACAGTGCTTTGGGATAGCTCTGTATATATATATATATGTATATTTTCGAAATTTCATCTCCAGAATCTCCCACAATGCGTTCCACCCCTAGTGCGCCCCTATGAAAAAACGTTTACAAAAATATAAAATCAATTCCACTTCAGTGCGCATCACATCCAGTGGGCCGTGCCAAAAGCTGAAAAAACTCACCGACGATAACCATGTTGTTTTGTTCTGATGCGACTTGCTGGACGATTTACTGCTGCTGGGTTTGCTAGTTGGCTTTGAGGTTGATTTGTTTGCCGCTGCTACAACGGCCTGGGATTGTCTCTGGGTTTGTTCCATTATTTGATGTATCAGATCAAGCTGTTGTTTAGTTAACCCGTCATTGTTGCCGCTGCTTCCACTCTGTAATGAAAACATGACGATCAATATTGCGATAATGCACTCCAATACCGCCCGCAGGATGTGCACGGTTTTTCACAGTGCTCATCAATATGTTCGTATCAAATGAAAACTCATTTTCACTCCATTCTCCGGAAATGCTATGATTTGAGGCTATAAAGACAAAATTGAGTGAGTAGACGAAAACACGGATATGGAGAACGGTAAATAAATTGACAGAAAAAAAAACAAAAATTGAAAACCCACAGGAAATTTGTTATCCAGGGTGTACCAAATTCGATGGCTTACTAGACGTTTCTGGAAAAAGGGAAGTAGGATTATTTTGAAAATTTGGTTTCTTGGATAATCAGTTCTGCTCTAGCGATTTAAAATATTTTCAGCGATGCGGCGTTGCCGCTTCTATTGAAAAGTAGCAACAACTTTGATATTTTAAATGGAATACCCTGTATATTATTGTGTTTTTCGCTTTGCTATTGTTTTATGATTATTTTCAAATGATACTTCCCTATACCTCCTGTGATTTACGAGAAAATGATTGATTTCCTTTTTTTGTACGAAATATAGCTATAATTGAATGTTTATTACTGCAGTATTTGGATACGTAGAAAGCTGAAATTTCGGATGTAGTTTAACAATGTTCTATGTATCAGTTATGACTAGAGGAATTCGTTCATTATACAGGGTCGTTAAAAATTTGTGATTTCACCGATAGATACAAAAGTATTGAGAAGTGAATTTTTTCAAATGGAACACCCTGTATAGCATCAGATATCCTGAAAGACAATTGCATTTCCTTTCTAGCAAGTAAGGAAAAAAAAAGTACCAACAATCGAAACTATCGAAATATACATTTTTATTTTATTTTAATTTACATTTATTATTTTTTAATCACGTTAATATTATTATAAGTAATTAAAATATTTTATTACTCGTTTTTTGTACGTAGACAGTATTTATATTTTATATAGTGTTTTATACTACTTGTTATATGTTTACCCAAATATTCACCCACACACAGGGCTTGCCCTCAGTGGGATACCAATTTATTCATCTATACTTTATTGCATTTTCGTATTTATGTTCAATGTTATGCTTTAATTATATTACTTTACCTGTATATCGTGAATCGAAATGATGAATAAATACTATTATTATTATTATTATTAATCATTCTTTGTACAACCTTTTGCATGTTCTCGTTACAATTTATCACATTGACCAAGAAGAATAAATAATTTCATCAAACCTTCATTTGAATAATTATTGTCTTCAATTTGGATTCTTTTCTAATCAAATTTGCGTTAATGAACGCGTAAACGTTTAATTATAATGTAGCGATTTTCGAATTTTCATAATGACATAATGACATGTTTCATGATGATTTTTTTGAAAATATGAACGGGATGTTCATAAAGTCAGTTGTGGAATCATCTGTACAAGATAACCTCTCTTGAAAGGGATTCATGTTGTAAAGAGAAACATTCTCAATTGAAAATTGAACCAAAACATGACTTCTTTGGAAATGGAAAAAACCTACGATAAATTAAAGTTACTTTTTTGTAATATCTAACAGAAAACAACTACTTCCCCGGCAAAAGCCACGCTGGACATTGAACTACATCTGATACATATTGTGAAAAGAAACCTAACTTGATTGAAAAAATCTGAAAGTGAAAATTTGCATTTTCATTCAGATAGTTGATTATTTTGGTGTCCAGTTTCCATTGGAGATTCATATCTATAAATGAAATAGGGGAGATCTACATCCGAAATTTCAGCTTTCTAAGTATTCAAATACTGCAGTAATACACATTTGATTAAAGCTATGTTTCGCACAAAAAAAGGAAATAAATGATTTTTTCGAAAACTACTGGAGATAGGTATACAGGGCAATTCAAATTCGACCCCCACCATTGGGATCTCCTAAACTACAGGAGATACGTCGAAGCTTAAATTGGGGCAAAGTTGCGTATTCTGGTGCTTAACAAAATACTGTTTTGAAACTTGGAAAATTCCGAGTATTTCCGGAAATATCGGGAAAAAACTGAAAATCGGAATTTTCGTTTTTATTTTTTTCTATCGTTATTTGACAACATAGCTCAAAACCAAAAGTACATTTTCATTGATACTTTTTTCAGCAACACGTTTTCATGTTCAGATTTACTATCCGACGTTTCGTCTTCTGGCATTCATCATCAACTTTTTTTTCTGTTATGGGCGCCATATTGTTTTTTTATACAGAAAAATAGTGATTCTCATTCTGATTTCATTGATGTATAATTTGTTATGATTTGCACTTCTGAAACCACAGATATTAAAAAAACCAACTTCATCTGAGATGGTCATGACTCCATCGAAAAATTTTGTTTAATAAACACTAGTTGTCAGAACTCATTAAACATCATAAGTTTGCACAAATACTTCAGTCGAAATGTCCTCATTCTCAAATGAAGAAAAACGAGATATGTTGTAACTTTATTATAAATTTGATAGGAATAGTACCACCACAATGGTGGGGGGTCGAATTTAAATTGCCCTGTGTGTAGTATATAGCTACATGAAAATCTCTCTCCTTCAGTAATTTCTACAATATTTGATGCCCAGAGTGCTGGTGGTGGCAATTTTTCAGCTGGTGGTGGAAAAGCTTTCAGAACTAGGATTCTTACTTCCTAACCTCGTTGTCATTAAAAAATGATTCGACATTATTCAAGAACACCTACAGAGAGTGTTTTTGTTCCGACGAAACTTGTAAAATCAATTTCACGATATGAGACTAATTTATGAAATATTTTGGCGCAAACTAACTTGACTCGTGAGAACTTGTGTATTCAGTATTTCCTACTTTCATTATTATGACCCAATACGCCCAACATCGAATTTAATCAAACCCGTTACCACTAAAATTACCGAACCCTTTCTTGTCTTCCGCCTTTATTTACATGCGCCATCATTGTATCTACCTCTTGGCTCCGATGAAATATATCAGATGGGAAACCAAGATGAGGAAGGAAGATGTAATTAAACGACCCACTGTAGGCATTGTCAATTACAATTTACAGAGAATGTTGTGTTAGAAGGGTAGCATGCTCTATGTAAATATTGAGTTGCTGTTGCGAAGTCGATTGTATTGCTGTTTCAGTTTGTACGGCGTACAAATGCAGAGACAGACACGAAGATATTGGAGGTTAAGGAAAGACAAGTTTCATTGCAAGTGAATATTTCTTATTGAACATACTATTTACATATAGGTTGTATAAAATTGAGAAAACAATAACGTCGGTTATTATACATAGAATGTGTACGCTATGATGAGTGGTGAATCGTTTTATGATATCAATGTTAAACCTCCAGTGAGGGCTATGACGTCACGGTGAGAGCTAACAATTATATAATAATAATAATAATAATAATAATAAAAGGTCTTTATTTTCCAAATCATTTTCCAAAAAAAAAGAAAATAATCAACCTCAATTGAGGAAATCTAATAAATAGATTCAGGAAAACGCCGAAGATCAGATATAGGTGCCGGAGCACCACCCCTGTTTTTCATCTTAAGCGCAAATAAAACTAATTCTAAGTAAAAATAGAAATTAACAAAACATTGGGTTGAAAAAGTAATCAATTCTTTTTGAGTTTAATACATAATTAAAGAGAGAAAAAGTTATTAATTGTAATGAATACCTTATCCAATGGAATAAGAGATGCTAATGTTAGTCACATACTTATGGAGCTGATCGTTCTGTTCAATCTCTTTGATGTCATTGCGATAATAGATGTTCCTTAAATTTCTTTTTAAATTGCAATTTTGATTTCAATTTTATATGATTGGGAATAGAGTTGTATACGAGCGTTATTTGGTACGAGAAAGACCTTTTGAAGAGTTCACTCCTGTGGGAAGGAGGGGAAAGTGTTCCTTTGAACCGTATATTCAGATTGTGTACATCTGCTCTATAAGTGATTTTTTTGCTCAGGTAACTTGGTGTTTTAGTACTCAGAATATTATAATATAAACAAGCAGAGTGCAGTAGACGTCTTTTAGACATATTCAACCAATTTATTTCTTTCAGTTTGTAGGATATGTGTTGCCCTCGTCTTATTCAAAAGATTAATCGCAGGCAATTGTTTTGTACTACCTGTATTCTGCGGGAATCTATACGAGGGCAATATACAGAGTCAGCAAAATTAAATTTTGAAAGAACCAGAGCTTCGCATAAAATGGTTTTTACCTTTTTATTTAAATAGTATCTGTTAGCGTAGATCATCTTCAGGCTCATATAGGTAAGTCGTATGCGGCTATTCACATAACCTTGAAATTTCAACCGTGTGTCAAACGTTACGCCAAGATTTTTTGCACTATCTGTTGGTGATATAATCTGATCATCAATAGTAACCCGAAAGATTACTACTTGTGATCTTACATGTTGTGATCCGAAGATTAGCAATGAAGTTTTCTTCGCGTTCTGATTCAAAGAGTGGTCTTTTGCCAGTTTGACTAGTGATGCAATGTCCTCGTTGAGTTCACAGAGGATGGAAAGGTACAATTGTGTATCATCTGCATAGAAACTGATTTTACATTTTTTAATAACATTTTTGAAATTAGAGGTATACAAAGTGAATAGAAGTGGGCCTAGGATAGAACCTTGCGGAACTCCACTGGACACTTCCAGAGATACCTGTTCAAAAGATAGTTTTTAAAGAACTGGATTGCAGTCGCCGGTAAACCTATGTATTTCAGTATTGAGAACATAATTTCATAGTTTATAGTATCGAACGCTTTAGAGAAGTCCAGTAGTACCAAGGCGGTCGCTTGTTTTTGATCTGTAGCTCTATGAATATCGTCAGTTATATTAGGCAACGCGGTCTCGCAACTGTGCAAGGTCGCAGTTCTGGTAGTAAATTATTTTGTACTATATGATCCCGGAGTTGCCTGTCCACTACTCTCTAATACTTTTAAAAAAGCTGACAAAATACTGATTGGGAGCAGATCTTTATATTTTTCGGGATTGTTAATTTTCGGAATAGGAATAGGAATATAAGTAGATTTTCTGAATAAGGCCAGTTCACAAGTTGTAGTTTCTCACTTCAATGCCTTGGTGAGAACAGGTGTGCACAGTGGGTACGACACAATCGAACGAAGAACGTAGGTGTACAGTTGGGACACATAGCCATAAATAAATAAATAAATAAAAATAAATAATATTTTATTCCATTCAGATCATTTACACGATATTGGAAAAGTCAATAGAGAAAATATAATACATAAAATATGTTGATATACATAGGTAAATATATAAATAATAAAAAGGTATTAAAAACTACATTCCAGAAAATTATTCAGACTATAGAATGAGTATTGCAACAGGAGATTTTTGAGAGATTTTTTAAATACATTCAGATTTTGGATTTCTCTTATAGTGATTGGTAGTTTATTAAACAACTGTATACCTGTATAAGATGGACTTTTTTTATAGAAAGTTGTCCGATGAGGCGGTATTCGAAGAAGATTACCATGCCTTGTCTTATAGTTATGTTTGTCAGCACTTTTAATGAAGTCATTTAAATTATTTTTAACGAATAGGATTGTTTTATAGATATAAATACAGGGGAGAGTTAAAATTTTGTTTTCTTGAAAGAAGCCTCTACAGGAAGTTCGCTTATGAATACCAAAGATGAGACGTATTATTTTTTTTGTAAAATAAACAATTTTATTGAAAATCTAGAGTTTCCCCATATTATAACATTATAAGATAAGTGCGAGTATGTCATCGCATAGTAGATATTCATTAGTTGTTGTTGGGAGAATATATTATTGAGTTGTAAGATTGCATAGTAACTGCTACATATCTTCTTAGAAATATGATTAGTACATGTCTGAAAAGAAAGTGATGAGTCGAGAAAAGTTCCAAGGAATTTTGTTGTCTCGACGTAATGTTAATATTTTCAGTATTTATTTCAAAAGACGTGTTGGGATCATTTGTTATGTTAAATTTCATTAAAACCGTACCCGTGATTCAGAATTAAATGATTGTTCAGACACCATTCAGTAAATTTATTATATAGTAAATTTAAATTATCTGCCAGTTCTCCGGGAGAGTTGCCACAGGTTGCAAACGAAACATCATCTGCATATATGACCTTACACTTCGTTTTCATAAATGCTGGTAGGTCATTAATATACATTATAAATATAAGTGGACCCAGCACAGAACCATGAGGAACATTCATTGCCTCATTTGACTGAGTTTGATTTATTTTGACTGATATTTTCCCATATCTTAAGGATGACATCAGCAAGTCTACACGTTTCCACGAAATCCCAAAGCGTATAGTTTTTCTTCGACAAAATCTAAATTTAGGCTATCAAAGGCCTGAGTAAGATCAAAGAATAATGCACCAACAGTTTTCTTATTATCAAGTTCATTATATATAAATTCGACAAATTCATAAACAGGGTAAAACCCTTTTTGACATTTTGTTACAATATTGTGATTATCCAAATAATTAATCATTCTATTATAAGCAGATTTTTCAACATCTTTACTAATCACATTTGAAACAGTTATCTGTCTATAGTTATCCATACACAGGGGATCATTGTTTTTATAGATAGGAGTAACCAGTCTAGTTTTTAGTTCTTCCGGGAACTGACCATTTTCAATTGAGATATTTATTAATTCAGATAGAGGCAGTGCAATGTGCTGAGCTATACATTTAATGATTTTTGTTGATATACAGTCAATACCACTACATATTATCTCAAAGACCTCATGTGCTGTAACAGGTGTGAAAAAGAATGAATTACTATTATTCAGATCACATCTTGAGCAAGACAATACAGAATTTAAAATAAAAAATTCGTTCAACAATCTTACAGAGGTGCTGAAATGATTAACAAAGCTATTCGCAACATCAAAGTCCCTGTCAACAATTGACCCATTGATATTCAATTTGATTTCTATTATTTCATTATTATTTTTCCCAGTTTTTTCTTTAACTAATTTCCAAACATATTTCTGTTTTTCAGTAGGATCTATTTTATTTTCAATAATTTTTGGTAGTTTAACTTTCTGTCTGATTTTAGTCTGTTTTTATAGGTTTAAGGCAGAAGTTTATATTCAATTTCAAGTTTTTCATCAGTAAAGTTCTGCTTTAACCAGTAAAGATTGTTTAGTGATTTACGTATATAACTCAAATGATTCTCTAGTAAACCACTTATTTTTACTTTCACCGTCATTGTTTACTGATTGTTCTTTTGATGGACAGAATTTATCAATAGCAAAATTAATAATTCCATAAAAAATATTGAACATTTCATTAATGTCATTCCCGTTGACAATATCAGAGAAATCTTCATGTTGTAAGTAGTGACTTAATCCAGCCATGCTATAGTCATTCAAATGTCTAGTCGGGATCAGTTTCTTAATAGGCTTAGTAGTATTACTTGACTTAATATCTATCACAATGCCAAAATGATCTCCCAAACTTAAGTTATGTATAGTTTCACAGTAAGCTTCGTTATCAATGTCACCACAAAATATGACACTGTCGAATTTTTTTACACAGTAATCAAGCATTTCAGAAATTTGTTTAAAAAATATTTCTATGTCAGCACCTGGCGGTCTATACAATGATACAATATTTCACATTATTTGGACAGATTTGTACAGCACAGTTTTCTGAATGCATTTCTATTGAGAACTGTATATTATTTCGGACTAGTATCATTACTCCACCATCTATACGGTTTGGTCTGACGTAAGCACAACATTTTTAAAACAAAATTAATATGAGTTTCTGAGCACCATGTTTCTGTCAGACATATAATATGAGGGTTATATTCTTCAATTACCATCTCAAACTGTTCTATTTTATTTGTTATACATTGACTATTTACACACAGTAATCTAATTATGTCTTTTGAATTATTACGCTGTAGATGGTTAGAATTCTCTTGCTTGATAATGTACGTTCCGAAATTGAAAGTTTTTCACAGTCACACCTTTCGGCCAAAAACTTAGAGTTGATTTTGAAGTTCAAAATCTGCTTCCACTTTGTAAGATAAGTTGCGTCCTAAACTATTCAGTTTTGTAATAATAAATTCTTGTCCCTGTATCCTTTTCTCCAAATATTTTTTAATATCATCTGAAGTTGACGTTGGTTTACAACGACCTACGTAAATCCATAGTCGACGTTGTGATGCAAAATTTTCTTCATCATTTATATTGTTTGTTGGTACATCTTTTCCTGTGTCCCCCGTACCGACTATTATTTTCTTTTTTGCAGCAGCAGTTCTGTGAGCATGTTTTGAATATCGCTCACCATGATTGTTTGTATGCATGTTTTTGTCAGTATTCTTATCACCGACACAAAGTTCTTTTTCAATAATTGTATTACCAGACAAATTTGATTCATCCAGATTGTCGATTAAGTTTGAATTATAACTATTAGGAGTAGTAGCATTACTTGACAATAGACTAATCATGTCTATATTACTTTCTTTAAGTACAGTTATTTCATTTTTTAAAGCTGTAATTTCATCATAAAGTGCATCAGTATGTTCTATTACAATTTTATTGATGATGATAACAGCGAGTGGTGAAGAAAGAGATCCAAATAAACGAAGAAAGGGGGACGAACAGAGAAGGAACACTGAACAACAGATAAACAGTAGAACAATAGTGGAACTGGAACACCAAACAGTAGTGGAGCACTAGTGGGACACTAGTGAAACAGGAACACCCTAGAATGAACATACCAGTCTAACTCCTGATTACATTTGTATGGGGCCATTAGTAGAGCCTAATTGCAAATACTAACCTCTATTTATTGGGAGGGTTCTGGTAACAGCTCCTTGTTCCAGCGGTTTTACGAATGAAGAATGACACTACAAGCCCTAAAAATACCTAACGAAATAGGCCTGAATATCAAGAGAGAAGGGCACTAAGATGTGCTTACCATAACCTCAAGAATCCGGCACAGCCAAAAGAAATCCTCCAAATTATTAAGCGTAAAATATCGCAACCAATATGAGGAAATTTACGGATTTGAATTTTCCCAAAATCCACCAGAGATGATCCAAATTTAATTTGAACTAGGAAAATTTAGATAGGTTCAATAGCCAAGATGTCACTCTCATCAACTTGGAACAGGAAATGAAAAATGTCACTCTGACATCAAGGTCGAGCGGATACTCAAAACTTTCATGCAGGCTCTACACTCGCGCCGTGTATTCACACCGCGATTCGCACACGATTTTCGCACGAAAAACATTTCCTCCACAGTTGCAAACTTGGAAGTATAGTTCGCACTTTCAATTGAGATGGACGCAGAGGTAGCCACTGCTGCTGCCGCTGAGCTTTGCGCTATAACGCAAATAATTATCATTACATTAAAAACAAGAAGCAATTAAAGCAAGAATGGGGAAAAATGAAGGTGGTGGATGACAGCGATTCATCGTACCAAAACAAGGTAAGTATGAAAAAATATTTCACCTTTTTGTGAGTAGGGTAGACACCATTTGTAGCAACTAATAACATATAGCTATTTCGAAACAAATACCGACTTGTCACTAAATTATATACACAATATTAGACTACTGACTGAATTCACGACACCAGTGTGGATGCATTCGTGTTCGCGCCTTGCGGAAGTCTCGCGAACCCTTTGAAGCGGGCCGAAAAACCGACATCCAACGGGGTACGGCGCGAAGTCATCGCGAAGCGCAAACGCGAACATGCGAAACTCTCCACACTCACGTTCGCGCTATTTCGCAGGCTTTCGCGGCGCGAATGTAGAGCCGGCATCAGATAATCCGTCAATGTCGTCAAGTGACAGACCACACAGAACCTCAGACTCGATAGGTGAGGTCATGGAATATTAATGTCAGGCCTTCATGAATGCTTGATATTTGTTTGGCACATTCATTAGATTTAGTGTTGCCAACTGAACTAAGATGAACCGAACACAAACAAGGTCAAGTGTTCGAAGACGAAATGTTACGGTTCTGTATTCTAACCACAAAGCAAAAGAGTCTTTACTAGAAGTATGTTTACAAAATAACGATGTCATAGCACGCAATGCGTGTTGCATAAATTAATGGAACTTGAACATTGTTATTATTTACTTTCAGCTTAAGTTCAGTTCATGTCTGCTCGAACTAGTGGGGCAAAGGTTTATCTCATTGACACAGAATTTTTTACTTTATTATATTAAAGTAGAAAAGGTTTTTTTAGTGGAAAATAAACCCGTAACAGGTTTTTTGAACTTATTATCGACACTGCATGTACTCCTGAATTTTGTCAAAATCCTGCTCATCGTGTAGTAGTTTGTTGGGATGCCGTTTGTTGGATATCCTCGTTGCTCCCTTGTACGTCTTATAATTTTCACCAAAAATTAGAACAATTCTTTTTTTGTAAAAAAAAATTGAACTGCTGCTCAACTTATTATTCATTTTTGCGGGTAAGTTTCACTTCGAAAAATAACTGTAAGAAAAGTGCTCTGAAAGGATTCACGTATTGAAAAATACCAGAAAAAATGTCAAACTTGAAAATAATTACGCCATTCAGTTTTACAGGAAAACAATCCATAGCCATCTCATATTATGTTGCTTAGTCAATTACTCTGTCTGTGTAAAGGCGGAATTACGTAGATCCGTCATTTAGAAGCCAATTGCAAAGCAGATTTTTTCATTTGAGTGGGAATCAATCAGTTAAGGAAGGTATTTTGCGAAAGAAGTGCCTTGCAACAAATCCCCACGTTTTTGCACAAAATTCACTCTTAAATGAATTCTATAAAGTACAAAGGAATAATTGACAGTTTTCATTGGTTTCGCCAATCATCACTGAGGTCATCCTGTAGAACAAACGGAGTTTTTCAATCAATTCCTGATATAGGAAATTTGTAATTAATTCAAAAAAAATTGAAAACATCGATCATTGTGGAATTTCACGACAAACTCAAATTTGTCTCACATTTGTAAAAATTTTATCCATATGTTACTTATTTTCCGAAAAAAATAACTTTCGAAAAAATCACTCAGTATATATTGATGACAAAATATATATATATATATATCCATTTTTTGAAACATCACAAATGAAGATTTTTTCCATCTGTTCCGTAGTTTTTAATGCCACTGTTTATGAGATAAAATAATTGAATTAATAAATTTTACCCAAAAAACAGAAAAAATAAAACTGAGTATAATAAACGCATCTCTGATAATCATAGAAAACTCCCATTCAAAGACTTTGGATGGCATTGTCTTATTAGCATTAGTTAGCATTTTATAGGGACAAACATTGGATACTTTTCATACTTTGCATGATATTGTTTTTGGTTAATTAGCATGTATTTTTCCTGGTATGTTAAGGGAGACTGGGGTATAATGATCACTCGAAGTACAATGATACCCCTCAATTATTCAGAGACCAGAGGAGCAATCTGTTAACTAAACGTTGTAATATGCTCGTGCTAACGTGCAGTTAGGGACAATCACGTTTAAGCAATTTTGTTGATGATCTTGGCGAGTGTACTAGTGCTTTGCTTTCCTCCATCTTCAATCGAAATTTAAGACTTTTTCACAGTGAATAATAAATCTTATTGAATATTTATCTTCGAAAAACTGTGTGTGGTAATCAATAAGGTGTAGTGATCAATTAGGTATGGTTAGGCTACAGAATCACGTGATAGTTTATATAATATTTGATTCTTGTGAATTTGTAGGTTAGGTTATTTAGAAATAGTGCGTTAGGGGTGAAATGATCGGTTAAGTTCGGGGTAGAATGATAATAATTCCTAATTTTCGGGATAACTCGTACTCACTTTCTCAAAACTCATCGCCAAAACTGGACTACTGCACACAAACAAGAGTTATCTCAATCTGAGGAATCATATGTCATTGGAAATATTTTCTCATTCGAAAAACTTGCGCTATCAAATGTCAATGTATTCTTCATTTTAAAATGATTCCCCATAATAAGTCTCAGATTGACACAAGAAATATTTCAACTCATGTACTGAATCTGAAAACATGCTATCAAATGCAAATTCTAAATATATCTTTTGAAAAATATCAAAATCGCCCAATGAATATTATTAGATATTCAAAGGAGGGAATAGATTTCTTGGATATAGGTAGATTATGATATCTCCAATGAGTCAAATGATTAATTCACATTTAAAGAGAAACATTCTCAATTGAAAATTGAATCAGTACATGACTCCTCTGGAAATGGAAAAACCCTACGATAAAATTGAAGTTACATATTTTCAATGAAATCAACATGCCATACCCATGACAGGTTTTATGTCAGAAAAATATTTTCAAAATTTCACCCCACAAGAAATAGTCCAACAATTCCTCATTACAGTATGGAATTGCTTCTGAAGAGTATGTTTCCAATTCTTCAGACCTCCCTGATGATCTTAGAAGAGAGAAATAGATTTTTCCCTACCAAAATGTATTGGAGGCCTAGCGAAAGAGATGCAATTCACGCAACAATGAAATGAGCGATTTTCTGTGAGTGATACTTCTGAATAACATTCTTCCTTATCTCATTCATACAGTTTCCAATGGAAACTGGACATTTAATAAATAATCAACTATATGAATGAAAGTGCAAATTTTCATTTTCAGATATTTTCTCTCAAGTTATATAGGGTGTTTCTCAATATCTATCAGATGTAGCTCAATGTACAGCGTGTCTTTTGCCGGAGAAGTAGTTGTTTTCTGTTAGATATTACAAAAAAGTAACTTCAATTTTATCGTAGGGTTTTTTTTCATTTCCAGAGGAGTCATGTATTGATTCAGTTTTCAATTGAGAATGTTTCTCTTTAAAACATGAATCCCTTCCAAGAGAGGTTATCTTGTACGATGGGAAACAGCGACTAAATTCCAACTTTCAGTCGCAGATGATTCCACAACTGACTTTATGAACATCATGTTCATATTTTCAATGAAATCAACATTAATTCACAATAAAACCATGTATGTATCCGTTCTAAATGAACCGTGCTCTCACTTTATGATGTATTCCATTTCAAATAACTTTTTCTTATTTTGACACAATATGAATTCTACACCAAGCTATATGGGTTTTTCCCCCCACAAAATAAAAGACGCAAATTGCCTGTATCAATTTTCATAAGATAGTTCGTTAATGAAAACTCGAGTTTTCGCCCCAGAAAAATCGATATGTGGATATTTTAAACAAAAATTACCAAAAAAAAATTACAACTATTTTGGTTTTTTGGAAATATCTAAAATATTATTCAAGGAATCGTTTTACAGTCGATGGAACTTTTGTGCAGATTTTCAATTTTTCATAAGACCGGATTTCCACTGAAAAAATCCGAAAAAACTTCGAAAAAGGTACCATTTTTTAAAAATTTATGATTTTTATAATTCTGAAGCTGGACACACAATATTGCAGAAACTGATAGATAAAGAAATGTGGTTCAACTGTGCGCAAGATGTTTTCTGTCCGATGTGCAGTTTTTGCACAATCGCGTTATAAACAATTTGACGGTACATCTTGCAAGTTGCGCCGATTCAAGGGAAATCGTCGTATTCAAATTCTGTAAACGACATCTGGAAAAAAAGATCAATATCTACAATTTGTATATATCTACGAGGATGTATTGATATCTAGTTGGCCTAGACCAGTTCCCTGCATAAACAAAATATTGCGTTACCATAGCAACGAACAATAACTTATTAAAAGTGTCAGTGTATTTAACAACATTATTTGAGAACTGTTTTCCATTGCAAAAGCTCAAAATAAAAGAAAAAAAACCATGGATAACAAAAGGCATCAAAATATCTGCGCGAAACTTGAGGTCGTTACATACCATAAGTAAACATGTATCAAATTATTTTTTTATAAGTTATTTCAATGCTTACAAACGTACATATAAGCAAGTTATCAATAATGCAAAAAAAACATATTACAAAAATCGTTTAAAAAAATCTAAAATAAAACAAGAGAGAATTGGAAAATAATGAATGAATTACTAGGAAAAAATAAATCACAAACAGTTAATATTGATATTGACCCTGATATTCTGAATAACTTCTATTGCTCAATAGGCCATAAGCTCACATCTAATCTTAATCCACAGGTAGACCCTCTAGACTATCTAAAGTATGTTAGCATTGCACAAAACTTTCACCTTGAAGACACAAACATAATTGAGCTAAAAGATGTTATAAATGAAATAAGAAACAAGAGCTCATCAGGTATGGATGGCTTATCTGTAAAAAATTTTCAAAATCTACCGGACCATGTCTTACTCACCCTAGTTGAGGCAATTAACAGTTCTTTCAGAATGGGAGAGTTCCCTTCCTGCTTGAAACAAGCGGTTGTAATCCCCTTGTATAAAGGTGGGGAAATAGATGATCCCTCGAATTTTCGCCCAATTTCATTATTATCAACATTATCGAAAATAATAGAAAAACTAGTCAAAAGAAGGATGATGGTACATCTCACCAGTAATGACATATTAAGCCATGTCCAATTTGGATTTCAAAACTCAAAAAGCACCAATGATGCTATATTCTCACTTCTAGAAAATACATATATCACTTTGAATAATGGAGAAGCCGTAGCGGCAGTATTCTGTGACTTCTCTAAGGCATTTGATTGTGTTAGCCATGAGATACTACTGCATAAACTACAATTTTACGGTTTCCGAAATCTCACATTAAACTGGTTCCGCACGTATTTGTCAGAAAGGAGTCAAGTTGTAAAAATAAAAGACACCTACTCTAACAGTGGTAAAGTCGCAATGGGCGTTCCACAAGGGTCGGTTCTTGGTCCTATTCTATTTTTATTGTATTTAAATGACCTAGCCACCATTCGCATCCAAGGAAAATTCACTTTTTTTGCAGATGATACCACCATTCTATGGCACAGCAAAGACATAAGTCACTTGAAGAAATCAATTTCTCTCGATCTACAAAAAATTAAGCAATGGTGTGACTCCAATCTACTCTGCTTCAATTTAAAAAAAACAAGTTTGAGTTTGATAATTTGTACTTAGATAACCGGATTATAACAAACAAGCCACAAACTAAGTTTCTAGGCCTAACTATAGACAACAAGCTGAAATTTGATGAGCATGTAACGACCTTGAGCAAAAAGTTAGCCTCTAGCTGCTTCGCGATGAAAATTGTTTCGAGGGAATTAAATTTAGCCTCGGCTAGGATGGTCTACTTTTCCCTAGTCGAGTCACACTTGAGGTATGGCATTGCCTTCTGGGGATTATGCAGTGATCAGTTATTTCGATCTGTTTTTGTACTACAAAAAAGAGCCATTCGATACCTGTGTAAAGTTGAGTATGGCTGTCACTGTAAACCACTTTTTATTAGCCAGCAAATCCTATCACTCTCTTGTTTATTTATTTTGGAGACTGTATGCCTTGTCCACACAAAATATGGGTCAACACCTACTGAATTAAAAAAATATAAAACAAGGAATGAAGACTGTGTTCCCTTACCCTTACCTAAATTTAGCCTGACAATGAACTCCATCATGTATGAAAGTAAAAAAATCTATAACCATCTGCCAGCTAGTTATAGAAACATCACTTCTCTGAAGATTTTTCGGAAGAAGGTGAAAAATGCTCTATTACAGAAAGCTTATTATAACCTGCAGGAATATTATGATGATATGGTTCCTATGTAAATTAATTTGACAATGTAACTGGACAATGTGATTTGACACTGTGACATTTTACTTACTCGTTTTTAACGTACTATACTTGACAACGTTTTTATTTAAACATACAATCTTGTTTACTCTTAGTTCTATACGAATAAGCTGTTATACCTAGTATTTAACTAAATTTTAATGTGCTTGTGTATTTATTTACAAATTATTCTGTTAATTATAATCACCTTCTCATTTCTAATTAGGATATCAGTTTTTAAGTATTTTTAATTATTCTTCTAAGTGTCTTTTATTCTTATTTATCCATCTTGAGACTTTACCCTCTCATTATGTTCATATTGTACTTGTAACGCTTTGTCAATAAGAATCATTTTCTTCAGACAATAAAGTATACTTTGATTGATTGATTGATTGTAAAGTTTGACGTCAAAAAAGTAAACCAGAGTTACGCAATAAATTAAAAGAAAAAATATGTCCACCGAAATTGTCAAAATTGAAAAATTGAAGTATCGAGCCATCATCAAGTACCTGTATTTAAAAGAGTTAAGTGGTAAGCAGATTTAGGAAGATATGCTTAATACCCTTGGTGATCAATGTCCTTCGTATGCGACGGTGGAAAATTGGACTGCAAGCTTCAAAAGAGGTAAATTTTCCATTGAAGATGATGACCGATCGGGAAGGCCAGTTTCTGTGTCACCCCCCGAAAATATCGATGCAGTTCATGACATGATCAGATGAACAGATCGTCGAATTGGGCTAAAACGGATATCTGAAGCACTGAATATTTCATACGAACGCGTTCATCATATAGTTCACGTCAATCTGGACATGAGAAAAATTGCTGCAAAATGGATCCCCAAATGTTTGAATGTTGACCAAAAGCGTGCAAGGGTAGTAGCATCGCGTTCGATCTGTGCTCGATTTGAAAACGATGTAGACTTCTTAAACCGAATTGTTACTATAGATGAGACTTGGGTACATTTCTACGATCCAGAAACAAAGCAACAATCGATGGAATGGCGACACTCCGGTTCTTCAAGACCTAAGAAGTTTCGTGTCAAAAAATCTGCTGGAAAAGTTCTTGCTTCAGTTTTTTGGGATTGCCATGTAGTAACCAAGATTGATTTTTTGGATAAGGGTAGAACAATAACTGTAGATTACTATTCGACATTACTGACCACTCTACGGGAAAAAATTAAAGAGAAAAGACGCGGAAAGCTATCCAAAGTTGTTTTGTTTTTGCAGGACAACGCTCCTTCACACAAATCTCTTGTTGCCATGCAAAAAATTCGTGATTTAGGGTTTGAATTACTAGAACACACCCCTTATTCACCAGATTTGGCTCCGTCCGACTATCATCTCTTTCCTCAACTGAAAAAAAGTTTAAAAGGTCGTAAATTTTCCTCCAACGAGGAGGTAGTAAAAGCTGTGGAGGTCTGGTTTGCAGAGCAAGAAGAAACATTTTCTTTTAAAGATCTAGAGACGATGTAGGTTAGCTGTAATAAACGTATGCAATTAAGAGGAGAATATGTTGAGTAATAACATATTTTGACATTGAAATTTTGTTTGGTTCTATAGTAGGCTAAGAATTTTTCAATATATCCTCGTAATTTTCAACTTAGAGGTGGGAAATGTGTTGAAAATATCACTGAAATAAATTGATCAAAACGCTTCAAAGTGCGTCCGAAGTCACCCGAAGTCGCACTTTCAGTGACATTCTCAACACATTTTCCACCTCTCAGGTGGAAATCCAAAATATGCGAATTGTAGATATTGATAAATGATTTTCCTTAAATCGGCACATTTATGGAGATTTGTCCTTAAATTGTTTATAACGCTATTGTGTAAAAACCACAAATCGGACAGAAACAATCTTGTGCACAGTTGAACCACATGTTATCATCTATCAGTTTTCTTGATATTGTTTTTCCAGCTTCAGATTCATTAAAATCATGAATTTTTGAAAAATGGTCTCTTTTTAGAAGTTTTTTCCGATCTGGTCGTATAAGGAACCATTATGTGGGTTTTATAATTCGCTACAAAAGTTCTATTGACTGTAAAATGATTCCTCCAATATTTTTTGAGATACTCGCAGAAAAAAAACAAAGAAGTTGTAATTTTTTTACTATTTATTGTTTAAAAATTCCACAATGCGATTTTGCTGTAGCGAAACCAGTGTTTTCATATACGAATTTTCTTATAAAAAGTAGTATAGGCCATTTGCGGCTTTTATTTTATTTGGAAAGAGCCCCTTGTTTTTATCTCCAGCATGGTCTATTCAATTCAAGAGCTTAGATGATTATTATTATAGGTGCTAACGTAAGTATTTTCGAAATAAGTATAATAACAAATAAAAAAAAAGTAATGTCAGTAGGTAAAATTGGAAGAATTGTTTCTTATCATGTTCTTGGTATGTATCATACCATTTCCATAATAAGGATCAAATTGAAATTCAAATTTATTCATATCATTTTAGTACACATAAATAATAAAATTAAATAAAGTGAGATACAGAAAACCAGATGACATCAACATCACCTAAGCTTCAACAGCTTGTACTGCGATTTGATATCCTCCGAATTTCTTCAATACACGGTAATTCACACCTACTTGTTCACAGTCATCTTTATTTTATATGATGAATATATCTTCACTATCTAGTAATTTTAATTTTTATCATTATTTAGATGGTAGAGTTTCTCAAAAATTTATTCGATTTACCTTTGGACATTATTTATAAATAGGTGAGTGCGTAATTACTATTCGAATATTATATCAAACATATATTTATTTCGTCCCATCATCTCCTTGATAGCACGTTTGTAGTTGATCAATGTATTTATTTTCTTGAGTTGTATTGAAAGCATGTTGTATACTTCAGGCTCATAGAAAAATATATTTCTTTGGGATTGAATCATATAGTTATGTTTCGCCCAGTAAAAGTCTAATATGTTTTACCTTCACAAATGAAGTCCGTGCACCA
Organism: Chrysolina oricalcia; assembly: GCA_944452925.2. NCBI lineage: Eukaryota > Metazoa > Arthropoda > Insecta > Coleoptera > Chrysomelidae > Chrysolina > Chrysolina oricalcia. Next base: position 19,386,161 of record OX101818.2, read on the forward strand.
AAAAATTCGCTAGTCTCGTTTTTTTCAGGCCACCTTGTGGACAAATGTCTACTTTTGTCCCGAACGGCGCCGAATTCTCTCATTATGCCAACTTTTCCACACACCCGTTGGTATACCAGGCTTTATATTCAAATGAGTCCAGCCCATGATGTATCTGAAGTTGCGCTGAAGCATTATTACCGAGATTACTGTGGCCTTCAGAGACAACGCTGACATTATTTCCTAAAGCATTACAAATGGCGGCCTCCTGCGGGGATTCAGACTCAGGTGTATTTTTCTTGAAGAAGAAGTTATCTCTTCGGAAACTGTGATGAATGCCCGGCTATTTTTCGCGCGAGAGATGTGCACATTTACTCATCCATTTATTTTCGTTTTAATTTTCGGCTTGATTGAAGACGTGCATATTTCAGGCTTAAATGATCATGATCCCGGCCACGTATAAAATCAGATAATTCACATGGAAGTCTTCACCAGGATATGCGCGATTGGCGTATTTCAATGTTTGAATTCGAGCACAATATGCTTTATTGTTTCCATTCAAAGCAGGTGCAGATGGTGTACCAATTTCCAGCGAGAAATTAAAAAGTAGAAAATATCACAATCTTGGAAATGATTATCTTTTTCATCCAACGGCTTCCGACATTTCAGGTGTTTTCATCCCGGAATCTCTGATTAACATTCATGCAATTGAAAGGAGATTGGGCCAAGACCAGTGCCGTACCCATTACTTTCCTTGGATGTAGTGGGGGAGGGGCGGGGATATTTTGTCAAGGATAGAAATGGATAATCGTTCAACTGGGGAGGAAAGTGTCATTATTCCTCCCGCATGAAAAGACACTTCACTCCAGCGTAAAACATATCTACGGATTCATCATACTTTCAGCATAAACCAATTAACATGAAAGAATATAGTGTAGTTTTGAAGTCTATATCCATTCAAAACGTAGTTTAATAAATGATTTTATAAATATTGGAGAATCAAACGAATACGAACAAAATGTTAAATTCAATTAGATACAGGTAGATGCAAAATTACTGAATTTGTCTTTATTACAAAAAAAAAAAAATCAAGATTCCAGTATGAAAAAGAGAATGACATCCTACTAAATTGGATGAGGGAAAGAAGTGCGAGAAAAAACTAGTGGAGAGGTAATTTTAGCGTATTTTCTAAAACTCTCGAAGAACTTTCAACCTCCAAATATTCAATGATCCGTACTACACTTCAAATGAATGAATATTGATATAAGGTTAAGGTCTAAAAACGAAAATCGCGTTTTTTTCGGTATAACTCTGGATCTTGACCTCGTTCGCGGGTTAAATTCGGCAGAAGGTATGTTCAGCACCATATCTACCGAAATATAAAACCAGAAAACGGTCACAAACTGACTGGTTTTCAAACGCCCCCCGTCCTTGTCCTTGACCTGGAGAAATTCGAAAACTACATCCCGGCGACTTGGGGCAACACCAAGAATGATATTTCATTCCCAGCAGACGGTTTATTTACCTGTTAATAAATCATATAGCTCTAGCTATAAGAGGCAGTTGCTCTTGTCTGGATATATCTGCTGTGTCATCAAAAATTGAAAATATTCTGGAATTACGAGAATATAATGAAAAATTCTAGCCTACTATAGAACCCAACTAAATATCAATGTCAAAATATTTTATTGCTCAACATATTCTCCTCATAATTGGAAACATTTATTACAGCGCACCTGCAACGTCTCTAGACCTTTAAAAAAAATTTTCTTGCTCTGCAAACCAGACCTCCACAGCTTGAACTTTCTTTCAGTTGAGGAAAGAGATGATAGTCGGACGGAGTCAAATCTGGTGAATAAGGGGGGTGTTCGAGTAATTCAAACCCCTATTTCACGAATTTTTTGCATGGCAACCTGAGATTTGTGTGCCGGGGCGTTGTCCTGCAGAAACAAAACACCTTTGGATAGCTTTCCGCGTCTTTTCTCTTTAATTTTTTCACGTAGAGTGGTCAGTAATGTCGAATAGTAATCTCCAGTTATTGTTCTACCCTTATCCAAAAAATCAATCATGATTTCTCCATGGCAATCCCAAAAAACTGAAGCAAGAACTTTTCCAGCAGATTTTTGGACACGAAACTTCTTAGGTCTTGGAGAACCGGAGTGTCGCCATTCCATCGATTGTTGCTTTGTTTCTGGATCGTAGAAATGTACCCAAGTCTCATCCATAGTAACAATTCGGTTTAAGAAGTCTACATCGTTTTCAAATCGAGCACAAATCGAACGCGATGCTGCTACCCTTGCATGCTTTTGGTCAACATTCAAACATTTGGTGATCTATTTTGCAGCAATTTTTCTCATGTCCAAATTGACGTGAACTTTATGATGAACGCGGTCGTATGAAATATTCAGTACTTCAGATATCCGTTTTAGCCCAATTCGACGGTCTGTTAAAATCATGTCATGAACTGCATCGATATTTTCGGGGACTGACACAGAAACTGGCCTTCCCAATCGGTCATCATCTTCAATGGAAAATTTACCTCTTTTGAAGCTTGCAGTCCAATTTTTCACGGTCGCATACGAAGGACATTGCTTACCAAGGGTATTGAGCATATCTTCGTAAATCTGCTCACCTCTTAACCATTTTAAATACAGGTACTTGATGATGGCTCGATCCTCCAATTTTTCGATTTTTACAATTTCAGTGGACATATTTTTTCTTTCAATTTATTGCGTAACTCTGGTTTACTTTTTTGACGTCAAACTTTACATTGACACTCCTAATGAGTTATTGTTCGTTGCTATGGTAACGCAATATTTTGTTTATACAGGGAACTGGTCTAGGCTAACTAGATATCAATATATCCTCGTATTAATTTTTTTGCAATTTTTTGTTGGATTATATCTCTACAAATGTCACGTCATAATAGAACGGTAGGTATTGGCAGATGTAGTGTGGGAATTTAAGTCAGTATGCCTTGCAGAGGGCCCGATAATTCGTAAATGGTATGTGTAATTTTTGAGTATGAACGTGAGACATTTTATAAAACTGGTAATTTTTAAATTTGACACCTATATTTCAGGAGGTTTCCAACCCCTTTACCGTCCCTACGCTAAGACGTTGGGCTTTGCTGCAAAGGATAACCGATTTAACTCATTTTTAATAGAAAGAATCAGTGTAGCAATTCCAAAGCGGTAATGCTTCTTCTTTATGAATTACCCCGTATTGACGAATTGTTTCATCTTCCTTATTTTCCCACTAATCACATATCAATTTTCCAGGTCGATAGCTTCGTACTTGCTGAGAAATCAATAACAGTTTTTCTATCACCTTCATTGAATCACAAGAACAATGAACACTTGGATTCTTCGTCCTAAGAGGATTGAAGAATGTAGAAAATTCCCGTTTAATATTAATCCTTCATTTAGTCCAAGACTAATAATGTACATGTGTGAAAAAATAAAAAGTTCCCATATAGATAAAAACACTTAACATATATCTTTAGGAAAAGGTATATAAAATTGATTAAAATACATTTATAACAAGCAGACAGTAAGAAACATATCAGTCAACTATTAAAATTACAATAGATCAATAAATATCGCGTCAAGGACAGCACTCACTCATCTAGCATGATATTCTTTAATTTTGATTTGAATATAGATAGCGATTTCGTATTTTTCAATTCATCAGGGAGGTCATTAAAGTTATTCAACCCATTGAAAAATACTGATTTTTGAGATTTCTTCGTTTTAACAGGCTCAATGAATATATTATTTCTAGTTCTGGTGTTATAATTAAGGCGTTCAGAAACGGAGGATATTTTTTCCAACAGATAAGTTGGGGCATCACCTAGCTGTTCTTATTTTGAAAATTAAAATCATTGTTTGATATATGAACATTCTATCAACTGGTAGCCAGATCAATGAACACAACATTTTTAATTTATGGATGTTCGTTTTGAACAGGATAAAATTGTTCTCATCGCCCGATTCTGGGGTTTTTGTAATCGGCTTAATTAATTTTGTTGTAGCAAATATAGGATGGGAGAGCAGTAGTTGAAGAGAGGAAGTACCAGCGTATTGTATATAATAGTTTTTGACCATGTCGAGAGAAAACTGGAACACCTGAATAAATAACCATTTTTTAATGAAATTGTTTCAATTATATAACTCGCATGATTTTTGAATTTTAATTCTCGATCGATAATGATTACAAGACATTTGAAAGTATCCACTACTTCAATTGAGTTACCATTTACTTTTATTTCTCATTTATCTCAAGTTTCTTTGCACAACACCATTTGTATACATTTTCCAAAATTTCATTCACATTATCCACCACTTTCAAGAATTCTGGATTTGAGAAGTGAAGCAGAGCGTCATCTACCAATAAGTGAACCGAGCACCTTCCAACATTTTCCACTAAATCATCAATGTAAATAAGAAATAATAGAGGACCAAGTACACCACCTTGTAGGACTCCCTATAGGCTTGAAATTTCAATAGATAAAATATTATTTAATCTAAGTTTCTGTTTTCTGTTCTCCAGGTAATCCACTATCTATGCCGATGCATTGCCCATAATACTTTCATTTCATTTCATTTATTTTTAGTCACAACATAAATACAATACAGTAGGGATACTATATAGTTGACTAATGTGACAATGTCACTCTATAAATAAGATGTAGATATAAAAACACAAAAATAAATAATGACAGACAGGTTACCATATAAAATAGAAATATTTGACTCATGAGTAGTAGGACTTATTCAACAGAAGAAGTTTCACCTGCATATATTCTGCAGGTCTTTTACAGATTTAGGAAGGGCATTGAACAATTTACAGCCATTATGATACAGACCTCTTTGATATAGGGTAGATGAATGTTTAGACGGTAGCAATCTGTTTTTCATTCTCGTTCCATAATTATGTTGCACCATTTCGTATTCGAAGTAATTTTTGTTTTTGAAAACGTAATAAACAACTTCATAGATATATTCCGAAATCATTGTTAAAATTGACAGGGTTTTGAAGTGTTCTCTACATGAGTCCACTGGTCCAATTTTACTTAAAATACGGATAGCTCTTTTCTGTAAAGTGAATATTCGATAGGCTTCTGTAGAATTTCCCCAGTGCATTATACCATATTTCAGATTCGAATGGAAACAGCCAAAATAAAGACTTTTAACAATACCTTTGCTATATTGTTGAGAAGTTATGCATAGTGCATAACACATTTTTGCTAGTTTTGATGACAGGGCATCAATGTGAGTGTTCCATTTCAAATTACTTTGCAGGGCAAGACCTAAAAGCTTAGTGGAATCAGAGCACGAAATATCAGTGTTGTTTAAGACAATGTTTTCAAGAGTTTCCATCTGAGTCTTAGTATTTTTGAAAATTACTATTACAGTTTTATCGCTGTTGAGGCAGAGACTATTTTTCATACTCCATTCACAAATATTGCCGTAAACATTTTGCGCTTGATTTATGGCGTCATCGATATTACTGTTTATTATCAAATAATTTGTGACATCAGCATAAGCATAAGCAACAATTCGAGTAGAAAGCTGTCTCGTTTGTTCTAAGAGATCGTTAACATATATAAGAATGGACCCCTGAGAAACTCCCATATTTACTAATTTTAAATCAGAAGTAAAACCATTACATTTCACTTGCTGATACCTATCTCCTAAGTAGGAGCAATTCCTCTGACACCGTATCTCTGCAATTTATGGAGAAGAATTTCATGATCTACCCAGTCAAATGCTTTGGAGAAGTCAATAAATAACCCTAGTGCCACTTTTTTCGTATCCAAAGCTCTAGTTATCTCATCAATAAATTCGCAAAGCGCTGTGTCAGTACTCTTGTTTTTTAAAAAACCATGTTGACAATGGACCTTTACATTTACGGAAAATAAATTACAAAACTCGTTTAAATCAATAGTTGTTAGTCTGAAAAGCCCATTTAACAAAAAGTTCCATTATTTTTCTTTCATTTTAAAAAAATATCACATTTGAAAGTGTACCGCTGACGTCACGTTCATCGGAAACAACTCCCACCATAATCCACGTTCCGAAAGAGGCAATACCGTTCACCTTAAAAATATTACTTCTAGCATGATATAAGCCGTTGAGAAATAATCAATAAATTTTCTGAACAGACCATCCTTTTGATGAAGAACGAGCATTGACAACACAGCAAATCGTAATGACAGTTCTCAACTGTCAAAAGTTATATGGAGATGTGAGGTTAATGTTTATTTTATTTACATTCAACAATCAACAATCAACATTCAACTGATAAATTCGATAATAGTGTAGTGACGTGTTATCATAAACGATTTGGTGTGAATTTATTTGTGTAATTGTGTATTAAAAATATGGAACAAGGCTTCGTGAAGGGAAGTTCGGATAATTTACCGAGGTACAAAGCACCTTTTCGACATGTTCAGTTATTGCAGGGATACAGGTACTGAAGATACAGGAATTACTAACAAATTTTAGAACACAAACAACAAAAGCTCTCAAAAGTTAGAAAACCGCATTAACATCAAAAAATAAATCAAGGTTCTGTTCGTTGAAGTTCAGATCTGATGGAACTGCTTCACTTGTATCAAATGGGTAGGCAAATGAGTTAGACAAAGACAAACTATTCTTATTGATCGCACCGTGAAACAGACGATCTGGTATCTGGTATCAAATGACAACTGTCATACGATACATTATATTTGAATGAGAATTTGGTGCACAACTTTAACAACGTTGCCAAGTTTAGTTTTGATGAACGTGACGTCACGAAACCGCTTTTCTTCTGATTATAGATAAACTAGCGGTCAGAAAAATAAAATAAAAAATCCCGAGTCATATTAGCGTATTTATTTTCTAATTTCAGTGTTACCTCATATCCCTTGGAAAGGTCCATTTGAGAGTCTAGCATTATCTGTCAGGAATTTCAGAACCTTCTTATTCATTATAGCCTCAAATACTTTACTGAATCTTGAGCACAACGTTATAGCTCTATAGCTTGCAAGTTGTTCAGAGTCGCCTTTTTATATAATGGTATAACATTGGATATTTTAAGTTGTGATGGAAAAATTCCTTGAGAAATCGATAAATTTATCAGATGAATAAGTGGTTCACTAATTACATCGCATATTTTTTTCAGTATTCTATTTGATATTTCGTCGCAACCTGATGAATTGGTGTTTTTCATGTTTTTTATTACTTCCTTAATTTCAAACTGCTCAACAGGACGAATGAATAGAGATACACTGGAGATTTGGATAGTGCTATTAATGTAGTCATAATCTACTTTTTTTATTGCCATTTCTTAAGGTAGTCTGACCAGATGTGAAAAATTTGTTAAATTAATTTGCACAGTTTTTGATTCCTATGTTCTTTCCATTTATGGATAATTCAATATTATGATTTGATTTATTTTTTCTACCTGTTGTTGCATTTACTATATCCCAGATTGTTTTGCTTTTATTTTGTGATTGAGATATTTTTTTTATCAAAATATTTTTTTTAAATTTTCAGATTGTTTGTTTTGATATCTTTGATTCACTTCCTTGAATGCATGTCGGTACTCTGAATATTGCCTGCTTAGATCACCATAAAGAGAAACTTACCCTTTCAATTTTATGAGATCAGGTGTAATGTTACAGTGATTATTTCTCACTTTAGTTATGTACTTTCTCCAAGGGAAAGAATTTTCATAGTGAAAATGTACTGTTTGCATGAAAATGTCAAAGGCTTTTTCACAATTGTCCTCAATTAATACATCTGACCTATCCTCTCGTGACAAGTGAAATACCGATGCTTTCTAATTTTCTTATCAATCTATTTCTATTCACAGTTTCAAAAGCTCTTTGAAGGTCGAGAAAGATTACACCTGTCATAAGATTTCCATCTAAGTTTTTTTTGAAATCGTCCAGGACACAATGTATGGCCACTCCGAAAACCGGACTGCACACTATTTATTACTTTATTCTGATCTAGGAAGTCCACAATGTGATCATATGCGGCCTTCTCGAAGACTCTTTCTATAATGAGTAGGATATTGATTGGTCTTAGGTCATTAGCTTTGGTAGAGTTTTTTTACTTTGGGAATTTTACAATTGTGGATACAGGTTTAAAATGATGAATTGCTAAGATTTAACAGAGGCTGGGCAATATTACGAAAACAGTTCTTGAAGAAAAGTGTGTCCACATCATCTGGGCTACCTTTACTTGGCAGAGAGAAAATAATTGTATTGAGTTTTTGGTAGTCAATTAACTTGAAGCAGTCTATAACATGTTCATTGTATCTAGGCAGAATTGGAAAATCAGGGCTCGTATTGTCTATTTTATTACTGAGTTGGTGCATACTTTCTACGTAGTACTTATTCAAAGCATTAGGCATTTTACATATGTCTTTTATTATTACATCATCGTCAACTTCGATTTCTTTTAAGGTATTATCAGTTACTTTCTTGGGAACACACAATTTTAAGATTTTCCACATTTCTACAGGGTTGCCTTTATTTTCTGATATTTAATTACGCTTTTCTTCTCTCATCCTTTTCACCGCTATATTCCTATTTTGTTTATGAATTTCCCTGTTTTCTTGAGTTCTGTGTGTGATAAAGTTTTTATTACTGTTATCTCTATTTCTTGTTGTCTCTTTCACACGCTCTGTCCACCATTCTCTGAATGATAATGAATAGCATGGAATTATTCAAGGATGCATTTTATCTGGAGGATTTTAACAATACCAAGTACATCAAGAATCAAGGGGATCTGTGAAATTTATATCTGCTTTGATTGAAAGTATTTGGTGCCCGGATTCTTTCGATAAAATGGTGGATGCGTAAAATTTTGTCCATCAATTCAAAAATTATGCTCATGATGATATCGCCCCAGAAGATATGGAAGAATGTCTAAGATACTTTCTTGATTCGATTAGGGCAGGACTGAAGGTTCATCCTCCACCTAAAGAATCTGTTTCTTTGAATGATAATCAAGAAGCCTCCCATTTAGGACAAGATATCTGACTACTGATAATTCCAAAATTGTGGATACTTTTGCAGGTCAGCTGAAGTCTACAATGAGATGTATTTTCTGCAACTATTGTTCAGTTCAGTTAGTTTCAATCTATACTGGGTTATTTCAATTCCGGTTCCAGACATTTTGGCACACATTTGAAATATGTTTCTGCAACTAATGGCACTAGAGTGGGTGCTGTGATCGATTTTCCAAAACATAATTTGAATTTGGACCAATATGCAGTTCAGCATCGAAAGAGCCCCTCTATGAAGTCTACGCCATATCGTGTGGCAGTATTTCCTACGGACGTATTGCAAACATCCCTATCCTAGTTGTCGGCACCTTTACGATGACTCCCGTGTACTTCCAACTGTGGATTCTCTCATCTCCCGAGTAACTCAATTTCTCTATGAACTATCATGAAGTTGTGGTTTTTTTACAGGTTTTCCTCCATATGAAATGGCAAATGCGCCGTTACCATGAGTCCTGGTCTTATTCCTATTTTCTTTTCGAATATATTTTACTTAAATTTTTTATTTATTTTGAATGCGTATTTTTGGGCCATAAAATTTTTTTTCTTTGCAATAGTTTCAACTGTAGCAGATTTTGCAAATCTTAGTTAAATCTATAGAATGATAAACTTTCAAAATGTGCACGTTGGAAAAGCATAAACTGAATTTATTAAAAAAAATTCAACTCAAACCTGAAATTGAGCAGTGGCGTTTGAGTTTATGATTTTTCGAAAAATCGAAAAATAATACCTATTATAGATGAAACGAATGAAAGTCGAATTACATTTCCACCTTCATAGGAGATAATTCATAGAAAAAGTTTCTCGAAAAAAGAAATAATTTTTGAAAATTACTACTAATTCTGAAAAGTACTGCCAAAAAATTTATTTCAATCGATATATTGTTCAATATTAAGAATATTCAGGGTGATCTATAAGTTATGGACCAAAAGAAATAAGGTTATTGGCGCATCCATTTTTGAACAACCGCAAATGTGTTTTTATGTTTTTCGTGGTAGTTCAAACGTTATTTCAAATCTTGTATTTCCCACTGAAACTACTTTATGATTCATATAAATGTTTGATACCAGTTTTTCAGCGTACTTTTTATAAAATCTATTGGTTTTACCAAATGGAATATTTTTTATTCTACAGGCTTTTCAGGCACACTATTGAATCGATATCAATGCAAAGAAATCTTTATTAAAAAGTTGCAACTGAAACAAAAAAACGTCTATTTGTGTATATATATTCAGACCTCCAATATTTGTTTAATCATTTTCTGTCTTCGAAAAGTAATATTTCTGTCAGATCGATCTTTGACTGAATAGAAACCGAGCATCTCCGACTACTTCAAATTTGCAGTGTTCTTTCCAAGATGGGTGAACACTTCGTTTTCTTTTTCAAAATTTTTCTCAATTTTTTCTTCAAGTGGAGTTACCATTTCTGTCCCCGAAAAATTCGAAAAATTTCCAGTTTTTTTCCTTGTATTTTTTTCAATTTTTCTTCTTGTTGAGTGAACATTCTTTTTTAGAATTTTTCTTCTTTTTCCTTCGAGTTGAGCGAGAAGTTTTTTCTTAAAAAAATGTTAATTTTTTTTCAATATGGGTGGACACTTTTTTTTAACTCTGAGTTTATACTGCGTTTATACTGGAACTTGTGATCCACTTTGTGTTTGAACTACCAGTGTATGTAGTTTTAAACCTTAGGACTTGGTTGAAGCCAAAGCCTCAGAGACAAATAAAACTAAGAAGAAATAGGAGACATGGTGGTGGTGGAGGTCTCTTAAACAAGCGTCCGTCATATTTCAAGACATACAGGAATTCCAAAGTCCACAGAAATCCAGGACCTCGACTAGGATGCTGTGGGACAATTCGAGTATGGAGAATTTTTCTTCAGAAATGCTTAGTAGGAGTCTTAGCAAGTGGTTTGGACGTGGGTGGACATCCGCCACCTGGTACGTTTTCGAGCTATGACGTCATTAAAGATGACGACCGATCGATCATAGAACTGCTCACATCTCAGTCAAAACTTGAACGACTTGCATGCAATTTGGGGCAATTTGTTGGTATTACTGTCGGTAAGATGAATAGCAGTGTGGTTTAACTGTCACTATCCATAAACACACAAAAATTTTCATTCTGCTGTCGTTTCCATCTCCGCATAAATACATGTTAAATGAGGATGGTTATCATGGCTAGAAATACACAATTTCATGAATAGAAGATTCGATGGAAATATGTTCAAACGAATATTAAACAAGGATTTTCCAAGTTTGACCCTTTACTACTACAATTGCAAAAAGAGCAACATTTACTCTTAATTTTTCCTACACATGCAGGAGAATTTTGCGCATATTGAACAGTTTCAAGCATCAATAAAATCAGTGGGATATTTTTGTAAGTTTTTGTCGGGCACCTAGTCATCTCCTATTAGTATAAAACCGAAATCACATGGGTCTAAACCAACGTGCACATCATCAATACAATGGCACTGAAGATATGAGTAGCAATATGATATCAACAAATTGTTGTTGTTGTTGAAATAACATAGGTCTAAACCAACGTGCACAACATCAATACAATGTCACTGAAGATATGAGTAGCAATATGATCTCAACAAAAGACCCCAAACACTTCTGCTTCTTGGCGGCAAATCTCCACTATACATATTCTTGGTATGGTAATACAGCAACAATCTAAGTTCGTCTAAGGACTTACAAGATGACCCTTTTTGTAATACTAGCACTAGGTATTCTGTCTTCCAAGTGTGCCAAAGATGCATTATTGAGAGCTGATTTTTTGTTGACAAATTTACTCGTATAATCTGATCCAGATGGTGCGCGGATGGCTGGAAGCAAATAGCATAAGTTTTGTCCAATTTGTTTGTGAATATTATGAGTAACCCAGTGAAACAAAGCTAACACCATCATGTCAGTGTCAGCACTAACGAGAATGACTCTATTAAACCCACTCAGACATGCCTGTGTTCTGTTGTCTACTTCCTCTACCGACATCAATCAGTAAATCAGTTCATTCAATTCAGATATATATATATATATATATATATATATATATATATATATATATATATATATTATTACATAAGATGATATGGCTTATCTTAAATAATGACTACAATAAATGTAAAAAATAAAATAGATTAGTGGTTGTGTTCATTTCTTGGAAAACGTCTAAGCACAGCTTGTGTTGCGTGTTTTCCTAGATCTGTACTCAACCGTAAATGGAAGTAAGAATTAACTTTTCATTCCGTTCACTGAAAAATAAAAACAAAAGTCAATGATTAACTTACAAGAGACTGGAATAGACAATCATGCGAAAGGGATACAGGTTTAAATTAAATTATGAATTATTCAGGCATGTTTCAGTATATTGATCCAAATGTTCAAACTATCAAAATTGTGATCAACGAAGTATCTAATTTTTTTCTTGCTTCTTTTAATACTTTTTATATTTCTACATACAATTTAATTCTGAATGGTTCACTTGCCTTCTGCCTTGCACATATATACAATTGAAGATAACTTCATCTTCTTCATCACCATAAAAAACGCTGAAAGTGTGGTTGGTATTAGATGGTGTTTCAGTTAAAGAAGCTATCAATGTATTGACAATAAACAATTGCAAATTCAGCTTGTTCTTCGAAGTCCCCCAGAAACTGCTGAGTTGTACAGGCAATGGAACATTTTCAGATATTTGGGCGATATATGACAAAACCGCTACCTTGTCTTTGCATTCTTTCAGGTTTCCTCGGTGATAGCGTGTGATAACTGTCAAAAACATAATTCACTCTTCCACAGTTCATTGTTATGCCCCCATCATAAGACAAAAAAATTAAAACTGCTTCGCCAAATGTTTTCTTTTCAATTCTCATAACTTTTCTTATGGAATTCTTCACATCTACTATAAAACAGGTCTTGTCATCTGACTTGAACAACCAATGAACGGCCGCCATCTTCAATGACGCCATAGCTCGAAAATGTACCAAGTGGCGGATGTCCACCCAAGTCCAGAATACTTACTAGTGTACCTACTAAGCATTCCTGAAGAAATATTCTCCATACTCGAATTTTCCCACAGGACCCAAGTTCAGGTCCAGGACTACAATGCACTACAATCAAAGTATTCTTGTGGAGTTCAATCATTATTTTCTACTAATAACGACACAATCGTAACAGGGAAATGTTTCATCCGAATAGGAGAGATACCAATTCTGTTTTCAATTGACGGGTATTTTCAATATTTTTAACTTGTGCTGTTTGACTTAAGTTAACCCTAGCGCGATCAGATAGAATCGCCTTGAAAAGACAAGAAGCTATGTTTTTGAAGAAGTCACTTTAATACAACAGGATGCAGTGCATAGTACAAACTGTCATTTGTCCGGATGCGTTGCAAGGGCTTACTAGCGTCGAATCGTTCCAGAAATATCTGAAAGCTCGGTATCTTCACCAATATTAAGCTCTCTAAATCTTCTATGAGAGGAACGACTTAGTCGATACCGAAATACAACTTTATCCAAAATATTACAGACACTTTATGATGACCCACCATAAGATCTCTGTTACGAAACAGAAAACCAAGTTTTTGGTAATGGACCACTCATGGTTTTCCCATGAAAGGGAACTGCTGATGGTTTCTTGGTTTTAGAAATGTTTATAGATTAAAAAAGATATCTGTCAAGAAAGTAAATAGAAGCTGTCACAGATACTTCCCAATTTTATTTAATAATCTGGTTGAATTTGGTCCAATAAGTTAATTCGACATTAGTGGCATCCCCATGGTGGGAGAGGTTAGTAAGGGTTATGAAAGAACTTTTGAGATGAAATTTGGGAACAGCATCATTATATCAAGTAGAGTTGTATACAGGATTTTGTGATATTGAATTAATAATAAATGAAAGACCACTTTCTTATATTTCTTTCAAGATTTATAAAGCCATTACATAACTGATGAAATTGCTGATTTAGAAGTTGTAGATTATCAATTTTGAAAAGGTGAATTTTGTAATTTGCAAAATTCAAGAAAAATGTTGAGGGATAGATTCAATAGGGAATATCTTGCATAAGTGGTTAACACAGGTAACAGACGAATCGGTGAAAGCGATTTTCTGAAGTTTCGTGATGTAGTGTTGATTAGATCTGATAATCCAAAAGGAGTTACTTGGAAAATGGGGAGGATTGTAGAAATTCAAAGCGGAAGAGATGGTATAGCAAAAGAGAGAACAAAGACTGGGGAGCTGGTTCGACCATTTCAACGTCTCTATCCATTAGAGCTGTCCTACAACATAATTGTGAAAAAGGACAGTCTCAATCACGAAGATGACGCGAAAGCAACAGTTTTGAAAGACAATGAAGAGTACAGAAGAAAGATGCGTTAGCGGCGAGGGAGTAATATTCCGAGAGAATGAAAGTCATTATTGCGAATAGTGTACTCTGCTTTATTCAATGTAATACATATTTCTACATTCACATTGTGATTTCACACTAAAACATAAATCACAAATAAACACGCTTTTGACGATTATTTATTAACACTGACAATTTGCGTCAAACAATTGTCATGGCTGTTTTCATAGACATTTGGATCAAATACGATTATTCATTCATCCGCGAGGGAATAATGAATGACTTTATATTGTAAATGTTACATCTATAATGCGTATATTATATTAGTAAAATTCTTCTGGACTTCCATTGTCAAGAAACAAAGAATATAAATTCTTTGCATGTGTTTGAGTCACGACGTTTCAACAGTTAACAACTACTGTCGTTATCAAGTCTGTGAATGCGACAAGATATGTCGGATACTTATAACATAGCCTGCAAGTGATATACCTGCTATTGAGATTTCAATAAAAACTGTGTCAATTACCTTTATAGCAGGTACATCACTTGCAGGCTATATAATAAGTATCCGAGATATCTTGTCGCATTCACACATTTGATAACGACAGTAGATGTTAACTGTTGAAACGTCGTGACTCAAACATATGCAAAGAATTTATTTTCTTTGTTTCTAGACAATGGAAGTCCAGAAGAATTCTACTCACACTAATACATTGTCAACCACTTTCGAACAAACGTATATTATATATCAGTAGTAGATAAAAATGTAATATCTTCAAGGAAAGTCGAGAGAGTAAATAAAAGGAAATAAACCACATCAAAAAGTACATCCAAAACGGATATCAGGAGAAACTCATGGGAGAAGTCAAGAAACAACTCCAAAGGACCAAGATAATCGAAGAACGACGACAAAACCCCGTTCTTGTCCTTCCCTACATCAGAGGTATTACCGAGAAGATCACAAGGATCGGGAACAAATACAACATCAAGAGTTGCTTTCAATCCAGCAGTACCTAACGAAGCTTCCTCACCAAGACGAAACCAGAGAACAAAACAGAATCAAGCATAAATTGTGTTTACGAGGTTCCATGTGAATGTGTAGATTCCTACATCGGAGAGACCAAGCGGACATTATCTGTAAGAATAGCTGAACACAAAAGGTGGACTCAACGGGGGGAAACATCTAAATCGGGAATTGCCGACCACGCTTGGACAGAGTACCACCGAATTCTTTGGGACGAGGCTAGTGTTCTTCATAGAGAGGAACATTGGTTTATTGAAACCGCCTGTATCGAAACCAATGGTGCCTTCAGTCAACCGAGCGTGGAAATCAAAACGTATGAAGACCGCTAATGGACTATTTTGAAGGAAGAAGACGAAGGAAGAAAAAATAAAAAGTAACAATAAATGACGAAGTCCGGAGTTTTGATTATACAATATATAACGAAATTTTTACTGATTGATACACATGCGAATTTCTATAAACTTCTTCCTGAGGGTAGTGCACTTACAGCAATTAATTTTTTTAATGATTCGGAAAATGTTTTTTTTTTCGAAAAAAACGCTGAAATTTTTTCAAGCTTTTTTAAAATTATGACCCACCTCCAGTCGTCCAATCAACATGAAATTTGGGAGGTGTTTATAATTCAGGTGACAATGTACTATGAAAGGAAATGGCACTGGATACATGTATTCCATGAATTGTCGGAATTGATTCTCTAGAGAAATATGACGTCATTTTCTCTCAATTTCGAGCAATAGGTAGGTAGGTGCCTATAAAATTTCTCTTGAGAATCTTGAGAATTAATTCCGGCAATTCAAAAATTGGGTTACTGGGGCTCTTCAGATTTTTTTTATTTTTGGACAGGTTTATCATTCCAGAGATCAAAAGAAGCAATTCTCATCATTAGACTCTTCTTTTGGCCCTACAGGACGAGCTACAAAAATGAGTTGAATGTCTTACGCCAATTATGGAAAATACTTTCTTCGAGTGGTTTTACCTTGATTTTTGATTTTATGAAGTTGCTGTGAAATATATCAATTATGGTGTATATGCTTACAGGAGGAGGCAGAAAATTCGTTTGTTCAGATTTTGTTATTATTTTTTGCCCAAGTGCATATGGACTCTCCGTTGACTTTCTCATAGTAAATTCTGTAGATGAACTCAACGAACTGTTCTGAATACATTTCACAACTGTAAGTCAAAATAGTGTGAATTATGGGATATGATACGAGAGAATTCATTGTTGATATCCAAGTTTGGTATTTCACGGAAAACGAAGAGTTACGAATCATTACGATGAATCAAAATCGGGAAATAGTAGAAATTGATTTTGATAACAATTTTTCGTTTTTGGGGTTATATACTTGAGTAAAAATATTCATTGAAATAATTGGTGGCTCCTCTATCGGAATCGTTTGTCAAGCCGGATTAATCGACGACTGACAACTAAATGCGTGTGCACGGAGGTACTGAAATCGGGGGTATCCACCTCATCCGGCTGGCTACGCCCCGATCACAGCATCGTCGCAAATCCAGCAACTCTTCTCACTGGATCAGTCACGAACAGTACGAATTCTTTTTGTATATTGTTGGTGTTTACCAACGGCGTCTCACTCATAAGCCTATGCCAGGCTTAAGATTTCTAGGGAAGCTACAATCTGGTCAGAAATACTTTTGAAAAACCGTAATTAAATAATCATCGTCGTAGCTGCTCATAGCTGAAAAAGTTCGGGTGAGCCATCCGAGTACTACTACCCGAGCAGAACACTGTCCGGGCTCTCTTGTGGCACCCGGACGATTGAATCCAACTTCACTTCTCAAATAGAACTTGGCCATATTTTCTCCGGCAATGCCGAAGCAAAGCCGCTGGTGGGAGGAGCCTATTGGAGCTCCGTTTCCAGATATCGTCTTAGGTACAAAAATTAATTTTCGTATTTCTGGCCCGCTGAAGTCCTCAGCAGTGCTGGCATATACCCCACTCCAAAAACCCGGCATAATTCCCTCCTTTTCCCCCTGTGGCAAAGTGATAGTAATACTGTGTGTTTTTATACTTTTTATATATTTCTGTGTCGTATTTGTGTTATACACTTTAATACTGTAATATAATGTTCAATAAAACTTTTTGCCTTTGCCGAGGAAGATACGACCTTAAATCACCTTCACACGGGAGGCTAAGATTTGGAACCTTGGAGTTGACAAACTCCAACAAGAGGAACTAATCGACTTGGAGTGGTCGGACATACTGACCTTCATTAGGAGGTCACAAAGGTTCGAAAAGGAAAACTAGGAGGATGAATGAAGATAAGTGGAGAACAGGGGATGGCAAAAAGGGTCCATGAGGGCCTACTTGCCTGGCTGCGGTTGCGGCCTCCCCAAAGAACTACTACTACTACTAACTCACCTTAGCAGGATCCGCCGCCAGCAACTGCTGCAGCTGACTCTTGCCCCCCGTGCTCGACGTTGATGGAGACGTCGACGTCGGTGGCGGCGCGTACTGGATGCAGCTCGAGCCGTGCGGCGAGGCCGCGTCTCCGGACGCCGCTCCCTGCGCCGGCGACATCGTCGTCGTGGTGGTGTTGACCGTCGCCGAGCTGTGGTGGTTTTCCGTGTGCCGCCGCAAGGAGCGAGCGTCGCAGTAGCTTTTGCCGCATCCCTCGGCTTTGCACTCGTACGGTTTTTTATTGCGGTGCGTCAGCATGTGACCGTTACTGAAAAAAAATGATTACACAATTATTTATGATACAAGTTTGTAAAGTACGACTTTTTTGTATGACCGTGAACTTTGTTGAATGAAGCGTCACAAAACACGAGAATAAAAACATCATACAACATTTTTTCTATGACTGTTATAGACGTTGATTGTCCAGAAAACTCACCGGCACTTGTTTTATTACAGTCTTTCAGTTTTCATAACTTTTATCAAACCACTAAAATTCCAAACTCAAGAAGTGTTTATTTAGATTTAATTTTTTTATCGTTCAATAACATCACTGTCCAAAATCCACTAGACCCAATCGTTCAAAATACACCACATTACTCAGCAGTTTGCTTTGCTTTCAAAAATGATATAAATTAAAATTCAAAATATGAAGAATATTTCTATGATTTCAAAAATGGTGATAACATTGGCATGAACAATTTCTTGGCAAGCATCAACTGGGTTATGGATATACTGAATGATGAGAACTTAAATATTACAATTAAAAATTTCTACAATGCACTTTATACAGCTCTAGACTACTATGTTCCGCTAAAAAAATATAAAGCCCCTAGTTTTCCAGGATGGTTCAATTCTGAGTTGAAGAAGAAGATTTTTGAAAAGAAATTGTGTCACAGAGAGGACAAAAATGGAAAGTTTCATAAATTTGAATTTTGCAATCTGAGAGATCAATGCAAAGCTTTGAGAAATACCTGCCACCGAGCTTATGTAAATAAAATAGAAAATAACATCAAAACCAATCTTCGAAGTTTCTGGACTTACAGTTGATAAGAAAAAATCATACTCGTTACCATCCCAAGTGTTCTACGAAGACTCTGTTACTGAAAATAGCAATGATGATGTGAAGCTTTTTGTAGCTTATTTTTCATCTGTCTACAGTGGGGAAATGGTTAACCAAGTTCCAGAATATAAATTCAGTAACACAGTAGATATATGTACTTATAGCGTAGACATTAAATAAATCATAGAACTTGTCATGTCATTACCCTGGAAGTTGTCTATGGGCCCGGATGGAATCCTGTTATACCCTATTAAAAAATGCATTTTCAAACCCATTCATGTGATATTCAATAATTCTTTGAAAACTTCTATCTTTCCAGATTACTACAGAAATAGTTTCTTTAAATCATTCCAGAAAAGTGGATCACATAATGATGTAAAAAATTATCGAGCAGTTTGCAATCAGTCTGAATTACCTGAATTATTGGATAATAACAAAAAAGCTGTCATGGGACAGTAGACATATAATCATAAATCATGGATTCAGTCGTGGTAGATCTACTAGTACGAATCTGCTCATTTATAAACATTTTATAATAAATGCTTTTGAAAATAGAAACCATGTTGATTCTACTTACACAGATTTTTCCAAAGCATTTGATCGAGTAAATCATCATATGTTGATGCATAAACTGAGTGCTTTGGGTATTCAGGGAAAAATTCTAAAATGGATTGGAAGCTATCTTGACAATACGATCCAATATGTGAAATATGGTTACTTAGTATCTTCTTCAATTACAGTTCCAAGTGATAATATTCTGTATAGTGAATTTCTTCTGTTTGCCGATGATCTGAAGATGTTTGAAGTTATTCATGACTCATCAGATAGTGAATTATTACAGTATGATTTACCTAACTTTGTACGCTGCGCTGGTGTGATATCAACTTACTGCAACTGAATATTGACAAATGTCAAAAATTTATCTTTTTTTGAAATCAATATCCAATGAATTATCCATATAAAATCAAGCAATCAGAATTGGAAACAGCAAGTACAATAAAAGTTTTAGGATCCATTCTCTACTCAAAAATTTCGTCCCAACCCCATATTGCGAATGTAACTTCTAGAGCACCAAAAATGTTAGGTTTCACTTGCAGATCTGCAAATGAATTATCTCTCTCTTCCTTGAAAATAATTTACTGTTCAATTGTTAGATCAATACTTGAATATAACTCCACAATATGGAGCCCTTTATAAAAGGTGGATATTGATTTCCTTGAGAGTGTTCAAAACAAGTTTTTGAGGTACTCTGCATATAAAGTAGGATACCATATTCCTCAATTTAGCTCATAGAAGATTGGAATCAGATCTTACACTAATCCAAAAAATAATCAATAGTAGTATCAATTCCCTAGAAATTGCTGAACTGATAGCTTTAAATGTGAATTCAAAGAAAACAAGAAATAGAGAAATCTTCCATTTTATCGTACCAACTACGGCCAGAATGAGTCTATAGGTAGAATACTAATACTTGCAAATAAATATCATGTAAACTTAGAGCTTTTCGATTCTTCCTTAGAATCATTTGAAAAGATTGTTAAAACATTGTAACTGTTGTTTTCTTCATACTCTAGTTGATAGTTATATTTATAAGTAAGTACATTTACGTGTGACTTTGTTAAAACTTTGTAAAAAATAACAATGCCGTTAATTAATGAATAAATAAATTGTAGCAAATTTTGAAAGTTTTCTCTAATTTTTCTTCATAATCTAGTTGATAGTTATATTTATAAGTCTGACTTTGTTAAAACTTTGTAAAAAATAGGCAATTCCGTTAATAAATAAATAAATAAATAAATTATAGCAAATGTCGAAAGTTTTCTCTAATTTTACGCAAAATACTTTCTTTTCGAGAATGCGTAAATGAATGATAAGTGCGTAGAAAATAATTTACGCACAGTTGAGGTTTGAACGCACGTTAATTTTTCACGCACTTGTGACAAAAAGTATCGAATCGTGAGTTTACGCACTGCCGTAGGAAACATCGTCGCATGCGTTGTTTGGTGAAGAGAACAAGTGCGGCATTGTGTTTTATGAAACGTATGTAATACAGGGTGATTCAACCAAGTATTCACAGTCTTGTTACTTTTACATTTGAAGAAAAAACCATAAGTTAGGTACCCTTAACAGATTTTAAATGGTTGGTTAAACGCAATTGCATGACAGATTTTTTTTAAACGAAATGTAAATTTTTTTTGTGAATGATGATAGAAGCTGTCTTTCTGTGTTCAACTATATGAAGCACGGCCAAACTGTAGATAAAAATGAGAGGCTCTTTTCACACAAAATAAAAGACTTTTTATAAGAAAGCTCGTAAATGAAAACCCCGGTATTCGCCCCAGCAAAATCGCTTTGTGATTATGATTTAAACTTAAACTAAGGGCCGATTTATGCATCACTGTCGTTATCATTGTACTAATCACGTCACTGTCTTGATCATAATATCAAATTAAAACTGTACATTTCAGCAAGGACATTTATGCAATTTCTTTAGTTTTAGTATCAATTATCATAAGAATTTCCCCTCAGTTTCTATTTTCATGCTTATGATAAGGACGACATGCACAACTTGCATGTGTGTCGATGCCTTTTTGACAAATGACATAAATAATCATTGTTTTGAATTGTAATTCATGTTATTTGTTATTATTTATTGTTCTGGAGAAAAATGACCCAGGAAGAGGGTACTTTCCTCTGAGCAATAAAATAGAGATGCTATTTCTATAATCACAACACACATTTGTTATGAAAGCTCTATAACACTATCCTTTGTTACGGATTGTGGCTGAGGGGTAAAACGACGAGTTCGGAGGAGGGTATTTGTTATTGTTATGATATTCGGACGTAAGCGTAGAACCAGTGGCCGTGCTTGATATATTTAGTTGGACTCAGAAAGACAGCTAGACAGCTAGAAACATTCATAAAAAAATTTGACATCTCGTTTGAAAAAATAAATTGACACGTAAGGAGTAAGGTGACATAATGCGAATAATTGGAATCTCTTATTCAGTTGCTTTCAACCAACCATGTCTGAATCACCCTGCATTACAAACGTTTCATGAAACACATTTCCGCACTTGTTCTCTTCACCAAACAATGCGTGTTATAAAACTTGTATAATAATATACTGTTTCCTACGGAAGTGCGTAAACTCATGATGTGATACTTTTTGTCACAAGTGCGTGAAAAATTAACGTAAAAAAAAGTTGTAAAAACATCAACTGTGCGTACATTATTTTCGACGCACTAATCATTCATTTACACATTCTCGAAAAGAAAGTACTTTTCGTAAAATTAGAGAAAACTTTCAACATTTGCTACAATTAATTTATTTATTGATTAACGGCATTTCCTATTTTTTACAAAGTTTTAACAAAGTCACACGTAAATATACTTATGTATATACAGGGTGTCCGGTAAACCTTGTACAATATTGAAACTGGTGATAGACCAGGTCATGACTGTTCAGAATATCGGAATTTCACCTCAGTAAAAATATCACCGTTTTCGATATAATGGGCATTTTAAGAATTTCTGGAAAATCGCTACCTAACCTTGGATTTTTGAGTGCCATGTATACAAATTGGGACGAATCCAAATATCTTTGCTGCTGAAGATTACTGATGAGTGATGCTTCTAGACCTACAGAACAGTTTTTCAGAAAGTGAAAACATTTTTCAAGAAATGAAGGTAAAATGCCAAATTTGAGTTTCATCAATTTTTTTAAAAAAAGTTTGACATTATTATCTGAAAGAAACATATCCAATTGGAAGTGGACATTCATTTCAAAAGATAGCTCATTTTATCCAGACTCTACCATAGTATAAAACAACCTATAATTATTTTTGAAAGAAGTAGTTTCCATTGAATTAGGCGTGTTTTTCATCTAGGCTTCTATCAACTGTTATTCAAGAAAAAAAAGGAAACTACCCAACACCAAAACTGCGCCACAATCACACTAGACGCGCGTTTCGCCAACAAAGTTAGCATCTTCAGGAGCTAAAAGTAAGCTTTTAAGATTTTAAGATTGTGACGTAGTTTTGGTGTTTGGGTATTTTATTTTTTTCTTGAATTGTATTTACACCAAAGGTTCCAAAATATTCATTTATTTGATCAACTTTTATATTTACGCCCAAAAATTATTTTAGTTAGATTTTATCAAGATAAAATGTGGAAATGATTATTGATTACTTATAAAGAATAGACTGCTTGGTGGCATTAAATAGTATGTCAATAAAATTAACTTTTCATGTAATTAGACCTAATAAAATTATCGAAGTGAAATGTCGATTATCCGACATGGCACCAATTAATACGAATTCTTGTGATAAATGTCGCAATTGTCCAACTTCCAGATTCCAACCAAGTTTCAGAGACCGACAGATATACAGGGTGTAACCAAATGAGTGCAAACTTTTTTAAGAGATGAATCCTTGTCGAAAATTACTTTTGTTTGAACAACTTGCTATCTCTATCGTAGTTTTTTAAATTATTCTGCTTCTTTCATTTAGTGGTATTTATTTCTTTGTCATGCCGTACATACGTTATACTCCCCGAGAATATGCGTATATGCACAACATTTATGGGGAATGTGGAGGTAGTGCTACTAATGCAGCAGCACTTTATGCAGAACTATATCCGATTGCACAATGCCGCTCATAAAATCGCTGATTTGGGGGCTATAACCTATAACGCATTCTGAAAGGTTCTTTTTGAAAATATGTCGTCTCTGCGTACGAGTGGATGGAAAATAACATTTTTGTAATATTATTCAGTGCGATGTTGAATAATCGTTATTGTGGTTTATAGTGTATGTTGATTAAAAAACAAACGTTTAATTAGTATTTACTTCATTACATCTCATTGAATGCTTCTAAGCAGTTTATTCGTTATTACTCATAATTATTTTATCATTTCATCTTGATAGGATAAAAATGAAAGACATTACTGACAAAGTTTAATGGAGTTGATTTTAGCTCAGAATAACATCACACTCTAATATTATCGAAATTCTACTCCTTCCAAAAATAATGATCGTATGTTTTATACCATAGTAAATAAAGCTTGGACAAAATGGGCATTCTTTCGTAATGAATATCCAGTTCCACTTGGTTATGTTTTTTCAAACAATGATGTCAAACTGTTGTTAAAAAAATTGGTGTAACTCAAATCTGTCATTTTACCCTCATTTCTTGAAAAATTGTATTGTTTTCTGAAAAACTGTTTCGTACGTCTGAAAGCATCACTCATCAGTAATCTTCAGCAGCAAAAATATTCAAATTCGTCCCAATTTGTATACATGGCATTAAAAAATCCAGAAATTAAAAAAATGCTCATTATCTCGAAAACAATGAGATTTTTACTAAGGTAAAATTACGATATTCTGAACAGTCATGATCTGGTCTATCACCAGTTTCAATATTGTACAAGGTTTACCGGACACCCTGTATAACTATCAACTAGATTATGAAGAAAATGACAATTACAATGTTTTCACAATCTTTTTAAATGATTTTGAGGATGAATCAAAAAGAAAGTTTACATGATATTCATTTGCAAGTCTTAGTATTCTACCTAGTTAAATAAATAAAACCACCATAAGACTAGGACTGTGACAGTGATTATGACTATGATAATGATATGTTGCATGAATTGGCCCTAAAAAAATTACATAAATGCTCTTACTGAAATGTACAGTTTCAATTAGATTTTATGATTGACTGTGATTAGGACTACGATAAAAACAATGATGCATAAATTGGCGCTTAATCCACGCAGCGTGTAAAATTCATAAACAATTTTTGGAATTGCAGTCTGTACCTGACTGTTTAAGATTTTATTATTTCATTTGTATTCAACATATACGTGCTAACAACTTCATGGACTCGCCTGATTACCGCACGTGCACTAACGTGGCACTTAAAATCTCAATTACCCGGAAGAGAAGTAAATCAGATTTACATGGACTCGATCGTAAAATATGTTCAAGTGGAAGATCAATGTCAAGATATTTCTGTAATTTCGGTTTAACTGCAATGTCAAGATATTTTTGTTTCGTTTTAACTGCAACGTCATTACGTGCAGTGCAATAAACCAGGAAACAATTTTCAACAGAAAATGCCATTACTCGTGTCATGTATTATAAATAATTGCTCAACTCGAAGTATCAGGTTTTCAAAGAAACGTATTAAACGAACTGAAAGCTATTAAAGAAGTAACGAAAACTTGAACATCGATTTCGAATCAACATTGAAAGATCCTTCTATGACAACTTTGCGGGTGATTTCTTTAATCATGAACAGAGATTACAAATTTCACTTAGAAAATGGTGGAATAGTGATAAAATTGACAAAAAAGCCAAGGATCACACTGTGTCTTTACAACTGAAGGTTCCTGCAATATCGTTTGTATTTAACTCATAGCAATGCCCAGAAATGTCTTTATTTCGTGGTATTTTTATAATTATAGTACAAGAGCTAGCAACGTCGAGAAAAAAAAATCAGGTAGGCCAGTTTTTAGACATGGTATCTCTCTCACTCTCCCGGACGTCATACAGGCTATCTGGCTGGCGGTAGAGGTTGCGTTCATTAGTGCACATCGTACCTGTACAAGTAAAATATTGTTGTTTCAAATACATTTAGGAAGGTTTTTTTTTTATTGGTTTAACTGTACTTTCTGAAACATGAATCAATTATTGCCAGATATTTTTTTCGTTGTTTAAACTATGCCAGACTCTGATTTTGAGTAAAAAATAAATTTTTTTTCAAAAGATTTCAGTATGACTGAAAGGTATATTTCTTTCATGTTTTTTAAGTATCTACAAACCCAAAATTAATTTCCCAAACAATAATTCGGTCGTTGAACCTTCAGCCAGACCAATTTGAAAGTAAAAAGTGATATGGTATTATATTGATTGGTCTACAAATTGTTGCCAAATGGATTTCAGAGAAACGACCGAACCATTGAATTAATTTTTTGATTAATACGGTATCAAACATAATTAATCTCAAGTATGAAAATAAACAGAAACTCTGATGGTTACCTGAAAATTAAAGATAGATGAGTTTTTAACCCATTGTGGACTGAATTATTTTATTTTCTACATTATGAAATTTTTTTACATTTTTCATGTGTTGAGGTGTCTAATTATTGTAAAAACATATAATTTTCATCTGGCTACATTTAGAAAAAAAATATCAGGTGTACCATATATGACACGCTAGTACTCTAAGGTATCCAATAAAAAAATTGCAAAATATCTGAAACAATTTTTTATTCAGAGATAAATACAACGAAATGATTAATTCTGGTGGTGATAATCACTGAAACAATTTATGCATAGGCCCACACTGCATTTGCGACATTGAGTTCTTACAGCACTTGATGGTGTATGGTTTCCAGCACAACGTCTCCGCTTATTATTTGGAATATATTCTACAAAGTGATCAATACGGTCGTATCTAATATATGAAGGAACCCGGCTTTCCTGTGAATATGTTGGAGGCCGCCCAGCGGACTTTGGCAGATTTTGAAATTTCTTCAAATAAAGCTGTGCAATTTCACGACGGAAATTCAACTGAGTTGTGACAGGATTCTGCTTCCTATATAAGATCCAAGCATTTGGTATGCAAGCATCAATTAGCCAAGTGAAAATAGGCCACCACCACTTTTTGCCCCTGATTCAAATTCTGTAAACGTTGATATTCGAGTCCATTTGATCGGTCCCTCCCATAAATTCATTATATTTTCCAACGCAGTGAGGTCTTGGAATTCCAATTTTCTTTTTCTCTGTAGCGGAATAGCGACTAGCATTCGCTATTGGAAATACTCCATGCACCGTAGATGCTACCGTCACTACAGAATTATCCATCCAACGTGTAACAACTACATTTTTATCTGTCGTCAATGCGTAGTCGTATGTACTTCGATTTGATTTCTTCATCTCCTTCACAGATCGCAGTGGACAGTTCTTTGGGAGCCGATTCTCCCTGACCGTCCCAGTTCCTTCATACCCCTTCTTCTTCAAGTGTTGAAGAATTTTGATTGAAGTAAATAGATTGTCAAAATAAAATCGGAATGGCAAATATTTATATTCCAGTGGAAAATTTTCTACGAGCTGCAGAAGGGGAGCTGTTGCTTTTCCAAATTCCTTCAGATGATGTGGGTTAGAATTCGGTATGCATCCCTGATATACTTCAAAGTTGATGAGGAAACCACTTTTTGAATTTATGCACCAGACCTTGTAGCCGAAACGGATAGGTTTGCCACGGATATATTGTTTGCATCCGTGACGATCAAAATATTCGATCATACTCTCATCATATGCAATTTCCTGATCAGGTATAAAATTCTCGAGAAACGATTTCTTTATTGCATTCATGAAGGGTCGAAGCTTGGCCATTTTATCTTGTGGTGCAAGATTACTGTTATCCGCACAATGCACGAACCTCATTATTTGAATCGATCACGACGCATGGCGTTATAAACGGCTGTGTTGCGAAGATCTTTCCCAGAATCCCAATAACTTTTTTTGGAAGGTATTTTGTCATATCCGGAAACAATGAGGATAGCTATAAAGCATTTGATCTCCTCGCATGTTATTTTCGGATCTGGACAGTTTATATATTGTGCATATCGATTGCTTTCCGCCACTATCAGTTGTATTATGTCTTGGTTCAGAAAAAGCTCTAATATTTCTACTGGAGACATATCTCGATATTTTGAAAAATCTGCTTGGAGAAATATTTGCTGTGTCGTCACGTCAGGTAAGTCATTATTTTTTATGAAATTTATGGGCTTAGGCTTTGCTTCCACCAAGTTGCTTAGGGGAATCAAATCTTCCTCCTCAAAATCATCCAACATACTATCACGTCGATTCTGTAAATCTGCAAGTGGTCTGAAATCGTCTTCTTCAAATTCCTCATATCCAATGCGATGCCCACTCTGAAGAACCACTTCAGCAGCTGCTTGCAATTGTCTCCCGGTCAAATTATCCAGTAACCCACCTGATTCATCTCCCGAGTCCTCGTCTGATTCACCTCTATTTTCCGGAGGTTCTATATAAACACGATCAATGTCGTCATCATCAAAATTTTCCCAGAACTCATCTGTTTCAAGCATATCAGCTATATCTTGCACAGTCAAACTGAAAATAAAATGAAACATTTCAATTCATTGCATTTTAGGACCTTTACAGTTTACAGTAGCCTATGAGACTAGTGTGCCATATAAGTTACATCAACAATAACATCATCTTCTAAAAGAGATTCAGAAGTTATGTCGGAATGTATCATTATAGAACTATTATTTGACTCTAATGTCAGGTGATGATGCAAATTTGACACAAGTTTCATGCAAATTCTCTGAAAAAAGGTAACTTACTGTTTACTGTGACTCATTTTAGTCTTCTCCAAAAACACGAACCGACTTTCGGCACACAATCAGAATACCAACTACGTGAAAGTCAGTACCTGCTAACTGAAGTTGCTAGTCTGTATATTATCCAACCTGAAAACGTGAAGTTGCACTCCTTCAAGCGAATCGCACTTGTAATTAATGCATTTAAAACGAGGGTTGTTTGTCGTGCCTTATAAGACACGCTAGTACCTAATGGGTTTTAATCTATGGTTGTTTCACAAAAAACGGAAGCATCTTGATAATCCTTATCATCACTGGTCTCATTTTCATAGTCATTGTCATCATCGTCTTTTGAAGTGTTGTGATTTTATAATAGGTTATTATTTGTAAGAGATTGAGAAATTTATTAGTACTTCATTTTTAAATTTTACCTTTGATAATATTGTCGGCAACTGATGACATTGTACTTTGTACTTTGAGAATCTGCGCATTCGCACCAACTTCAGTTTTCAACATGATTCCATAGACCCCGTAGAACATGACCCACTAGCGCATGATTGTCTTTACTCTTCTAACATGCCCAATAATTTTTCACTTTCAAATCGGTCTGGCTAGAGGTTTAACAACCGAATTACTGTTTGGCAAATTATTTTTGGGTTTGTAGATACTTGAAAAACATCATATAAAATTTTCTGTCGTACTTAAATGTTTTGAAAAAAAAAGTTATTCAAAATTAGCATCTGGCACAGTTTAAACAACGATAAAAATATCTGGCAATAATTGATTCATGTGTCAAAAGTTCAATTGAACTAATAAAAAAAAAAGAAATGTCCTTAAATTTATTTGAAGAATCAATATTTTACCTGTACAGTTATGATGCGCACTGATGAACGCAACCTCTACCACCAGCCAGATAGCCCTTATGACGTCCGGGAGAGTGAGAGAGATGGCATATCTAAAAACTGGCTGACCCGAAATTTTCTCTCGAAAACGTTGCTAACTCTTAGACTATTAAAATTATTGATCGGCAGGGCTGGCCATCGGTCAAAATGCAGATAGTTCTTCATAAAACCTTTCCGCTCCAAACTGTGAGCTCTCTCTTTTGATGAACTCCTGGGGGTTCTACACTCTGCGAAGATATCCATCCTCTTCGCATTCAAAGAGTTTGTGCAATGATGTTTCGTCCTTCTCGTTATAGTGTGGAGTCTTATCCCCAACAGATGCAGAAGTTTTCGCAGGCAGCAGAGCCCTGTCAGGAGGCCTACCACCTTCCTGAACGAGTTTCAGCTCAGTTCGAGGTGTTTTGATTGCCGATCAGTTGGTCCCAACATCATCTTTTTTCCTGGAGTATTGCCTGTGGCATTCTCCCAGGAAGATTGATGATGGTTCCTAGCTTATTTCTCCGTGTCCTGCCTGATGTTCCCAAAAGGGATTCCATAGGCTAGTTCTGCTCCAATGTGAGTTGTAACGACCCTACTCTTGTCCTAGCATCTGCGATATTATTCCCTTGGATGTCCCTGTGACCTGGTTTTTACATGTTCTGTGCTTCTAGAGGTGTGTCTTCTAAACTAGATAGGAAGAAAACCTAGATGATCGCAGGACCTTCATTGCCTCCTTACTATCGAAAAGGATGATTATGGGTTGGTTTCTAGAACCACTCTTTACAATCCCTCGTGTGCAAACGGAAATAGCTATCACCTCGGCTTAAATTATAGTCTTTACTACCAAGGTTTAGACTTATGTCCTGCCTCGGTCTCTCCTATATTTCAGCCCCTACCCCATGGCCTTTATACCATCCATATACCAGATTTGCTGTCTTGACTGCATTGGTAGGGCCCTTGATGTGTATGATGGTGGTGTGTATAGAATTTATGTTTTCCGACGGCATCTCAGATGTGTCGATTCTTATGGCCTCTGTTATGTTGGAATGACCTAGGTTGTTGTCTTCGTATTGGCCCTGGCACTTAAGTCTGGATATTTCTATTCTCGCATCCTCTACAATATGCAAATGCAGAGAAGAGAGGGTCAGAATCATCTTCAGGTCGAGGTACTGGACATAGCACCAGTGAGTAGCCAGCCTTCCTCTGGTTTTCATTTGTTCTACCTATGGCCACCACAGCAGGGCTCATTACATAATCATGGACTGCCAGAGATATTGTATGGATTCAAGTACCCATGTTTCGTCAAAGGAACCCCTAGCCATCATTAGTGATGGCCTCGCCCTTGTCAGCACCTTTTCTGTATGTTTGTTCCTGGTGAGCTTTGAGTGTAGGGCATTTCTCCTCTGCTGTCATCTGTAGATTTTTACCGGAGATTCTAAAAGCCCTGTTGGTCTCTAGGTTTTTTTTCTGGAGAAACTAACAATCGTGGTATTTTGGGGGCTGACCTTGAGATTATCTCTTATACATTACGCAGATGAAAGGGATTGGGGGCTAGAATCACCTCCAGGCTGATCTTTGATGTGCTGGACATGGCACCAGTAATTCCCAGTATGACCAGTGCTTATAAGCTAGCCTCTGGTTGTCACTAGTTTTATATCTGGTCACAGCAGTGCTCCAAACGTTATCGAGGTATTCACTATCGCTATGTTTAGCCAAAGTAATTTTGTGGGTCCAAGTCTCCATGTTTTGCCAAAGGAACGCTTGGCCATCATTAGTGATGTTCTTGCCCTGGTAAGCACTTTTTCCAAAGTTTTTTCCAGGTGAGCTTCGGGTCTAGGGTTAATCCCAGGTAAGTCGAATCTCCTGACATCTGTAGCCTTTCACCTCTAGGTTTTTTTTCTGGAAAAAAGAAATATTGTGATTTTTTTTGGGTTGACCTTGATGTTCTTCCTCATGCACCACGTCTGAACGTCTGTAAGGGCTGATTGCATCAGACCCAGACATATCCCCATATAAATCATAATGACGATATCGCCAGCGTAGCCTGAGCGTGTGTATCTCCGGATTGGGTCTGTAAGGAGGCTGTCTACTGCGAAGTTCCACAATAATAGTGGACTATTATGACGACATTGTCACTGCTTTCTCTAGTGCTGTATTGAATGGAAGGCAAGCAAGGTTTTAGTTCTCACTGGCTTTATATGTTTTTCAGGAATATTGTAACTTGTTCATGGCTTGATACAGTTTATCTCTTAGGCACGGTGTCATGAGCGGCTTTGAAGTCTATGAAAAGGTGTATATATTAATTTTTTAATACCTGTCTCTAACCATTATCAATATGTCGATATATTTCAGGACACATTAGATAATCAATACTTGAATTCCGATGTTTATTCTGAATTGCCTACTCATATCAAGTCAATATCAACTGTAACGAAGTTACTATTTTGTATTTATAATAATCAACTTTTATAGCAAGCAAAGGCCTCTCCGAACAATATAATTCATATCTCCGTTATTTTTAGACTTAGAAAGTCCGTTCTTTGATCCAAATTTTTCAGTTAAGCTCTACATCCCGATAAAATATTCACATCCGTTGCGTAATCATTGTTAACCACTGTTCTGCACGACTGTCGGAAGGACTCGGCGGGCTCGCCCCAGAATCACCAGCGCAGTTGTGCCTCGCGCAAGAGAAGGGGTATCGATAGCCGGCCGACTGAAGCAGCCAGATACGAGATAAGAGAAGTTCAGTTCGTTCTCCGCTCAGCCAAGGGTAAGCACGCATCAAGAAAAGCAGCAGTACCACAGTATTATGCTTAAAAGAACCAGTAGTGTCAGCATCCCCACTTTTTGGTATGAAATCACAGAGCGCATGATCGAATCGCGGCGTGAAGTTTTTGGATGCGCCCTGAATTGCCTCGTTAATGTCTAAAAATTTTCTTGTAATATACCACTTCGATCTATCAGAATCAAGACTTTTGGTTCGTTGAATTCTATAAGAAGTTTTATATTGTCCAGAATCACTACTCCGCCTGAAACATTGCAAGTTTTGATGAACTGTATATTGTATCCGTATTTAATCTCGTATACCAGAATAATTATATTCAAAACGAGAATATTTTCAGTAAAACTTGGCAACATTGGAACATTTCAGTAATATTCGAATACGATAACCGAGCTCAAAAAAGGAACGAAGAAGAAGAATATTTATTTCCTGATTTTAACATTTTAACGTCTACCTCGTTCTGTAATCAGTGTGATTCATATAAATTTTGTGAAAGTGCCAGGTATTATTCATTTACGTACTAAAGTCACTGAAATGAAATTATAATATGATGACTGGAATGCTCTTCGTTCCACTGCGCACCCGTATAAAGTGATAACTGTAGGAGATGAAGAAAGGAGGCACATGCAATCTAGCACAGAAATACTTTATTGCTTACTTGTATGGGTGCGAGAGAGACATTCATCTGCACGTACGTGTTATTAGTTTCCCAGTTTATGGTTTGTAAACACGCCAGTGCAGTGCAGCGCGTCTTTGTATCAGTTTTATATGTTACAATCAACTCAATCTCGATTCCTCCGCCACTGCCAGGAACCACAAAACAAACATGGCGGCCTCCATGAGATATCACTTCGCGCAGCCTGTCAAGCATTCCAGTCAACATAATACAATTTCATTTCAGTGACTAAAGTGTAGTAGGACGGATTCCTAATTACCTGTGATTTTATTACCCTCTCGTGTTGTAATCATTGTGAACTTGAATAATGGAGAGCAATTCGTTTAAACATCTCAAAAAGGCATCGGAATGACATTTGAAAAGTGATTTAAATCAATATACCTCGTTTTGAAAACGCACTGAAAAGAATAAAATACTTTCTCCTAGTCTCATACAGATTCCTAACCCAATACAGATACTTAGTAATTGCAATAGCTATGAAACGACAAACGTGGTGTGCAGGGAGTAGCTGTTATTGAGAAAACTGAAACAACAGTTGGTATTATTTGCAGTGCAATACAATTGTTACAGATGAACCATTAAGTACCTTCACCTGATCATATCCAAAATAGAAAATTGTTATACCTACGTACCAATAATCTATCTGTTTGATTGTTATTTTCCTGAAAAAGTAAAAAAGCAAGCAAAATTAATTCAGTTTGATTTTCATTTCAATATTATATCGAATCAATGCGTAGGGCACTCGGTGCGTGACCGTATCTCTATTCAGAAGATTCCTAATTCATACTCAACCCAATTTTCTAAAAGTATTTTATTGATTAATGGTTATATAACAAAGCTCACAGTTTTTTTGGGAGATCGTTTAGTAACAATAGTCGTTGTAGACCGATGTTTCACCCTTTTTTTTTACTCCCATATACACCAACAATGTAGACTGTTTTGGCAAGTACGTATCAGAAAACAACTACCCCCCTGTCTATATAATATGCCGCAAGAGCTTGTTGCCAACTAGCAGAATTTATCTTTGATTCAGACTCTGTGGGACCACCTACAGACTAGTCCGGGGCGTAGTTGTTTTCTGACAGATATTTGCCATAACAGCCTATATTGTAGGTGTAAGGGAGTAAAAAAAGGTGAAACATCGGTTGGCAACGACTATCGTTATGTTTATATTATTAAAATAGTATGCACATATATTGTATTGTTATCCAGTTCTAAGCTTAAAGTTTCAAGTCTCTCTAGCTCATAGATAACTTAGTTCAAAATCAATTGCAAAATCAGTACCGAACAGACAAACAGTACAAGTCGTGAGTAAAAATGTTGTAACTTTGATTAGAAAATGTTATTATTAATATAATTATATATTACTGTAAAGCAACCCATTTTGTTTCCCATAAGATTCGTATTACTGTGGAGCAGTTTATATCTAGTATCCACTTGCTGAGCAGTGTATGAAATGTCCAACGCTGACAAATCCACTCGTGGCGGGTAAATTCATGATGCGCAGTGGTCCTAAAAAAATAAAACTGTGAGACAGAAACATCAAAGGTTCCGACAAGACTGCAACTACTGGTTCTTTTAAGCATAATACTGTGGCAGTACCAGCCGTCCGAGTAGGAAGTCAAGTCCGACTGCGCAGGCCTGAGATACCGGCAGAGTTCGACAGCCATAGACCGACCAGAGAGCTGAAATAAAATCAGTTGTGTTCCAGAGTCCGAAGAAGAAGGAGTCCGCCGAAGTCGAGCAGAGTAGTGGTGAGCACGTGTGGTAAAATTATTGTAAGTTGTGCAGGATGAAGCAGGTACAGTGTTTCACTTGGGAACCCCAGGAGGCACTGGATTTGTGGAAGCCGCAGCCAACACGGGTACAGTGTTTTGCTTGGGCACTCCAGGAGGCACTGGATCTGTGGAGGTAATTCGTATCCGATAGTTATTTTCGATATACCGTAGACAAACGGTCAAAGCAGGTACAGTGTTTCACTTGGGCACCCCAGGAGACACTGGATTTGTGGAAACCGTCACCAACACGTGTACAGTGATTTGCTTGGGCACTCCAGGAGGCACTGAAACTGTGGAGGTGGATTATATCCGATAGTTATTTTGCCATACCGTGAACAAGCGGTCAAAGCAGGTACAGTGTTTCGCTTGGGCACCCCAGGGGGCACTGGATTTGTGGAAACCGCCGTCGATACAGGGACAGTGTTTTACATGGGCACCCTAGGAGGCACTCAACCTGTTAAAGACGAAGTTCAAGGTCCAGAACGGAAATGATTTATCATAAAGTCCCGCCTAGCCGTTTTGTTTGAGAGGAGTAGCGCTTTCACAGTAACCCTAAAGCTTGTTTTGCTAACTAAATCCGTTGCTTGCTTTTGGTAATCCGTATTCCATTATTGTCCGCTTTGCTTGCTTTCCCCTCCCGCTTATTAAGTCCGGCACAACATAATTGTGGTCCAGTGTATTTAGAGTAGTTTAGAGTAGGTGTTAGACAATTAATAAAACCGTTATAGATTATTGGTGTTTGATTTAATTATGCGTTTAGTGATTACATAATCTTTTTTTTTTTAAATTGAACTTAATTGCTTTGAGTTAACTAATAGCAGCAGGTACCCAGGATTCAATCCCAGCAGAGGCAATTAAAGCCTGCCTCTTCTGGCCACCCGTGCTTCAGTCAAATCCATAATTGACCCCTGGAGTATACTTTTCTCCAACTGAAGCTGCCCGGAGCAAGTGGACCTTCACACGTTAACCAGAGGTGGCGCCCGGGAAAATCCGTAACCTGGACTCGGCGCCAAAGTGACCAGTAAAGCTCAAAAGGGCGTTACACAACAATTCAATAATGCTTAGTTAACATTAACAAACAATTGATGAGTACTCAAAATACAATATTGATAATGAATGTTTATTTCAATGTGTCACCAATATTGATATTTCAATATGTCTGAGCAATATTGATACGACAATATTTTGAAAACAATATTGATCAAAATAGATACCTACATGTGGATAAACCAATATATTTTTTCAAATATTCAAACTATATCGCCTTGATGTTTCAGCCACAATTATATGCCATCATAAGTCGTATAATCATTATTGCACTAACATTGATATTGGTATATGTATTTGTTCTTCAATCAATAATTATTTTAGATTCAATATACCAAGGTAAAATTGGTGTTCAGCCAATATTATAGTGAGTGAAAACTCGAAATATTTACATTTCCTTACTCATAATCCAAGGTTACAAATATCATAGGTTTTGATTCACCATTTATCACAAAAAAAACTTATGAATCGAAAATTGAGAGTAGAAAAGGTCAAATAATCCTTAAAATCATTTCCAGTGAGAAGGTGACGTTCTGTACTAAGGCATGTCATAAGATTACCTCACCTTACGACAAACTGCAAAATCACGTAGTAACATATCGCACCTGAAAAATGTTTCGTATTCCAGACAAATTGCGATTTATACTTACAGGTGGTCTTGTCGCTTGAAAGCTTTTCCACACATGCTGCAGACATATTTTCGCTCGTCACTGTGAGTCAGCTTGTGCTTTGCCAAGGCAGAGGCGTTTCCGAAGACTTTGGCACAGACCTAAAAAGATATTGCGTTACAGATGGTCTGTTCATTAACAAATATCTAAATTTGTTCATGGATGTGAATGAAAGACATATGGTATTATTCATCAAAATTATACTGTGTGATATTTTATAATTATTTTCATTAATTCAGAGAATTATTTCCAAATCCCAACAAACATATTGGGGTAAAAAGTGTTTTTGAAAATACATATAATTTTGTTTCAATATGTTTATTAATTTTTGCTTGGTTTCCGATATTTTCATTTTCCTCCATCTACTAACAAAGACGCTATTTTATGGCAATTGTTGCGGTTTTGTATACCAAAATATAAACGCCTAATTTAATGAATTCTGTTGATCCTTAGTGAATCTATGTACGGTTTCAAAGTTTCAAAAAACCAATGTTCACAATAGTATTTGAAATGACACAATTTTAACGTGAGAATAATATAAATTTTATTAAAAGTTATGGTCATAGAAATGATATGGGGTAATTCAGACAGCTAATACATACATACGTACAGTCTAGATTTATACATAAAAATATAACATTTCCACAAAATGAATTTTTACCTATTATTTTTTGAAATACTATAAAAAACAACAGTTGAACAAAAATTCCTAGTGCTTCGTTTTGGAAAGATTTTCCCTGACTTTAGTTTTTAAATTATCAGGTTATAAAATTTTGCTCTCTTACAAGAAGGAGACTTTTTAAAAGGACACGTTGAATGTTTCTGAAGCCGGGTAAGGTGGCTCGCTCTTATAACTTTTTTGTTTTTAAAGAAAAAGGAATGAAATACGGAGGATCTGCATACGACATTAAACTGCGTTTTTTTGACATATAACTCGAGTTCATGAAACTTACGGATTCACTGGGAGTGATATAAACTTTCGATTTTTAAATGGGATATTCTGGACACTGATATGGTAAAAATTCAACTTAACCGGTTTCGAACCAAATGTACCTATATGCCCTATAAAATCCAACTTTTGAATTGACATTACTTATTTTTTTCAAATGTTAGGAAAAAATACCATTTAATTACAAATTTGATACCACAAACTAATGGGTTTTCAAACAAATTTCCGTTGGAAAACTCTAAAAATACGTCAGATCGTTCTGAAACTGAAGCATCTTTTGTTAATAAAATGGATTTTAAATGCATCGAGTAATCTGTGACAAACACAACTGGTGAAACAAATACATTAAGGAGGTCGACATCTCATATTACCTCGCTACTGCAAAATTGAATCAGGTACGTTATTATTGTTTAAAAAAACATGTTATGTTATTAGATTTTGGATTATCAATTTCAATTAGGTTCATTTGAATCTTATTCCATTCACATTTTAAATTTGAGAAATATCTAATGTAGTCTTTTTAAGTTTTTTAACGGAAGTTTGTTTGAAACCTGATAGCGAGCAGTATCAAATTAATCTTAATAATTTCTTTTTTCCTAACGAGCCACCATACTGCCATTTGGAAACAAGTAGTAATACAAATATGAAAATAGAAGTGGTATCTTCCCCTAAATTTTATGACTGAAATTAGTGATTTGAAGGTATCCATAGCCATCTATAGTAAAAATATAATTTCAAAATATATATTATCAAAATGAGAAATGAATTCTGTTACAAAAACTGACAAATGATACATGATTGTATTCAGTATGTCATGCGGATACAAAATAAGTGAAACTATACCGAGTGTCTCATTTAAAAAACGAAAGTTCATGACCTCTGGTGAAACCGGAAATTGCATGAAGCTGAGTGATTCACCATAAAATGCAGTTTTATGTCGTATGCAGATCCTCTAAATTTCGTTCCGTTATCCTCAAAAACAAAAGAGGTACAGGGGCGAGCAACTTTCCGCGGACACTCGGTATACCGCGCTAAATGATCGATTATTTGATGGATATTCACGAATTGTATTTGAAGGAAAATTTTAAAACATTACCGTGTCAACTACATCCTTTATACTCATCACTATGGTTGGTTACTGTTTAATTTCAGTAGTTTAATGAGCCATGACCAGCCTGAGAGACGCCTTGATGGGTCAATTTCAATTACTAAAACTATCTACAGTAATTTTCGAAATATATTGTTGCTATCGGTATTATTTAAAGTAGGAGAGGGTGGGCCAGTGTGAGACAAAATTTCGTTTATTGAATTCAAAAAATCGGGATTTCATCCATTTAGCAATATTTTCTTCCTGAAGTATAATTTGGACTTTCCTCAGATGATGTATACCAAAATCCACTCGAAAAAGTGTGAATTGATTGAATTGTGATTTTTTTATTTTTCGTGTTTTTGTCTCATTGTGGCCCAACATGTGGGGTACGATGAGACAATACATTAAATGGAATTTCTCTGATGAAAAAAAACTTTGTTTTATATTTCTCAAATGAATACTCTATTTTTATGGTTGTAGAACATAACATCAGTTGTAGATTAACATAAATAATTCATAAATTAAGAAGGTTACGCGAAAATGCACATTTATCTGATTTCTATTGAGTCAAAATTTATACCAAACTTAATAAGACCGTGCTGCCCTTTGGTAGTTCCGATCTGAACTGGATCTACAGCGGGATTCTTATTTCTCGACTCGACAGATATCGTGTCGAATAAACAAAATTTGCGATTCTCATGTTCCATATCGAGAAGTGAGTATCGACTACAAATGTCATTATTATTCGACATCTAAAGAGGTGTCGAGAAGTCATTTTAGTGAGGTTATATGAGGTGATGAAAAGTTTTTGATTTGCAAAAATATCGTCAATTCGACGAAAAGAAGAACAGTACATATTATGCTAATTGAAAATATTGACAATCATGGAGATTTTTCCACAGGTCGCTTGTGTTCCGCAAATGTGAATGGCAAATATAGAGAAATGTTACAAGAGCTAAGTAATAAATTAAAAGGAACAAGAATGTTACTGACAAGAGAACCAAATTTGAAAATGTTTCTTCAGAAGTATTTTACTTTGGTAGTATTCGAATATGTGTTCACAATTAAAGATAATTTATTGATTATCAAAATTTAGTTCTTGGCAATGTTCCTAAAAAAGTCCTAGTTTCACTATATATTCGTAATTTTCACCTAATAATATAAGAACCATTGCTGAAATATAAAGGAGAGTGAAAGGAACAGTTTTTATTCGATTCATTTCAAAATATGCTTTATTGTACATTATGAATGAAATCATATTGACAAAGCTACAATGTATGTTAATAATAAGTCACGGAAATAAAAGAAATGGTGCATTCAAGGTCAACGTTCAGCACTTTCGTTATTTACCTTCGTAGCTTTTTTCCAAAGATTAAAAATTTTGTGATCCAAACGAATAAATAGTGTCAGTATTGCTATTGCACATTTGAAACAAAATGAGAAGGTCGAATGTGCCCCTTTCTGACCTTTGAAGGGAGAGCACTACATTTTGATCTCGGAAGTCGAATATTCTAACATAAATAGTTGTAAAACTTAATAGCTCTTCCTATTTACACTGGTCTAGCTTATTTCAGGTTGAAATCTTCACCAAACCAAACCAGTCGCATAAAAGCGCAAAGCTACCAATACTTTTTGTTTCCGACTGACATGTCGGTTTCGAAACATTCTATAACTGGAATATACGGTGTCAAAAGATTGCACAAATTGCCAACAAATATTTGTTTATTCAAAATAATTTCTGAAAACGGGCTTCTGGAATTTCAACGACACTGAACTCTCTTCAAATTCGTCGTCAACGCCTTCAAAATATTACTCTTTCGTGCCGACGAGACGTCTAATTTAGTTAACGATTGGCAATATCCTCAATTTTTTTTTTATTTCTATCATTAATTTCCAGGAACACCAACACAAAATACGTTAGAATGAAATGTCAAAAGTCTCATTATTCAACTTAATACGACGGCGAATGCTGAGAAGTACGTTACCTCTCGACTAGTTTTTCGACATGTGATGAGAATCAATCCTCTCTCTATGTCGAGAAGACTGTCGAAAGGTGACAGCTAGTCGACACGAGTCGAATCGAAAGATGAGAATCCCTGTGCTGGTAAAACCATTTTGATATCATTCAGTTCAACCGCTGCTTTATCAGGAATAGCGGGAAAAACGAAACTGTCAGAGACCTTATTACTCTTCCTCAGATAACTAACCAATATGTCTAAACCGGATTCTATAACTTTAGCTACGTAAAAAATTCTTTTTTTTCTGAGAATTCTACCAGAACATATTCTCCTGATTTCGGCTTTTTGAAAATTGGCTAAAAGCTGATCTCTTCTGGGCATGCTTCAATTTCATCTAGCTCGTCATCCGTTTCCTGATCAGTGAATTCAATTTCTTCTGACTCAGATGAATACAGTTCTTTCATCTTTCCTTTTTTAGATATTATCTTCGATTTTTTGACCGACTGCCTTCTTAATTTTTCTTGTGCTCTCTCCTCTGCAGCACTCTTCTCCGGAGTATCAGTTATTATTCCACTCTTCCCTTTAACCCTACCTTTCCTAGCAGTTTTCAAAGCTTTCGCGGTAGGAAATCCGATTAATTCGTGCGGAGGAACACATGAGCCTCTTTTCACTACAGTATCTTCATTTGTAATTACTTCTTCATTTGTAGCCAAGTTGGTATGCGAATTACATGGTTGTTGACATTCTAAATTTTATCCGTCTTGTGTTGATTCTATTAGGCGGCTATCAGGCTCAATGATTTTGGATCGATCTGTCACTTTACTCGACAGGAAATCGACCTCTGTGAAAATGTGCCTATCAAATGGATATATTCCAGTTTTTCTAAATCCCGAAGTAATGTTGGGAGGTGTCGTCGACTTCTGGAAAGCTTGACCTACGCAACCAGCTATTCCATAAATATTCATCAGAACTCCTGGATGAGCAAGTAGCCAACCAACGACTGCAGCATTATAGAATGCTTTGAATGAATAAAAAACTGACACATCAAGCGGTTGAAGTTTGTTGGAGCAATGTGGTGGTAAGGTAACAATAGTTACCCCATTGTCTTTGGCTATATTCAATGTTACCACTGAGATGTGGCTTTCATGATTATCCATGATCAATAAACAGGGATTGTCTTTCGAACTAGAAGTTTTTTTAATGAAATGTTCCATTACTTATTCGAACAATTCTGTCGTCATCCACCCACAAGGATTTGCTAGTCCAAGAGTTCCTGGTGGCGTGCCAGTGATCATGTGATCCTTGAATTTTTTTCTTGGAAATATCATCACCGGCGGGAGAGTATTTCCAGCAGCATTGATCATACAGCATGTCGTTACCAAAGTCTCACGCTCTGCACTTGTACATTTACTAACTTGTTTGATGCCTCTTTCAGCTACGACTTTCTTTGGTTTCTGCACAGTAGTAGTTGCAGTCTCGTCTAGATTAAAAATCCTAGATGAATCGGAAAATGCTTTTGTTCTTTCCCACACATTTTGGAGATTGTCGAAAAAGAGCGAAACATTGTGTTGATTAAAAGATGTGGCCATTGACAGACTACAACCCTCAGGTTGTCTGATACTCAACGCTGGATGTCGCGTCGTAACCGACTGAAACCAGTCAATACCAGCTCGTTTATTGGTCTTCCAATTACTTGGGATCTCCTTTTCATTTGCTATTGCCAATTCGTACGCAA
The DNA here is from genome assembly GCA_944452925.2 of Chrysolina oricalcia. Classification (NCBI taxonomy): domain Eukaryota; kingdom Metazoa; phylum Arthropoda; class Insecta; order Coleoptera; family Chrysomelidae; genus Chrysolina; species Chrysolina oricalcia. Next base: position 19,427,971 of record OX101818.2, read on the forward strand.
TCACACGGATATCTTTAGTAGACTTTCCATAACACATCTTGTTGCACTGGATTATGTAATCAGCCAGACTGGCTTCCTCAGTATCTGTAAATATTTTCCTGGAGTCATATTTTGGTGTCATCCGAATATCTGTATTTGGATTACATTTTTGTTTCTTAACATATCTTGCTACAAACATCAGGGTTCTTCAAACCATTGCACCATTGTTATCACTGAACTTACGACATGACTTGGATGGCTGATCACTGTCGCCATCTACATGTTGCCTCTATTTAAATCCATTATTAATCCCATAAGGTTGGCTAACTCAAACAATGGTTTGACGGTTCAACTCTTCATCTGACATTAAGGACACGAGGTGAACCATTCCTGCAATATGCATTCAGTCCATAATAATTGTCTGATCGAATATCCCTTCAAAATGCAGAATTTTCAAAATACTTTCACCTTGCCAGTAGCTCAAACTGTGTGGCTGTAGAAAATACCACTTGAGCAAGCTCTCGTGGTGTTTCTAAGCAACAGTTTTCGTGACAGCAAGGTGAAAGTATTTTTTGAAAATTCCGCATTTTGTCGGGATATTACCACTGGAAAGACAATAATAACACTTCAGCCTTTTTTAATCTCCGTTAATTAATAAACTAACTCAGCTTTCAACCGAAGATATAACTCAATCATTTATTGGCTTTTTTTATATTATTCATATAAATTGTATAACACTTGAATTTTTTTATTCTCCGATTATTGATAAACAAATTCAGATTTTAACCCGAGCTCTAACATGATTACCCAAAGAATTGGAAATAAAAAATATTTAATTAAAAAAAAATCTTAAACTTTTTTTTAGTTTAGTAGCTTATGAATAAATGAAGAAGAACAGAAAGGAAGCGACAGGTCCAAATATACAATATTTTAAAAAATTACATGAAAAATAGAAAACATTTGTTTCCCTTAAAATAATACACCTGGTAGTTTTTAGTATTTGAAATTAAAAAAAAAATTGCAAAAATTCATATGAGAGAATGTGATGAATAATTATCAAAACAATTGGTTCTTCAATATTAATAGACCGGGATCCCACGCCTATTTTCAAAATTGATCAATACCAGACTGAATCTTCCTGAGTAGCTTCATTTTGCCGAGACGCCCAACTTTTTTCTCAACGAAAATTTTCGATAGTAGTAGCTAATAAAATGCGCAGGCGTCAATCATGTCGATTTGGTGGATGCAAATAAGTTATTAATAAAAGTTAGTTTTTCATGAACCTCGAGATAATTCGATGAAGTACTCGAAAAAACTTTTGTCCCACAAAATGGATGATAGGACTGAAGAGTCCCCCACTCCCAACATGTACCAATGACGTGGTCATATAAATTCATTAATAACCAGCGGATTTTTTTACCGTTTCTTGGTCAATATTTGTATAATTGAATGGTCATATTGTCCTACGAATTGAATGGTAGGTGTTCCCAGTCCTACGCTCCGAAATTGTCAATACCATGGTAAAAAAAATTATTAATAACTGTAGGACAATGATAACACATGAAAGGTTAGTATATTCTTTACCTAAATAATACAGTGTCCTACAAAAAAACGGGTATGTATCGCTAGTCCTACAAAAATTATTCAAAATAACGAATTATTTTGAAATTGTGGTTTAGCTAATTTAATATACTTTTATTCGTAAAGTAATGTTACTTTCGATGTATAATTGTTTGTTCAATTCAAAAATATCATAATTTACGTGAAAAGTTTATGAAAAAAGTGATAAGTAATAATTATTTAATTTTGTTGCTGAGATATAGCCTTTTTAAGCATTCAAATTGTCACTGTGTACATGGAAAACTATATACTGTTGAACTAGCAATCATGATATGAATCCTCATGTAATTGATGAAGACTCATTCTTTTTCAAAGAATTTGTAAAATAAAAATGATTATGGTATTGATATTCAACTATTTCTTTGAACAGTGTCTTGCTATGTAATGCAACACCCTTTGTGAAATATAATTTCTTATTCGAATGGAGGGACTTACGAGCTACAAATCAGACTTAATGTGTTTATTTCTAAATAAAATCGATTTCGAATTGAAGCAAGAAAATCAAATCGATTCATAATTCATAAAATAGCAGTAACGGAATTTTTGACACCCTGTAACTCGAAAACTGGCAACAGGATCGATCTGTGAACTGGACAACGTAATGAGGATGGCAGAATAAAAAAATATCATCAAAAATGAGGATAAATGTGCCTACTTACAAAACATTTTGATCATTTTTTATTTCAGAAGGTATGGTCGAAATATCTGTAGGGTAGTTAAGCCCGTGGCTTACGGTCATATAGATTGATTTTACTGCCTTGAGATGAAGTTAATTCAATTGGTTTGTTTCACAATGAGCCATGAGCTTTAGATTTGGGTAAAACTAACAGTTAGCCATACAATTTTTGCGCTCACCAAATCAACATGACTTTCGCCAACGCAGTTCATTAGCTACTAATATCAGGAATTTTTGTGGAATTGACAATTTCGGAGCGTAGGACTGGGAACACCTACCATTCAATTTGTAGGATAATATGACCATTAAATTATACAAATATTAATCAAGCAACGGTAAAAAAATCCGCTTGATATTAATGAATTTTTATGACCACGTCATTGGTACATGTTGGGAGTGGGGGACTCTTCAGTCAGTTTTATCGACTTTTCTTGAGGTTCAACTGAAAAACTAACTGTTATTAATGACTTTTTTGCACTCACCAAATCGACATGATTGACGTCTGCGCATTTTATTAGCTACCACTTTGGAGAATTTTCTTAGAGGGAAAAGTTGGGCGTCTCAATAGAAAGAAGCTGCTCACGAAGATACAGCCTGTTATTAATAATTTTATTCTTACCATGGAATTGACAATTTCGGAGCGTAGGACTGGAAACACCTACCATTCAATTTGTAGGACGATATGACCATTCAATTATACAAATATTAACCAAGCAACGGTAAAAAAATCCGCTGGTTAATAATGAATTTTTATGACCACGTCATTGGTACTTGCTGGGAGTGGGTGACTCTTCAGACCCACCATCCATTTTGTAGGACAAAAGTTTTTTCGAGTACTTTATCGAATCATCTCGAAGTTCGACTAAAAAACTAACAGCCGTATGCATAGTCAATCGCCAGCGACTCGCCAGAGTTTCACCGTTCGCTACACAAGGATTATAATGCACAGTCGAGCTCCAAAAAAGCGACAACTACGCGATAAGTCACATTTTTGCGAAACGCTGGCTATGTACCACTTTTTTGGAGCTCGACTGTGTATTATATTTCTGGTGTAGTGAGCGGCGAAACTCTGGCGAGTCGCTGGAATTGACTATGCATACGGCTGTAACTGTTATTGATGACAATTTTTTTTGCACTCACCAAATCGACATGATTGACGCTTGCGCATTTTATTAGCTACCACTATCGAGAACTTTCGTAGAGGAAAAAGTTGGGCGTCGCGGCAAAATGAAGCTACTCAGGAAGATTCAGCCTGTTATTAATCATTTTTGAAAATAGGCGTGGGGTCCCGGTCTATAATATTTAGCAACAAAAAAGAATAGTTAATTAGCAGCAGCCTTTTTTAGCTACGACAATTTTTTAAGAAACAGTTTTTTCTCAAAAATCATTATTATCATCAAAGATGAGGTTGCTAAAATTTTTTCTAAAATTTTATCAACAATTATTTATACAATGGAAGATGTTTTTTTTGTTATGTAGCTTTCAACAATAAGGAAACAAAATAATGACGATGGTTGAAAAAAAATTCTGATTGTTAATAAAAAAGAGAAAAATCAAAATTTAAATTTTTCCAACAGGGACCTTTTTTAAATCCTTTCATAAATAGCTCTATGAAGTGAGAAACATTGTGTGGCGAGAAGGGCATTACAATGTCAAAGTAATTGGTTTCATTTGTTTAATACGCTACAATTAGTTGAATATACTTCGAAAAAATAAGCCCTCAGTTCACTTCTCTCAAGAACTATGAACTTATTGTCACAGTGCAATAATAACAAGGCTATTATCCCATAATTGCATTGTTAAAACTCAATTCGGATTTTGTGCTACTTAAATGTTTCTGTTCAATTGGGACAAATTGTCGCAGTTACAGAGATTTCAAAACCATTCTATGCGAATAGTTTTGAAGTGTTATTGCTACATTCCTATCCTGGAAAATCCGAGGACATCGAATTGGCTACCAGCTGACAGAAATTTATATTATTTGGCAAGAATATTAATTTTAAGTATAAAGAACAGATTGCAATTGAAAAATTTCAATAAATCGTTTATCATGATCTATAGGGTGTATCAGCTGGAAAGAGTGAAATTTTATTTTATTTTTTTGGAAAATTTGTCATTACGAAACTCGGAGAAAACCCCTCAAAGGCAGAGCTTGTGCGAACAAGGGAGATTCGGGATCTACAGTTTGAATGAAAGTGGAATCCGAACCACTTTGGCCCCAAAATATTGTTTAAGTTTCTTTATATTCCTTGAAGAATTCAATGAGCAGAAGGGATCAGGAAATAGCATCAAATATGTTTATTACGGGGGACAATTATTCTACAAAATATTTGTCATCCTTCAATACACGGAAAAGAATAAACTCAATGTTCCTAGTCACAACTACATACAGTACACGCAACAGAACTATTTATATACAATTCCACTCACGATCAAAACTATATGGCGGAGGCAGTGGCGGATTTATAGATTTGCCGCCCGTAGGCTATTCAATTTTTGCCGCCTCTAAATTTTGATATCTTAGTCCACAATCATATATATCAATTTTCTATCAATAAAATTCCAACTTTATAATTTGTGCTCCATCATCCTCGTTACATCAACTTTTCCCATATAGTTATTATTATTGAGAACTATGGTACCGTGTTAGATCCTTGATTATTTTTACAGCAAAGAATTATCAAAAAACATTATTTTAAGGAAAAAATATCTCAATCGTATACCACTTTTAAAGTAAGGTAAGGTATGTCTTAAAACTATACAATACTTACAAAATATGAATTAAGCTTACGTAAAAAATTTTTTTATTGTCAAGTCACAGTCGTTTAACTATCAGTTATTTGATTAATATGATCTCTATAAGATATTGAACAAGTTTTTTATTTAATAAAAATTAGTCAATTTTAGTCAGTATTTTTATTAGACCATCGATATTATATCGATTGAATTGGGTAAGCAGATCTCATAATTATTAGGTACAAGGAGAAAAAATTATAGCAGTTACCAGTGAAGAATATATGTAAAAATTACTAAATTTCGATTATAATATCGAATCGCGATATTCTAAAAGTTCATAATCATTAATGTATAATTAGTAAAGCGTTTAGGAATTGTTCATGCAGAGATGTTGAAATATTTATTAATTTGCACTGTATATGAGAATATTTCGATTTTTGTTAAATATTTCAATTTCTCTCCAATTTTCGAAATTCGTATTATGTGTGTGTATAATAATTTTTTTTTTTAATTTGTAAACCGAAATAATAAATTTATGAACTAAATTTGCCGCCCCTTAAAATTTGCCGCCCTAGGCTCCAGCCTACTCAGCCTGCTGGTAAATCCGCCACTGGGCGGAGGTCATATAGCTTTTTTGGTCACACAGCATTCAATTTCTCATCTGAATACATACAGACCTCGGAATCATTCCCAAGATTAAAAAAGGACATAAATAGATTTATTTCAAGTACTCCCCGTGAAATTCATATCTGACTCTGAGAAGAATTGTATAAATTCTCCTCATGATTAAAAATAACGAATGTTTGTGAATGGTTTCAGAGTGATATATTTTACGATACTATATTCCGGTAATTTAATTTCATGAATTCAAACTTATACATATTTTATTCTATATTCAGATTATAAATTTGAATGAGCTATTTTGAATATTTTTATTCCTGTGATTGCATATATTAATGTTTCTGCTTTTTTTAGTTTCATAACTTCTTACTGAGTGACATTAGAAATGTATGTGATTCCAAAGATTGAGTGATTTTAGTTATTTTTATTCCTGTAATTCAACATTTAATTTTTTTGTATTTAATTTTATATTTCTTTCTAATAGTAGAAGGACATTTAAATATTTATAGATTGAGTGATTTCAATTTGTTATCGTGATTATATTTATATTTCTGTGTTTCAATTTTATATTTTTTCTATATTTCAGACAATATTTTACACCATATACGCCATATAGAAGCTTCTGATGCTTCTGTGGTCTTACCAGCTTCAATTTAATTGATGTCAATCAATCATAATTATGAATGATTTTCATTGTGGTATAAGTACTGCTAGCTTGGAAACCTAACGAATTCAATCGTTTTTGGTTGAAGAATCTCAATAACACAAAAAGCGATAAATATGAACGATTAGTGTTTATTTCATTATTCACTGATCACTATGATCGTATCATCTTAATAAGTGTTCAAAATAGTCTACTTTCTGGCAATGAAAAAGTAGATGTTCAAATCACCTGTCCTCTTACATTTAGCTATTTTTGAGGTGTTGCACTTGCACACCCGTTTCTGATCAGATTTTCCAGTACATAGATTGTCAAAGGCTCTATTTTACATACCTTTGACGTTAAATATACCGGAAGGAAAATTTCCGTTTTCGTAAGATCTGGGCAACGTGCTGGCTACTCGATTACCCTCGTCTGCCAATCCTCCTACCTTCTATTGTGATAATCGATAATCACGAACTTCTTTGTTATTCTCCTTATTATTAGCAAAACAAAGGACCTGCTTCTACTATCTTATCAATGAGATGTGTAGTAGTTATGTAAAATTGTCCAATTAAATTGCAATCCATGAATAAGGGACCATCTATTAAGTTAAGTGCTTGCTCACACATTTACTTTTTGTAGGTACTGACTGTGCTTCGATCCAATCATACCTCGATTGGTATTACTTACGCACAATGAAAAATAAGACATCGCTGAAACAAATGTTATCCAATATTTCACAAAATTCTGTATCCTTATGTCTCCATCATATTGGCAATTGCTTTTGTTCTCATATGAGAATTATCAACGAGAAAACTTAAAATACCAATTTATGAAATAGATATTTCCGCGACTTCCACTAGCTCGTTTAATCCCAAATCTCATATTTCCGACATATAGGATTTTCCGAAAACTTGTCGTTAAACTGGACTGCTTCGATTTCTCATTAAAACGTAGTTTGTGGGTAATCTTTCGGATACAAATAATGTAATACAGACTCACAAAATAAAGACCTGCATTTCGAATTGCTTAGAATGAACTCATTTTCGACAATAAAATTACCAACTGTTTTCAAATTTAGTCTGAACTTGGAATTTATTTGTATTCTGAATTCGAAGTCTGAATTTTGAACACATGTTGAGATTATCATGATAAAATTCTGAATTGAAACTCGCAATTGTACCAAATCCTGACTCTAAAACGCGGAATTCCAGTAAATTCCCAGTTTAAAATCGGAATTCTATCAAATTCAGTGTTCAAAGTCGGAAATTAGTGAAAAATATTTAAAAAATATCATTTGATCCTTCTTCGCCTTCATAGTACCTATGTTGATTTTGAGAATGATTTTGAACATGTAATAAATAGTTGATATTTCAAAAAATTACATCAGTTCTGGTTACTAAAGTAGGCTTTATTTGAATATTGAATAAAAGAATATGTGAAGTTTTCAAAAGGTTATTATTATTGTATAAAAGTATGACCTTGTGTGAAAACTATGCAGACATTTCATTCGAATGATGGATTATTGTCAATGTACATTTTAATTATAATTGACTCCTGAGTCTTCTATCCTATTGAATACAATGAATCGTAGAAGCATAATCATATTTGAAAAATGTGGTGAATTATTCAGCTGCAAAAGTTTCAGTAAATTGATTATATTGAAAAAATATCAAGGATGCCATGCAACACTTGATTTTGAATGTTTTTGAGATGCTATTGAATAAATGGTGTATTTCCACTTTGCTTAGGTAGGTAACATTAGAATACATAAATAATTTCGACATAAATAATACCCATATCTCCCCCAACCACGAGAAAAACTTCAAAATTCATAGGTCGTTGGATTCAACAAGGAATCAGGTGACTAACCTCTCCATAAAACTTTTTTCTCCCAAATGACGCCACGCTTGTGTGGATGACATCATAAAAATAAAAAAGACAAGTATCGTAAAGTAGATATTTACGATATAAGTATCTAGATTCATATTACGATATGAGACGGAAAAATTGTCGAACGAGGCCTTTAGGCCGAGTTTGATAATCCATCGATTAACGTAATATGAAATCACCATACGAATATAGTACAATATTTTACCTACTATCAATAATAATTCTAAATATCCCCCCAAAATTAGTTGATAAGTTTCAAAATGATGATCTTAGAAATATGCAAAAATAGAGCTAGTAAGGCTTTGGTTACCAAGGTTTTTCGTTGTTGTCCTGCAAATTGTCAAAACAGAGTGCGTCAATATTAGTTAGTTCATCATGAATGTTATCGACATGAGTTTAAATCCTGAAAATATCGATTCAGCAATTAGCAAATGCCACAGTACAAAGATTAGTTAGTACCTGCCAAATTCCGCAATAGATAGGAAGCGGTTGTAAGCGGTTTGAAGATTGGTGCATCAAAAAATGTCAGAGGTTGACATTCCGTTAACAGGGCGCTACAAGCTATCATTTGTTACTCACGTAGTTTGACCTCCTGCACAAAAAATACAAATGAAATTTTTGGCGGTCTCAAGTAATTTCGGAGATACGGGCATTTTTTCAATAATAACTGGCATTTTATAGCACACGTTTCTTCCTTGAAAAACACCCTCAAATGCCTCTCCATTTCCACCAGCATGATTACACACCTTAATTCACTAGTTTTAAATTTTTTTTCATTGAAAACAGTTTTTTATCAAAAAATTCCACCATCTTTTAGCAACAACAAAATCAACAAATTCATGCTGTTGTGTTTAGCGAATATCTGTCATGTTAGGTTGGTAACTTGGAAATCAGTCACTGCCATCTTTTCAAAATAATGGAAATAACGTAAGGCGAAGCTAATTTTGCGATATTGCCAATGGGATTCCAGAAATATTTAATTCACGTATCATATGGAATATGTTGGTGAATGAGTATGAAAAGTGAGTTGATATAACCACATTTTCCCATCAACACTTCAACTGCACATTTGAAACAATGGTACTTTTAATGTTTCTAAATGACTAGCAAAAAAGGACGAGACAGATCGGAAATGTGTGCAAACATAATATCAATACACATGCGCACAAAAAAATAAAGAGGACTTTCTACATAAAATATCCTACTTAAATGACTATAACTTAACCCGACCGACCCGACCTTATGCAAACCTAACCGAGCTCACCCGCCTATACAATACGGTTAGGTTGCATCTTTCTGTGTCTATTGGCGCGTTTTTTAAGTAATTATTTCTGCGCAAAAAATGCTTCCTTCATGATCTGTCTATTTGAAAAATATCGTTTGTGCATTCAAATATAATTTTTTTTTCAATCTAGTTATTTCACAACGCAATGCTTCTTTCATAACAAAGAGTAGCCGGAATCGATGTCATTCGTTGAATCAACAATGAGTCTTAATAACTTTATAAGTGTGCTAGGCTAAGATTAATCACACAGAATACGCGAATATGCGATCGAAGCAAGCGTGCTCAGCCGATATTTCAAAAATCCTCTCTCGTAAATTTACAAATTTCAACGGAGCGCACATTCCTACTGCAACTACTTTGTAGAGTTTTCTAAACTTTATGTAGAAGCGTCCATCCCAACCCATAACGGATGATAGTTGCTATGTAAGTTGGAGAAGAATGGACGGAGTATAGTAATAGGGATGCGCGAATTGTAAAGTTTGCATTTTCATTATACATATAACAATAATAACCGTCCTCTACCCGCACAGTCTATGCCTTTTTGTAACACTCTTCGAATGTTTATGAGAAAGTATTATTATCATTCATTTTCATTATTATTGATAAAAATATGGCCAGTCTCTAGGGCGCCAATACTTCTGAAAACTATTCACTACAAAAATATCATATTCATCAGTATTCAGTATACAGGAATTTTAGGGAATCTGACAACGTCGCATTGTACTCTTATGAAATCATTAAGACTCATTGCTGATTCACTGAAAGACATCGATACTGGCTACTCTTTGTTATATGAAAGAAGCCATTTCTTTATGAGATAACTGGATGAAAAAAAAATTTCTTGATATTTAAATTTTGAATACACAAAAGATATTTTTTTAATAGACAGAGCATATAGGAGGCATTTTTTGTGAAGAAATAATTACTTAAAAAACGTGTCGGATCCCAAACAATAATTTTTGGTATGTGCGCCAACACACACAGAAAGACGCAACCTAACCGTATTGAATAGTCGGGTAAGCTCGGTTAGGTTTGCATAAGGTCGGGTCGGTCGCGTTGAGTTATATTCATCAACGTGGGTTATTTTATGTAAAAAGTGCTCTTTTTTTTGTGCGCATGTGTATTCATATTATGTTTGCGCATATTTCCGTGATCTGTTTCATCCTTTAAATTTTGCTAGTAATTTAGTAATATTATAAGTACCATTGATTCAATTGTGCAGTTAAAGTGTTGATGGGAAAATGTAGTGGTTATATCAATTAATTTTTTATACTCATTCTCTAAAATATTCCATGTGATACGTGAATTAAATTTTTCTGGAATCACATTGGCAATAATAATAAAATGGATTAAGCAATCCAGACTTCTGCATTTAACCTATACAATAGGTATAATCGTCGGCAAGTCTCCAACAGAAAACAACTACTGCCCCCTACGACCATTGAATTATATCTGTTAGATTCTTGGCAAAGTATTCTACAAGAACTACTTTGCAATGTTCTTCCAATCTCAACGCCAAAACATGTCTCAACCCACACGAGGGAACACCTACGGACCGGTTTCATGGTTCCTTGCCAATCATCAGCGCAGGGTAGCTCACCCAACGCAATCGAAAAATATCTTGACCCCAAGATTCGAAGAGCACTCCGACTATGGTGTCGACTTCGTCTGAAGCCAAATAAATTCAGAAGAAAATATTTGATGACACTACTTGGAGACTTGCCGACGATTATACCTATTGTATAGGTTAAATGCAGAAGTCTGGATTGCTTAATCCATTTTATTATTAGTTTAATGGGCTTCTGCCAAGTAGTGTCATCAATTATTTTCTTCTGAATTTATTTGGCTTCAGACGAAGTCGACACCATAGTCGGAGTGCTCTTCGAATCTTGGGGTCAAGATATTTTTCGATTGCGTTGGGTGAGCTACCCTGCGCTGATGATTGGCAAGGAACCATGAAACCGGTCCGTAGGTGTTCCCTCGTGTGGGTTGAGACATGTTTTGGCGTTGAGATTGGGAGAACATTGCAAAGTAGTTCTTGTAGAATACTTTGCCAAGAATCTAACAGATATAATTCAATGGTCGTAGGGGGCAGTAGTTGTTTTCTGTTGGAGACTTGCCGACGATTATACCTATTGTATAGGTTAAATGCAGAAGTCTGGATTGCTTAATCCATTTTATTATTAGTTTAATGTGCTTCTGCCAAGTAGTGTCATCAAATATTTTCTTCTGAACACATTGGCAATATCGCAAAATTAGCTTTGCCCTTACGTTATTTCCATTATTTTGAAAAGTTGGCAATGACTGATTTCCAAGTTACCAACCTGACATAACAGATATTCACTGAACAAAACAGTTTGAATTTGTTGATTTTATTTTTTTATTTATTTATTTTTTCTTTGGCGTCTTGGCATCGATTGCTATGGTCATTAGCCACGTGTTCTGGATAGGCCTTGTTACTAACTCCATGCGCCACCTTAGGAGCAGCCACGAGATTTGAATAATTCAATCGGTCGAATTAAATTAAAAAATCCCAGCCGCAACTGAGGCTCGAACTTCGGACCTTTCGACCCAAAGTCGGACGCTGTAACCACTGCGCCACGCCCTGACATAGTTGATTTTATTATTGCTAAAGGAAGGTGGCATTTTTTTAATAAAAAACTATTCAGTTCAATGAAAAAAAAAAATTGTAAAACTGGTGAATTAGGGTGTGTATATTATGCTGGTGAAACTAATGAGTCATTTGAGAGTTTTACAAGGAGGAAACGTGTGCTAGAAAATTCCTGTTATCAATTTAAAAAATGCCCGTATCTCCGAAATTACTTGAAACTGTCATTTGGAATTTTTGTTCAGGAGGTCAAACTACGGAAGTCTCAAATGTTTTTGATAGCTTTTAGCGCCCGGTTAACGGAATTTTACCAAAGTATGCTTAGAACAACTATTTCGACTGAGAGAAATGTTGACATATGTGAATACTCACAGCTGGTAGTTTTTTTGAAGCGAAAAAGTGAAGGACAAGCCGAGGAAATCTGATATTTGCGAAAGAAAATATACACACATTTTTGAAAGAACTCAATGATGATCGTCTCTTAATGATGAAGGTGCACATATTATCCATAAAATATAGTGCCACATGACTGTACTTAATAATATTTTCCCACTTCCGACACTGTAAATAATCCATACATGCTTTGCAACAAAACAGGTAAATGGCATATATCATTCGTTTACTAATTCATCTTGACAACGGAATGTAATCAGTATAAATGTGTTATACTGATAATGACATTTCTTTCTTTGTTGAATGTCAAGATTGAGTGTTTTTTAAATTATTTTTGATGGTGTGCAAATAATTCATTTTTCCCGCTGCCGACACTGTAAATAGTCCACACATGCTTAGCAACAAAACAGGTAAATGGCCTATATCATTCATTTACTAATTAATCTTGACAACGGAATGTAAATAGTGTCATAACATGCCTAGGGTAATAATGACTGACAATACCTTCAGCTTCATTCATATCAATTTTTAGGTTATGAGACCTTTTGAATATTATTGTTGTCTGCTTATTCGGTAACTTAGTTACACGCACAAGCAACTCAGAATGAAATAGTGGAACGAATAATCATGAAGGAATGGTAAGAAAACGAACTCCAATCCAGGCAAATTCTGAGAAATGTCAACAAGCAGCGGGAAAAACGTAATAAGTAATAAGAGCTAGCGACGCACGTTTCATGAAGTGTTTGATGCTCCTTGAAATGTTGTGTGATAGTATCTACTGGATGGATGTGCAGGTATACATGTGTTGGGTAGACCTACCTATATAGCGAAGTGGTCGTGGTGTTAGGGCGTTTAGCTTCCACCCAGACGGACCGGGTTCGATCCCCGGTCGCGTGTCACTGAGCTGAAGTGGTTCGGATTCCACTTTTCTTTAAACTGTAGGTCCCGGATCTCCCTTGCTCGCACAAGCTCTGCTTTTGAGGGGTTTTCTCCGAAAACCTGGGAGTTTCGTAAAAACAAATTTTACAAAATTTTACCTGGGGACACCAGGTACTGCGCATAAGAGAAATGTTTAAAAAATATGGACCAAGGGTGTTTTGTAACTAAGGTTCCTAATTGCAGGGGGTAATTCATTAGGTCATTTTAAGCAGAAAAATTCCTATGAACATATGTCCGGAGTTGCTTCATTTCTGAGATACTGGGCATTGAAATAAAAAAAATACTTTAAAAATGTCATGAATATTCCAGAACTGATTTGATTGACATTTGGTAGAATTAATAAGGCGCCCATCCAGCCACAACTAGATTGGAATTATTAGTGCCAGTGGCGTCTCAGTGGGCACCACAGCAAAAAATATTGTAAAAAAATTACACCTCTGACTTTTTTTCGCAGATTTTTTTTTTTTTAGATTGAGCAACTGAAAATACAACTTTTTGGTCTTTTGTATTTTCTCCATATTTCTTCGTTTTCAAGAAAAAACAAAAAACTAAAAATAAAAATATTAACATTTGCGATATTACAGTAAATGAGCAAAATGTCCACCTTCTGATAAAATCCATGACCGCATTCGATTTGCCATTGATTGTCTGACACGATCAAGAATTCCTTGACTAGTCCTTATTACATTGCAATTGTCAATTATACGATTCCTCAAGTCATTTATATCTAGTACAGGAGTCTTATAAATAATAACTTTCAGATGACCCCATAAATAGAAATCCAGAGGATTCATAACAAGACTGCGAGCTGGCCAATGTTGAGGTCCTGCACGTCCAATCCAGCGATTAGGGTAGGTAATGTCGAGATGCTGACGAGCAAGAACACTGAAATGAGCTGGAGCCCCGTCGTGCATAAACCACATGTTGTCTCTTACAAGTGTGGACACTGGACACTTCTTCTAATAAAATGGGTGAATGATCTCGCAAAAAAGTCCTTGTAGGATTCACCTGTTAAAGTTTCTGTTAAATAAATGGTCCAATTAGGTAAACACCACTAATTCCTACTCAAAACGTTCAGCGAAAATTGATACTGAAACTGATTTTTTCTAATAGCGTGGGGTTTTTCGTTGACCTTAAAATGGTTATTGTGAAAGTTCATAATAGCATTTCGTGAAAAATGTGCCTTGTCTGTAAATGAGATATTTGGTGAAAAATAATTGTTATGTGCCATCATACGAATCAACCTGCAGAACATTAATCTTGGATGGAAATCACGAGACAGTAGAGCTTGGACACGCTGTATGTGATATAGCTATAGGAAAATAGCTGCTAATTGACAACTCTGAATTTTACTGCTATGGAAATAATGTTCTCACGAAGAACTGAATCGTAGAACTGAAGTATAGGACTGGAGCGTAGAACTGTAGAACTCAATCTGCTAACTGAATAAAGGACCGAATGATAGATAGATGTAAAATGATGTCTAAACTATGTTTTAATAACTCTCATAGTAGCCTAATGTCAAAACGACCTTACATGCATTTGATGGCCATTATTCGTTATCGCATGCAGGTACACCTATCATGGATTAGGGTAATAAATTAATACGGATGGTGAACAAAAAACCAATAATCCGAAACAAAAATGAGCTTTTTCAATTTAAAATGAAATATGTGTAGGAAAAACCCTACTATCCATGTCAGCTGGTCCCAATGCAGGTGTTCATGATATGCAATAAACTGGCTTCATTTTTTTTTTCCGAAAACGAAGCAAGAAATGAAGAAAATACACAATACCAAAAAGTTGAATTTTCAGTTGCTCAATCTAAAAAATAAAAATGTACGGAAAAAAGTCTGTGGAGTAATTTTTTTTACAATATTGTTGGCAGTGGTGCCCACTGAGATGCCACTGGCCCTAATATTTCCGATATAGTTATTGCTAAATGACCGTCTTGTCAGTCCAAATAAATGTACCAAATTCCAACAAAATCGGTTCTAGGATATTCATGATATTTTATAATTACCGATTTTTTTTAAAATTTCAACGCTCTGTATCTCAGAAACGAAGCAACTCCGGACATATGTTCATAGAAACTTTTCTTCTCAAAATAACCTATCGAATCACTCTTTGCAATTAGGAACCGTAGTTAGGAAACACTCTTGGATCATATTTTTTTAACACCTTTCTCTTATGCGCAGTACCTGGTGTCCCCAAATAGGTCTACCCATCACATATATACCTGCTCATCTATCCAGTAGATACTATCACACAAAATTTCAAGTTGCATCAAACTCTTCATGAAACCAGCTCTTGAACTATCAAGGAAACATCGACTGCTTGAATACCTTCCGAAAATATTATCGTGTTCGTCCGCAAACCACAGTCCAATATCGTTTTTTTATGTTGTATTAAGAACGAAAATGTTATTCCCAGCCGGAGGGAAAAACACTTTTGGTCTCATTCGAAATGAAATCGCCAAATTATTGGAATTACCAAATCCATCACGTTATACAGGTCACAGTTTCAGAATATTTTCCGAATCCCTACTTGCTGATACTGGAACATACTTCGAAGAGACATGAAGAATATGTCAACAAATCTTTAGAAAATAAAGAAATAATAGCTACAAAAATTATGGGAAAAGAGGAAAGTGTTTCCAGAGCAGTGGGACTCTGTGTCATATAGAATTCTACCCTTCGTTTTCTACAGTCGACAACTACTATCACAAGCGACGATCACATCATTTGGCACTCTGTGCTACAGTCGCCTACACATCCGGTTTGTTCGGCAACATACTATCCCATTTGAAAGCATTTAACAAGAATTTGGGATATCCCAGTAATATTTCATATTCTTGTGTACAAAATTACTGTCATTGTCACTCTTTTTTATTTTCTGAAGGCAGTTTCATGTGATTTTTAATTTATTTTAAATAAATTGTAATATTATTGCGTTATATTGCATATGAAAGAATTACATGTATTAGCTCTAGAGGAAGAAGAAAGGACAGAGGATATTCGTTTGGGAAATGTTGAGAGAAGACTCATGAGAGAAGAGTCAGATCCATTATTAATAGAAGAAAGAACTCTTTGGAGTAAATAAGGATATGGCTCAATAAATTTCAACAGTATTCTGCCTCAGATGAATCATTTGAATAAACCTATAGCTATACTATACTACCAATAATTAGATGATTTTTTAAGTGTCTCAAGGTTTTATGCAACAGGAATATACCAAAGAGTAATAAGTAGTAGTAGTAGTAGTAAGTCCCGATCTTTCTATAGCTCAGCAATATGTATCGAAGGCCACAGAAGAGGTAACCATTGCTATTGCAAATACTTTGCCTGTCTTTTTTGACTTCCAGTCTACCACTACCTAAATCTAAATAAAACAGAAGTAATTATAAATATACACTGGCTAATGGATTATGGCTCTGCACTATTACTGTACTTTTCTGAATACAAATTCTCCATTCTTCGACAGATTTTCCTCTAAAACCTAAGCTTTTAAGCTTGTAACTCACATTTTACCACAGAGCGTGACCTGTGCTTTGCCCTCTAATCCAATAAATTTATTTGTTATCAATTTTTTCACTTATATATTATTTGCAAGTATTTAAAATTTTGTACTATTTGCTTTTGAAATTGTTACATAAAAATATATTTGACATACATAGAACATTGACAGAATAAATCGAACAAGGAAAGTAGGGTCTTGCTTTCTGGCTACCGTGATAGTCGAGTTTAGGCGATAACTTTTTTAAACAGAGTACTCCACTTCTGCAGGTATAAATATTACTAACTGTGAAAATGTTGTGATTAATGTTTGTAATAAATGAGTTGATGACTTTTTATTTCTCTGTAGCAAGTATGTACTCGGTACAATGTTGATACGATATAAAACTGATGTCGATTTTATCCATCATTTGATTTTGAAATGCCCAAATGAAGGAATAATGAATACATTTCAAAACAATCATCATAAACTCTGATTATGTTTAAAATCCAGTGTCGTAATGAAGTTTCAGTGTCGAAAGGAACCTCATTACGACACTCGTTAACAGTGTCCTTTGACATAACATATCGGTAGTAGGTGAAGTAGTATTTATGGTTTGTTACAAGTGTGCCGAATTTGGTTGAAGAATATCGAATCGTTCACAAACTGATTGGGGAGTCCCCGCAGTATATTCGCTCGCAAGAATGCAGAGTCATCGGTACAATAGGAAAGCAATATATGTTCGTACGTACAAACAACCGTAATAATGCGTCTCACGAATGAAACCGAACAATTTAATAATGCTGCAAAAACCCACTAACAGTAGTGTTGTTTCAGGCTGAATGGAACTAGCGCCACACAGCCAATTCACTGATTCATTCAACCAGGTGTCACGTTCGAAATGCAATGAAACGCATTCCCAATGTTTCTACGAGCATATGATTCGATTATGATTTACAGTGGTGGGTTGAGAACTCTGGCTGTTCTACTAAGGAAATATAGATATAGTGGCATTCGACCCTCCTATAAATTCATAACAGATGCAAGGAGGATTCGATTTTGAGGTTTTATGAAGACAGTCTTTTTTTTAAACTCGTTTTGAAAACTTTACATGATATGTAGAATCTTGACATGGTAACAGTGGGTACTACTATGCATTTGTGGTGTACCCTGTATACGGCGATCCTTAGGTTGAGAAAATAGTCCATTTCACTTTAACGAATTCATGCTGCATTGCTGTTAGATTTGGCACCGTCAGAGTTCATAATTCTGAACTCATTCAGACTGAACAATATAAAAAATTTATAATAAGGAATGGTCGAAATGATTCTGAATGCAGAGACAGAAATACTGTATTTGCTGATTATGTGGAATTATCTCGATCGGTTCATGAGAGTGATTGTTGTGAAATTTAGTGACGAGATTTGAGAGTGCAGACTGCCGGACTGGAGACTGGTTCCGGCACCACCACCCTGAGGGGGAGCAATCAACGAGTGTAATAAAAACTTAGGGCCAAAGGGGTATTTATAGCAGTGTTTAATTTGAATATGTGTTTGAACATTTTTCTTCGTAAACTTACAATAATACGGATAATTATGGACGTGACTAGTATATTTTACGACAAGAGTTCAAATAAGATTTTGGGGTATTACGTTGTATCGCCAAGTGTCTTTCAAAAGTGTATCTAGGGCTAACAAGAAATAATTTGCTAGTCGGGATTCTAATTATGAGAAGGAACTGATGTACAAAGACAATTGGAGTGTCATGTTGGTGAGTTGTCTGCTTTTAGAAACAGTCATATAATAGTAGAACGAGCTTTGATTTTTTTGTGACAATTTTATTTCACTATCTGATTATATTTTCGCTTATTGGCAAATACGGAATATATGATCTCTTTCGATGATATCTAAAATAGGATTTATTTCCCTTTACGAATTATGGTTATTTTTATATTTTACAATTTTCAGACGTTTGTGATATTCCTCGTTAGAATATTTTCCATAATTTCATTCAATTCATTGAATCTGTTGATTTATTCCAGGGCTTACTATTTTCATATTACTTCCTTCTAAGATCACTAATACAGAGATATTTCAGCCACAAGACGGCCGGATCTAAGACTTTTTGGAACATTTTCAGAGGAAGACCCAATAACAAGTGCCATTGTAATCAAACAATAGATATTATCTTCCTTTTAGCTGGGAATGAACACCTGCCAGTGTTTCATAAGATCGAGAAATTGAATTTCTTGACTAGATTTTGAAGACTCTCCGATTTTCGAAACAGGAATGAGGTAATTCTTGTCTTGACATGATCTTGGCAACTTACCTCTCAAAAAATGTATCGATCTTGAAGCGCACTCCGAACTGTGCAACAAAAACACGCTTTGCGTAATGACATCAGGGCTTATGATCTTGAGGATAAGATGCTATGTAACAATAACGCAAATTTTAATAAATACCTATAGGGTTTCTTAAGAAACCTGGTGCCTCCTTGAGAATATTCGTAGGTAATGCCCCAAGACAATGACAAATAGCTGACAATTATTTGTTCATTCGACCGCAGAGGTATATTTAAATCTTTTATAAATTCTGCTTGCACAGCATCGATGAAGTTAAACCCAGGGAAACTACTACCATCTGTGATATCACTGGTATTGTGGCCATATCTCTTCCTATGGCGCTAATTCCAAGTAATATAATGTTAGAATATAGGGTCACTGGTTACCAATCGAAAAAACCCATATGAAACTGAAGTGGACACACAAGGCAACCACGGAGAAAACATTCAAGATGAACTACTAACAGGTATACGGAAAAAACTACATGAGGTAGATTAATCAGGAAATCTAGAGACAAACAGATATAACATTCAAAAGACGTCAAATAATCAGTTTTCAAACATGAACGAAATTAAACATCCGGATGACAACCTATCAGTTAAGAAGGCGTTGAGAGGCTTTTAGTAAAACTAATGAAGTCGTTCATTTTAAATCTAGCGCTAGCTTAAATGCTCCATAATTTGATTGAACAAACCAAGATAAAAATTAAAACACTGTCAGGGTTACAAAAGATAAAAGGGATGGAAACGATACCACCAAACAAGTGAAAAAGTCAAAATCTTTTTCTGCCTAAATAAAGTCTAAGACTAGGAAAAAATGTAATCGGACGTAGAAGAGTATATTGTGTGCGGATAACTTTATAGTGCTTCCATTGAAGGTTGGATAAGATGTACAACTTCCAAACAATGGGCACTCACGAACTGAATTGATGAATGTGTGTCATGACTATGACTCGGAATATGATATTGGTACTCATTTACGAGTTTATAACTTCTTTCTTTGAAAACAAGCTTTTAGTTTCATGTCATTTTTCAATTTTTCTACGGTACTGTGATAACAAACCCTTTGATGGGGAGAATGTTCTCACAAGAATCCTAATAATGGTTAAACAATCTTACCATTTTAATTGTTGGTATCTAAATAATGTATGTGCAGCCTACATACCAAATACCTATTGAAAGTAATTTCAGTTCATAAAGATGAAAGCGTCTGATAAAAAAAAATGTGATAACTAGCCCCGGTCTCCCCTACTAGCTCATATGACCACAACGTTTGACATGACATGACACTATTGGACTTTTTCATTTAGGGGCGTGTTCAAAAGGTTATTTGTACCGGAAAAAGTTCAAAGCAACTTTCGGTATGAGCAGAAATGGAGATTTAACGAAAATATTTTGTATGAATCCGGAATTTCAAATTCAAGTTACCAAATTTCGTCTCCGAATTCCAGGAACTGACAAAGATATCTATCGATCAAGTTCGTAGTAGTTTACATTGTGAATATATGTTTTTTTCATACTAATTACAAAAGAAGACAGCAAATTTGATATATGTATGAAATTAACTGTTGACCAGCAAAAACCAAAATTTAAAAATTCATGTAGATATTTCAGTAAGTAATTGTTACATCAGAAACTCCTGTACAAAATTATTTTCAATACCGACTGAGATATCTATATAGAAAATAGAGTATATCACCAGATTATTCAAAAAACATTACGATCGCACACATTTTTTTAAACTATTGGAATTTCAAACCAAACGTTGAAGTTCTCTATCCTCAAAGTCTTTGAAGAAACTGTGTACAGACTACCACGTGATAACCTGTATTCCACTCCAAAACTGAAATACATATAATGAATTTGGACCTTTGTTCTGCTTTTTCTTCGGTCGAAAATCTTCATTTAAAAACTGAACTGAAAAAAAATCAGTGCTCCAGGACGGCTTGTTGCTTTCATAGCAGCAGGGAAACCCGAAAAAACTCATATAAGTTGAAGAACCAGAATTAAATTGTTAGATACTTATCGACCGATCTTCGTAAAAAAACAAATCGTATCTGTGAAACTTTCCTCTTTTGTAACAAGGATGTAGCCTCCAAATTTATTTTCTACATAACTTTTTTATGGAGTTACAGAAATCATGTGTCGAAATCACATGGGTGAAATTCTTTCATTAGTCTCAAAAAAAAAAAAGAAAATGATGATCCTTTTAGAAAAACTAGGTACATAGACAATCGTCATGAATCGTACAATAAAATGTAACGAATGCATGAACTTCCATTCAAGCAACTTTATTAAACAAACAAGAAGGGCACAAAGGATTCTTTGTTTGAGGCAAATATGCTGTTTGACATTCGGATTTTCCGTTTTAATTTGTTTCATTTTCCTTAATTATGTAGACAACAAATGAGTTCGAGCTGGTTATAATATAGTTCCAGGAGTATGAGTTTTGGAAGAGCTTTTCATTAAATTTTTTGCAGATGCATTTGAAACGCGACGTCTCTTCAATTTTCATTCAATTTTCAATGTTTACCCTTATATTACTCACTCTAGAGAACTGCATTTCATAGTTTCGAATATACGTTGTATGTCAAATGCACGATAACGGTGTTTTTTGACCAAATTGATCATTAATGAGACATAACTAATGATTTCAAAAATCTCACCTGGCACTGTTGGGGACCTTGCCTATTTGGGGATGTGGGTTTGGGCCTGGAACGTTTGGTTGACACCTTCACCAATTCTGATGTGCTGCCTGGTTTCTTATCATCCGAGGTGGTAGTTGATACTGCAAAGAAAAAGTAAAATTTAGGTATTGTTCGATCAGTATCAAAAATATCTTTAAATAATGATCTAATCAAGTTAAAATCAATTTGTAGCTAGCTAACTTCCAGACTCGCACGAATTCTCGAAGATTTTGATAATATATATTGCAATTGAAACATTATTAACAGTAAAGTCCATTTTTATCAAAGTTGAAGATAAAACGCCTAGAACTTCACAACTACAGTTTGTGTATTGCATTCCTTGCTCAAATTGTGGAAAGACTTACATAGGTCAGAATTTCGAGGACCCTAAAAGATAGAATCACATCACAGCATAAAACAGATTGCAGATGTCATCCTGAAAGATTTGCATTAAATGAACAGATTGGCAGCACATGTCATAACATGAATTAAATTAACACAAAAATATTGACTGAGAAATGTTATTCCAATAAACGACTATTTATGAAAATGGGTTTCATCTCTCATTCGTATCAATGCCTAAATAAAAATATAGACCTGAACCATTTGAGTGAAAAATATTTTTTCTACTACCTCACTAGAAAATTTTATTTTCGACCACTAAAGAAGAGAGGAAAGTGGTACTTTCCTTACCGCCGGGAGGAAAATAGTACTTTTCCTCCCGCCGGGAGGAAAATAGTACTTTTCCTCTCGATTTATCAGGAAGAAGATGCATTGAAATCAATTTTGCCTCTTCAGCGAGATCTTTTGGCAGGTCGTTTCGCTAGAATTCATTTTCAAAACTTAGAAGCAACTTAAAAGGGTAAACAACGTGACAGCTTATGACAACTGTTATGTTTGTATTATCAAACAACGCCATAGCAACAAATCGTTGTCAACACGATGACGACGACGCAACGCTTACTTAATATTTTGTCATATAGCCGCATTATATAGTTCCACAACTTTCTGCAGTTGTTCTTATAAGTATGCACGCATTATAATTTTTACGTCGTTATAAAAATGACAACCCCAAAGGTAGTAGAAAAAACTATATACATATGAGGGGAGGAAAAGCATGAATTTCCTCCCTTGGTATGTAAATAGCTATATAAACCTTCATCGATAAAAAATATTCACATGATTTGAACAATTCTCCCATTGATAATACTCTCAATCCTTTGAGTTAATACAATTGGCAGATTCCACTCATAAGCAGCGGCCAAATTGTGGTTTGTGTGTCATTATTTAAATTTTCATACGTCTCATGTCAATAATCTGATTCCTTACCAAACTTTTCAATCAGTCATGACGTTTTTTTCAATGTTTGTTGTTATCAATTATTGTCACATGTACCAGACATTGCATGTTTTTATATCTCAATCCATTACATCAAAAGCAATCATTTTCATTAACACAGTGAATTCTGTTTTTCTTCAAGCTTTCACCCCGTTCAATTGAAATTTCGCTTGTTAATTATAGCCTGAAGATGACAGCATTTTAACTGTTGAAATATCTGAAATATTTAAATGAGTACAAGTTTTGCTTGCTGCTATACCCAAAATTTTCTCCGTGTTACGTATTTCTGGTCCTCAGAAGGACTATACTTACTACGATTCAGATTGTACAATATGGTCACCAAAGCGGTTGGGATGGAACTTTTAAATGTTTAGAATACGTTAAAATCACAGTAGGTATCAATCGAAATTACTTCAGCAATGGAGCATCTGCTTTGGTTTCACCTTTCCATAATGATTAGTGATGGAATTACCAGCGACTTGCAAAGCTAGGTTAGTAAGGTTAGATTAGGTTGTGAACCTTTTTTTACGTTAAGAAATTCGGTGAGCTGTATCTTCTTGTGATTTATAAAATGCAAGCGCAGCGAGCATCTGCTTATTTTCACCTTTTCATACTAATTATTGATCGAATTGCCAGCAACTTGGAAAGCTACATTAGTGAGGTAAGATTAGGTTGTGTCCTTTTTTTACGTTAAGAAATTCGGTGGGGAGCCAGAAGAAAGAGACACGCCGGAGGCTTTCATTGTCTCTTTCTGCTTTGATTGTCTCTTTCTGCTTTGATTGTCTTTTTCTGCTTTGATGGTCTCTTTCTGCTTTGATTGTCTCTGCTTTGATTGTCTCTCTCTGCTTTTATTGTCTCTTTCTGCTTTGATAGTCTCTTTCTGCTTTGATTTCACCTTTTCAAACTGATTAGTTATCGAATTGGTTTGGTGCACAACTGACAGCTCTGGAGGTGAACTCTCTCATTTCTCACTTTCCCATTAACTTTAGGAAAAGTAAGAAAATAACCTGTTCGTTTTGTTAAAGTTGGCGAGTTCAACATTTTTACCGATTTCCGAAAGAATTCCTTTATTACCTGTTAGTTAGTTGATGTTGAAATCGTAAATGATCATGCATTCGTATTGTGCTGTTTTGAAATGCACAAAAATGGAAAAGTAAGGTTATTTTCACCTCCAGAACTGTCAAATGTACATCATACCAATTACCAGGAACATAAAAGTCTAGTTGATTATTTAAGTATTGCTAATTAATCTACTTAGGCAAACCTAGTGACAAAATAAAATATTACGTAACACAACACATTTTCACAACTTTTTACAAAACGAACAATAATTTGAGCAAATTCATTAAAAACAATAAAACTAAAACCAAAAAGTAACAAAATGCAGGGGTGTACAAATTAAAATGTGGGGATTGCCCTAAAATATGCGTCGCCGTCGGTAGAACTTTCAGAAATTTCCAAACCCGTATTATTGATCATAAAAGAAGTAATGATAATCACAAGAATGATTCAAATCATTCAAATAACCTTATAGATGAAAACCATACTTTTGATACAAATTTCGAAATTTTACATTAAAAAAGTGAGTAAAACTTAACTTCTCAGCAGCATTAGAGATCAATGAAAGAAAAAATTCCAACAATCTTCTTAATGACTAGTTAGATTTAAATCATTCACCACTCCTTAATCTTTTTAATAACTGAATGCATCTTTGTGATAATTTCACTCGCCGTATGAAACGCTCCTCTCCTTCAATATTAGGACCAATAAGGGACGTATGCCTCGATAATACGCAGTTCCTTCCATTCGAGCCGGTAATACTTCATGGCAACCACGTATCCAAACCATGACATATTACCGTTAGACTCCGTTATTTACATTTCTATCTGCGGTCAACACAGAGTCACATTGTAAGAACAATTTTTACTGCCACTTATTTCGCGGCAATTATCTGCTTGTATACATTGTAAATACTCAGAAACTTAGCTTTGCCGAATTTTGGGATGACTGGCAACTATTTTCCGCGAAACAAGCGGCAATAAAAATTGTGTTTAGAATGTGACCGCAGCTCGAAATGTAAATAACGAAGTCTATCCGTTTATTTGTCATTGTATCCAAACAACAACGGAGAATATAATATCATCTTGCAACTAATATGAATGTCAGTCTGACAGACCTCATGTCTGTCAGGCAATATTTATAACTATTGAAGAATTCACGACAATGGAACTCTTTTACTTCACTGGTTCGTGAAATTATTTCAATAAATACTACCTACTCGTGCTCACAATACTATCGATACTTCTTTCAGAAATCTTAAACTCGATCAAATTGCTTTGAGGTTACACCCAAAGAGTACACCAACTAACAAGGGGCGAAAGCTTTGTCGGAACCTTTGATGTTGAGTACACACGATTTTGAGCAGAAATACGTCACAACATTGAAAGATAAACTATCTGATACACTGAGAAAAGTACCACAAATAGTGATTAAAATTCTAACAAAACCGAACTACACCAAGAAAAACAATTCTGTTGATAAACATCGTTGTTGTGACAACATTTAATATAACTGACGGAATGAGTTGATGACAAACTTTTACTATTTAATTTCGTAAATGTATAACTGATATCCAAACTCACTAATATTTTAACAGAAAACTTGCACTTTGATATAAAATCGTGATTTTGATAGACACAAAAATTGAAGTATCCAAATTATACCAATGAAATTGATACAGGCACGAACTTTTTTTGAAGTAATGAATTTAGTATTTTCATCAGTTTTCCTGAAACCACACCAAAAATGCTATAAATTGAAATGGCTACAATTGGTAGGCTATAAGATATAGATAGATTAACAAATAAACTTTAATCAACTCGAAAACAATGCTCGATTTTAGTCTTTCAAGCAACACATGTTTTGTAAGAACTTTAATGAAATTTAACGTTTCTTTCATTTTGGGTAGTAAATCTGAAGCAATTGTCTAGTTTAATTATTATTGCCAAATAGTCTAGAGATGGAATCATCATTAGGTAATTGTTGACTAACACTAAAGAAACAAGAACTTTGATAAATAGGCTGTCAAAATTCTGATAATTTGATAGATAATTGGAAAAAAACAACTAAATAAATAAATAAACTTTATTTTCCTTTTGACAAAACACACACCTTCAAGTATTACCAGTTCCTAGGAAGGTTCTTCTCTTAAATTGAACTGGTCCTTGTGTTTCAGATGTAAAAACACAGTAGGATATGCTTGCTGGAATAGAGTTTTTCTAATTCCACTATTACAAATATACCTACTTTTCTTCAAAATGAAGCTAGCACAACTTGTAATTTTTGTGTAAAGCCTCGATGTTTTTTTCAATGAGTTCTAGCCTATTGTAGATTTTCAACCAAACTTCAGCTCTAGAAAAATAAAGATAAATGAGTTTTCAGTAAATATCAACGATATTTCTACATACCTAACACGATCATTAGGTATTGAAAAAATGCTCAAACCTCCGCCTGTTCTTGAGTTACAGCCGCGGCATATACAAAAAAATCCACCTTTGCGAGAATTCATTGATAATTAACAATACTATGCACTACCCACAATCCAAATATCTAAATACACAAAAGAATGTTTACTAATACAAATTATGAACTTCAATAAACTACAAATTCACCATAAAAACAATGTCAATGAAAATGTAATATTTGACAATGTTTACTAATTTTGGATGAATAGACAGTGTTGCCAACAGGTCAAGATGAAATTACTGGACAAACTTGAACTTGATTCTATGCATAATTTTAAGATAGCATTTCCTGTAATGTCTGAGAGATTTTGGTGAGTTCATTATATTGGTATGTACCTATAACATGTTCGTTTTATATTTCAAGGATCTTAGCTCATTTATTTCCTCTAGTATTACGGTAAATACCAGTAATTAATCTTAAACCGGTAACACTGCGGCACAATTATGAGAGCGGAAGTGGCTGATTGACACTGACAGTTAAACTACTTAAATCGCGCATGCGCTCTCAAATTTGTAATCACGAAAACCGCCTCTTGTTATTTGGTGTACTCTTTGGTTACACCACTCGTCCTAAAGGACTCGTGGTGTTACCAAGCAATTTGATCTCATTGATTTCTGACAGAATTACTATCGATAGTATTGCGAGCACTCGTGGTATTACCCCCGATAATACCCTGAATGGATTTTCGATGTTAAGCAAGCTACCTGTTTATAATTATGTAACCTTCCTATGTCTGTACATTTACTGGATTCCATTTTGTGTTTGAGAAAGCTATAGTAATAGCATTGATTATATAGAACATAGTTAGTCAACTTTATGGGATTATAATTGGATCAAAATGGATGCGACATGTAGATGGCGATAGTGAGCTCGCATCCAAGTCATGTAGTAACTTCAGTGATCTGGCCTCCAAGTCATGTCGCAACTTGATTGAAATAATGGGACAGCATTAAAATCAGGGTTTTTTGAAGAAACCTGCATTAAAATGACGTCAAATATTCATGTTTGTAACTAATCACGCTAGATGACACTCGCGTTTGCGTCCAACACCAATTACACAGGCATTGACTAACTATCTTACTTCTATATAAACAATGGTAATAGCGAAACGCGTCACATATTACAAGTAGTCATTAGGCCAATAAACAGAGCAATTTTACTCATAAAAGTTCAACTTAAATTGCTCCGCCGATTTCTTTTTTGCAATTCGGTCGTCACGGAGGGTTGAATAATTAGCAATAAAGTTATCACCCCCTGGGGGGTGCAACCCCCCCAAAATCGTAAAAACTTTTTTCTGGAAGGTATTTTCTTGACATTTCAGCTCTGGGCAATGAATGTGAGTGAAAATCGGTATTAATAATGGGGGCGAATTATGTTTAACAATTAAATCCCCTCCCGGCGCATCAATCCCTTCCCGAAATCGTGTTTTTTGTGGTATTTTCTATGAATATGTAAAATTATCAGTCCTGAGTAATGAAACTGAGCGAAAATTTGTAAAAATAATAGGTATAAATTATTAGAAACGATTTTCTCTTCCCGCCACCGCATTCGGGGCATATCCCCCGCATCGCGGAAACATTGGGGTGAGAGGGAAGGGGAAGAATATTTGAAAAAACTCTCAAACTACTACTATTAGATATAAATGTGGGTAGAATCGTTGAGAACTGTCGTTATTGAGATTTAGAAGTATTGTTATGAAAATTATTCGCAAATTCGAGAGATCAACTTATTGTATAAATCAAACGCGGACCGGAGGTAACGAAATATGAGGGTGTTTTTCAATGATATCGAGAAAGGGTATGGAGAAATGAATCCACAAGTAATCACCATCAAGAAATGTATAGGAAAATATATTTATTCACTCATACAACTTATCATCTACTTCATCTTCAGTCTCCTCGTCTTCATCTTCACAATCCGGAACAATCACTGCCACGTTTCTACAGATATCTGTCAATATCAAATTGGTAGTTTCCCCTAAATTCCTACTTGGACCTTAAAAATTTGAAAATTTTGAGTAACATCATGGCCAAGATCTGAAACAACACTAACACTGGGCACTTTCCATTGAATAGAAAAAACATGGTCAACTAGGCAAACATTTATATTCTGCAAGTAAATTTTTTAATGAGCGTATAAAATCCCAAGCATTTATGCAATTTAAGCAAGTTCCATTCAATAAAATGTTAATAATAAACTGGCATTTTCTCCTGAATTCCTAGGTGGACCTTTGGAATTTTGGAAATTTAAGTCATATCTGACATTGCGATATTTTGAAACAGACATTAAACATTAAACACACATTTCAAAAATAAACTCACCATTTTCAATTAATAACAGTGACAAAGCAATAAGAGATGTTTCCTCGTCTCCGACTATCGATGTTATCTCAGTATCCAGTGTTTTCTGCACAGGAACTTTTATATTATCTGACGTTTACATAGAGCAACGTTGACTGCTGCCTACTGCGCACTGACAGAACTGCGCCGCTGTATACTATACAGCGGCGCGCTAGCTGCCGCATTGACGAGGTCCCAAACCGATATTTTTCAGTTTTTAGAATCTCAATGAGTTTAAAGCAGGTACACTACGGGACAGTTTCCTTTGGTGCACTGTCTTACTCGGTGTCGAATCCCCATATTCCATCATGGACTGATTTTATTTTTCTTTCCATAGAACAATAATGCGATCAAATGCCGAGTAACCTCTTTTTTCTCTGGTTTCATTTCAAGAATGTTGCCTCTCACTATTTCCTTTATCTTGTTGTGATCCGATCTGTTGCTCGTATGTTGTTGCCTCAGAAGTCCCATTCTTGCCTCTCCCATAATTGCTATGTCAATCGGTGGGAGGTCCAACAGTACTTCCATGGCTACTGTTGGTGTTGTTTTCATAGCTCCCGTTATACTGAGACATGCAAGTCTTTGTACCTTGCTCAACTCAGCCGCGGCTATTTTTTGTGTTATCTTTGTACACCATACCAAAAATGCCTATGTGATCATGGGTTTCACCACAATGTTGTATATCCAGTACACCATTTTGGGATTTAGCCCCCATGTTTTTCCGTTTGCCTGCCTGACTAACATCAGTGTCATTTCGGCTTTCTTCTTAACTTTTGCCAGCTGTTTATTCTAGGTGAGTTTCGAGTCTAAAATCACCATGATATTCAATTGTTTTTTCATGGAAAATGTGTATTCATGGAAAATGTTGCCAATAATTTAGTTGTCCCCCGGTATACTCAATCAATTAATTCAAGTAAAAATAATGGAATCGTAAAAAATTAACACCTCAAAAATTCGATGCTGATCGTAATAAATCATCTATTATCTGCAATATCGATAGAAATTCCACTGTATCGTCAATATATTATATAAGAAAAATATGAATCAAAATTATTACCAGCTTGAAAAATTATTTCGCGCATCCGCCATTTCTTAAAAAAAAAAAATCATGCAACACCTAAAGAAAATTACACCACCAATTCTTAACACGTTCGCGACGACCGGTAAATCCGGAAATCAGTCTCCGGGACAAATTTTTATTTTTTGTTTTTTATATTGTTTTTGTATTCCTATGGTGAGTAAAGGCTTTAGTAACTACCATTTTGAGTTTTTTTTATATTTTTTGCTTTTTTTTAAATGTACCACCGGTGGTACACGACGCCCCTGACGCGTATTTCTGCCTTGGGGGCGTCGTGTACCACTGGTGGACACGAATTTTTTATATTGTTTTTGTATTATTATGATGAATAAAGATAACTATTACTAATTTGGAGTTTTTTTTATATTTCGAGCCGTATTTTGAAAGTACCTCCGGTGGTACACGATGACCCTGATACCAAACTCTGCCTCGGGGGCGTCGTGTACCAGCGGTGGCCACGATTTTAGATATTATTTTTGTATTTTCACGATAAATAAAGATTACCATCACCAATTTTGAGTTTTTCTTCATGTTTTGAGCCTTTGTTTGGATATACCAAACGTGGTATGAGACACCCCATCGCAAAAGTTTCAGAGCATTTTTTTGAATGTTCGTTTTGATCCTCCCTTATACCTATATGCGTGAACGGGTGAGCGAACGATGATACACTATTCTTCGTTTACTATTCCTACAGCCGCTACCCGGATATCTAACACCTATCTTATAAACGCTGAATTTCTGAACGCCTAGAAATTATTCAAACCAGTGTACCACCGGTGGTACTCGTCGTCGTGAACGTGATAAATCATCTATTATCTGCAATATCGATAGAAATTCCACTGTATCGTCAATATATTATATGAGAAAAATATGAAACAAAATTATTACCAGCTTGAAAAATTATTTCGCGCATTCGCCATTTCTTAAAAAATCATGCAACACCTAAAGAAAATTACACCACCAATTCTTAAAACTATCTGTATCAATATCATCGATTTGAACGAGGATAATCATTATCAATTGATTTCTAGCATACCTCAACTGGTAGTTTCCATTCTTGATAATGAATGCAAATAGTAATATAAGTGATTTATTGGAAATTTTTATTGGTTACCTAGATTTAACTAAGTTATTTTTGAATATGGAACGCGGAATTGTCGAAATATGGGTACAAATTTCCAAAGTCGAACTATTTTTCTAGTAGTTTTAGTAGTTTGTTCAAATGTCAGGCAGAAATTGATTCAAGTTTGATGACGATTAGTGATTATTATTTTATTTCAGTTTCTTAAACCCAAAAACGACAATTGGCCTACTTGAACTCCTGATTTATCCGCGTGAGACTTATTTTATGGAGCTTTTTGAAATCCAAGGTTTATATCGATTATAACCAGATGCGTATGTCGTGCAGTGAGTCCACAAATGTTGAGAAATATGTTAATGCATATCGAAAATCTTTAATATACTTCTTTATGGTACTGAATTGTTCAACCTTTCAGGCGATGGGAAAAAACTTCTTGATTTACACTTATTTTTCATTGAAACTTCCATTCTTAATAACAATACACTGATGTATTTGTGATCGAATTCCCTTCAAAATGATGTCACAAGTATAGTGGTCCTTTTAAAATTCTGAAGTAGGGGGTGCTGGGGAGTTGACAGCACAATGATGATGTATTTAGTGGAAATAAAAATCGAGGGCTCTGAGCGATTTTCAATTTTTTCACCAGTTTGAAATTTCATTTAGCTCATACGCCAATTTTTGAAAAAATCCTTCGGCAGCACTTACATTTTTGCACTTCCGGGACTAAAGTCAATTTCAGATTTTTTCTTTCAAGTTATATAGGGTCTCTCTCAATATCTATCAGATGTAGTTCAATGTCCAGCGTGGCTTCAGCCGGGGAAGAAGTTGTTTTCTGTTACATATCACAAAAAAAACTTCAATTTTATCGTAGGTTTTTTCCATTTCCAGAGGAGTCAGGTATTGGTTCAATTTTCAATTGAGAATGTTTCTCTTATCAACATGAATCCCTTCCAAGAGAGAGGATATCTTGTACGATGAAAAATAGCAACTAAATTCCAACTTTCAGTCGCAGATGATTCCACAACTGACTTTATGAACATCCTGTTCATATTTTCAATAAAATCAACATGCCATACCCATGACAGGTTTTATGTCAGAAAATTATTTTCAAAGTTTCACCGCACAAGAAATAGTCTAACAATTCTATCATTACAGTAAGAAATTGCTTCTGAAGAGTATGTTTTCCAATTCTTCCGACCTCCCTGATGATCTTAGAAGAGTGAAATAAATTTGTGTCGATCAAAATGTATTGGAGGCCTAGTGAAAGAGATGCAATTCACGCATCAATGAAATGAACGATTTGAGTGATACTTCTGAATAACATTCTTCCCTATCTTATTTGTAGATAAGAATCTCCAATGGAAACTGGACATTTAAGAAATAATCAACTATCTGAATGAAAATGCAAATTTTCAGTTTCAGATTTTTTCTCTCAAGTTATATAGGGTCTTTCTCAATATCTATCAGATGTAGTTTAATGTCCAGCGTGGCTTTAGCCGGGGAAGTAGTTGTTTTCTGTTAGATATTACAATAAAGTAAATTCAATATTATCGTAGGTTTTTTCCATTTCCAGAGCAGTTATGTATTGGTTCAATTTTCAATTGAGAATGTTTCTCTTTACAACTATAGGAAGTGTTCCTTCTATCATAGCGAAATACCTCAATTTGGAAAACCCGAAAGGTTACACCGGACATTGTCTACGCCGAACGTCGTCAACGATTCTTGTTCAAGGTGGTGCTTCCTTCGAAACACTAAAATCACATGGAAAATGGAAGAGTACTACGGTAACGGAGAGCTATATTGAAGAAAGTATCTCGTCGAAGAATAAAATTGCTACAATGATTCAGTTTCCGAAAAAGAAAATGTTATCGTTCCGAACGAAACTGAATGCACATTGAGGAGTTCATTATCGGTCAACTCACAGAACTTCAAACTTGGTACTAACTTTTCAGGAACACTTGAAAATTGTAATTTCTATTTGAGAAAAAATAATTAGTCCCATTTTTATGTACAGTTATAAATAAAATATTTCTAAGTAATTAATTTATTGAACTACAGAAACAAACATTTAGCGGGCGTTATGATTCATAACGCCTTCTCGGGCAATGTGGGTCTGTTAATAGCAACCGTTGCCAAGGTATTATAAAGCAGTAATAGAAAAGTGAAAAATAAAATTATGTATATCTTTCTACTGCAGCCGCTTAGACAAGTAATCGTGCAGAGGAAGATGATCAATTGCCTTTCTCGGATGGATGATAAAGAATCAACGTCTCGAGTCAATACAACTGTTTATTGAAAGAAAACGTATAGCAACAGATATCTCCACTATAACTCTGATAATCACACCAAAGAAGGAGATTGTGAAATATCTACACCAGAGCACATATAGTTTGCAATTCAATCCAGGATCTGGATGAAAAATTGAATATTATAGTCTACTCTGAAGGAAAATGCGCAGATTTTCTAGATGAATTCGTAGAAAAAATCCTTCATGAAATACAGCAAACAACCAAACAACACGACCAATAGAAGTACCATATACCCAACAACAAGAAACTAACAACCAACATAATGCCATTTTCCCGTCTTGTCTGAAAAAATGAAACGTATTGGCCATTCATAGGTATGATAAAGAACTATAATTTAAACAACCAATACATCAAGATCAATACTTACACATAAAAAAACAAAAAAACACCAATTAGTGTTCAAAAAACTGAGTTTACAACATCCCTTGTTAGTGTAATGGAAGTTATGTAAATGAAACAAGGAGACTATTGACTGTGCGCCAAGAAGAACACCTATATTATATGAGAAAACGAAAAATAACTGGTTCAAAAATAACACAATCTCACGTAAAATGAAAATCAGATAATGGACTGGAATGATACAAATATTTTAATAAAGACAAACTCATTCGAGATGGCTACCTCTTCTCAGGGAAGGAGTAAGAGATAACATATCTTATTTTTTTCCATATATAGTGAAAATAGTTATTAGTAAGTTTTGGTATAGGAGGTACCTAGATAAAGTTTATGAAACGGTAACGATTTTTCAAATGGAAAGTATTTCGTAGTTATTTCCAACTAATTATTTCAAAGTGGCAAATTCAGAATATGATAACTTATGACAAAATTGAATGATTTCTCAAAAGCAGTTACTTATCGGTTCATAATCACACATTTTTTTATTTTCTGTCTGTGGAAGGTTGAATCCCAGAAAGACCATAGTAATAAAACAGAAAAGTATTTGATGGGAAGTTTAATCAACAAGGAAATCTTTTTGGTATCACAATCAGTAAAGGTTCTAATGATGAAATGAATTTGTATGATTCATTCAAAAAAAGACATATACAATGTGATTTTTAACATTTATGCATGAACTCAGGATATGATAGTTCAAGAGGAATAATGGCTTAAAAGAGAAGAAAAAATTTGTACACGTTCCCACTGAGATATTCTGAATTCAGACAATTCGAAAAGAACATGTTTCATGTTTACAACTGGACAATGTCTTGTATTTATCATAAAACCTCAGCTATAAACAAGTCAGGACAGCATACACGTTGGGAATTATCTGTAATAAAATATGTTAGCAGTTGAAGTGGTTAATATTTGAAGTTTACTCTACGAATAAAATAAAAGTAATGGCCCATAAATTCTCCAACGAAGAACTCATGGACATGGTATTGTCGTTCGGTAGATTAAGACAAAACTCAGTAGCGGCCCACACTATATAAATACGTGGGACCCTCGATGACATCTCAAAGGCAAAATATGTTTAACTGACTAAAATAAACTGATCCTGAATACATATATCAATACTTTGAATTCACATGGCTATACTCCATTTACAGTGACTGCCGTAAACTTGGAAATAAATGGAAAACTTTTTTACTGATAGTGTCTCATAAAATTTCATTCTTCATAAAAGTTTGGTATGAATCTGATTCACATGAAATATCTGATATATTGGTATACATATTTAATATAAAAATATAAATAGAAAAGTTATTGGGTATAACCCTCAAATTGTTGTGCAACCTTAGAAATCTCAAGGTCTTCTAACCGAAGCCACAAATGTGTGGCTGGCTTCCTGTTGTTGACTTCCTTTGTTTCTATTTTTACATCCAAGTGAACATCTTCGCACTTGATTTTACCGTACTGATGAGAGCTTAAGCTCGAAACACGTGTCTACGGTTGCACAACAATTTGAGGGTTATACCCAATAACTTTTCTATTTATATTTTTATATATTGCCCCTCGATAAATCCATCCTGATTTATCTATAATATATATATATATATATATATATATATATATATATACATATATAGTAAGTTATTCATGACATCTACAGTCACTAGTGACTGTAGATGTCATGAATAACTTACTGTTATAGTATGTGTTGCCTCACGGTATTAATTCTTGAGTGGATTCGCTTTGATTTCGAGAGCTCCATAAATCCTTTCTGATGAGTGCGTTAGCACGAAACAGCTGTCAAAGGTTAGAACTCTCGGAATTAAAACGAAATATACTCTATTTTCACATATACATATATATATATATATATATATATATATGTATTCAATAATCTGACATAAAGGAGAGAGAAACCAATGAAAATTCCCTATTCTCAACAGCAGTCAGGACTCGATGAATACTAAATATAAATGACAACCTTAAAAATAATTTGGTTTCAGAAATGGATTGAATATCAACAAAAACCATGAAAATGATAAAAAAAATATTCTGATTGACTAAGCCGTTATAGTTATGCAAACTACACATAAAACGATTCGATATTCACAAACTTCATTTAATCACGACATGTTTCGCTAACACAGTAGCTTTTTCGAGTGAAGGAACTACTGAAACACAAAAGCCAATAGAGAAAATATTGATGTCGTTTTGATTCACCTGATGAATTCATTACTCCTATATTCACAATTCGTCAATTATTATCGACCAATATCTGTCATTATTAATATTTCAGAATTGCATGAAAATAGTATAGATATCAGATTACAAAATCACATCGATAACCTAATCAATCCGGTTTCATGGCAGGATGTTCCACTGAGGATGCACTGCAATATTTAATGAATGAAATTGACCAACACCTCAATAGGACTAATAAAGCATTAGATATCTTTTTGGATTCGACAGCATTCCAAATGATAAACTTGAGAAATATGGTCTTAGAGGCTTACCGTTATCATTTATCACAAGTTATTTATCGATGAGAAAATTTGTTGTTGAAATAAAAAATAAATTAAGTGAGCCATCAGAAATCAGACACTGTTGTTGAGATTTCTGTGATTCGAAAACCTTTTTGGTTAATGACGTAGGAACAATTGAAAATTTGAATTTATCCAGACAATCGCTGAATATGAAAAATATTAATCAAAATTGGCCCAGTCTTCAAAATGGTCCTGTTATATCTTTCGAAAATGTCAGACCCAAATTATTGATAGGGACTGTCAATGCCGACTGTCTGTGCCGAGAAATTTTATTGAGCCTTAAAGATATGGCCCCAGAGCAACATTAACTAAGTTACTAAGTAATTAAGATTTTGAGACAATGGCCTTGAATCGTTAAGTGCCAAGAAAGAAAAATGGACGAGAAATTTGGTGAGACGTATAGTCGAAATATCGAAGGTATCCGAGACGACTTTCTGAAGAAGAACTAAACAAATTTTAGGAGGGTACAGCTTCGAAAGGAAGTAGACTGAAAAATATCAGCCCATATTATGATGAATACTGAGAGAGAAGAGAAATAACCGAGGATATTCCTGAATTCGTGAAAAATCCTGTTATCTAAGACAGTAAACGCAGTAAATCATCAAGGTATTTCAATTATTATTAATGAGCTGAAACAATGCTATTGGATTTTTGGTCTGAGGAACCTGGTGAAAGAAGTCTGGCATGAATGCCAACAATGCAAGAATGAGAAATCTCGCTCCAAAATTCCACTGATGTGAAATTTGCCACAAGCCAAAAGCCTGCCATATTTCAGAACATTCACCCTTCGTGGAATGGATTATTTCGGTCCATATTAAGTCGAGATAGGGCGAAGAAGAAAAAAACGCTTATGGGGTGACATTTAATCGCATGACAGTACGGATAATACATTTAGAAGTTCATTAACAATGGACTCTGCCACTATGGCAACCCAAAGAATGTGTGCTAGGAGAGGCTGTTCAATCTGAGAGACGCAGACAGGAAGTTAAGGAGTGCTTCATACAATATTTTCAGAGGCAGAGTAAATGGTGAATTTTTGACCACTCACGGATGTTTCCTTGGAATTTGAAGACGATGAAACACGTGTTGAATGAGACTCAGCTTAAGTGATAGAGTTTTTGTGGTTTCGGATTCTACAACTTGATCTTTCATCAGCAGTAATCCCTAGATACACATATAAAAATTATTTGTGAAAGTTCAATGAAAACCTACTGAGAAACTAACAATATCGAACAGCTGCCCATAAACGTTATCTGCAATAAATGTCTTAAATTTCGTATCACACCCCGTAAAAATGTATTCCCGATAAGGCAACATGCCCTCGGCTAGGAGCGCTATTATTCCCTCGGGAATTGTTTTGTTCAATCCTCGGATGCAGCAGAAACGACCGGAAATGGTCACTTGAAATTCGCTGTGATGGCTGATACGCGATTCAGACTATTTGATGTCGAACATGTCTACATTTTGTTCGGTTGTAGCTGGGAGCAGGTGATAAAACTGATACTATGTTTGCTAAATTTGGATAACTCGATGTAACGGACGAAATGTTTTCTGTCCCTAGCAGATTTTTATACAGTGTGTCAATTTGAAAATGTACCACCCGAATATTTCAGCCCCTGTCTGAAATCTGAAAATATGTAAAACGCGTCAACTCTATTTTCGATGTAGGCTTTTTGTGGGCTTGTTTTCAATTAAATCACATCAACCCTCCAGCGGGGATGGAAACATTATAATTTTTTCAGAAACCAAAGACCCCCCTATGCAATTTGTAATTTTAAATTGATGTGCCCCTTAACCCTTTTATCAAGCTACCACAATGTGTATTATTTCACTGATACCATTCAAAATGGTTTTTGTTCCATGTTTATACGTCAAACCGTTCAAAAGTTAACAGGTGGAGGGGGCTAAAAATAGACGCACTGTAAACCGGGTGTAACAGGATCATGGTACACCCCCCGTATCTTCGTTGGTTTTGAAGGTAATAGATTGAAATTTGGAATATCCCATATACATAATAAGCGGCACTTTTTGACCTATGAATTATTTTTTTCACTTCTGGTTTCGCCGGAAGTGATACCAACTTTCGATTTTTAAATGGAACACCCTGTATATTTTTACAATTCTGAAATCTGCATAATTTTCTGAATCCAATGATACCACATAAGTGACATTTCAAACGTCGAAATTTTTTATAATTTAATTTGTAGTTTTCCATTTAAGTGTGCCATGATGGTTCCGATTTATTCTAATTACCCGTCTACTACTAGAAAAATCGAAATCGCGTCAAAAATACTAAATTGCGTTTTTTATGAGCAAATAAAGTTCATCGTAATCGTTTTTGGGGTAAAACTCAATTTTTTCAA
Source organism: Chrysolina oricalcia (assembly GCA_944452925.2). Classification (NCBI taxonomy): domain Eukaryota; kingdom Metazoa; phylum Arthropoda; class Insecta; order Coleoptera; family Chrysomelidae; genus Chrysolina; species Chrysolina oricalcia. Next base: position 19,466,852 of record OX101818.2, read on the forward strand.
ATGGAACCATATTGGTACCGTGGTACCATTTATTAGTACTATTAATAAGGAATTTATCCATACCTGGTAATAAAATGTGCGATCAATACAATCAAAATTACAGCTAAAAGAAATTAAGAAAATAATTATTTTGTTCTACTTTAATACTAAGAAGTTACTAAGGTGGCTTTGAAATACAAAAAATCAACACAAAACATTACAACAATTGTTCGAAATGCTGTCCATTAACGTCAATGCACTTCTGAACTCTCTTAGCTGTTTCTTGAAGAACGTTTGCTAATTGCTGGGCCGTTATACTATTAATTGCGCGTCTTACTTGCAACTCCAGGTCTTCGCGGATTGTAATGGCGGTTAAATAGACATAGAGATGTTTTTTAAATGGCCCAAAACAAAGAAATCAAGAGGTGTCAAATCAGGTGACATTGGAGGCCATCGCATAGGACTATTCGTCAAAATTACGTTTTCTTCGAATGCCTGTTCACGGTAATCACTTACATCTTGTCGGAAATACATTCCCTGTCGTAAATGGACAGGTAATTCAGTTGAACTGCTCTCAATTTCATTCTAAGTATCTAGCTCCATTCAAGGGTCCTTCAAATATTATTGGACCAATGATTTTACGACCAAGTATTCCAAGCCAAACATTGAAACCGAACCACACTTGAAAGTTACCCTCCCGCAATAAATTTTGATTTTCTTGTGAGCAATAACTTGTATTTTGTCGGTTAAATAATCCCATTTTGGAAACCTAGACTCGTCCGAAAATAAAATCCTTCCCAAAAAAGTATTGTTTGGCTGCACATTATTCTGCAAGATCCAATTGCAATATTTCATAATCATTTTCGTACAGGTGCTGGTGCAATTGATATTTGAAAGATTTTTAATAATGTTTGTGCAAGATTCGGCTTACCGTTTGGTGACTGATTTCCAATTCAAACCCAATTTGCCTTAAAGAAACAGTCTTATCAACTTCTATTCGAGCTAAAACATTAATTTCCGTTCCTTCGTAAATGATAACGTTTTCCTCGGGATCAAGGTTAGGCTCTCTTCGGAATTAACTATTAACTAATGATCATATTAACATGGTGCAAAGATATTTTGATTTAATTATGGATTTAATTTTAACTAGAATATTTGAGTAAAAGAGTCTCCAGTGGATGATGTTACGCAATTAGAGTGATATCAAGTGAGATGGGGTATACTACAGCTAGAATGGCTTACTTTGCATTAATCGAATCACATACTTGCTATGGAACAGCTTTTTGTGGCCATTGTGACTTACAATTATAGCCCGGGAGCCAGCTTCCATTTTTTATGACCAAAACTAAGAAAACTGTAATTTTGCAATATGGTTCAATGAGTATTGCTAATAAACGAAGTGACCGTCAGCTTGCGCATCTGCGGTGGGTGTAGCCGAAGCAACCACCCACACACTTATTATTATAATAAAAAAAAAGAAATATGAAGAAAGCTGATACTTTGTTTGTAGGTTCATTACTATCAAAATTAGTGAAAAAAAGTAATCAGCTGACTTTTTGGTGGGGGGTTGTACATCAGCTTCACGTCTAAACTTGCGAAAAATGTGCGTTGAGTAAATTGATACTAAGAATGCTGAATTTTGGGGAAGTGGTAGTCGACTGTAACAGTTTCACGAAAGAAATAGTCCGCTGAGGTTTCCGCGGTGAAAAAGTGCTCAGCTGACCACTGAAAGATTCGTCGTATCGCTATGCGCGTGGATGCGTAGCTTTCTTCACTGCATCAGCTGAGCACTTTTCCACTGCGAGAAGCTCCACGGACGATTTTTTTAGAGTAACTGTTACAGAGTTACAGAGTTAGTTGAAAAAAGTTTCAGCTTTCTTGGTTTCCCATGACTAGTGATTTTTATTAATTGAACAGTGCGTATATGGGCACTGAGTTTATGCTTCGTCAGACGCAAAAATCCAAAATACACATTTTGTAGAACTCGAAATTCTGAGGTATTTCGGTGGAAATTTCAGAGGGGATAAGGGGAAAAAGAGGGGGGGAATTCCGTATCTCCGACATCTAAACACCTATTTGAGAACTTCTTTTGCGGTCATAGAGGGCAGGCGATCCGATTTTGAAAAATTGGCCCCTCCCCCTTACTACCCCCCGAAAGCTACATAGCAAACGGGCGGGAGTTTCGGAAAAAACCGGTGACAACGTACGCAGAAAATTTTTATAAAAAAAATATTGGAAGAAAAATATTTAAAAAAAAAACAAAAAATATTTTTTTTCGAGGAGGGGAAGGGGAAAGCAAAAATTTTTGGATTCAAGGGGGTAAAATAAATTTTTCTGATTTTTCAAATAGCCCTAGGGACCATGGGAACCCATTCTAGAAAGATTGGTAGGATCAACATTTTTTGATGCGACCCTCCGTTTAGGCTGTGCGCGTGTCCACGGATTTTCGAAAACGATACAAGGTGTTTTTAATTTAATTTTATTTTTTTTGACGTCATTTAGAATATGACCGTGTGAGGGGGGGGGATAAAGAAAATTAAAATAATAGGAAAAAAAATCATGAAAATATAAAGAAAATCAGGGAGATCACCAAACGCTCTGAAATACGACCCACCAACCAAAAAAATATGGAAAACAAAATAAAAGAAACTAGGTTATCCCGGAGTTAGCGTTCATCTCTAGGTCTTCGCCGTTGGACTCAGGGACGTTGTGGAGGGGAGAAAAAGGGAGCCTTTCAAACTATAAACCGTATACAGATAGCGACAGTTCTCTTAGGGCCGGTCATTTAACCTATAGATATCTATCAGATAAGGATATGTAAACCTGTGAAGTTTACCGATAGAAAGTTATCAGAGACTTTATTGTGAGGTGAAAAGACCGGCTCATAGTCTGCTGGGCTAACTATAAATCTACGTATCCATAAATATTTACTTTTGGAATTTGCGTGTGCAAATGTTTATTATTTATACTTCAATGTATACGTATTTGCTGTTTGAATTGAGATGTATACATATTTAAAAGTGTAATTTACTATGAGAGAGAAGCAGCTGATGCCGTGAGATATGTGCAATGCGTCGCGCCCATATACGCACTGTTTAATCAATAAAAATCACTAGTTATCGGAAACCAAGAAAGCTGAAACTTCGTAAACTAATAGTTATCTGTAACAGTAACTCTAAAAAAATGGTCCGCTGAGCTTTTCGCAGTGGAAAAGTGCAGTGAAGAATGGTACGTGTCCACGCTCATAGCGATACGCCGTATCTTTCAGTGGTCAGCTGAACACTATATCTTCCGTTGAACTGTTAAAGTCGACTATCACTTTCCCAAACTTCAGCTTTCTTAGTGTTAATTTACTCAACGCATATTTTCCGTATGTTTAGACGTAAAGCTGATGTACAACCCACCACCAAGAAGTCAGCTAACCACTCGTGTTGGCGAAACGTCAAGATCTTCTTTGAATATACGTCGGCCTTACAACCAGAAGAACCACCATGTAAGTGACGATGGCCGCGAAAGCCTTTCACAATTTATAAGTCAGCTAATTATTTTTTTTCTTTCATTTTGATACTGATGAACCTACAAACCAAGTCTCAGCTTTCTTCATATTTGTTTTTTTTGTATAATAATTATACATGAGTGTGTGGCTGCCGCGGCTATACCCACCGTTGCCATGGAAGCTGATGTTCACCTCTTTTGTTAGCAACACGAAATAAACACTAGCCAAAAATCTCATATTTCTTAAAATAATCCGCTCAAAATGGCAGCTGCCTCCCGAACTATTACATACTACGGTATATGCTCTCCAGAAGCAGTCATTGAGATATATCACAAAGTCTGAAACGAGTGATCACTGTAAGCCCCTATTCATCTGCCACAAAATATTAACTGTCACTTGTTCATACATAATAGAAACAGTATTCCTAATTCACGAAAATAAAACTTGCATATACACTCCCAGAAATAATTGTCACAGTCCCAGACAGGACCATATGCTATAGAGTAGAGTAGAGTTTATTGACTACGTTACATAATTTTATTACATTTGTAGCAGGTCTTTGAGGAAAGATTTTTTAGAAATATCTATACTTGAAATAATATCACCTAGTTAAAATTATGATTAAAAAAGATAGTACATATTCAAAAAGACAATAAACAATCCAGTCTAATTGAAATAATTGAGACACTATACTAAGAACAAGTCAATCTACAATAAAAACTAAAGTTAAAAAAGTAAAACAAAGAAGATGAAATACATTCACTTAGATATACTAGATTTCAGGCATTTACGCCAAGGTGGTTGAGAGTTTTTCACCAGTCCTCGATCTTGTAGTCGTAGATGAGAAACTCATTTTCCGAGTAAAAATAGTACTTCAACAAAAAAGATTTAACTTTATTTTTGAACATGTGGAAAGTCAGCTTTCTTATTGCTTCTGGTAGCTTGTTATATAAGTGAATATTTAGAGAGTTTTTTTGAGACATTGAGAGCCTGTATCTAGGAGTTCTCAGTAAATTTCCTGATCTAGTATGATACTGATATACATCTGAATGAAGAGCAAAATCCGCTCTATTTTTATGTATTTCAAGGAGAGAGTAGTACATATAAGCACAAGGAAATGACATCTGAAGTTGAAAGAAGAGGGCACGACAATGATACCTGTAACCCGCTCCTGCTAAAATTCGAATGACCATTTTTTGCAAAATGAAAATTTTTTTTGAGTGGCTAGAATTTCCCCACAAAATGATTCCATAGGTCAAATGACTATGGGAAAGTCCAAAGTAGCTGGACCTGAGGGTATCAATACCTACTAGGTTCTTTAGTCTACGAATCATAAAAGTAGCACTAGCTTATTTATTCGCCAGTTTCTCCACATGACACTTCCAGTTAAGTCTATCGTCAATATATAAGCCAAGTAGCTTGACATTATGTCCGTCTGATATATTTGCATTGGCAGATATAATAATAATATACTTAAGTACCTATTCCAAAATTTGCTTTGACTAAGCATTGTCTGATATATGAAAGTATTAAAGTATATAATCACCTTTCTACTATTCTGAAAAATGTTACAGTTGACAAAAAGTTCAGAAGTGCAGTTAAAACTCTTTTAGTTGAAAAGGCATATTATTCGATCTACGAATTCTGTGATAACCTGTAAATAATAGTAATTTAATTGTAATGTTTTGTTCGTGAAATATGTTTTTTAACATGTACCTATTTTATTTTAAGTGAAAATTTTGCGATTTGATTCAGAGAGTTCCAACCTTTGACAGCTGTTTCGTGGTAACCCACTCATCAGAAAGTATTTCTGGAACTGGAAGCTCTCGAAATCAAATCGAATTCACTCAAGATTAATACCGAAAGGCAATGACAGTGTATTACAAAAAGTAACTTGTGACATCTACAGTCACTAGTTGAAACTTAATTTGACACGAACCAAGAAATTCAGATGATTATCTGCTTTATTGATAGGCAGCCAACAATTTCGTTGTTCTGACCATCCCAAGGTTCAATCAAGTTTTTAGTATGTTATGAGGAACGCGTCACAAGTTACTTTTTGTAATATACTGTCGTTGCCTTTCGGTATTGATTTTGAGTGGATTCGATCTGATCTCGAGAGCTTCCAGAAATATTTTCTGATGAGTGGGTTACCACGAAACAGCTGTCAAAGGTTGGAACTTTCGGAATCAGATCTAAAAATAACCTCTCTCTCCCCCTCAAATTCCTTGGACTTTGCTTCCAATATGGTGCATTTGGCCAATCGAAGAATACTCTATTTTCACTTAGATTCTGCTTGCGTTCCTCAGACGTACTTCATGCCATGTGAGTATCCAGTTGGTTTCCAAATTCAGTAATTTTCATAAAATCTTTTTTCAAAATTGTAATTTTTGCCTTCACTTATTTCAGTTTGACCTGCATAATTTCAACTGTAGATGAGCATTTCTATGCTTGAAAACATTTTTGTGGTATTGTTATGTTGATACAACCTCACTTTTGACAGGTTATTGCCAAAGCTGCGTTGACAACCGCCCCACTTCTACCCTAGGGGTCAAATATATAGGGTAAAGTGGGGGAATACCGGCCGTCTAAGGCGACCATTCATGTATGGCAAAGTTTTAATAGTTACAAAAATGGTATTCAGTGACAAAACAAAGAATTGTGTACTAAAATACAAAATATAATTGAAAACATTTATAAAACGAAACTAAAAATTCTATAAAATAATAACGTAAACTGTCTTCTGTCCGGTATTACCCGGTCAATCGGGATAATACCGGCCGGGTGGCCGAAATTGCCCTCAAGTAATTTTTATTGGCAGAAATCGCAAATCCAGTTGATATCATCGATATCAGTACATTCTTTGTGGGCCTATTCTGAACACATTGTGCATCTGACCCACAATTCTATGTTTTTACCAAATTCGCCACATATTAGACATATGTCTTCATTGATAGCATTGACTTCATCTGAATATTCTTGATCTTCTTCATCTTCATCTTGAACTTGATACTTGGCAATTTTTGCTTTTCTACTAATTTTTTCTCGTAACTGTGGTGGCTTTCGTTTTTCCACAGTAATTTGATCAAAGGAGCCAGTGTCGCTTAATACATTTCGCTTAACTTTCTTCACATTTTCTGCCTTCTTCTTTTTTTCAAACTTTTCTTGATTTTTCTTCTCTTTCTCTTCAAGAAGTATTTTCATTGGGGTCGAAGTAAAAATCTCAGAATGCTGCTTGTTTTTACCTTTTTTTTTAACATTTCCATTATATTTCGAACAACTTGGAATAGGTTCGAGTAATTCAACAAATGAAGTCGCTTTGATGGTTTTATTTTTTTGTGAAATTTCCTTTTCGTTTCTTTCAGAACGTTTAGCATCAATCGTCTTTTGTCGAGCTGTTTCGAATGATTGTTCAGGTGTTTTTTCGAGTACTGCTTCTTGTGGTTGTTTGTGTGTTGCTTCTGGTCTTTCTTCGGATATTTTTTCAGATATGATCTCAGGAGTTTCGTCAGGTATATCTTCGGCTGTATTTTCGAAGTTGTTTCCTTCGTCATTGAAAACAACTCCTCGAATAGCTTGCCAGTTGTCGGCAGGTAAAAAATCTTCATCTGAAAAAATATCCCGGTTTGCAGGAAAAATTCCTGTGGCTTTAAACCCATTAATTGCCTTCTTCGGAGTCGCTACTCTGCCAAAAGCATTATTAAAAAGTTCGGCAATTTAAGTAGCAGATATCCTTTCACCCACATGAGTTCTCATGTATTTGTCACATTCCGAATAATACGCTTTTTTAAAGGGACCAAAGAATGTAACATCCAAGGGTTGGATGCGGTGGGAAGTGTGAGGAGGTATAGTTAGTATGATGATACCTTTTTCTTTGCAGAAATTATATGCCTGTAGAGTGCAATGCGTGCTGTGATTGTCAAGAGCTAACAATACCGGATCCTCTAAAGAGGCTTTGGAAAACTTCTGAAAATGCTCAAACCATTCCACAAACAAATCTTCCGTAATCCATCCATTATCTGAACACGTATAAAGCGCTTCTGGTGGACCATTTTTTTTTAGCTGTGGAGCCATTCGCTTCCGGGCAAAGATAAACATTGGAGGTATATACATACCCGATGCACTCATTACACACATGACAGTTGTATTCTTTCCTCTTTCGGCACTGGTTGCGAATCCCACTCTTTTCTGGCCCTTCTCTGCGTAGATTTTCCCAGGATTTTGAACACTGGTAACGCCTGTTTCGTCAGCATTAAATATTCTTGACTGAGAAAATTTATATTTTGCCATAAGTTCTTCTAAGTTGTCATAAAATCGAGAAACTTCTGCTCTATTAAATGAGTGTATTCTATTTATGCTGAGTTTCTCCGGTTTCCTCAAAGAAATCTGGCTATTTCTTTTAATAAAGCCTTCCAACCAGTCTCGCCCCGCCGCTTCATTCATTTCTACAAAAGGATGCTTAAGATTATTTTTTTTGCATAATCATAGGCACAGCGCTTCACTTCCAAACAGTTTAGAAAGTTTAATAATTTGAAAAGTAAGTGCTTCCTCTTCAGCCTTACTGAAAACTGGCTTGCGTCCTAAAGCTGGTTTAGAAGATGTTCCAGCTCTACGGCGATCCTGCAAAGTTGATCTAGGTATACCGAAGGCTATTGAAACTTGTCTCAAACTGCGTCCATTTTCTATCTCTTGTAAGGCACGCCTGAGGCTTTCTTGTGTATATGAGGCTTTGGCCGTTTTTCTGATGTATTTTCGAGGCATCTGAAAAAAAAGTAATAGGTTGTGGGTAATACCGGCCAGGCCGATATTTCCCCCAACGGCATGGTCGGTATTACCCCATATTTACGGAAGTTGTAAATAATTTTTTTCTCAAATGAATAAGGACTAGATTGAATTTCTATGCTAGAGGCATGAAAGACCATTAACCATTCATATTACTGCAATAATTTGAAATAAATTCATATATTTTTTAAGTCGGTACATACCTTTCAAAAATTACTTGCGTTATAAATACGACCTTCGATATTGTAAACTATCGCAGAAATGTTTAACACGTCCACCCTTACATCGCAGACAACACACACTGAAGCCAGACGTTAAAATACACTGACTGACTTATCCCGATAGTGGAGGGGGATACAGCAGCGGAGAAATTGGCTGTCCGGAATTCCCCCCGGGGCCGGAATTCCCCCACTTTCCCCTATTGTGGAGACGATTTCGAGTTTTACTTAGTTTCTTTACTTTAACTCCACTTTGAGAATGGACTTATTCCTTCATAATAATATGTACTGTGAGGAAATGTAAACAAAAAAACAGTTACTACGAGTTTTACACAGTTATTTGATTATAAAGAAATATTTTTTTGATTCATTGGCTGAAAGCTTGGGACATACGGAGCGCAGACTTCCTCCTTATCACTGTATGTTTAACCCAATTGAACACAAATGGCATCAGCTTAAGTCAGCAATTCGAAGAAATAATACTTCTCCAACCTTAAGTTCAACTGTGGTAGCTCTCAATCAAACAGAAACTGCAAATATTCCTGATAGTAGCTGGGTCAAGTGTGTTTTCCATATTAAAAAGGTGGAAAAGTCATATATAGATATAGAATAACTTCCCAAAGAAAAGTTTTTATCAATTTGGGTGACGAGAGTGAAAGTGGAACTGATCTTCGTGAGTAATTTTGTTAATAAACTTTCTGAACTATAATCGCATTCATTATCGTGATGTTTATAAATGTTTTTGAGTTATACAAAAGTACTTAGTGTGACACTGCTTTGAAAAGGTAATTCCATAAAAAATTCGGACATGTGAGTGTTCGCTAACTAACTTTTCATTTTGGTACCCTCTTGCGAGAAAAACAAATGTTTCGTATTCCAACTTATGATATTCAATTTGAAAGCTAATGTGAACATTTCACGAAAACATAACAACAATTCAAGAAATTAATATTGCATGAACTTACAATTCGAAATTTTTTCATACATTACTCAAAAATGTCAGACAACGTTTCGAGACTAACTTTTACTCATGTATGGCAGTCCATGGCGAACTCTATGAGCATCTACTGTGAATTAATGAAGTTTGGAATGATTGGATTCGAATTTATGCAAGATTTTCCAATTCTTAAGTTCATTCAATGTTCAATTTTTTATTTTTCAGAAGCTTTCATTCAAATTGCCCTATTAGTGAATAAGTATGTAAGTATGTGAAGGACAATATGAAATTGAAAAATCCCTATATGCTAATTTTGAATCGAATCAAACCACAATTACAAACTCCGTCCGCCATCTTGGTTTTTGTATTGACAAAATAATCATAATTTCCGATCCTGAAAATCCCCACATACTAATTTTGATTCGAATCGGATCACAGTCACAAATTTCGTCCGCCATCTTGGAGCCACCATCTTGTTTTTTGCATTGACAAATAAAGCATAATTTATTACCCTGAAAACCAACACATATCAATTTTGAATCGAATCGGACCATAATTGCAAATCATGCCAGCCATTTTGCAGCCGCCATTTTGGTTTTTCCTCAAAAAAAATTCCGTAATGCATTGTCACTGACTTTATGTCAAATTAGCTTGCAAATGAAGTATCATAATTTGGAATACGTAACAGTTGTTTTTACCGCAAGAGGGCGCCAAAATGAAAAGATAGGTAGCGAAAAGCGAAAATTGGCATGGCTGAATTCTTTATGAAATTACCCTTTTAATGATGAGTCACACTTACTACTTTCCCTATTCAAATTATTTGGGTGATAGTGACCAAGGGGTGGGGGAAGAGGTATGACAGTTGGGATTATGATAGGAAGATGTCCCCCTTGAATTAAAAATCGACGTGTTTCTGCATTTTTTCACAACACATGCGTTTTGAAGATATTCGATCTGTTTCGTTTTCGGTGCCCCACCCTGTATATCATAGTTTATATGTACATAAACATTTTTAATTTATTATTTTCAAGCGATTTTTTTTAACCCAAAATTTAATTGCTAGGGCAGGTACAATGGACGGCCTGACCGCCTGCTGATACCTCAAGTGGTTGGTGATTTATGACCTTCTTTTAGTTCTAGTAGTACTACACCAGGTGAGAAAGGTAACTAAAAGTAGGGTTAACTTCATTTCAACTTTAATTGTTGATTTTTATACAAGTTCCATGAAATATTATTAAAAAATAATATTGAATATTGCCAGACATTTTCCGTTGGCCATAACTTCCGGTAGACGCTTTCAAACTCCCTAAAGAAATTGCAATTTAACTTATATTCTAACGTCTGAATTTTATATATGTTATTTAAGAGACTATTCTTAACGCATGTTTGTTCAGCCAGATCAATCGTAAGGGCTAAACATCCCCCCGACAAAATTATCCAGCCGCGTGAGTATGAGCGCGACGGTGCTATGCTCGTGCTTTGGAGCGAGTGAGATATATGTCATGGCTGAATGTTTTTGGTGTCTGGGATGTTAGGCCTTTACGATTGGTATGGCTAAACAAACACATATAGACCGGGATCCCACGCCTATTTTCAAAATTGATTAATAACAGGCTGAATCTTCCTGAGTAGCTTCATTTTGCCGAGACGCCCAACTTTTTCCTCTACGAAAATTCTCGATAGTGGTAGCTAATGAAATGCGCAGGCGTCAATCATGTCGATTTGGTGAGTGAAAAAAATTCATTAATAACAGTTAGTTTTTCAGTTGAACCTCAAGATAATTCGAAAAAGTACTCGAAAAAACTTTTGTCCTACAAAATGGATGGTAGGACTGAAGAGTCCCCCACTCCCAACATGTACCAATGACGTGGTCATAAAAATTCATTAATAACCAGCAAATTTTTTTACCGTTGCTTGGTTAATATTTGTATAATTGAATGGTCATATTGTCCTACAAATTGAATGGTAGGTGTTCCCAGTCCTACGCTCAGAACATGTCAATTCCATGGTTAAAAAAAATGCATTAATAAATGTAGGACAATGAGAACACATGAATGGTAAGTGTATCCTTCACCCAAATAATACAGTGTCCTACAAAAAAACGGGTAAGTATCGCTAGTGCTACAAAAATTATTCAAAATAACGAATTATTCTGAAATTGTGGTTTAGTTCATTTAATGTACTTTTATTCGTGAAGTAATGTTACTTTCAATGTATAATTGTTTATTCAATTCAAAAATATCATAATTTACGTGAAAAGTTTATGAAATAAGTGGGAAATTTTGTTTAGCTATCATAATTTTTATAAACATATTGAAAACAACAATAACAAAGTAAAAACGTTGAAATAATCAATATGCCCTCCGGGGCGGCTTAAATGAAGTCACATGCGCTCAAACATATGCAGGGTAACCCGGAAAAACCTGCAACACCACATCGTCATATGAAGAGCAGAAATTTATAATTGAAAACTTTTAAAGAGGTCAGACGAATTGTGAAATTCTGCTCTACGGTAAAATAGAATGTATGGTATATCCAGAGGCCTCAAAAAGTCCAGTTCGAAAGAGAGTTGGTAGTCGGTCGTGGGTTCGAAGCCTAGCGACTGGTTATATTTCTCTGATGTCCCGAGAAAGTGGAAAAGCACGTAAAAAGTGAGAATTCGTTAATCTTTGGCTCTCACAAGTTTCGTCTTTTGAGGGCTGTCCTTCGTAAGGGAACGACATCTGGTTAACGGAAAAATTAATTTTAAACAACAATGTATGCAACTATTATCAAAGGACTCCTCACACTTTTAATGAAAAAAAGTCTTACTGTGAAAATGGCTGAATTTTTAGTATGTTGCAGCTGAAGCTATTCTGAGTAAAAGTCTCCATTGGCCCTACTAGATCGTATTACCAGATTCGGCACTAGACATCATCAATTTTGAGATTTTTGGAAGAATTTGAATGTATAAAAAAATATCAATATACCATTCATATCCAATATTGAACTAGTGAGCGACTGGTCATTACTGACATTTGTGAGAAATATGTTTCATAATACAGAAAAAACCAAACTGTTTTTCAACAAAGTAGTCAATAATATCTGTAGGCTTGTTAAGCACGAGGATTACGGTCAAATAGATTGATTTTACTGCCTTGAAATGAAGTTGATTCAATTGGTTTGTTTCACCATGAGCCATGAGCTTCAGATTTGGGTAAAACTAATGGTTAACCATACAATTTTTGCGCTCACCAAATCAACATGACTTTCGCCTACGCGGTTCATTAGCTACTAATATCATGAATTTTCGTGGAATTGACAATTTCGGAGCGTAGGACTGAGAACACCTACCATTCAATTTGTAGGACAATATGACCATTCAATTATACAAATATTAACCAAACAATGGTAAAAAAATCCGCTTGTTATTATTGAATTTTTATGACCACGTCATTGGTACATGTTGGGAGTGGGGCACTCTTCAGTCCTACCATCCATTTTGTAGGACAAAAGTATTTTCGAGTACTTCATTGAATTATCTTGAGGTTCAACTGAAAAACTAACTGTTATTATGAATTTTTTTCACTCACCAAATCGACATGATTGACGCCTGCGCATTTCATTAGCTACCACTATCGAGAATTTTCGTAGAGGAAAAAGTTAGGCGTCTCGGCAAAATGAAGCTACTCAGGAAGATTCAGCCTGTTATTAATCAATTTGGAAATAGGCGTGGGATCCCAGTCTAATATTTGAAATAGTCTATTAAATTATTAAGATATATAAAAAACAGACGTAAAAATATAAGTATAATTATAAAATAGTTTTGGGAGCTTTAAAGCCTCTGGCGGAAATTATTGTCGACGGAAAGGTATCTGGCAGCGTTCAATATCATCAAAATCAACGATTGGAATTGAAGGTACGTTAACCCTATTTTTAGTTACCTTTCTCACCCGGTACATGTGAATTGGCCATCTAAACAACTCAGCAGGTATGCTTTCAGTCAATCCAGATATAAACACTTCTCGATGCCCCACATTTTGTACTTTAGAAAATTAGTTATGCCTGGGGGCACTGGGCTCTTACTCTATCAGGGTTTGTTTTATTACCAACACTTCCTTGACTCCAACCGATATCCGTGCCCAACATTTCTCGGTATCGAATCAAAATTGCTGTTGATACCCGTCAACACCCATACTCATTCTCTCTTCCACGTTTTTGACGGAAACTAGAACGAATTTCAACCAATAAAAATCAAAATGTATTATGACCCTGTCGGAAACATTTCATGATAACGTACGATGGATACTCTCTTTTTAATTTGTTCCGTAATTGGTTCTGCACCATGCCATGCCAATTAGCGATTTTCATAAAACTATTGTAATTGGACTGGTTTATAATGGTCGACACTCAATACTTGGTAATTAAATTTCCTGCCAAATTGATTCATTACGCGAATTTTGAAAGTCAATCCAATCTCTCGCGATTAAAATATAATCCCCAATTTATTTACACGCATCTTGACACTTGGTAATTTCGAATGAAATTAACTGAGCTGGTCTGAGGTCTCGGTTTTTTCCAAGTTATTTCTGGAGACGTAAACAACTTATCATCAATCTTTGGAACTGGCATTTCTGGGGGAAACTTGGAAAAACCGCTGGAGAAAATTTGTAACTGTAATTAAATCACTGGCTTTTCAAGGATTTTTAATAAATAAAGCACTCTTCCTGCCATAATAAAGAAATAGAACGTCCAAAGTGATTTTATCATCGTAACTTTAGGACAACATATTTTTAGTTTTGTTTATTCCTTCCTGAATTGAAATGAAACATACAGGAAAAAAATTGGTTATGAAAATAATTATGAATAATTTTCCATTGAAATCACGAATAGAGACTTCAGTATAAAGGATCTGCACCTGAATTGCAGTAGTGATCAGTATTGAATAATTTGGGTATAGTTAGAGGGTACATTCAAACAATTAGTGACACATTGTTTCAATTGTTCGTAAATTGCATAGAGTGATTTGCTCGAAAGTCATCTCATACATATGACCTGTAAAGTGTACTGTTGTACCTGTTGTACTTTGGACGTAAGTTTAGATTTATTTATTTTTCTGAACTATTTTCAGAAACACCATTGATTTCACTGAAAATATGAACAGGATGTTCATATAGTCAGTTGTGGAATCATCTGTGACTGAAAGTTGGAATTTAGTCGATATTTTCCATCGTACAAGATAACCTCTCTTGGAAGGGATTCATGTTGTAAAGAGAAACATTCTCAATTGAAAATTAAACCAATACATGACACCTCTGGAAATGGAAAAAAAAACCTACGATAAAATTGAAATAACTTTTTTGTAATATCTAACAGAAAACAACTACTTCCCCGGCTAAAGCCACGCTGGACATTGAACTACATCTGATAGATATTGAGAAAGACCCTATATAACTTGAAAGAAAAAATCTGAAAGTGAAAATTTGCATTTTCATTCAGATAGTTGATTATTTATTGAATGTCCAGTTTCCATTGGAGATTCTTATCTATGAATGAAATAAGGGAGAATGTTATTCAGAAGTATCACTTACAGAAAATCGCTCATTTCATTGATGCGTGAATTGCATCTCTTTCGCTAGGCCTCCAATACATTTTGGTCGACAAAAATCTATTTCACTCTTCTAAGAATTGGAAAACATATTCTTCAGAAGCAATTTCACACTGTAATGAAGGAATTGTTGGACTATTTCTTGTGTGGTGAAACTTTGAAAATATTTTTCTGACATAAAACCTGTCATGTTGATTTTATTGAAATTATGAACAGGATGTACATGAAATCAGTTGTGGAATCATCTGTGTGTTATAAATGGTAAAAATTGTGAGAATTTCAATTGATTTGTTTTCAGGTATGGTATCAACAAACTTTTTCAAGAACGATACCTCAAATTGAAGTTCAGATAAACAATCATCCAAGAGATCATCATGACATATTGTGCAATTATTTGAAAGATTGTAGCTCCCATTAGAGATACAAAATTCTGTTTGTGAAACTGTACATTAAAAGAAAAATTTCATGTATCAGAAATTATTGAAATTATTTCAAGAAACGTAGCTTGGGAAAAGATACACATTACTTTTATTTTGAACCATCTTTTTATTAAACTATTTTCGAAGAGTTGTAAAGGAATAATTGTGAAGAGAGAAACTACATCTAGACTTATTGAACAAAATTCAGGTGGTAATTGTTTTTCATTAATTTAAGATGAAATTTCGAAGGAATCCTTAATATCGTATTCGTTGTCAGTAGTAATACCACAAGTGATTGAATTTTCGCGATAAGACAGACTTAGGATATAAATTCAATCACGAGTGGAATTTTATTGACTATTTCACGAAGCATTAAAAGTATTACTATAAACATGAACAATCAATTCATCATAACCATAATCATAATCAATTTGGTGGAGTTCGACTGTAAGTTTTTCACCTACCCAGTAAGATCTCACCTTCACTGTATGTTATGGATCGCCTCCGTTGGATAATCAATCAACTATAATCACAAAAAATGTATTATAACTATCAATAATTTATTATATAGTTACGATGCGACTCATTTTGACGTTTTCGCCTGCAATAATGATCTGTCAAAATGGCAAACTTTACTTTGTCATCTATGGTTATCGTTGAAAACACCAACGCTGACAGACCAATCAGAATTGAGAGACAGCTGGTGTTTTCGCGATAATACAAGTTGTCTTTGATCTGTGATTGGTCAGATTACGTGAATATCTTGAGAAGAGTGGAATAGTCATACCTATATAGAATAGAATAGAATAGAATAGATTAGAATAGAATAGAATAGAATAGAATAGAATAGAATAGAATAGAATAGAATAGAATAGAATAGAATAGAATAGAATAGAATAGAATAGAATAGAATAGAATAGAATAGAATAGAATAGAATAGAATAGAATAGAATAGAATAGAATAGAATAGAATAGAATAGAATAGAATAGAATAGAATAGAATAGAATAGAATAGAATAGAATAGAATAGAATAGAATAGAATAGAATAGAATAGAATAGAATATAATATAATATAATAGAATAGAATAGAATAGAATAGAATATAATATAATAGAATAGAATAGAATAGAATAGAATAGAATAGAATAGAATAGAATAGAATAGAATAGAATAGAATAGAATAGAATAGAATAGAATAGAATAGAATAGAATAGAATAGAATAGAATAGAATAGAATAGAATAGAATAGAATAGAATAGAATAGAATAGAATAGAATAGAATAGAATAGAATAGAATAGAATAGAATAGAATAGAATAGAATAGAATAGAATAGAATAGAATAGAATAGAATAGAATAGAATAGAATAGAATAGAATAGAATAGAATAGAATAGAATAGAATAGAATAGAATAGAATAGAATAGAATAGAATAGAATAGAATAGAATAGAATAGAATAGAATAGAATAGAATAGAATAGAATAGAATAGAATAGAATAGAATAGAATAGAATAGAATAGAATAGAATAGAATAGAATAGAATAGAATAGAATAGAATAGAATAGAATAGAATAGAATAGAATAGAATAGAATAGAATAGAATAGAATAGAATAGAATAGAATAGAATAGAATAGAATAGAATAGAATAGAATAGAATAGAATAGAATAGAATAGAATAGTGTTCAATTGCAAAAACTTTTTACAATATAAATAAAAATAAAACAGTTTTGACAGCTTTCAGCAATATAAACACAAAGATATCTCACAGAAGTTTTCACTTGTTTGTGAGATGGTCACGTACGTGAGCCAGCGAAAATATACTTAACCTAAACGTTTAATACACACACATATATATATATATATATATATATATATATATATATATATATATATATATATATATATATATATATATATACAGAGAGAATATGGGGTACATGTAAAAACAATAAAAGAATTATAAATCTTTGAATACAGTAAGACATGAACAACAAATTAAAATATACACTTATTCCTAACATTACAAACCAAAGTGTAGTTAAAACTAGATACTACAAAAATAAAATTTGAACTCATTAAGCCTTGAATAATCGCAAGTTAAAACTTAGTAACTATATTCTTGTAAAATTTTGTTGTAGGCATTTTGAAATAATCATAAAAGTGATAAAAAATTTGTATAAAAATCGGGAGTGAAGCGACAGTTTGAAGTGATTATTAAGCTTATAGCTCGAAATACTGTAGAATTTTTTTTTAATAGTGTTTTACTTTTACTTATATATATACATATAAGAATGAATGTGGGAAACTGAATACACACAACCAAACTTATATGGAATCACTCTGTATTTTGAACGAAACTGTTTTTAATGAAAAAAATTGGTATCCAACTTTAAGATAAGGCTTTTTGTTGTAAAGAAACATGATAAGAAAGAAGAAACGACTGCTGCGATTTATTATCTTGTTAATTGTGTGTGCAGTGGTAAGATCACGATTCTCCGGTAATTGAATTTTGGTTCGAAAAAATAAATAAATGCCTTATGTTGGACTACCAGAGAGGAAGAATTATTGAACAGGGAATGCCCCAAAGACACGTAGCAGAGATAGTAGGCGTTAACCAGGGTGTTGTATCGAAAACATATGCCAGGTACTTGGAACTAGGAACTCTCAAGAACAGGCCCAGACAAAGTCGTCAAAGAGTCACAACTGAACAACAGGACCGCTTTGTGTGCCAAATTGCTAAAAGAAATCCCAATGTTTCACATCCAGAGCTGCAACGACAACTTCTGGTAGCTACAGGAGTGAACGTTTCAGTTGAAACCATAAGAAAAAGACTTCGCGCTCGAGGGTTATACAGTAGGAGGGAGTTACGGGTCCCATAGTTATCTGGGCAAAATAAAATTGACCGGCTAAAATGGTGCCTTGAACACCAAAACTGGACAATTGAAAATTGGCAAAATGTTCTTTTTTAGGATGAGACCAGAATTGGCCTAAGATCAGATGACCGTCGAATTCGGGTTCTCAGAGCACCAGGAAGACAAGCGAGACTTCAGGCCACCAGATCTGCCCCAAGATATAAAGGTGGAACTGTAATGTTCCGGGGAGATATTATGCTGGGAGCAAAAACTCCATTGTTACCACTTCAACAGAGTTTAACCGGTCAGAGATATGTTGGTTTAGTGCTAGAACCAATCGTTAGGCTTTGGAGAGCTGCGGTTGTGGATGATTTTATCTTCATGCACGATAACGCACCTCCCCATACTAGCGGAGTGGCTAGAGAATGTTTTGAAACGAAAGGTGTCACAGTTTTAGACTGGCCTGCATGTTCACCAGTCCTAAATCTTATTGAGCACTTGTGGGACCAGCTCAAGAGAAGGATTAGATCTCGTCGAAACAATCCAGGAAATGTCGCCCAGCTTATTGATGCAGCATTAGCAGAATGGAACAACATACCCTTAGACAATGTTGGCAATTTAATAAGAAGCATGCCAACGCGAATAGACGCTTGCATAAGGGCCAGAGGTGGCAACACGGATTATTAAAATTACAATTTTTTTTTGTTTTTGCTTTTTGACCATTAAAAATTTGAATCTCATTTCGTTTCAGACACCAAAACAAATACCGTTGTGCTTATTTTGTCAACTACTTGATTTTTTTTTATTGATATGTGACTTTTTTTTAATTAAAAGTCTTTGGTAAGCGCTGAGTCTTATCAATAAACAAAAAATCTCAAAAATTATGAAAAATAATAGATTATTCCATATAAGTTTGGTTGTGTGTACATGTAATGAATGAAGCGAAGATTTTTGTAGATAAATCTATAAAATTTATATTTATTGTAAAACGCTTTCGACTTGCGTCATCTTCAGTGCTTACTAGTTAAGCAACAAGAAGTATGAAAATTTGTAAAAACATTGTTCTATTAAATACATAAAACTAATTTAGCCTGAGAACTAATGAATAAAAAGACATCATAGAGCTTGAGGACATGTGTGTATGTAAGATGAATGAAAGTTGTCTTTGTGTTTTTCTTAAATACAAAGATCTTCTCTCCGTTTATAATTGTTAAAAGAGTTAATCAGCATGTCGGTCATCATCTTGACAATTTTGCTATCAGGAGCATCATTGGAAGAAATTTTAGGTCTGACAGAAATTATTGGTTGATGTATTTTGGGAAAGTCATACAATTTTGAACATTGTGAGTATTTAATTCTGAATAATTTCGTTCCTTCTTCAGTCAGCATATTATGCGCATTCGATGGATTTGATAGTTGGAAGAACTTTTACGGAACTTTCGAATATAGCATATGTTCGTGTTGGAAGAAAACTTCATTTCGGATACAAAAACGAAGATCCTTTCAGAGACTTGAAGTGGAAGCGAGATATTCGAAAGATACTTGTTAGAGTAAAAAAATACGAGAAATTACAAGGAAAATAAGATAAACTTTGTTGAGGTGGACATCGAAAACGAGTCAGGACTTCTCCCAATAGTGACTTCTTCGCAGATGGAGGTAGGGGCTGGAGAACATCTCGGTGAAGTGAGAGGTAACAATTCGTATGAACAGCTATTCATCAGTGACGGTAAGCGTTTTCTCATTACCATTGATATGTTGAACATTGATGACTCTGTTGTATCCTACGATTCTAATAGACTTAGATCGTTAGAGACACTACCTCATCTTACGCGTCACCAATTATTTCAGTTCCAAAAAGTTCGGGGGAAAAGAGACTTGTGTTGGACTTTCGGAAATTGAACAGTCAAACCACTTTTTCCTATTCTCCATATAGACGATTGTTTTCAAATATTAACGGGGCCTAAAATATTTTGTACATTAGTAAAAGTAAAAGTAAAAGAGATTCGTAAAAAATTATGCTTCAATTTCTAGACCAATTTCTGACTTGACTAAGGCAAATGAATATTTTGGCTGGACAGACAAACATCAGAAATCTTTCGAAAAAATGAAAGAAATTTTACAAAAAGCTCCAATTTTGCAGTTATTCAATCCAAAATCTGAAAACACTGAATTACACTGTGATGCTTCTAGTTTAGGCGTAGCAGAATGTTGTTACAGGAAGGATCAGGGAAGAAAATGCATCTTGTTTACTGTATCTCCAAGAAGACCAGCAAAGCGGAAAAGTTTTATCATTCTTCAAAGTTAGAACTGTTAGCAATTGTTTGGTGTGTAGAAAGACTAAGGACAATGCTTCTAGGAATCAAATTCACGATAATAAGCGATTTGGTTTATCTCAATCCCAAGAGAACAGTCAATCCACAAATTGCACGTTGGTACACAACATTAAGTAAGTACAACTTCGAAATAAAACATCGTAATGGCGATCAGATGGCACATGTGGATAGCTTGAGTCGAGCTGCTGTTGAAGAACCAACTGAAGATGGAATGATAGAAGATGTATACGATAAAAGATTGGTCGTGTTTGTTATAATGACAGAAGAAGAATGGATATTGACAATTCAGAAAAATGATCCAAAGCTGAAAGAAATCACAGAAATTCTAGGAAATGAACAAACTGAAAGAACGAAGGAAGAAAAGAACCCCTCGAAAGATTATTTACTTGATAAAAATCGTTTGTATAAATTGACGAAAGTAAATAAGGAGAGCAAATGGCTTTATGTCATACCTGATTCTATGAGAAAAGCTACTGTGATCAAATATCATGATGAGATGGGTCACTGGTCTGTTGATAAAACAGTGGCAATTATTTTGAAGAAATTTTGGTTTCGGATTATGAGAAGATACGCCAAGAGACATATTCAAGGATGTTTTGAATGCTTGATGGAAAAAGTACCAGGAGAAAAGAGACCTGGAAATCTACACCCACCTAAAATGCCTGATCGACCTATGCAGAAGATACATGTTGATCATTTAGGTCCATTTCCAAAGAGTCGTGCTGGAAAAATGTATATTTTCGTGGTGTGAGTGCATTTTCGAGGTTCTTGCATTTGTTTCCTTCAAGGACTACTTCCGCAAAAGAAACTGTGACAAAAATGGAAATATTTATCAATCATCTTGGTACACCACAGACGCTGGTGAGCGATAGAGGGTCGGCTTTTACAAGCGAAGAATTCAGTTTCTTCTGCAGAAAATACGACATCGAACATAAGCTGATTGCTGCTCAATTTCCACAAGCCACTGGAATGGCTGAGATAAAAATGAAGTCTATTGTACCAATCATTGTAACTGCTATAGACTTTCAGGATGCAGAGTGGTGTAAAGATATACAGGTAGTTGAAAGAAAACTAAATTCTACAGTTAACAAAACTACAGGATATTCACCTTTTGAATGTTTGTATGGACTCCTAGTTTCGAAAATATCACAATGGAGAATTTTGCAGAGAGAAATGAAACGAAACAAGTTCATATAACTATCAGACGAAGAATGTGTGGAAACATCGAAAAAGCACAGACCAAGTATAGGAAGTTTCACGACAAAAAAAGATATGAAGGTGTAGAATATGAAATTGGAGATATTGTAGTGAAGAGAAAGACATCTGCAATAGCTATAGGTGAAACGACCAAAACACAGTTGAAGTATTGGGGACCCTTTGTGATTATAGAGAAACTTCATGGAAATACCTACAGATTAGAAAAATTGGATAAAGAGATTGGATCAAGTAAAACGACCGTTGCTCATGTTTCTTAATTGAAAATATATAAAAATCATGAAGAAACAAATTTTCATGTTCCAGAAGTGGATCTCAAGAATGAGATAGAAGATGGCCAAACTTCAGATTCATCAAGTATTAGTCAACAAAGTTGGAAAGCAGATGAGTCGGCCAGCGAAGAAGGTGATTCTACAGGGAGTGGAATCATGAAGAGACCACGAAGGAATGTCAGAAGACCATCAAAATTTGACGACTATGTTTGAGGACAAACATTTCTCAGGATAGCCGAATGTTATATATTTCATTACCCTGTATAGGATAGGAAGGTTGCTAAGGGTTTTGAGGGAGAAAAGGGAAGGTGGTTGTTCCTGATGTCAGAGTGACAGAGTATTTTGGGAAAAACTTCTCTTCAGATTATTTTGTATGTTATTTGAATTATTAATGTTTGGTTGTGA
This sequence comes from Chrysolina oricalcia, assembly GCA_944452925.2. NCBI lineage: Eukaryota > Metazoa > Arthropoda > Insecta > Coleoptera > Chrysomelidae > Chrysolina > Chrysolina oricalcia. The sequence continues at coordinate 19,489,348 of OX101818.2, forward strand.
AAAGTACAGTCTTTCACGAGTATGGCGTCGACTATCACTGACAAACCCAAAATATTGCCAACAATATTTATTGATTTTAGTCTATCGATCAGTTTAATGTATTTTCATCTTGTGAAAGTTCATTGGATATTTCTAGGTATCTTTGTTTTTTCATTATCACAGTGACATTTTCTTTATCTGTCTTGTTTTACAAATAATTCTATATTGTATACTGAAGACATTTTTAAAGAAATTAGAGTGGTTGGAACGAATGCGATAAAGCCATAATTTGAGAAGTTTATAATTGACTGCTTGTCGCACTATTCCCAAGGTAGGCCAATCAACAGGGCTATCAACCTCAATTCAAATTGCTCCGCCGATAATTTTTTTTTAAATTGTAGAACACAGTGCGCAACATCACTTCTGAGAAAAATTATCCCTTCCAGGGGGGGTGGAACCCCCCCAAAAAACGCGTTGAAATTAATTTTTAGTTAATTTCGAAATACCTCAAAAAATTTACTTTAAATCAAAAAAATAACTTGATATTCAGAAAGATCACAAATTTTTACAAAAAAACTATCCCAACCAAAATTTTGAGAAATCGCACGGTATTTTTGAAAAAAATTGTTGAAGCTATATGCTTTCGCAATGGGGCAGGTGTTGCGCCGGTTCCCGCCAACGTGCATTTTTTCAACCAGCGCGTGAAGTAAAGTTCTATAACTCCTCACATAAATGTTCAATTCGTATAAATCTTACGTCATTTTGAAGATAAAGTTCGCAGCTTTGTATTCTGATATTATTTATATTTATACGCGCATAACGTTTAATCGGTCTAAATAATGTTGGTGTTAAATACGAGTGTTTTCAATTCTTCGCATATTTTAGGTTACAAAATCTTGAGGGAGTTTATGAATTCAAATGCTAATAACTCAGAGATAAAAGCACGTATCAACATGAATGAAAAGCCGGTTTGCAGAAAAAACCCTGCTCTTATTGAAAATATTCATACAAATTTGGTTACTTGTACAAATTTTAAATGCAATCCAGTCAATCTTTTAAGTACTTAAAATAGAGGTTACTCGGCATTTAATCGCATTATTGTTCTATGGAAAGAGAAATAAAATCAGTCCTTGATGGAATATGGGGATTCGAGAACGAGAAAGACAGTGCACCAAAGGAAACTGTCCCGAAGTGTACCTGCTTTAAACTCATTGAGATTCATAAACCTGAAAAATATCGACTTGGGACCTTGTCAATGCGTCTGCTAGCGCGCCGCTGTTTAGTATACTTACAGCGGCGCGGTTCTGTCGATGCGCAGTCAACGTTGCTCTATGCAAACGTCAGATAATATAAAAGTTCCTGTGCAGAAAATACTGGATACTGGGGTAACATCGATAATCGGTGACGAGGAAACATCTCTTAGTGCTTTTTCACTGTTATTAATTGAAAATGCTTGGTTTATTTTTAAAATATTTGTTTCATGTTCATCTGTTTCAAAATATCGCAATGTCAGATATGACTTTCATTTCCAAAATTCTAAAGGTCCACCTAGGAATTCAGGAGAAAATGCCAGTGTGTTATTAACATTTTATTGAATGGAACTTGCTTACAATGCATAAATGCTCAGGATTTTATACGCTCATTCAAAAATATACCTGCAGAATATAAATGATTGCCTAGTTGACCAAGTTTTTTCTATTCAATGGAAAGTGCCTAGTGTTAGTGTTGTTTCAGAACTTGGCCACGATGTTACTCAAAATTTTCAAATTTTTAAAGGTCCAAGTATGAATTAAGGGGAAACTACCAATTTGGTATCGACATTTTTGTGAATCAAACTTGCTCAACACTCCCATAAGTGTACCCGCTTTGATTTTTATGTGCTATATTACAAAATTTTAATTCAAGAATATGAAAGCTTTTGTCTGATTAAACAAGTTTTCTCAAGTTTTCTTCTGAATTGCGTAGTATATTGCTAACATTATTGACGATATATATGTATTCCTTAAAGGATGCCAGTTGGCAATGAACCAGTAGCACCTCTGCTGGAGAGGGACCCTCGACAATGGATGACGATCATCAGGAACCCCCTGCCTCTATGACCACCTGCATCATATGCAATCAAGATTTAGATGTAGAAGATACTGTGTGTGTAGATCGAGGCTTGGACACAATTAGAACGACAGTTCTCAATGATTATTTATCCACATTTATATCTAAGAGCAGTAGTTTCACATTTTTTTCAAATATTCTCCTCCTTCCTTCTCGTTTCCGCGATGAGGAGGATATGTCCCGAATGCGGGGGCGGAAAAATCGTTTCTAATAATTTATACCTATTATTTTTACAAATTTTCGCTCAGTTTCATTACTCAGGACTGACAATTTTACATATTCATAGAAAATACCCCAAAAAAACACGATTTCGGGAAGGGGTTGATGCCCCGGGAAGAGGTTTAATCGTTGAAAATAATTCGCCCCATTATTATTTCACTCATATTTATTGCCCAGAGACGAAATGTCAAGAAAATACCTTCCAGAAAAAAGGTTTTACGATTTTGGGGGGCTTGCACACCTCCAGGGGGTGATAACTTCATTACTAATTATTCAACCCTCCGTGACGACCGAATTACAAAAAAGAAATCGGCGGAACAATTTAAGTTGAACTTTTATGAGAATAATTGCTCTATTTATTGGCCTAAGGAAGATGAATACCTAAACAGTCGCTAATTCAACTTTTAATTTAAATAAATCATTATTTTTCTGATTCTCTTAGTAAACCTCGCATCATGACACAGACATGCATTGGAACTTACAGAATTGAAAAACGGGTCAGCCGCCGAGTTCCGTAATCGAATACGAAAACTCCCGGTCAACTAAACAAAAGGCAAACAATACTTCTGAAATATGGCGTTTCATTGTGGACGTCATCGATGGACATTCGGACAAATGGTCAGACGTCTCTCGCTAACAGATGAATTTGTGGTCGTAGCAAGTTGCTTTGTCGTATTGTCGGACGGACCGATTGTCTCATATCTGTAATTAAATCCTGCGACGAGTTCTATTATTTCGAACAACTCTCGCGTTCCTTACAGAAAATTTGTTTTCGTTTTTGCGCTGAATCAATGAATGTACGTTCATCAGTTGTTTTGTTGTGATTGGAGAGATGACTGATCATAATACACCAAGCAATAGAGCATAAAATGAGTGAGTTTTTAACAAAAATACTAGTAGGAAACTGACTGACTATGCCATCACATGAGAGACAGTCCGTAGTTATATTCTGTTATGTCTTCGACTTGCAACTGTAATTTATTAATTTGTTATCGACATTTAAATAACAAAAAAAGTGTTTTTTAAAATTCTTTAGCTTATGAAACGAAAACCAATAGACCAATTCGGTTGCTTCAACAGAAAGAATTGTAGATAATTGAAATACGAACAAATAGGATATATAACGACCTGGTTGGATCATTAGTAACAGAGGAAAACCGGAAAATTTTGCGATTTTTTAAAAAAATCGTAAGTCCGCCATTTTTCAAGAAGTAGAATTGGCCTTTCTCATGAAAGTATTGAATCACGTGTACTTTATGTGTGCATGAAACAGGCACTGTCGGATGGTTAGTTTTGACACAATTGCAATTTGATTTTTTTTGCACTATCTTGCAGCGTGTCTGGATGCTCTAGTGTAAGACCGATTTCAATTTCACAGATTATAAAAGTAGAAGTGTAGTACTACAAAACGTTCATTCTCATTTTGCGAAATAGGTGAAAAATGCATGCAAACCTGAGTGAAAACGGCCTAGCCCACGTTAGCTGCCGATTGGGGGTTGAGGGAAATTCTTCCAATGAACGTGTTATGTGATAATACGCTCCCCTCATCTCCCGTTCTTTCAGTCATGTTTGCTAGCATTTTTCAACCATTCTGCAGCATTTCAGCGCGAAACGAGAATATACGTTTTGTGGAACTATACTTCTACTTTCAAAAACTGTTTTAGAAATTGAAATCGGACCATCACTAGAGCATCCAGGCACGCTGCAAGATAGTGCAAAAAAAATTCAAATTGCAATTGTGCCAAAACTAATGAGCCTGTTTTGTGTACACACAAAGTACACATGATTCGATACTTTCATAAGAAGGGCCAACCATATTCCTTGAAAAAGGGCGGAGTTATGAATTAAAAAAAAATCGTAAAATTTTCCGATATTTCCCATTTTCCTCCGTTAATAATGATCCGATCGGGTCGTAAAACAATTAATTCTGTTCGCAACCAGATTGCTCAATTAGTTTTCATTTTATAAACAAAACAATTTGAAAAAAACATGTTTTTTATTATTTAAATGTTTTTATCAAATTAATAAATGACAGTTGCGAGTCGAAAACATTTCAGAATATAACTGCGGACTGTCTTTCATGTGATGGCACAGTCGGTTTTCTACTAGTATATTTGTTAGGAAAACATGCTCTATTGATTGGCTTATAATGTGAATATTTTACTCAAAATCATAAAAGTACTGGTACCCAGATCTACCGTAGTCACCAAGCCGAAGATGAAAATTTAATTGAGCTTATAGAATGGAGTCTATACTTTTTGTGAAGAAGAAAAAACTAACAGGCAAGGACCAGGTGACAAATGTTGTTGAGGTTCCATCTTTGAAAAAAAGAAATATTTAGGAACGAAAACACTCAAAATGGTGAAATGGGATGCAGTTTAGGGGTTGAATACTGTTTTTGCGATTTGCGGCGAAACGTGACCTAGCGGAAAATGCTGAACTGAAAAGTTGTAAATAATAAAAAAATCGAAAACTTTTGTATTTAACAATTTTTGACATAACCCAAATTAACCGTCAAAATGGCGAAATCCCCATTTTCAGTATTTTTTTCTCGCGTTTGAATGAAATAATTATAATGAAAATCTGTTGAAAAATGTTTTTTTGGTGTCGACTGATCATGATTTTTTCGTAAGTAGAAACACGACTAGTTTTAAAAAAAAAATAAAATACCATTATCTTCCAAGAACAATTGCCAAGATATTTTTTCGTTTTTCGTATTTCGGAGGTCTATAAATGATCATTTCAATTGTTGAAATGTCTACTTCGATAAGGTATTCGTAACTTGGTGGTTTATTGATCGAAAAATCCCTTAAAATTGAGAAAAACAGACAAGAAGTCTCTTTGGATCATGATTTTATCAATATTTTAATATTTGCAAAAAGAGTACAAATGAATAAATTTTGTAGTGTAATTATGTATTCAAATATTTTATTATATATATTTTGATATAAACTACTTTTTGTTATAAAAATAATGAAGAAAGTTGAAAATTATTGAGAATGTTAAGTTTTTGATCACCAGCAGAATATTAATATGAATATTCAATAAAGAAAACTGCATAAAATATGCCGAAATGTATGTTAATTTATTTACGTCGAAATACACACTGGTCAGTCAGCGGTCGCTTAGCCAAACAAAAACAACTACCCTTTTTTATGCAATTCTAAGTATTTACAATGTTGTCAGATTTATTCCATATATAACATCTCCCCCTTTAAAATATTAATATACCATCACCCAGAAATTACAATATCCTTAATTATTACTATATTTACAATTTAGTAACCCAACCTTTCAGGTGGTCTGATCTTACTTCTACGTCTTAATGATCTAGAATCAATATCGACTTGTTCTGTTTCTCTCCCTTCCATGTCCACTTCACTGACACTAATTTCCCCCATTTCACTATTTAAACTAGACAAATTTTCATCAAGTTCTGATCGTGGGATATACGAAACTGACGGTTCAGTCTCTGAATGAGCAACATCTGAATATCTATCTAATTTCAACTGATTTTTATGTCTCTTCCATATTTTCCCACAATCGGTTCTTATCAAATAGGTTATTCGACCTAACACCCTGTATATAGTGCCCGTACACCATTTCTGAGAGTGAGCGCGATAATCTCTCACCCACACTTTATCATTCAAATTAAAAAACATATCTGTTTTATTCAAATGGTAATCTTTTTGGTATTTTTGCTTTGTTTGCACTATATCTTGAGTAGATGGCATTAACAGATCGAATTTAGTCCGCAACTTTCTTCCAAATAAAATTTTAGAGGGTGTCTCATTTGTAGTGGTATGTGGGGCATTTCTATATTGAAAAAGAAATCGATTTATGATGAGATGACAATCCACATTAGGGTTATCATGTTTAGCTTTCAAAATTGCATTTTTCATAATTTTGACGGCACTTTCCGCTTGCCCATTTGTGGCAGGATGATAGGGTGCCCCTGTCAAATGTTTAATACCACTGCATGATAAATATTTCTGAAATTCTTGCCCAGTAAACGTTTTTGCATTGTCTGTACAAATTTCGTGGGGTAACCCAAATCGTGCAAAAAGCTCTCGAAATATTTTGATGGTATTTGAGGCAGTGATATTTGACATTTCAAAACATTCAATCCACTTAGAGGTGGAATCTTCGATTACTAAAAAAAATTTGTTGCAACACGGACCAAAGAAATCAGCATGAATTCTCGTCCACGGTGTGACTGGCCATTCCCACACTGCTAGTGATGCCCGAGGAGGATGCCCCGAATGAATGTTGCAAATTTTACAACCCAAAGCTATTTGTTCAATGTGGCTATTTATTGATGGCCACCACACGTAAGAACGTGCCAACAACTTCATTTTTACAATTCCCATATGATCGTTATGTAATTCATTTAAAATAAAATTATGGAATTTATTTGGAACAATCAACCGGTAATCCCACATGAGGCAATCTTGTTCGATAGTAATTTCATGTTTCCGCATAAAAAACGGTTTGAATTCATCCGAGGGACACTTAATGGGCCAACCATTTCTTACATAAAAAATGATCTTACTCAAGAGTGGATCAGTGGATGATTCTTTTTTTATTTGCTTGAAATCTATCGGTGATGTTGAATCCTCCACATAATGTAAATATGTTATTTCATTCGGAACTTCTATCACCGAATCCGAAACCTTGGTAGGCAACCTCGTTAAAAAATCGGCAGTATTCATACTTGATTTAACGTAATGAATTTCGTAATCGAAAGCTGACAAAATATGAGCCCAGCGTTGCAACCGATTCGCCGCAAACACAGGTAAGCCCTTTTTATTGCCAAAAATAGTCAACAAAGGTTTGTGATCGGTATATAATAGAAACTTTTGCCCATACAAATATTGGAAAAACTTTTTTACCCCAAATATTATCGCCAGAGCTTCTTTCTCTATTTGTGAATACTTTATCTCAGCAGAATTAAGAAGTCTCGAGGCAAATGCTATCGGTTTCTCAGAATTATTTTCAAATATATGATTCAATGACGCTCCCAATGCGAACTGGGACGCATCAACAACTAATTTAATTTTTTGTTCTGGGTCAAAATGAGCCAGAACTGCGGTGGACAGTAATAACTGTTTTGCATTTTCAAAACTTTTTGTACATTCTGAAGACCATATCCATTCAGAATTCTTTTTCAGCAACGTGTACAAAGGATGCAAAACTTTCGAACAATTTGGTAAAAATTTACAATAAAAATTAACCATACCGAGAAACGACTTTAACTCGGTTATCGACTTTGGGGTTTGAACATTATTAATTGCCTCCACCCTCTCCTCTGAAGTATGGAGACCGTGTTTATCTATAACGTGTCCCAGGTATTTAACTGATTCCTGAAAAAATGAACACTTTTGTTTTTTTACTTTTAATCCACATTCATTCAATCTATGGAAAACTTTTTCCAGGCGCTCCCTATGTTCCATATCGTTTTGACCTGTTACCAAAATATCGTCTAAAAAACAGACAACGCCCGGTATCATGAACATTTGTTCCATGATATTTTGAAAAATACTTGGTGCGCTTGTGATCCCATAGGGTAACCTTGTGTACGAAAACAGTCCCCTGTGAGTAGTAATAGTAACTAATTTTTGAGATTCTTTTGACAAAACCACCTGTTGATAGGCGTCGGACAAATCTATTTTCGAAAATTTTTGTCCACCCTGTAACTTTGTGAACAAATATTCAATTCTGGGTAACGGAAAGTGCTGAGCTTGCAATTGTGGATTTAGGGTCACCTTGAAATCCCCACATATCCTTAAGTCACCATTCGGCTTTAAAATTGGAACTATTGGAGTAGCCCACTCTGAAAATGCAACAGCCACTAAAACTCCGTTGCCCAATAACCGTTCTAACTCCGATTCAATTTTAGGTTTCAATGCAAAAGGAACGGGTCTCGGCTTGAAAAACTTTGGAGTGGCATCACTTTTCAAATTTAACGAAACTTCAAATTTGTTAAAAGTACCCAATTTCTCATCAAAAATATCTCTATATTTATCTATCAGGTGCGAAATGTCAGAAGAACCTATTTGATTATATAAATCATGAACAGAGTTAAAGTTAATTTTACATATACCAAGATTCAGCATTTTCAGACCATTTCTACCAATTAGTGGTGGTCCACCATTTTTTATGACATATATTTTCAAAATGTATTTTTTATTTTCAAATAAAATATTTAAATTTAAGAACCCAATTGGTTGAAATGTAATACCCACATAATCTTTTAGAGATAAATCATTAGCATATAAAATTTTATTTTGAAAATGTTTATGATACAATTTCTCAGAAATGGCTGAGTGGGCGAAACCAGAATCAGCTTCAAAATAGGTATCTTCTCTACCAAAACATTTACGAAAGTGGGATTAACATTGCCACTTCCGTCTGAGAAATCATTATTAACAAAAAAATTGTCACCTGAACCATTTAAACTTGAATTATAATTATCATTTGAATCGTGTAAGCAAAATATCGAATGATCTAAAATTTCATTATTACTTTTAGAATCGGCTCTCAAAAAATGTTGAGAAACTTTTTTACACAAGGGTGCCATATGGCCTTTCATGCCACATCGATGGCAAGTGCAGTTTTTAAATGCACACTCGTTCGTTGAGTGATTGTTACGTCCACAAACAGAACACTTACTTGATCGTGATGATTGCGGAGGGTTTCTGTAGCTTACCCCTTGATTTTTGCCATCCACCTTACCAGTGCTACTACTACCGCTACCATAACTGGATGCCGACTTCGCCGAATTGACCGGTTTACCCCGCAACTTCGTGGAATTTGATCTATGGCGGTGAAAATGCATATCTGACTCTGTCTTGATGTTTAACCTTCCAATACCAAAGCTACTTCTTGCGCCGTGTTCTTTCAAAGCTGATTCTTTGGTTAGGGCCGCTTTTACCACCGTTTGAAGAGTAACTGTAGCACTGGAAGCATCCTCTTCGAATAGCTTATCCATAAGCCTCTCATCGTTGATGCCAATAACAAATATGTCTCTCATCAACACACTCAGTTCGTCATTGAACTTGCAGTTTGAGGCTAGACATTTTACTCTAGCCTCCCACTCGGAAACACTTTCATTTAATTCTCGCTTCGCCGTATAAAATTTTAAACGTTCCGCGAAGTGAGATTTTACTGGTGAAAAATGATCAGTTAATAATTTGACTAACTCATCATACATTTTACTTTCCGGCAAAGCTGGTACGCACAAATTTCGCACTAGAATATAACAATTTTCCGATAATGTGTTCAGAAGAATTGCTTTTTTCCTTTCCTCGTCGGATATTTTGTTGGCAACAAAAAACTGCTTTAGTCTTTCTTTGAAGACCGTAAAATCAGACATTTTCGGATCAAAAATGTTCAAGGTTCCCAACAGTCCCATTAACTCCGACATTTTAACACTTTTTATGTTAAAAAAAATAAATTTCACTACTTATTTGAATACTAGTTTCACTTGTACGTAGATTCGTATAAGAAACCTCGTCGCCACTGTTAAGTTTTTGATCACCAGCAGAATATTAATATGAATATTCAATAAAGAAAACTGCATAAAATATGCCGAAATGTATGTTAATTTATTTACGTCGAAATACACACTGGTCGCTTAGCCAAACAAAAACAACTACCCTTTTTTATGCAATTCTAAGTATTTACAATGTTGTCAGATTTATTCCATATATAACAGAGAATATTAAGAAAATCATGATTTAGAGAGACTTTTTTCTCAATTTCAAGCAGTTTGACGGTCAATAAACCACCAAGTCACATAGACCATTTCAAAGTGGACATTCCAACATTTAAAATGATCACTTTTAGACCTTAGAAATACAATCAAATTATCAAGACAATTGCTCGTGGAAGATAAGAGTATATTTCTCGAAAAATTGTACATAACTCGTCTCTCACACCAGAAAAGACATATTTTCACAAGTTTTCATGTGAATTAAATTATTTATATGCGAGAAAAAAAATTAAATCCTGAAAATTCGGATTTTCGCCATTTTGACGAATAATTCAGGGTTATTTCAGAAAATGTTGAATGCAAAAGTTTCCGATTTATTTATAATCTACAACTCGTCTATCGAACATTTTTTGCTAGGTCACATTTTTCTGAAAATGGCAAAAAACCGTTTTCAACCCCTGAACTGCATCCCCATTTCACCATTTTGAGTGTTTTCGGGTTTAATTTTATTTCCCTTAAAGTTGGAACCTCAACATTATTTCCCACCTGGTCCTTGCCTGTTACCCAGAGCTGCCCCAAAGCACTGTGCTTAGTGCTCGTGAAAGTGCTTAAAGCATTTTAGTGCTCGTAAGCACTGTGCTCCCGAGCACTTTTTGGATGCAGTGCTTATTGCTTGATGCTTCGAGCAATTTACGAAAAGGCCCAGAGCTTAGTAATGCCGAAAAGTGCTCCCAAGCACTGCGGTGCACTTTTCGGGATCACTAAGCACTAAGCCTTTTCTCAGCTATGGATGTATGAATGTTGTTGAAAATATAAAACGCGGTCAGCGGCACCCCACCCCCAAGAACTACTGATTGCGGCATTATATTATGCACATTCTAGGTTCGAGGGCTCAGTTTCGACATAAATTTATTTAAAAGTGTTTATAGCGTTCGGAGTGACTTCAGTGCTTCACCACACTAGATTATTTAGTGCCATATACAATAAATAATAAATCCACCAAAAATATAACAACATTCTTTTTCATTTGAACCAAATCATTTATTAGAGCTAATCAATATAAATTTTTTTTAAAAAGAAACTAAAAAATCCTACCGTGGTTTAAACTAAAATGCAAAAAACAAGTAATATAATAATATTTTCATAAAGAAAAATTGGAAGTAGCAGAGATCCATTCTATTTCTATAGAGGTTTTATAGCAAATAATAGGTCCCGACTGCTTCCAGTTTTTATTTGATTTGAAAAGATATTACTTCTTTTTTGATTTTTATTTTAAACAACAATCGGGTTTTAAGTTTATTTATTTACAATTCTATTTCATTCTTATGGCAGCACGCTTTGACATGAATGATCAGTTGGAAGTTGTACTGTTTGTATGGGTCTTTCTATTGAAATAAAACAAAAGCAAGTTTCATTTCTATCAATTGCCGAACAGAAAAATCTCAATTTTCTATATCAAATCAATGTCAATATATTAAATAAGTACTCCAATCCTTTCTGAGTTCACCTACCAAATTTTAGTTTTCTAATTGAAACCGTTTCCAAATGCAATATGAACTTGGAATACACGAAGTTGAACGTCCACCTCAAAGCCCCCCCCCCCATTTGAAAAGTGCTAGTGCTTAGTTCTCGCTAAATCGAATTACTTTTCGAAAGTGCTTAGTAATCGCTAACACTTCATGAAGAAAAGTGCTTAGTGCTTGAGACTCCCGAGCAATTTTCAAGAGTGCTTAGTGCTTAGTACTAGCAGCACTTTTTGCCAGTGCTCGGCACAGTTCTGCGAGTGTTACCTAAGATTAACTGTTTCTTTAATCTAAGCCTGTTACTGTTTTCTTATTTTCAACGTTTAAAATTCGTTTTGGCACCAGCCTTAGGCATATATGCGACGATATTTCAAGCGAAAATCGTTGCAATACACCATTGCGCTCAAGAGCTGATAATACATCAGTTTTCAGAAAAAAAAAAACATTTTCATATATTCAGACAGCCAAGCTGCAATAAAAAGTGCAAATCACCTCAAAACTTGGTTGGGATTGCATGGAAGCTCTAAAAGAGCTGGGCAGTCAAAACAGACTGATCTTAGCCTGGGCAAAAGCACACACGGGTTATAAAGGCAATTAAGAGGCCGATTCAATAGACCGACAAGGAGCAAGTGAGGCCCTGAATGGCCCAGAACTAGTTTGCGGTATAGCAGAAGATGTACTGAAAACAAACACTGAATCATGGATCCTACAGAAATTTCAAGAATGGTGGAACAATTCACCATAAATGAGACAGACTAAAGAGTTCAAAAAATATCTACTACGCCAGACGAGGAGCATAGAATATTAGTAGGACATATCACAGGGCATCATAGGCTCAACAAACATATGAGCACAATTTGGCAGAAGAAATGCTCTGAGGGTTTTGTCAGGAAGAAGAGGAAACATCAATACAAATACTATGCCACTTCGAGGGCTTGTCATTCAAGGCTAAGGTTTCCAACGCTGCGAGAAGAAAAACCAAGAGCTCCCAAATACATGAGATAATTAAACACTAGCCACGGATTTTCGTAATGAAGACAGTGAGACAGGGCTAGATAAAGAATGATTTCAAGGGCATACGCAATAAGTCTGGAAAGGTTACAGTCTAGAGGCATGTAGCCCGAAAGCCCCAAACTTATTTAATTTACCGATTTGCCGAAAAACCTCTTAATTCATATTGCAAAAATCTCAAGAGCTGATTTTTGTGTCTCGTCGAAATGAAGCTTATCACGAAGATTCAGCATGTTAGTGATTATTTTTTAATCAGTGTCCTATTCTACAGCTTTTGAGCTTAGGACTGGGAAAACGTACCATTTAATTTGTAGGATAATATGACCATTCGATTATACGAACATTAAACAAGCAACGGTGGAGAAATCCGCTTGTTAGTAATGATTTTTTATGACCGTGTCATTGATACATGTTGGGAGTGGGAGACAAAGGTGTTCTAGAGTACTTTATCAAATTATCTCTAGGTTCAACTAAAAATTTAACTGTTAACAATGAATTTTTTGCACTCACCCGATCGACATGACTTACGCTTGAGCAGTTCATTAGCTACCACCATCGAGAATTTTCGTAGAGAGAAAAGTTGGGCGTCTCGTCAAAATTCAGCTTGTTAGTAATCATTTTTAAAAATGAGCTTCGGATCCTGGACCACTAAGCCTATTGTATTTCAAACACTTTGTTACCGTCGGCATGCTGCCCTGTGTTGTTTCTAAGCGAAGAAAATTGTGCTTTGAAACAAAAGTTTTTGTTTGACATTTGGTAATTTGTACGACTTGTCAATAAGTCAAGAGGTGTTACCTAACTCAACTTAAATAAGATGGCACAAAACCGAAGGGTAGTTCTTACAATTGAAGAAAAAGTACAAATTATCCGCCAATTTGGTAATGATGAAAGATCTACGCGTCAGGCTGCTGGAATATACAATGAAAGTCATCATGATCCATCACCGATTTCTGACGATCCCATTGCCAAAGTCAACAGATTGATAGTACTGAAGCAGTTTTCAAGACGAAACCAAGAAGGAACAATTTGAATCAAAGACACTATACGGACAAGGAACGAATCTTAGCAGAATTTCGAAACAAACCAAATGGTATTATGGCAGTTACGAGGATAATGAATTTAACGAGGAACAAAGTATGGACGTGTTTGAAACCATCTTATCCAACTTATCCTAGTGCTGATAAAGTGCGTGGTTCCTTCAGTATTAGCCACCTGAAATATCATTACTTTTTTATTCATCTTATTTTCCAGATTTTGCATTTTCAGTGTTTCAATAAGCTTCGGTTGAATGTGTGTTTCTAACTTGCAAATATCTCTTGATGTCTCAAATGTCCGTTTAGTCTGTATCTTTATCAGAATGGACTGGCGTTTTTGAAGTTTGTGATATATGGCATTGTTATTGTCAGTGTTTCGATCAAATATTTTAGAGGCATATACCTACTTTGTAGGTGAGTTTTATCAAATATTTTCACTTTATTCGCTCTTATAACGTTCCCCTAAATGTTGGCATGGTGAAACAAATTTGATGTTATTGTAGATTGAAACGTGACATCAAAAAAACCTCATCGTAAAGTGTCTATTCAATCTGACATGGCCTACCTTTCCCCTGAGATACCGTTCTGTTACAATAGATGACCATCTGTATCAACTGTCAATTGTTGAGAAGGAAGAGTTTATCCCAAGATGTATAGAAACTATGGTGTAATCACTTATAGCTGTGAAATTGGCACCCAAAACTGTCGATGTACGGCCAACATGATTTCTGATATTTTACTTCATCTTTTACGCATCATAACATAGATGGCGGATAATAATTAGAGATTCATGACTTGACAGGATGTCATAAATCAATAACTTACGAACGAAAGAAAAACAAGAATCAATGAAGAACTAGGTACCCAACAATATGAATAAGTCGCAAAACTATCGAACTGAACGAAAAGTATTAGTAGTGCAGTAAATCACGAAAAATACCAAGGTGACATTTAAATTTGAATACCTCGATGCCAATGACAACTAACCGAACAAAATCAATGTCAACATTCGAATAATCCAAAATTTCTCAGTAGGCACTCCTGTTCGGAATATTGGAAACGGCTATTTTCGACGTATGCGCCATCCATTGACGAATGGAACAGTCAAGCCCATTGAAATTACAGAATCAAGAACTTTGTGTGAAACAATATCGAATCAGTTAACACACCATGGTTTCTATACGTCTTGGTTTATCCTCTGTTGTTTTGATAGCTGCGTCATCTTTGAGCACGGTAATTATACAACAAGTATAATTAAATTCTTACAATCCACCAGCTCAAACAAGACAAGATTATTTTCTTGTTCTACTTCCTCTCAAATATTGACAAAAGCTCTTGTATTTATATATTTCATACCTACACACTTATGAATAGGAATCCTTATCGCAATTGGAAAGCTAAAAGCTTCTGAGAAAGCAAAATATTAATAACATGTTTAATATAAATAGCCGAAGCGTATTTATTGCCTGTTTTTCCGAGGTATTATTCACTGAAAGAAGCACTTCAAATTGTAAGAAGCTTTCCTTTTCGCAGGAAAAATTCCAGGAAAATTGAAAATCTTGTAGTATTCGGCGTAAGGTTTGGTGGTATCATCTAAGACCATACATGAGAGCAGAGAGAAATACACGTTCCACTCACTAATTCGTTAATACTGAAGTGTCAACAGAAAATATGCCACAAAGTTTGTTAAAATCTACAAACTTTATTTCTACAGTAATGTATTAGATTACCACCACACATAGGTGTTTTTTTCAAGTGAATTCAGACCTCAAGAAACAACATTCAAGATTCCTACACAAGAAAGCGAAAGTTTTTCATAACGATGAAACAACATTATTTCATAAAAACCCCGAAAATAAGTCCCTGGGCTTCAACCCTCTCTTATATATAAAATACACCTGGTTAAAAAAACGGTATAAGTCAGGGGATTTTTGTCTAGGAGATAAATGTCCTGAATTGTTCGTCTATTTATAGACTAGTGCCAAAATGAATTTAAAACGGTTAAAATAAGAAAAAAGTAACAGGCAAGGACCAGGTGGAAAATGTTGTTGAGGTTCCAACTTCAAGGAAAAAAAGAAATAAACACGAAAACACTCAAAATGGGAAATGGGGATGTAGTCTGAGGGTTGAAAACGGTTTTTTGCTATTTGCGGTAAAATTTTACCTCTTAGCGGAAAATGTTCGATGGCCAAGTTGTAGATAATAAAAAAATCGAAAAGTGTTGTTTTCATACTAGTGACATACTAGTGCATTTCATATATATATATATTATATGTATATGAAACCAGTTGATATTGAGGATTGCAGCAAGTCAAAAGTATACTCTTTCATAGAGTTTATTCCAAGCTTTCGTAAATTTTATTTACATCTTCAGGAAACTACAAATAATTATTCATGTCAATTTTACATTTTGATGTTTTTGAATTCTACTTACAACTATAGTGAGGTTGGTTGACATGTTCTTAATTCATTCAAAAGTGACATCACATTTCAAAATTGTCAATAATATATAAAAATAGGCTTTATGAATATAAATAGTAGATATTTTTAAAATTTAAGTCGAAAAACAAAAGACTTGTTGATTATATCCAAGATATATATAAAATTTACGAAAGCTTGGAATAAACTCTATAAAAGAATACACCTTTGACTTGCTGCAATCCCCAATATCAACTGGTTTTATTTCTAACTAGTCAGCAATGACTATCCTTTCTCTATGTATATATGTTTGTCAAACTTTTAACTTTAGAACGCTGTCATTCATTTATGGCCTATTCTAGGAAAACAAGTATAAAAATAAAATTTGTATGGAATTCACTATCCCACAAAATGCGTGTACAATTTTTTTTTAACAACGCTAATGAGTGGGTTTAAAAATAAAAGTTAAAACAACGGTATAATGCTTTTTTGGCTATTGTAACTCCACATTGTATCTTATAAAAGTCACTGATTATTTTCCTGTTTTGGCTTGAATTTGGAGTTTATACCAATCCTACTTGAGTTTCTCACATGTTAAAGTGCAATACTCATGAAGCAGGTACTATTTCACTTGAATGCCTACTGGCAATTCCAAATAACCCACAAACACCGCGGACAAATTTTTTGAAGAGTAATTTATTAAAACATATCAAAAATTTAAAACTACCGGACTATTTGTAAGGTGACCCCTCTCCATTCACTGGATTAAATAATGCAAACGTATTTTCTTCTACGGCAAAAAATCTCCGAAGTGATTCGGTAACAAAAATCACTGGAAACGGACAATAAATAAGTTTCGAGTGAATTATAGAATATATAAATCAATATGTCGCGTCCTCATAAGCTTCGGGTCTTCGAATAATAAATTTATGGAACCTTTTTATGGGCATGAAGGAAAACATGTCTCTATCAACGGCTAATAAATATTCGATACATATGCATTAATATTTCATGCGGAATATTGGAAAGAAAAAGGCTGAAACCGCTCTTTCTCGTTGCATCAAAAAGATCCCAATGAAATAGAACATGGAGAAGAATAAAGTTAGTTCAATACGGAGTACATATACGAATTGCTTTTTTTCCTTTTTTTGTGTTTGTTTTCGACGGGCCAATTTATCTAGCAAATAAAATATTGTTTGTAAACAGAGAATATTGAATGTAAATATGAACTCAGACATGATCCTGACTTTATTGATACACATATGTTTCTGGAGAGCTTCGTTCCTGATGCTTGGTTGAAAACTCAAACAATCCAAGGATAACCAATATATTTCGAGACTGATGTGATTGCAGAAAAGTCACGGGAAGCGACCCATTATTTACCCTGATATGAAAACGGAAATCCTTCCGGGAGGATCAAATGAATACATACAATCTACAGTACTAACAATGAACTGAAAAGGCATATTCCCCCAAAAGGCATTGCCAGAGAGGTTTTTGAAAGGGATTCTGAAATGATAAATCGATAGTAAATTGTTGAGTGGGATGTCATATCACAGATCTACAAAATACTAAAATTAGGAATGAATAAATGAATGCCAGAAAAAGGATGAATCGTGGAAATGAAAAGTGAATGTGAAAAGTTAACACTGTTTACTCTCAGTTAAAAAACGATTTCTAATCTGAAGATGATATATTTCTTGGACTCCGACTTCTTCGAATAATAATAGAATTTCTTCTTCGAAAATAATTTGGTAATTTGGAATGTCTCTAATTTAGAAAATGATTCATTTGAAAGATTTATTTCGCATGAGAAAATTCTTTCTTATCAATATTTTCAGTCCATGATTATAACTAGAAAACGTATACCTAGCTTTAGGAAAAAAATCTTGAAAATTCTTTTTTTCAAAATATAATTTAAAATTTTTCCTTCAATGGAGAAAGTTACTACCCATTGTATTATAAAGAAAATGACATCGTTTACTTGTGATAAACTTGCAGTCTAAGAGCCGGAGAGAGATCAACCTTTACCCATCTGTTAATTAGATGAAACATATTTTTCAAGAAGTTTAATAAATAGACGAATACGCCTAAACTGATGGCTTGCATATCAAAATGTGCTCATTGCTATCTTTTATTTAATTAATTGAAATATTTTTTTCTATGCTGCACCTATTTGTCAATCAAACGAATTCTGTTTAAAACTATAGTTTATGATATGCTTAGGTATAAGTAGCATTGCTTACTCATTTCTGATCATGACGTGTCTGGCAAACAGGTATGAACAGGTAAGTGAATATAAGTAACTTCACTGTTCTGTTAACTAATCCAAATATACGAGGATGTATTAATATCTAGTTAGCCTAGACCAGTTCCCTGCATAAACAAAATATTGCGTTGCCATAGCAACGAACAATAACTTGTTCTATCGTGGTGGCATTTAATATGTGTAAATTCATCATGAATGATAAATAAAGAGGAAATAAAATCTTCCAATTTACACAAAAAATATATACTTGTAACGTGCTTACAATTGTTTCGACACACGGTGTCATCATCTGAGCGAGTTATCAACTAAAGAAACGTCAAAATCACCTTCTTAAATATTAAAATAACATGCATGAAATTTCACTAATGACAATTGCAGGTATGAAATTTCCTAATGACTATAGCTTGGATTAGGGAGCATTTGAGCAGTTACTAGTGAGATAATTAATTATAGGTGAATTGTACAGGTCAATTTGGTCATTGAGAACTAAATTGCTATTGTTACGTAAATGTTTCTTGATTTCTATGGATTCTAATATGTTTAATTTTTGACCTTTAGGTTGAATATGCAAAATTTCAGGTTTTTTTGTGAAGTTATGGTTATTGTCAATAAGGTGGTTGGCATAGTTTGAGTCCTGTTTATTTAATCTGTAACTTCTCAAATGCTCACCGAATCTTTGATTAAAACTACGGCCTGTCTGGCCTATATATAATGCATTGCAATCCTCACACTCAAGTTTGTAAACCCCCGACTTCTTGAATTTATCCCGTACAGACTTTGCGTTGTTAATAAAGGAATATAAGTTATTGTTGGTTTTGAATGCAACATTTATATTCCGTTTCTGAAGGAAACGGGATATTTTGTTCGTATGCTGACCAAGATATGTTAGACATGCAAAACGTTGATCGGTTTTTACTTTGATATGCGGGTATATTAAATTTAGAGTTTTCTTGTTTTGTTTTTGTTTAAGCAGTCTATCTATAATTGATGTTTCATATCCATTATTTACGGCGATTTGTTTAATTCTGTTTAACTCACACTTGAAATCTAAATCGCTTTGAGGTATATTTACCAGTCTATGAATCATAGAATGATTTGCTGCTAGTTTGTGTGATTGTGGGTGCATGGAGTGTTTATGTATTGTAGTGTCTGTATGTGTGGGTTTGTGATATATAGAGAAGCCGTGCGTGTTATTTTTACGGGAGATAGTTAGATCTAAGAAGTTTAGTGAATTGTTATCATCCTCTCTTTCTGATGTGAATTCTATGTTAGGATTGAGACCGTTCAAATAATTAAGAAAAATATTTAATTGACGTACCGTTCCAACCCAGCAAACGAAAATATTATCTACATATCGATACCAATATTTGAACAAATGTTTAAATTTAGATTTATGAATTTGCTTTTCCAAGTGGTTCATAAAGATTTCGGCAAGTAAAGGGGATAACTTATTAGAAGTGTCAGTGTAAAGTTTGACGTAAAAAAAGTAAGCCAGAGTTACGCAATAAATTAAAAGAAAAAATATGTCCTCCGAAATTGTGAAAATTGAAAAATTGGAGTATCGAGCCATCATCAAGTACCTGTATTTAAAAGGGTTAAGAGGTAAGCAGATTTACGAAGATATGCTTAATACCCTTGGTGGTCAATGTCCTTCGTATGCGACCGTGAAAAATTGGACTGCAAGCTTCAAAAGAGGTAAATTTTCCATTGAAGATGATGACCGATCGGAAAGGCCAGTTTCTGTGTCAGCCCCCGAAAATATCGATGCAGTTCATGACATGATTTTAACAGACCGTCGAATTGGGCTAAAACGGATTTCTGAAGCACTGAATATTTCATACGAACGCATTCATCATATAGTTCACGTCAATTTGGACATGAGAAAAATTGCTGCAAAATGGATCCCCAAATGTTCGAATGTTGACCAAAAGCGTGCAAGGGTAGTAGCATCACGTTCGATCTGTGCTCGATTTGAAAACGATGTAGTTAAACCCAATTGTTACTATGGATGAGACTTGGGTACATTTCTACGATCCAGAAACAAAGCAACAATCGATGGAATGGCGACACTCCGGTTCTCCAAGACCTAAGAAGTTTCGTTTCCAAAAATCTGCTGGAAAAGTTCTTGCTTCAGTTTTTTGGAATTGCCATGGAGTAATCATGATTGATTTTTTGGATAAGGGTAGAATAATAACTGGAGATTACTATTCGACATTACTGACCACTCTACGGGAAAAAATTAAAGAGAAAAGACGAGGAAAGCTATCCAAAGGTTTTTTGTTTTTACAGGACAACGCCCCTGCACTCAAATCTCATGTTGCCATGCAAAAAATTCGTGATTTAGGGTTTGAATTACTAGAACACCCCCCCTTATTCAACAGATTTGGCTCCGTCCGACTATCATCACTTTCCTCAACTGAAAAAAAGTTTGAAAGGTCGTAAATTTTCTTCCATCGAGGAGGTAATAAAAGCTGTGGAGGTCTGGTTTGCAGAGCTAGAAGAAACATTTTTTTTGAAAGGTCCAGATACGTTGCAGGTTCGCTGTAATGAAGGTATCCAATTAAGAGGAGAATATGTTGAGTAATAAAATATTCTGACATTGAAATTTTGTTTGGTTCTATAGTAGTATAGTATATTTTTCAATATATCCTCGTACATCATTTATTGCCTGCAATAAACCGTTCATGAGATATACTCCGGTGTGAAACATGAGTTTTTCTAACATCTCCAGCATAAAACCACCAATTGATGATATATAATGTATATAATGATAATAAGGATATAGTGATTTGAATATATTGAGTGATCTTATATTTTTCAATAAGTACAATAAATAAAATCATTTTTGAATCAGCCACTAACAAAGCTAAAATAGCTATTAGACTAAAAAATAAAGAAAATAAAAAATTCACAGTTAAACTAGCTTTAGTCTTTGGTACCGGAAAAATCAAGATTTTGGTATGAAAAAGAGTATGATATTCTACTGAATTGGATGAGGTGAAAAAGAGTGGAAACAATAAGTGAAGAAGTAATTTTGGCGTATTTTGTATAACTCACAAAGACCTTTCAACCTTACAAACAATGTATTTCTTTAACTACAATACCAATAACATATACCAACCGAATTTTCCTCTTCAATTAACTTCAGCAATGCTACAAACTGTACATTTAGTTTTTTCAATAAGTACTAAAACTGGTAATTTGTGTTAATGTACTTGTTGAAAAATTAAATATAAAGAAAATAAAAAGTAAAAAAATAAATGTATTTATGTGAAACTTTATTCAATTATTAGAGAAGAAAAGTAATTTTTCCTTCTTAGGGATGAAGAGTGCCACTTTCAACCCTAAAGCTAGAGAAGACTAGCCAATTTTCAAAGGAGTTATTAGAAAAAAATCTGTTTGCATCTCAAGTGGTTGGTTTCCTTAGGTGAAATCAAATTATATTTTTGTTTCAAGCACTACGTAAGCTTGATTTGAGTAATGGTAGTTGGATGAATAGATTTCTTGAATTGAATAATAATTTATCCTAGTACATACAGCGTGTCACAAAAAGTATGCGACACATGTCCAACTTTTTTATTATTCATTATTCAAAAAGAAATTATGCATGATGAAAGTTGGTGCTTGTCGAGAAACTAATAATTGGCGATGGAAAAGTTATGTTCAGTTTTTGGTTTTTGAAAAAAAATATTTTCTCAGAAATAAAGTAGGTACCTACCTACTTCTATTTCTCAAAATACATTCAAATTTTCATCAACATGTTACACAATTTAGATTTCGTGCAAAAATGTAGATGAATGAAAAGCATTAAAAATCAATAGCCATTTTTCTCCTAGATATTGTTATGAATTGATACTGTAACGCCAGTTTTTCAATAATTAAAAGATATCTTATCGAAGATAATTTCAATGATGAGACAAAGACGTACCAGTATGTCCTTGAATTGTTTTAGTGCATTGATCCATTCACTCTTGTTATTTACTAATTCGATCACGATGGCAGTTCATTGTCATTATGCGGTTGAGATTGAAATTGTTCAAAGTCGCGTGGCTTGATAAATCGTTGACCGAATGAAAATAAAAACATTTCTATGATTATATAAATATAAGCTGATTGAAATATAAGGATATATTTAGTGAGACTCCTATAAATAGAGGAGAGAGTCCTAGAACTCAGTTAGCCTTATGGGCTAGGACCGTTTGGCCTTAGCTGAAGTCTTCCATAAAAAGAACAAAGGGCTTATTGGTTTAGTAATAGTTTTTGGAAAGAGTTGTTTCAAGTATCCCATATTAATTTATTGAATATCCCGTATTTTCAAATGTGTATATAACTTTTCCTCCAGTATCCCAGCTGTTGTAAAATAAATGTTTATATTCTTTTGATACTATTGAGTTTCTATAGCTACCATCTGTAGCTACACCGCAAGTCGCATTTCGTATAAGAGAAACAACCCCTTATACGTCTCAGGGGCAACCTAGTTGCTCTAGCCCTAGCAGCCCTAGTTGCGAGATATGGTGGAGGCGCCCGGCGACTAGGGCTGCTAGAGTTGCCCCCTGAGTCGTATAAGGGGATGTTCACGAAGAAGAATATGGAACCAGGAGGAAGTTGGAAACAATAAACCTTCCTCACAACCGGGTGCCCTCTGAGGAAATATCCACCACCAGTGAAAGGCCATTTTCACTGCCATCTTCAAAGCCTACCCAAGCAAAAATTTTGAAGCCTCCAACATTTGATGGGCAATTTCCGTGGGCTATGTATCGACGTCAATTTGAAGTAGGAGCAAGTGCAAATAGCTGGCTCTACTAGTCTTTTGCCTATACGAGGGCATTGGACATCTTGCAGGAAATATTGCAAAATAGTTGACGCCAGATATGGACAGCAATATCTAAAACAAGTGTTTCAGAGCCAACTGAAGACTAGGGCTGCTTGGGTTATCCCCTGAGTCGTATAACGGGTTGTTTCTCTCATACGAAATGCGATTTGGGGTGTAGCTACAGATGAGCTATAGAAACTCAACAAACATTTATTTTACAACAACTGGGATACTGGGGTGAAAGTTAAATACACATTTGAAAATACAGGATACTCAATAATATGATATGGGATACTCAAAACAACTCTCACCTAAAACCATTCCTAAACCAATACTAAGCCCTTTGTCCTTTTATGGACGACTTCAACTGAGGCCAAACGGGCCTAGCCTATAAGGCAAACTGAGTGCTAGGACTCTCTCCTCTGTAAGAGTCTCACTAACTCTATCCTATTATTCCAATCATCTTATATTTATATATTCATAGAAATGTTTTTATTTTCATTCGGTCAACGATTGCGCAAGCCACGCGACTTTTGACAATTTCAATGTCAACTGCATAATGACAATGAACTGTCATCGTGTTCGAAATAGCAAATAACAAGAGTGAATGGATAAATGCACTAAAACAATTCAAAGGACATTCCTGACATTTACGACAATATATCATTAGATAACAACAAAATATTCCCAATGATTGTTTTTCTCCATTTTGAAAAATGGAGGTAATTTTTTCCTGATGAATTTTCGAAAAAAAAATATTTCTTTCGCTCACCCACCATGAGTTTCTCGATAACCACCTAACTAATTTCATCACGAATAGGTACTTTTTTCAAATCAAGCTGAAAAAAGTTTTTCAAATGTAGCATACTTTTTGCGACATGTTGAATGAACACGCCATTAACTCAAATCGATGCACATTACTTTGAGTAAAGTAATCCTTGTCGTCTGTGTTGTCTTCTGAAAATAACAACCGACCTTCCACCCAGGTCAGTTATTCGCAAGAGAGTATTATTATTATCATCATCATCATTATGTATTCTGGAGTACTAATCGACAGCTGACCTGTTGGCCCAGCTCTGTTATTGGATAGAAAACGTTTTCAGAAACCAACATAATTAGTGCTTTACTCATTTCAACTAATTTTCCTGAACGTTCCACTTTCCAGAGCACGTAATTAGTTCTAATTAGTATCGGCATTCTGGGAAGAAAATACCCCACAACTTTCTTAAAACTCTAACATAAATCATACTGATGTTTTGCTAGCTTAAATATGTAGGCACCTCAAGTTGGCTCCGGTTCAGTTCAAGAGTATTCAACGACATTCCGTAACTCCGAAACTTCCTCTCAAATTATATTACAAGGTTTGTGGTAGAGCTTGTATCATCAAAATATTTCTCGGTTCGTAGAATAACGACTTTTATTTGGCAATTCCTCCAGTATATGTCTTTCTCCAGTTTGTGGAAGTTGATGTATGTGAGTTGGCTAGGAACGACTCGATATGGATATTAATATTGATGGTGTCCTTGCTAGGAGCTTTTAGTTTGTGAAATTATTTTGCCTAATTCTCTCTTTCATTCGATAGAATTTTCTCTTGTACTTCATCTTACAATTGATCAGGTAAGAACTAAACATGCGTCCAAGAGCTAGTGACGCACGTTTCATGAAGTGTTTGATGCACCTTGAAATGTTGTAATAGTATCTACTCGATAGATGAGCAGGTATACATGTGTTGGCTAGACCTACCTGTGCACACCATAAGAAAAAGGTGTGAAAAATTGCCCAAATAAGTGTTTGATTCAGAGGCCAACAAGCACCAATTGAAAGTTAAGGTAATTTCAAACACATAAATAAATAAGGCAGACACATTTCAGGGGGCCAAAGTTGTTTTGTTAAAAATACTTTATTCACGCTGAAATGGTAACGTCGTCATAATTACAGATAGTGAAAAATAATTATAAAAAGGCACCTTTTCCGGGGTTCACTTACTGGCAAACATAAAAATGAATGTTGCTTACAATAGAAAGGGATAGGTTGCGCGTAGCCGTAAACGTAAGTGAGACCAGCGTAGCTACGGTCTTTCTCTGCACTCTCATTGGCTGTTGGTCAGGTGTTCTTGCACATAGCTATACCAGTATACCATGGACCTATGAAGTAACCTAGCTGTTTACATCCTGGTCTGAAGTCGTGAATGGTCACAATCTGTAGTCGTGATATTGAGTTGGGCGTTGTCACATCTCGTAGGTGATAAGTCCTTATCATAGACAAAATTGTGTCACTATACGTATTCCACTAGATGAAAATCGAAGAATGAAGGATGGTGAACGTGACATTATCATGCAACTCAAACCTGTTAAAAACCTTATAAGTTTCAAAACCCAAACTGTATAAAAAAAATCATTACTTTCGTCTTCAAATGGTTGTGTAGAGTTTGTTGTGTCTGGTCGTTTGTCAACGCTGTTGAATTCAATGTTTATGATTTCCACAAAGTAAACTTCTGACTGTTCTGTCATATTCTGTCATTGCTTTTTTGTGAGATTATTGATGACATATTGTTTTTCGAACTCATTTGTGGTATACAGTGGTAGTATTATGGACACAGACTCCTAATGGTGCAATCTTGTTGGGTTTGCAAACCATCCATGTGTTCGAACCCGACTATCAGATTCAATCTGTTCAATCTGTTTTCGTCGAACAAAATGAAATTAATACGTGTATTCAAACCTTTATAATATGTGGATATAATCAAATAAACACCTCACGAAACATTCACTATTCCATTAGTTACCAATAAGTCCAAGAAATGACTTTCAAAATTTGGATTTATCTTCAGGTTTCCAGCTGATGTCACAGAAAAAGCGGCTTGGTTGAAAAAGTTGTGGATGAAATGTGCACCTGAATGTGTTCTAAAGTCGGTAAAAATTTGGTTAATTGGAAAACTGTTATTAAAAAAAAATTGAACATCGTGATTGTGGGCTCTCAGCCAATTGTAATGGTACCATTTTTTTTTGCGGAAATACCCTGTTGTCAAGATGACCTCTTCTTATTACTGGAAATCTGATATGAAAACCACAGTTGAACGTCTGGATTAAAGACCCTCAGCCTATTCGAATGGTACCATTTTTCTTTTGCGGATATTTTTTGCAATTTTTTTGCGAAAATGCTCTGTTGCCAAGTTGGTCACTTCGGATTACTGTAAATCTGATATGGAGATGGATCGAAGTGGACATTATTCTTTTCAATCAGGTGGTTCCTGCTATGACATTTTGCCTTTGCGGAAATGCGCTGTTGCCAGGTTAAAGATGCGGTAAATCATTCAGAGAAGCTTTATGAAAATTTTCAATGATGAGTATCAATATAAATTTTCAGCCGATTCTAATGGTTTCATTTTTGTTTTGAAGAAATGCGCTGTTATAAATTAACCAGAAGAAAGAGACAAGCACTCGGCGTGTCTCTTTCTTCTGACTGCCCACGTTTACGACCATGGACCGAATTTCTAAACTTGAAAAAGGGACACAACCTAACCTAACCGAACTAACCTACCTATCCAAGTTGCTGGTAATTCAATTTCTGATTAGTATGTAAAAGTGATATCACAGCATATGCATTTTGTAAATTAAAAGAAAGAGACACGCTGAAGAGACTGCCCATGATGTCGGCCATGGAAAATGGGACACAACTTAACCTAATCGAACTAACCTAGCTATTCAAGTTGCTGGTAATTGGATCACTGATTAGTATGTAAAGATAAAATCACAGCAGATGCTCGCTGCGTTCACATTTTATAAACTTCCAGCAGAAAGAGACACGCTGTAACTTTTGTTTCCGTGGAAATGAAGTTAATGTCAAACTACTTACCATTTATAGTCCGTGTTCGCGTGAGATGGAGTATGTTGATTTTTGACTGAGGATCCAGAACTTGAGCATTTCAACGTTGTTTCGCATCAATTAGTTATTTCAAGAATTTCTAGCGTATATCGTATATCAAGTGAGATAACCTAAATGAAATAAAAATGGCTTTTTGGTCCATGCGTCATCAGATATCCGAAATGAATAACAAAAATGGTATGTATCATTAGAATAGGTAGAGGGTCCATAATCGAGATGTTTAATTGTTTAACTGATTTTTTCCAAAGAGGTCAACTTGGCAACAAGGCATTTCCGCAAAACAAAAATGGTACCGTTATAATTGGCTACGTGTGGGTCCACAATCGCTACGTTGAATTGTTTTTCCATATCAGATTTCCAGTAAACCAAAGTTTAGCCCATGTTTTTATTGAATATGATTTTGAATTACCATTTTTCAGTCAATACTTCATTATTCTCCTTTTTTCAGTAGAGTGGAAAGACCCTTTATATATATATATATATATATATATATATATATATATATATATATATATATATATATATATATATATATATATATATATATATATATATATATATATATATATATATATATATATATATATATATATATAGGGTCTTTCTCAATATCTATCAGATGTAGTTCAATGTCCAGCGTGGCTTCTGCCGGGGAAGTAGTTGTTTTCTGTTAGACATTACAAAAAAGTAACTTCAATTTTATCGTAGGGTTTTTCCATTTCCAGAGGAGTCATATATTGATTCAATTTTCAATTGAGAATGTTTCTCTTTAAAACTTTATTGTAGTTGTGCAGGTGGGCACTTTGTGAAAAACAGGACACTGGCTCCAATTCTAGACGATTCTATTGGGTAAATTATCTACAGAATGTGGATATATGATGCAGGAGATGTGACCTATGTTCTTCAATTCAAACTGGAAGTTGAGCAAACATGACGCAGTATCCATGTGATGAACCATTTGCCATGATAAAGTTCTTCCAGAATACGTCGACATAGTTCATGAGTTCTGCAGACGCAAACGTCACGATTGTAGAACTACTTTTTGAGCCCTGAAGATGAATACCATCAAATTCAAATCTTGGGCAAGAATATTACAATTTTTTTTGAACATTATATTGATCCCAATCCCAACTAACCTCTGGAAATAATTGGCACAGTTGTGATACACTTATTATATTGCATATGTCTAATATTGACCATACTCATAAGACTTATAATACTAATGAATGAGATGTGAAGCTCAACCATAACCTCAATAGTTATTCTCACCTGTTTCTATACAACATATATTCAGGTTGATTATTACCACTTGAAATATCAAGCATTAACCACCTCACCTACTCAATCTAGCCTACTCAAAGTTTCCTATAAACAATTCTGTAAATATTGTTGTTTCTTATTCAATCAAAGCCGTTTTCCAATATTCCTCTTACTTTCCGAGAGAACTCCCAAACTTTTTTTTCAACTTGAATTCAGAATATTTTTAGGTTCTATCCTGAATACTTCAGTAAACTAATTTTTTTTAACTGTACATGATGCTGTAATTAATCCTTTACTTTTGGCTCAAATGTGTCTGGAAACACAAATAGGATGAAAATCTTATTTCTTCAACAATGTTAAAAATAGCCTCATTCACAGTATCACACACTTGGCAACACCTACTCCCGATCACAACAACAATATTTCTCAATTTTGACCTATATCACTCAACACGTAATCCTTCAAAATTCTCTAGAGAATCCAACTGAAAGCTTTTCGAACGAGAACTGAATAAAAATAACAATCGCCAACTGTTGAAAATATTTCGGTCGGAGAAGCAAATCAATTTAGCGGAGTAAGACATTTCGTGTCGTCTGCGAACTTTTGTCAATTTATTTTTATCGAAATGGTGAACTACATAACTGTTCGACATGGACTACTCCGACAACGATTATAAAAAGTTAGGGCAGTGACGGACCAGCTCGATACGTCCACATACTTAAATTATAGACAAATACTTCAATAGCCCTGTACGTTTTTGAGTTCTCATTGGTGATACAATCATGCTGGATGATTGGCTTCATTACCTCAGGCAAAATCAGCTTTACAACACTGGTGGCAGCAGTAGTTGTGGGGCGGCCGTTGCCGCAGCCTGGAAAGTAGGTCCCCATGGGTCCTTTTTGCAATCCCCTGTTCTGCACATATTTACATTACCTACTTCTCCTGATCTTCCTTTTCGAACCTCCTTGACCGTTGTAGTGTGACAATGAAGGGTGTGATACTGTTGGTTGTTTCAAAGTAGATATATTGAATGTTGAATACAATAAACTAAAAGTATGTATAGGTAAAGTCTACGGAACTGTATTCAGCTAGTTAGCGCCTCAATTCTTTCGAGACTACCCCAACTCAACTCAACTGACAACTTGACATATCTGAATCCATCATATTTTTTTTCACTACAGGGTGACTATATCACAACCGTCTCGCAAAGGTCGGTATTTTCGGCCACTCCACAGGTCGATTGGGCCCTATTTTTGGAGTTATTTAGACTCCAAAGTTTGACACCATAGTTTTCAATTCTCAACCTCCATAAGCATCGCACTCGCCAACGGATTGAGATGATTTTTCTTCATCTTCTTCACATTTGCGGCAATTGGAGCTGTTCCAATAAAGAGGAGTGGTGCTTGACGACTTCTGCCAAAGAACATGTTCACCTGCCATCCCGTTTCCTTGACCAGGGACCCATACCAGCTGAACTTCCTTCAGTTGAGCTAGTTTCGCAAGAGCATCTTCTTGTTCCTGTACAAGTGCTGAACTTGGTCTAAGATGAAAGATGGCTCTGAGCGCTGACTGATTATGAATTCTCAACTCACTCACTCACAGCTCAAATACCCCTTTCTTCCAAGAAACTGTGCGTATAACATATTAGCCTTGCTGGGTGAAACTTCACTGTATTTTATTTCCTCCGGACATTCCATATCATCTGCATTCCATATAGCAGAACCGACTGATTTCTTATACATAGTTCAATTTCATTTTGATCCAGCAAAAGTTGACCACACTTCCTATCAGTAAAGCGATCTTATAATGGAAGAAAACTAGACAAATAAGGACCCCAAGGATTTAATCATAAATGGGAAGAGGGCAATTTCCTCCGCCCACCACTACTTTCAGTATAAGGTCCCCTGGGATATCTCAACCGTTCTCCTTGTTAGCGATGACAAAACCCAAATGATCGTTTGAGGACATTAGTGCTGTCATTTCTGAATTTCTCGGAGTTTTGAACGAGAGCAGTGTTAGGCTAATGGGTCTGAAGAACCTTGCTACTCTAAAGTCTATTTACCCAGCTTTGGGGATGAAGACTACTCTTGCTGACTTCCATACCTTTGGAACGTACCCCAGAGCTATACTGGCCCGAAATATTCTTCTCAAGATTGGGGAGAAAAATTCCAGGCTCCTCTGTAGCATCTCCGAGAAAATTTCTTCAGGTCCTGCTGCTTTATATGGGTTGAGCTTGTTCAGTGTCCAGGATACGGCGTCGTGCATAATGACCATCTCCGTCAGTGTCCAATCATCTTGGGGGACCTGCTATGTTGGCAGAGCCCATTCGTCGTCGTCGACAGCGACCGGCAAGTGTACTTCCAGCAGATGTCAGTCATTAAAATGAAGGAAGGAGTCTATCAATGGAGTTTTGTGCCCATAATTCTGGGACACTGATGTTATTTCAGGAAAGAAAATATATATGGTTTCACCATGACCTGTAATTGTAATAGTAAGGGCCAGTTTCACAGGTCCCAGTTTACCGCCAGATTGATTAACTGATGGTTAGAATGTGACCTTTAACACCATTTAAAGAATGTCAATCACAGTCTAAACTATTAGTTAGTAATCTGGAGTTTAACTGGAACCAGTGAAACTGGCCCTCACCATCCAAACTATCAGTTAGTTATCTAGAGTTTAAGTGGAACCGATAAAACTTGCCCTTAGACTCCTATTTTTTGAATAAAAGCAGTATTTACTGCTTCGACCAAAACTTCTTTGGGTGCCTTCTCAACCAAAGTTCTGTTCATTCTTCCGGCAACATATTTTGTTAAGGTGAATATTGGACTGTTGGTTGGTAATGAATACCTTCTTTTCGTAAAAAAATTGTTCTCAAAACTTTGATTCGTGTATTCATTACCATGATGGCTTTATAAAACTTTTCAGTTTGATATATATCACTCGTTTCCTCATCTCTTAGAGAACACAGAATGACTCTGCTGCCTTGCACAGACCAAACAACGCGTCAAACAAAAGGGGATGCAGTTCAGGGGTTGAAAACGGTTTTTTGCGATTTGCGGCAAAACGTGACCTCTTAGCGGAAAATGTTCAATTGAAATGTTGTATATAATAAAAAAATCTAAAACTTTCGTGATCAATACTTCTCGACAACCCCAAACTAACTGTCAAAATGGCGAAAAATCGTTTATTCAGTATTTAATTTTTTTAACTTGAAAACTAGAAGTCTTCTCATTTGCGAAAACACCATGCTTATCCGACACACAAAAAAGAAATATGTCTACAAATTTTCGTCTGAACTGAATCATTTATAAACGAGAAAAAAAATACTGAAAAAATTGTTTTTTTTGCCATGACGGTTAATTTGAGGTTATGTCAAAAAGTTTTGAAAAAAAGAAGTTTTCGATTTTTTTGTTATCTACAACTTTTTTATTGAACATATTTCGCTACGAGGTTACGTTTCTCCGCAAATCGCAAAAAAACGAATACAACCCCTAAACTGCATCCCCATTTCACCATTATGAGTGTTTTCGTGTTTAATTTTTTCTTCTCCCTCAACAACATTCTCCACCTGTTTTCTTACCTATTAACTTTTTTATTTTAAACGTTTAGAAATGGTCTTGGCACCAGCCTAATACCGAAAAATCAATTTTCCGTCATTTTGACGGATAATTTGAGGTTATGTCAAAAGTATTTGGCACAAAAGTTTTCAATTCTTTTATTATCTACAACTATTCCATCGCATTGTTTTTCCAAGATGGTTACGTTTCGCCGCAAATTGCCAAAAAAACCGTCTTCAACCCCTAATCTGTATCCCCTTCTCACCATTTTGAGTGTTTTCGTGTTTAATTTTTTTTCTCTTTAAGTTGGAACCTCAACAAAATTCTACACCTCGTCCTTGCCTGTTACTTTTTTACGTATTTTAAGAGTTTAGACATTGTTTTGGCACCAGCGTAATACCGAAAAATCAATGTTTCGTCATTTTGATGGTTAATTTGAGGTTATGCCAAAAAGTGTTTGAAATAAAAGTTTTGAATTTTTTTATCATCTACAACTTTTTCTCTAGATGGTTGTGTTTCGCCGCAAATCGCAAAAAACGTTTTCAACCCCTAAACTGCATCCCCTTTTGTTTGACCCGTTGTTTGGTCTATGCAAGGCAGCAGCGCCATTCCGTGTTTTCCAAGCGATGAGGAAACGAGTGATATGTATCAAACTGAAAACATTTTTCACTCTTGGTGTAGTGTGGTGGGCTCTTACTCTATTATGGTAACCACTTCAACTTTTACAGTACCCACTTCAACTTTTTCGTACCCACTTCAACTTTTACGGTACCCACTTCAACTTTTATGGTACCCACTTCACTTCACTTTTACTGAAAACTCCTCAAACTTTTCACCTTAGTTTTGTTCGTCAGAAAATAAATGAACGTTTTTTGTGTGAAATCGTCAGTGAATGTAAAAAAGTTTTACTGATTGATTTTTCGGGCGTAGTACCGCAGAGGAAAATAGATGATGTAGAAGACATTTATTTCTTCATGAATGTAGTCTAAATTATTTAGAATCCAGTTTCTGATAGAAATTTGGCAGAGGTCGTCTTCGAAAGTAGTTTTCAATCCTTCCTTTCCTAATTGTCAACGTGAAATCTAATTAAATTTTGAGGCCAGGTGCGAATTTTATATCACGTATTGGAGTTTCAATTTCATTTCCATCGACTCGCAAACGGACACTTGTTTCTCTGATGGCTACAATATCGAACTTTTTTCCAGATGAAGTAGTTATGATTTCTTTATATTAAGGTACTTTTCTGTTTTTCAGCCACTCTCCTCTACCAAAGATGACCTTTAGCTGGTGATCCTTCCTCGATTCCTTTCTTGATTGGGAACGCAGATTCTTTTTTATTGTTAGTTATGATTTCTTTATCTTTAGGTACTTTTCTGTTTTTCAGCCACTCTCCTCTACCAAAGATGACATTTAGCTGGTGATCCTTTCTCGATTCCTTTCTTGATTGGGAACGCAGATTATTTTTTATTGTTAGTTATGATTCCTTTATCTTTAGGTACTTTTCTGTTTTTCAGCCACTCTCCTCTACCAAAGATGACCTTTAGCTGGTGATCCTTTCTCGATTCCTTTCTTGATTGGGAACGCAGATTCTTTTTAATTGTTTTCAAACTTCACAGCTTCTGTAAACAGGCGCTTTTCACAACGGCTTATAATAATCATGAAGACACATAAATATAAGCGCTGCCAAAAGACACCATTATTTATCTCGTGGTCGATTGTCAGTTGTTGGGCTAATTTCACTTTCTTGGTGCCTTTGCCACCGTATATAGGTAATCAGAAGTATGTGCACTCCTAGTCGGCTCCTTTGATGTTTCGGGTCAAGATTTTTTTTTAGGATGCGATGTGGCAATAGAGGTCTGCTGAAAACTGTTCTGTCTCCCTTAGTCTCAGGTACGGTAGTCGGCTACGCATGAAATTCAAGGTGGAGATGTCGACACAAATAAGGCGGGGAATGCACTTCTGTTAACCTTTATGTGATGCCTTTGCCTTCATTGTATTTTACCAGGACCAGCTGTTCGATAAAAGTAGCAACTCTTGAAAATCCTGTAGGTACATAGATTTTGGCGAGGCGACCCCAAACTTTTTTTTACCAAGTTTCAGATTCCTTATTTCTGTACAAATATGCGTTTTTGCACTTGACACCATTGCCGGAAGATGTTAATTACATTTACTCTCAAAGTCACTTCCTATTTCATTGGTTTTTGTTCCGCCCACAAATTCTTGAAAAACATTTTTTAAATGAATTTTTTTTATGGATTCAGTCACTCTACCTTTCGGATTGCTCTAGTGATACTATTGGTACTATAAAGCTTGCAAACCTGGGCTCATGAGCTGAGGTAATTTCAGTAACGAAAATATATATCATGACTTTGTGAACGTTTAATAACTAACTGATAAGTATCAAAAGTAACAAAACCTATTTTTCTCAATATACAACAAAACTTATGAAAAAGGGTCTCGAACGACCTCCTGATAATTTGATTTTCATCTTGTAACAAACACGCTGTAAACGGATTATTTTTATCGACTTAAATTGAGACAATAATAAACTTCTCTCCAAGCAAAATATCAACATTCAATAGTTATTTAATCAATAAGTTTATTAATGAAGGCGATTGATGATCGAGCTATTTTGAGCGAAGAGAGCGCGTTCATTTTTCAGATCATTTTAATATAAGATATGATTAAAATAATTTTTCGTCTACCTCACTCTTGTCGAAATAAAAGAATTCTGTAGCCATTTTAGCGTCCATAACATCTGAATTCGTTTATGTTTGGTTGCCCACGCGACAATCATGCATTCATAGAGAAATCGACCAATAATGATAAGTCGACCAATATTAGGAGTTGTTAATAGACGATTTCTCGAAATCATCCATTAGTTACAAACCGTTATTAATTGGTCGATTTCATTTGCTTTGAACGACATGTTAATACAATACAAAAAAATCTGTCCATTGACTTGTTCAAATGTAAAATTGAATATTGACAGTTGATTATTTTTATTCCACGCCAATTGGGATTGAGAGTAACTTTGAATCCGGTATAGTTACTTTCAATTCGACCTGGATTAACCCTTTAGCGCTCTCTGGTTGCTATACATACCAAAGATTTTTAAAATCCATAGTTCACTGACCGGTTACCCGATTGTGGTTCTAACGTGCAGAGTCGTGAATCTGGATGTTTGTTGGTAGGAATAGATACCGTTCAAGGTTATTATCGTTACAGTCGGCATTTGCCAGAGGAAGCGGTAGCATAAGCTACTGTAGTAGATTTAAACTCTAGTTAACTGACTAAAATAATTTATTTAACGAAATACAATGATACAATAACACAATACTCTAATTTACATAACAATCACGGAACTAGGTATTTATATTCGACTTTCACTTCACTGACTATCGTCTGTCTGCTGCGTCGTTCTTTTTATATTAATTGTTGACTTCCTAGAAATTTCGAGTAATTCCCGAATCGTCCAGATTATTTTTGGTGCAAGCGCATCAATAGTTATTCGAGGTCATTCGCTGATTACGTGATTGATCAGGTCCGGCATCGCCCGCAGCTTCGCCACACTACCATTGTGCAGTACGTTTGCCAGCGGCAAGTTATTTCAGCAGTCTGTTTAGCTTCAGATGGTGATATTTTCGTAGGTAATACCACAAGTGTATCGAAGATTATCAAAATATCAATTCCTTTGAATTTGAGAATCAACATAATTTGATTCGAAACCGAGAAGGAATTAACGATAATCACCGATAACACGAGTTGTATTTGTTAAGATTATTTCATGAATAAAATCGAAACCATTTTTATTTATTCACTATTTAATTTAAGTAGGAATATTAATCCCGTATTTAGTTCTGAAATTATGCAACTAACAAAACATTTACCTAATATTTCAAACATCCCTCTATTTCAGTTACCAATGACAGAGCGCGTCATTCGTAGTTTCGTCATTGCATGTCTAGTCTACTGCTTCTCGCTCGAGGTTATGCTTTGATAACATTTTGATTTAGTGATTTGATTAATCAACGAGTATGCAAAATTTGTCAAAAATTGTGAAGTTGATATGAATTAATAGTGAGTGCTTATTTAGTTTTGGTCAAAGTTTGGTGTTGTGTCATTATAGCAGCTTGCTAGTGGTAAGTTTGTGTTTTGATAATAACCAATCAAGAATCGAACTACAAAATCGAAAACACATCATATACATATCCAGTAACCAATCAAGAGCCGAACTACAAAATCGAAAACATGATGTTTTCATTTATCAACACAAAAATTTCAACCAATCATAACACGCTATTTTAGCATAAGTGAAATAATCGATTTCAATCAGTTCATAATTATTTCACGTCAGGTGAGTGATCAATAAACATTTATACCTAATTTGTATAGTCTGAAATTAAATTTAAATGGTTCTAACACGTAGAAGAGAGCAAATTCTTACTATTCAAACACCTAACCTCGAAAATTCACAAGTTTTCATTTCATTTAAAAAAATAAAACATCCTACTCGTTGGAACACCCAATAGTTCTGAAATATTGGAAAACATGTACAAAAATATTGTTGGCGTAATTTTTGCATATTATCATTGCGCTAGGAAAATATTGGCAATTTTCGATGAAAAATCATTGAACTTCGTATTTCGTTTTCAGTATGGCAAGAAATAAATTACTCACGAAGGAAGAATTGCAGGAAATGGTGGAAAATATAAGTGATTTAGAATATTGCTATTCTGATTTTGATGGCGATGATGATGATCATCAGAAACATCACTCATTTCTACTCCGACATCTGATCCACAACCAGGTCCTTCACATGAATCTGGTACTGTCAAGAGCGGGATTGAGAAGGAAATTAATTCGCAGTCCTCGATTAATAGGGAAGTAGATGAGTTTGATGACTCCGATGCTGATCCACTTCTGATCCAGATGATCCATCAAATAAGCTCGCCAGGTTATTTCCGCGAAATATGGATCCATCTTCTGGAGAAGAGGCAGACCCATCTTCTGAAGAAGAGGCGGAGGAAGAAGTAGTGCCACCAACGGCACCAACAGTTATTATGTTTGCATGGAAAAAGAAGGCTCTTGTTTGAAAATTGCAATTTCGATCAAACTCCTGGAGTGAATCATCTTGATAACTCCTTATTGAGACCAATACATTTCTTCAAGATATATTTCGACTAAGAAATATGCGACACTATAATCAAGGAATCGAATCTCTATGCTAGTCATAAAAATATTCAGTTAGAATTGGGTAACGAAGAACTGGATGCATTTTTGGGAATTATAATAGTGATGGGTTTTCATTGGCTTCCGACATTGAGATCCTAAAGGTCCAAAAAATGAGAATTTCAACGTCGCAAGGGTTACGAAGGTTTTTACCATGAAAAGGTTTCTGGAAATCCTATCATTTGAATGATAATGAGGAAATGCTCCAGCCAAAAACTCCAAATTTTGATAGGCTGTATAAAAAAGGCCATTAGCAACACATCTCTCGCAGAAATTTCAAGCTGCTTTCAAACCTCATAGGCATCTATAAATTGATGAAAGCATGTGTGCATTCAAAAGACGTGCATCACTGAAGCAGTACATTCCCATGAAACCGATAAAAAGAGGCTCCAAAATATGGGCTTTGGCGTCTTCGAAGACTGGCTACTTGCTGATTTTCCAGATTTATCAGGGCAATGATAATATGTTGGGTGAGCGTGTTGTATTGGAATTATCAGAATAATATCAAAAAAGAGTACTGTTTATATTTTGATAATTTCTTCACTACAATTCCTCTCATGAAAAAACTTATTGACAAAGGCCTTTTTGAATGTGGTACAATCAGGCAAAATCGCAAACATTTTCCTAAGAAGTTTTTGTGCGCTGATAAAGATCTGTGATCGAATCAGTCTGATTCTGTTGCATCAGGCGATATATCGGTACATAAATGAAAATTTCGTTGAGTAATAGACACGATTTTTCAAAGAGTAACAAAGTACTCTGAACGGTACCTTGTCCAGAAGCAATAGCTGATTATAATCGCTGCATGGATGGGGCAGACTTGTTCGATAAGTGTCATGTAAATTATTCCATCTCCTGTCAAGTCCAGACGTTGGTGGATAATTTTTTTTTATTATCTAGTAGATGCAGCAATTGTGAATGGCTAAATCATTTATGAAGAGACTCTGAAGGTCAGTGGTATGTCAAGCTACCACCAGTTACTGTCAATATGACAACTCACAGATTTTTTAAAATATTTTTCTACTATTATTGAATACATATCCAATGATAATCTGGAATGAAAAATCAAAATAACAGAAAAACATAGTTCTGCGCGTTGAAGGGTAAGGGTGGAATATCAATCTCTGATATCTGGGAAAAACTGAACTTAATCAAAGCGGTATAAAAATGGTGTATTATGATGCAGTTGTAGAAGTGAGTCTTTAAAGCACGCGCAACGAGTTTAAGGACACGTGTCCTTAAACTCGTTGCGTACAGGTATACCATACTCAATTTTTTATTTTGCCTGCATCGTCATCTGAAAAACCAAGCTGGCAATTAATTTTAGATCAGAATAATGTAGGTACCCTATATTTTATTACATCTAGTCAAGTAGGTGATGGACGTCTGATGACCTTTTGACTATTCACATAAGAACTGAAATTCGAAGTTGTTACCTAGCAGGGCGCGTTTTTCAATTTCGAAGATGTCGCACGCTTTTAAGTATAATAAGCTCATAGCACATTTTTAAGTACAGTTTTATTGAGGTCGACAATTGATTTTCGGGAACTTTCCCAATCACCCGTCGCGTCGGTCGGTCCGGTCCGTCACTAGAGTTGTGAAATTGGGACTAAAAGCGCAGAACAAATAAGTTTGTGGGTCGATACTTACTTTTTACATCTGGAAGATGCCTGAAAAGGTGGAATTTGATTTTTGTGACTGCATAAAAGAAAAGTGCCTTCTGGAATATTACCTAGGAAACTCTTCCATTGAAGTTACAAATCGAAAACCTCAGAATATAAATACTCATATTTGGGTTGCCTCTAATTCTAAAAGGGAAGTCGACCTAACAACGGAATCCTCTTAATAGTATTGCTTTCCAGAGATGGAACATACTTCCGAATGAGTCGAGAGTTGATTACTTATATTTCGGACATCCATCATCTTAATGGTTGAAAGATTTCTATCTCTTTAAAATTTTTTCACAACGTTTCAATTGCTTGAATCCGCAATCGTCTTCTGGTGAATAGTGACAAAATCAGATGCTCGCGACCTTTTATAGGTCTATAATTAAAGTGTAATTACGCGCGGTCTTGTGGCGCGCGTGGTTTCGCGCTTTTTCTCCCTCCAAAACGGACCATGAGCGGTTTCCATACGTTTGTAATTTCCACGCTTGGTTGACTGAAGGCACCATTGGCTTCTATGTAGGTGGTTTCCATAAATTTTCGTTTGAACCAATGTTCCTCTCTGTGAAGAACACTAGCTTCGTCCCAGAGAATTCGGTGGTGTTTTGTCCAGGCGTGGTCAGCAATTCCCGATTTCGATGTTTCCCCTCGTTGAGTCGTTGAGTCCACTTTTTTTTTGTTCGTTTCTTCAATTTTTCACAGGTAACTGATAGTTTTCGTCTATGGTTCATGGCCAGATTCAGATTGAACTTACACTTTCAACATGTACTGGTTAATATGAGTTGAAAGGCCTTCACGTAAATTAACTGGAAAAGTTGTTGTTACCTACCTATCTATATTTACGTTTCGAGCACGAGTCTGCTCATTATAATGCGGCGCCTTGACCCGTTTTGGAGATAGGGCTATGCAATGGTCCCAAAGGTGCGCTAGTCATACAACAATTTCATCCATTCAAAACAAGTGAGGGTTTCCTTTCATTACATTCACACGATGTGGCTACCCTTGATTACCTTTTTTATACACTTGGGAGTATCCAAAAAAGCTACTCTCCTCCATATCACAAACTTTAACTGAAAATTCATTTTATCGTTACACCTTGACTGCCGAAATATAAATACTGGCCTATCCATGGTGCCACAAAAAATAGTTACCGCGTCACTACCATTTAGTTATATGTTCACATATACATTTCAAATTTGAGGTAGTGGTATAGGATTGAAATATACCAGATTTTAATGAAACATTACTCACATAATTCTACAGGATGATTCAGAAGTGTTGACAACATTCTTATAGAAAGTTGCAGCTTGTCTAATGTCATCAATGAGAATCAAAAATCATTTTACTCAATTTTTCACTAGTGAAATGTACTTTATATTTTTCTATTATCTAGTAACAAACTGTATGCCTATTCCTCACTATCATAGCCTTGCCCTAAGTCTGATTTCGGTGTGGTAAAACATTCTAGCGTATTTTGTATTTTCGATACCACACCTCTTCATCTCTACTATTAATTGTGTCGTGAAGTTCACAATCATATCTACATTATTCGTCAAAATCATCCCTTCCTGTGATATTTGATGGATTATGACAATAAATTGAAATTTTTAATTTAAAAATTGGACACATTGACATATAGTGTTAACTGACAAGAAATTCGAGCAATACAATATAAATCATTTTTCATGTATATGGCAATACATTTCATCGAATACCGACAGGTTCTGAAAAATTTAATTGAAATAATATTGAATGCATAACTAATAGTTTGAATAGAGAAATAGCATATCTTCTCAATGATGTAGAACGTAACCAACTTCCAAATCAAGTTTTTTTAGTCGATGGTGTTCCATTCGGAGCATAAGAATATCTGTACCGTCCTCATTTTCAATTATATTCACGAATCAACAAGATTCATGTGTTGATTTATCTTGAATTACAAAATAATATAAGTTCATTATGGTTACCTTTATTTTATAACACCCGGTACAATATCAGAGCTTTAAGAAATAGTAATTTTAGAATAAATGTATTCATATTGATTACGACGACCACGTGTTAGAAAAAGTGTTTAAAGCAGCCGCTGTAGAGGTCCAAAATCGGGTCATTTTGACTGCTGTGGCACCACAGAAAAGTAACGTAGCGGTCATAATGACCACTATGGTACTCAAGGTGTTAAAGTATCAGTATATTCAACACCTACGACTATCATCTGTAATGTAAATTTTGTTCATGGTACCATAGACCTCTCACATTAAAGGTATATTTACACACATTAATCACTCCCCGACATCAGTCAGTCATTTCCTCCACAAATATGTTCTTTGTCTGTTCGGATAGCAGCTTGTAATGCCAGTGTATACCACAAAGATGCGACACTGCATCATTGGAGTTGGGTATACACAACCATGCAAATGCGAAAGGTTCTCATCGCGTGCTTCTGCAAAATTGAAGAAAATCGATGATGGTCGTCTGTCAATTTTGGTTGATTTGTCTTGGTTTTATTTTGAGTGTAAAGTTGCTGCCAGCGGTCCAAGCTTGAAATTTGGGAAATGAATTGTCATTAAATTTTTACTCTTAATCCCAACCTGAGCAAGCCAACCTGTCAGCAAATAAGTTTCAAGCTTTCAAACCTGAAGTCATTCATAAGCTGCAAGAACGAAATTATGATGATCGGCTTCGTTTTTGATTTTGAGTGCAGGAACGAATAAAAGAACATTCATTCATCCAGTATGAGCTTTTCACCGACGAACGTACATTCACATCAAATGGAATTCCTAGTTCTCAGAATAGCCGCTGGTGGGCAAACGAGAATCCTCATTTTGCTATAGAGACACGTGACCAATACGTGCGGTCATTTGATCTCTTCTAGTTGTAGTTTTCCAGTGGTGTCTTGGCCTGCCTCATTCCTTTCGATTTTTTCCAGTATTGCAATATTTTGTTATATACTACGTTTACAAGTTTACTGGTACTTATTCCGCAGAAGGGTTCAGGTACCAGAAATGGTGTTTCAGGCCCTTTTTTTGCCAGTACGTCTGCATTTCATCACCCTCCACTGCAGTGTGTCACAGAACCCATATAATGGGAGTTCCACTAGGCAATACCACATCATCTTGGAGTTGATCACGAGGGAGTTCAGGGCATTATTGGCTGCATGGCTATCTGACAAGATGCTTCTTTCTTGTCTGCGAAAATTGTTTCTCATATTGAACTGGGCGTATTTTCCGATGGCATAGGATTCCACTTGGAAAATGCTAGGGGACTTGCCTAGACTTTTGGAATTTAGCTACTCCTATTCCAGTTCCTTCTGTTGTGCTGAATCGATCTGTCTACCATTTAATAGCACTTTGATGTGTTACCAAACCGCTTCCTCGTCAAGAAATGCTGTGAGTTTAATCTCCTTATTCTAGAGAGATTTTTCAATTTTGCAAAGTAGGCTATGGAGCGCCACCTAGTAGGAATCTTCGGGTTGATAGGCGTGTCAGTAATACTCTAAGAAGATTGAGAATCTACATCAGAATCTCGTATATTTCTCCGTTCAACTAGTTTTTCCATCTCTTATAGCATGAACTATATGAGGCAAATTGGTTTGAATGCGTTGTAGACTGAGAAATGGTGACAGATTCCAGGTGACAATTTTCTCGTTTATGCCTTTGAGACCAGTGAAAGATATGAAATTTCTGACCAAAATGATGAAAAATTTGAGCGGTCGCCGCATGGCCTTCATATAAATTTTTTTCTGAAGTAGGTATCTAAAGGATCCTCATAGCAGAGCTCTACCATTAAAGTACCACCATTTCGTTTTGGATTAATATTTTTGTTTCATATTTTGTTGTCGTGTAGAGAATTGAAATACAATTCAATTCAATTCAATTGATGTATCACTCGATCCCCATAGCAATAGAAAAAAATCAAAATGGCGGACCGACGTCATTTTGAAAAAATTCACATGTTCTGTCAAAAAGAAGCTCACTAACTCCCATTTTATAAAAAAAATGAAAAAAAAATCCAATCCGTTCAAAAGTTAAAAGGGGTGGGATTACTTTATGATAGTAATAACATTATGTACCGCAATTTTGTTACGGATTGATGATTTTGTTTGAAATTTTGCTGTCGTATATAGAATTTAAAAACGTTTCGAAAGAGGTATCACTCGATCCCCCATGCCATTTGAAAAAGTCTTTCAAAATGGCGTCATAATTGATTTGCAAAAACATTGAAGATAAATGATACCGCATTATTTTCTTAATCTAATTGAGTATTATGACCAAATATTATTATTCCTCATTAAATATTACCGGAGGATATTTGCTTTCTTCTGTTAGACCTGGCAACATTGCTGGAAGCAAGATAAAACGTAACGTGTCATGGTAGTATACAATTGGACTTTCATCATTCTTGTCAGAATTTTCATATCTTTCGTCACCTGAAATCTATCACCATCTCCCAGTCTATTAGCCTGGGCGTAGGATGGTTTTTCTTGGCTTCGGTATGAAGATATCTTGTTGTAACATCGCTAGGTACTAGGTACAATTCTGTAAACCAGGTTCGTCATCCAAGCGTAGGGTATGTATAACAATATAAAATTGAGTACCATGTTCGTCACAATGGGATCGTTTCAAAAATATAAAAATTTAGGTATCGTATGAATTTGAAAATGTAAGCTGGCAAAATCATCAAATTCTATTTCTAACTGAACGATGGGCACATAAAAGTTATTCTTCGACGACACTGTCCTACAGCTCTTTATTCCAGTCAGGGATTGACATGGCTGCCGTTTTATTTCCGGCCGGCCAGAGTCATTAGCAGCGGTGCTGCTCCGAATCCAAAATCTCGGAGTTTTCAATTGCGTTTCACACTACACTCCGCCAAAGAAAAGTATTTTTCTCGCGTGTGAGTGATTTGAGAAATTGTTTTCACAACTGCGCGAAAACCTGGTCTCAATAAAGCCAATTCCGGCGCGAGTCGCAGAAATTTCGTTAGGCAACAGTAGGATGGAGTTGTTCCCTTCTTATTTTTATGTTTGTTAGGGTTGAAAGTTTTCTCGTTTAAGGTGGCTCGTACAATTACGGCGCACGAGGATTTTGTACAATGTGTTCCTTCAATATAAATTTTATTGGCTCGCAGACTAGAGTAATTTCGTCGCGGTGAATTGCCTCCAAGCACCGCCATCATTATTGCAATTATAAGTGAGCTCTATTGAAGTGACTCTTGTGGAAGTTGATTTTTAATATAAAATAATTGGACGCGCTCAGATTTTTACCTGATTTTTGTCGAAACTATAGAATTTGTGTAATCTGATATGAAAAAGGATTGACTATCTTACGCTCTTGTCAAATGAACCAATCAGGAACTCTAGTCTGGTTCGGATTATTGATAATGCCAAACTTGACTTCTGACTCTGATTGGTCTGCCAAGTTCTGCGTTTCCAGATTTGTGTATGGGACAGTTAAACGTCAAATATAAGTATAATCACGATTTGGTATAAATTCTATCGAATTAACACCTTGAGTGCCATAGCGGTCATTATGACCGCTACAATACTTTCCTGTGGTGCCATAGCGGTCATAATGACCGCCGATTTTGCACCTCTACTACGGCTGCTTCAAACACTTTTTCTACAAAGGAATCGTGGAAATCTATATGAAAACATTTAATCTCAAATTGGTATTTCTTAAAACTCTGTCATTGTACTGGGTGATACAGAATATATGTCAAATTGAACTCGTGCTTTTTTTGTAAGTGATGAATCAACACATGAATCGTTTGTGATTATGGTTGAAAAGAGAACGGTATCGATCTTTTATATTCACCGAATGGAACATCATCGACTTAGAAAGCTTAAATTGGAAATTGGTTATGTTGCAGGCAAATTCGTCCACTTTTAAAATT
This sequence comes from Chrysolina oricalcia, assembly GCA_944452925.2. NCBI lineage: Eukaryota > Metazoa > Arthropoda > Insecta > Coleoptera > Chrysomelidae > Chrysolina > Chrysolina oricalcia. The sequence goes on from OX101818.2 coordinate 19,533,927, forward strand.
TCTAGTTATTGTGAAAATCCATTCCCATTTCAACTCTATTTTGATTCAATCTTTCTGGTTCAAATATCACAAATTATATAATAAATGGTTGTGAACTTCACGACACAATTAATATTAGAGATGGAGAGGTAATGATATTAATTCAGCTCAAAACATGTAAGAATATTTTACCACACCGAAAGCAGACTAGGACAAGACTGTAAATGTAAGGATTGTGAGGTAGGCCTACTTACAGTCTATTACTATGGATAATGTTCAAAATTGAATTAATCCTTCAGAAAAATGTACAAGTGATTTTACTACTGAAAAATTAATGTTTTTTTGGCTCTTACGGCATTCTGTTCTGTTAGAGTAGACGATGGACTTTATTTAAAGATATTTTATAACTGATTAAGGAGTATCTTGTTCTTGGGTTACACGTAGGAGTTGTGTTTTTTGAAGGGCTTTTTTATTTTAGGATAAATCTATTGTGGTGAACCAGCGTTATATCGGAAATAATTGCATTTTTTTTTACAAATTTAGTGAATTTCTGAGTAACTAATTATAGCCAGACATCAGAAACATCTGCATAAGCTTTCCTTTTATTATGCTGTATAATATTGATCCTGGTTCATCTATTGCACATCTTAATATTTCAATCTATTTGATTTTCATATCGCTTTCATCAAGTTGAGAATTTCTGACTCATTGATACCGTGTTTGACGGTGTTTGGTATTGAGTCCGAATATATCCTATTTAATCTTCCACTAAATGACACAAATTACGAGATCATTCTGTATTAAACAAATATCATCTATTCGCAAACTTTTGTTTTCGATTTCGTCATTTATAAGTACTCTATCTTAGTGCCTGAAAAATTATGATATAGTGACTTCTTTCACCAACAAGTTTGGTATCAAGCGATACACTAAAATCAAAATGATCAGCAATGGGTCTTCTGGAATATGAAAGTTTATTAGACAAAAACAACACAATGTTTGTTGCGACTGATGTATCAGAAACACGTTCTTTCACAAAATTAATTTTCAAATTTCATGTAGGTGGGTATACTAATTTCCACAGCACAGTTTGAATAGTTTTATTATATACCTGATAGGCTTTTCTGAGAAATATTGCTTCATAATCAACCGTCCGCTGAATGGAACTGGCGATATGTTCATATCCACATAATTACATAATGTTTCTCCAGTTATGAATCTCATTTTATGTAATGTGCCAGAAAAATGGAAAATCACATACTCTCAAAAAGAATTGAAATCCTTTCTTTGTCACGATTTGTGGAGCGAACAGGTTTCGAAAGGACATATCGGTTGGCCAATAATTGGCAACATGTAGCTTATGATCTTAACCCTTCATATTCCCTGTGAGCCTGATAAATCCCAGGATTTTATTTCTACAGGTTGAGGTCCATTCATGAAGCCTTGACTGAGTAGAAGTACCATTGTCATTCAACCAAATTTGATTGATACAGAGATTCAATCTTATAAGGTTGTTTCTTTACACTAACCAAACAGAATTCAGCTATTCAGACTTTTCGTTTTTAAACTGCAAAATTTCATCATTTTCATTATCGGTAATGGCTTCAGATTCGTCGTTTTTTCATTTCAAAAATTGAATATATCTTCTTAATTTTCTGGTTCATCATTCATCATCATTTGGTATGTTTTTGGACATCGAAGCCAACGAATTTTTTCAGTTCTTTTTTTACCTTTATTGAATGTTTTTAGATATTTATTGGGAATACCAGAACGTCTTCCCAGAAATATTTAGATTATGTAAAATCACTACTTCGTAAAATGAATTACACTTTCATGTTTTAACAATATTATGAATAAGCTGCCAATCAGTGAATTTACTTTCTGGAATAATAACAACATTCTACTAAAAATTAATTGTAACCGCTGACTTGATCACTACCGCCACATGACGAGCCACTGTGAAAAGCCAATTTGGATATTATATTTCATAAACTCTCAGTTTGAAAAGTTTACTACAGAGTTGGATATCTTCCTGTTACTCAAAATACAATTTACTCATTTGCACTTCTACACTTTTATAGATCATCTTGAGAACATTAATTCATTTTTAGACCACAAAATTCATTTCAAGGGCCGAATGTCCTTCATAAAATCAAACTTCTAATCAATATGTTGAAGGTGTTCATGTGGCTTGGTCTATTCGTCCATAAAATTCACCAGAATTAATCATTTTATCATTAGAAGTCAGTTAATAATATATTTACGTTCCGAATTTTATTGTTTTTGTGCATTATTTATTCTTTTTATTTGGCAGTGAATACATATTATTCTGTATTTATTATCATTTTTGACTAAAAAGACAGGAATATGTGTATGAATCCATCCCTACACCCTACCAACTACATTCGAATTGTTCGATTCGAATATTAATCTTTTTCGATTTCAGCTCCATCTAGTGGACGCTTATCAACAAACCATACATTATTGTAATGAGTATTCTGAGAAAATTGTTAAGCTGATGAAAATGGACAAGGTGCAATTTTCTATAAAAAAGTTGTCAGCACTTCTGACTTGGCCTGTAGGATTATGTCAGAAATGTTTCAATAAAATTTCGTATATTTCAATCCTATACCTCTACTTCAAATTTGAAATCTCTATGTGAAGCGATAACTGAATGGTAGGCTTATCTCATAAATCACTGTTACACAGTACCCGTTCTCTGTGGCACCATGGGAAAGTCAGCATGAATTTCTCGGCAGTCAAGGTGTTAATCAATGTATCCTGTCTATTGAAGTTTATTAATTTCTCAGATCAACTTATTACACTTATTCGCAAATTTCTTCTAATTCTGCCAAATTTTATACCTTTCATTTTGTTTGTGAAATAGTCTAATAAAATTCCACTCGTGATTGAATTTATCTCATCCGTCTTTTATTTCTGAACTCAACTGAATTGCTTCGAAAAAAACACCACTCGTCCTGCGGACTCCTACAGCCGTATGCATAGTCAATTCCAGCGACTCGCCAGAGTTTCGCCGCTCGCTACACAAGAACTATAATGCACAGTCGAGCTCCAAAAAAGTGGTACATCGCCAGCGTTTCGCCAAAATGTGACTTATCGCGTAGTTGTCACTTTTTTGGAGCTCGACTGCGCATTATAATCCTTGTGTAGCGAACGGCAAAACTCTGGCGAGTCGCTGGCGATTGACTATACATACGGCTGCTAGTGTTTTCTCGAAGCAATTCAGTTTCGGTCAGAAATGAATCGACAGACATATCGTGAAAATTTAATCACTCGTGGTATTACAACTGAAACCTCAACTCAATCTTGAAAAGTCTATAAAAATTTAAATTGAATGTTTGAATTTGAATTTACTTAGATATTCCAGGACAAGGTGACAATGATAATTTTCAATTCACAAGATTTTTCATTGGAGGAGCTTGGAATACTTTGTGGACGTGCATTCATTGATTAGATAATGAATACTTCATTAGACTGCTCTGAACGAACGATTTAATTGGATTTTGAACTCTGTACACGTGTCCAAATCACTACATACGGCTGCCAACTTTGGGAAAGTTTCTGTGGTTCACTTGATTTTTGTTCTACCAGAACGCAAGATTGCCACAGAATTAGTTTTTCATTATTTTGACAATGAAGTAGAAAGTTCATAAAAAAGTTGAAGTTTCTAGAAAAAAGTCGACATATCGAGAACAAAACCTTTGTGGACCTGCTGAGCATTCATTATTCAAAATCGATTCCTGTTTTCTGTTTAAAAAAACGTAACACTAAATAAAATGCACGTAACTTGTTGTTTGCTGTCTCAAAACGTCGACAAGCAACGACTCGGGGTCGCTTGGTATACAGGCTGATTCACGGTGGATGGCACATCAGACGTTTCTGGTGAACCAGACAACGGATCACTTTGAAAATTTGATGGAGGGCATATTCGGACATTCTCTAGCCAACTAAAATATTTACGACAATGCGGTGTTGCCGCTTCTATTAGAGAGCAGTAGCAACTTTGATTTTTCAAATGGAACACTCTGTATATAATATTATTTTTAGAATCTCCAACAATTGCCCGACAACTTTACTTGATATTTCCCTATACCTATCTGTTACCGTTTTCGAAATAAAAATTAATTTCAATTTTTTTCTTCGAAAATCATGACTTCTAAAAATGCCGAAATCTTTTAGTTAAGAAGTACTATGATATCGAAATTTGGTTTGGAGTTAGGTGATACTCGGACACTTCCCACACGTCAGCCTAATCTCCGTTACTTCAATACAGGGTGGTAAAAAACTACAGTTTTTTCGTTTGCTTGAAAAAGTTGCTGAAATTTGATTATTTTAAATAGAACACCCTGTATATCATTGAAAATTCGGAAAGCTGCTACAATTTGCTTTCTTTCTATGTATATCATACCTATACCTAACTAGTCAAGTTTCGGACTTATGAGCATTTATTTGTGAAAATGTCCCTTCAGAATGGTATTTCCATTCGGTATTTGGTAAGCAGGCCATGATTACTATTTGACAGTAGCGTTGTGACATTCTCCTAATAATATCGACATTTTCGTCACTTCAGAAGTTGCAAATACCTTCAAAACGATGGAACAAAACTATTCAAACGAAGTTCTTATGAATTTGTTTATTATTTTTTGACAGTGTGACAAAATTATCAGCAGAACATGTAGAAAGTTCAATGAAATGTATCCGAATCTACCGCCAATGAACCTCAAGAAATTTATACGAATTCAGAACAATTTCAATATGTTTGGATAAACTTTTCTAACTAGATTTAGCATCCCGGTGAACATTTTTTAAATTGTTACATATGAGGAACACAAACTTGACGTCTAATGAATGATGGTCAACATCATCAAAACGTATCCATTATACGTATTTTCTGATGCGATAAGTCCCAATTTTCAGCGTTATATCAACGTCATACTTCAATGATCATATTTTCATCATCAAAATGACGTATCATGCTCAATGTCCAAATGGCATATCATAACATATGTCAAGTAACTTATTCAAAACTTATGTTATCAATACGACGGTCTTTTCTGAGGCAATAAGTCCCAACTTTCGGGGGTAATACCACGAGTGCTCGCAATACTATCGATAGTAATTCTGTCAGAAATCAACGAGATCAAATTGCTTGGTAACACCACGAGTCCTTTAGGACGAGTGGTGTTACCTCAAAGCAATTTGATCGAGTTTAAGATTTCTGACAGAATTATAGTTAGGATTGTGAGCACGAGTAGTATTTATTGAGGTAATTTCACGAACCAACAAAGTGAAAAAAGTTCCTTTGTCGTGAATTCTTCAATAGTTATAGATAATGACTGATAGACATGCAGTCTGTCAGACTGACATTCAGATTAGTAGCAAGATGATATATTCTCCGTTGTTGTTTGGATACGTGGTTGCCATGCCAAAGTGGTATTACCGGGGGTAATACCACAAGTGCATTGAAAATTACCGATAATTCTGAAAAAAACGTGTTTTTTTTTTTAAACAGCACGAGTTTATTTTTTTCGTTGTTTCAAAGCATAAATTGCCCGACTCCTCCGAAGGAGGAGTTGCAGTTTTTTAAAAAAACACATTTTTTTCAGAATTATCGGTAACAACGAAAAAAATAACCGAGTGCGGTTTTTTATAAAAAAAACACGGTTTTTTCAGAATTATCTGGTTAATTTTCAATGCACGAGTGGTATTCGGTAGGAAATTTCACACCTCACTCTTATATGTACACTTGTAGGTAGATGACACATTTGAAGTCTCACTTCTGACATTAAAATCGCGCGACTTCACTTGAATTGACATCTAATGCGATAATTGCACTGCCGTGACGCGAAACGCGTCACTACAGTGCAATTATCGCTGTGAGCCAGCGGTAATTGCATTCCTCTTATGGACGTTTTTACACGTGAGGGAAATTTCCGGCTCAAAAGCTAGGAACTGCGTATTATCGAGGCATACGTTCCTTATTGGTCCTAATATTGCAGGACAGGAGGGTTTCATACGGCAAGTGAAATTATCAGCGTTGTATCAACGTCATATTCCAATGTTCTTATTTTCATCATCAAAATGACGTGTTATGCACAGTGTCCAAAGAACATATCATAATATATGTAAAGTAAGTGATTCAAAAGTCATGCTCCCAATACTACGGTCGATATGTCCCAACTTCCAGCGTTGTTACAACGTCATACTTCAGTAATCATATTTTCATTATCAAAATGACGTATTATGCATAATGTCAAACTAAAAATGATTATCACGTTAAATGGTAGGTACAGGCTAAGCAGCCTATTAGACCTTTTGTGCATGTAATCATGATTACCTCCGGGGTCCAATAACCAATGGACAATTCACTAAATCTTTTGATAGTATTTATATACTGTTACCGAGTTTGAGATGATGCTTCATCACTATTTTATGACGAACGAAAAATATGCATATTTCGTCTGATACTAGGAAAACTTTGAACGGACAATATTTGTAAAGATATGTAAATGATACGTTTACATTTGATTTTCAAAATTATCATCACCCAGGAGATACATCAACGATATAATAGTTTATATTGATTATTTTAATCAATAAATGAACATATTCCTTCGGATATTCAACTCCCGTCAGGCGAAGTATGCAAAAAATTACCCATAGTTATTTGGTCATAAAATGGATCGATTCAAATATAATATTTTCATTACTATATCCGAAATATTCATATTTTGCCTGATGTCAGGAAAACTTTGGAGAGTCAATGTTAGACAATGTTGATATTCGATTTTCAAAATCACCATCACTCTAGAGATATATTGATAATATATTAATTTTGATTGATCATCAATAAGTGACCATATTTTTCCAGGTATTCAATTTAATTTGGAAAAAATATTCAAAAATATTTGGTTATATTTGGTCAGAAAATTTATTAATCTGAATAAAATGTTTCCATTACTATATTGTGGAAAATTAAAAATACACATATGATGATGATACACATAATGAGTTTTTTGTTTTCGGTCACGTGACATCAGATTCAAAATTATTAATGTAACACCCTGTGTATTTTGACATTTTTATGTTCCTCCCGATGAAACAATTTCAACAAACTATCACACTTGTGGTATGAAACGATCAATTAAAAAATACCGGTACTTCAATATCCTCTGTCCCACGACGTCTGAAACGAGCAATTGTCAAATTATTGAGGTTTAGGGTTACCCTGTGTATTTGGGCAGTTTTATATTTTATGTGATATGTGATATTGAAGTACCTGTATTTCTTGAATGAATCGTTTAAGACCACAAGTGTGATAGTTCGTTGAAATTGTTTCATCGGGAGGAACATAAAAATGCCAAAATATACAGGGTTTCCCATTAAAGATTTTGAATCAGATATCACGTGACCGAAAACAAAAGGCTCATTGGGTAACATAGTATAAAAATATCTGCAGCAATTGCTTCAATTCAGAACCCCAAAATTACAATTCTCCACTACTTTCGAGTTCCGAGATATTTCCTGTCCAAAACTTCGTGGGAGACCCTGTATATTAATGATATAATAAATTTTATTGATTATTTTGATCAATAATTATATTTTTTTTCGGGCATATAACTTACGTCTGGCCAAATATGCAATAATACATATTTATTTTATTTGGTCATAATATTGATTATATTGACGAAGGTGTATTTACGACTATATTTAAAAAAAATTGAAATTTTCATATTTATCTTGATGTCTGCAAATTATTGAAGAGACAATATTTGAAAAAGTATTTATTCAAAAAATATGTGCATATGCAATCTTCAAAGTTATCATCATTCAAATAATGTATTCATTCATGATTAGGCAGTACTGATCGTTTGATTTGATCAAAAATGCAACATAATTGAAATGTGTTAAGGCGAACGTTTGAAGTAAAATGGTTTAGTTTTGGTATATCATATAGTCATGAGTATGACCGATTATTGAAGTACGTATTGGTTAAGTTCATTCAACGTAACGCATGAGACATCTGTTGAAAACCATTATATTACTTATAATTGTAAAGTTGAATGTTCACCGGGTAGTTTCATTCATAAGAAGTGAAATAATAGTTATTTATTAAACAAGTGAAAAGAGTAATAGATTTTATCTCGAAGTGGTGTTGTCTCTCGACAAAAAAACCGAGAGTTAAAATCTAATATTTTTTCCTGTATAATACACAATTTTTATCTGTGGCGGGAAAAACGACGATTTATTATTGAAAAAAACATATTATCACAATATTTTGAAGTCAGAAAATTATCGAAGTGAAATTTGAATTTTTAAACTGGTAGACTGTTTTATTTATTGTTACAATTAGACCTGCCTTGCCAAGGAAACCTTTAAAGTCTCATCAAATGAGTGAATACTCAGTGATTCAAAAGTAAATATACTTCCGACACGCAAATTCCCTAGTTTTTTTATATTCAAGACCTGTGATCACACCTCTGACACCAAAATCCTTTTAAGCCCCAGCCTTCGGGAACTCCAGCAAACAAATCGTTGAACACAGACAAACATTATTAAAATACATCAACTATAGGAACGGCACTTTCAAACTGGATGAAACGTGAGTAACATGGAAACCTCATCATTGGAATTTTGAATAACCCTGCGTAATGCTCCCCAAAGTTCAGAGACGCTAGACTATTCAATCCTCGGAGGGCACTTATTGATATTGACAAATGTCGTTTCCATAGCGACGGGTAATAGGCTGGCGGAGTTAGCACAAACAAGTTATTTCCACAGGGAATTGTCAACAGAAGACTTCATCCCATAACTCAATTTTTATTCTGAGCGCTTATCATCGCAACAACCTGATGAGTGCATGAGTGGCCTGTGAGGGTCTCGTTTCGTATAAGAGCGAACTTCCTCCAAGAGAATAAACTCCTTAAAAGTTTACTTTGTCATCTTTGTAAAATCCTGCAGGGCCGAAGCTTCCATAATAATTATAGTAAGTTAGGTACTTATCTCGACAGAAACAGTTTGTGAAATATTCATGGAAAAAGTATGAAGGCCTGAGGACAAGTCGGAATCGGGTTTTATTAATAAATTGTTTAGTTTCGAAGTAAGGATTCGAAGGAGTTTTGAACAGGACGATAGGCTTCATATCGATCTGAAATGTAAACAGAAGGTTTGAGAAAGAAATATAATGTCACATTTTTGGTGGACGGAAAGTTATTGACGAAATATCAGAATGAGAGTAATTGGTGGATTCGCCTGGATGACACGTAAAATAGGGTAATGGAGAGTAAACTTGGTGACACTTCATATTCAATACATAGCTTCGCAAATGATAGTACTCTGTTCATCAATTCTTCTTCCAGAGCTCATGTATCAGACCCTTGACATAATTCTATATAAAATACTTTAGCATTCGATTTCACTGAAAAAACTGATTTTAGAGTGCCTGATTGAAGTCATCCGTTTTGATTCTCGGTATTAAAATCTATTGCCAATAGTGCATCTGAAAACCTTGATTATCTGTATCGTGCCAAGAACTATTCCACATCCCGTCAGCTGCTTTTGATATACCGGATAATTCAGCCAGAATTTGCGGCCCTTTAACTTTCTGATTTATAATAATAATAATAATAATAATGGGTCTTTATTTTTCTTTTACAAATACAAAAGTTAATGTAAACGATTACCCTTGATGTGATGTTCAACATAGTTGTTCTTCCACATAACCCCCCACAGGTACCAACCAGATAAAAAATCGATACCTAACAGGTGCTAAACATAAGGATAATATTAACAAAAGAATTACTCTTATTTACTTACAAAAAAATATATAATAAAACTCCAACAACAAAAACTATTGATTTGGTCTTAAAGAGAGTAAGTGGGCTTTCATATATTTTCGGATAGAGAATAGTGTATTTTTGTTTTTGATATATTCTGAAACAGAGTTGAATATCTTTACTGAAACATAAGAGAACGATTTTTGAAACGTAGCGGTGGAGTGGGCAGGTATATTGTATAGATTACAAGTTCTAGTAGTTCAACTGTGGGTCTGAAAACCTTTTATCAGCTTAGAATAGAGATATCTCGGGGTATGAAACCTGTTGACCTCATAAATAAGGCAAGTCATGTGGAGGGTGAATCTTTCATAAAGACTGAGCCAATTTGATCTGCGAAACACATTGCTAATGTGGTCAAATTTCCGAAGGCCAAAACAATATGTAATGCATGAATTTTGTATTTTTTGTAAGTTATTTTTATCTCTGTAGGTCAGAGCAGGCCAATATACCACGTTACTGTACACCAGAGATGACAAAATCAGAGAATCACAAAGTTTCAATTTTAACCCGGTACTCAGAAAATCACGGTGCATATAGAGCAGTTTGAGTTTTCCATAAGCTTTCTGTATAAGAGAATTCACATGTCCGTTGAACTTTAATTCATTGTCCATCTGAAGGCACAAATTTTTACATTTATCTACTGCTACTAATCTTGAATCATTAATCCTAATTTCAAATAGCGGACTAGCAGCAAGAACCTCTTTGTCTTTACCAAAGATCATGAACTGAGTTTTGTTTTCATTGAGAATGAGGTCATGCACATTTGAAAGTGCAGGAATGTAGCTCAAATCAGAGTTTATTCTTTCGCACGCAACGTGTACATCATTGATTGAAGAAGATAAATACAATTGTGTGTCATCCACATATTGGTGGGTGGTACAAAATTCGATACTTTGTGGAATATTTGCAGTGTAAATGGAGAACAACAGAGGCCTAAGGATATTTGAATCCATTCATGCTATAATATCAAACATACCAAATTCCTTTTCAACCTGGACTTATTACCTCACTCTTCGAATTGCTACCACTCAAACTTGATAATATTAAGCAAAACCATCCTATAGCTGAAGTAATCATAATGGGAGATTTCCACATGCGAACTACCTGGCTCAAATTTTCCAACAAAAAAGACGAGGCAGGTCGTCAAGCTGAGGCCTTCACTATCACACTCGCATTCCTGATCTCAACCAATTCACCACCAATTCTGATCTATACAGTATATAAGTTTGTGCTCCACTTGGGAACTCCGACCACAACCTCATCTCCAGTCTTTGCTCTTGTAATAAAATATTGAGACGTCACTGGTCGCGTAACAAAATCCATTTCACTGAGCAAGCTGCCTCCAATATGTTCAGATACCCGAGCAAACGGGTCTAGGGTATGATCAAGTTGAGTTACAAAAAATCGCACACCTTTGAGTACGCGCATACCGGTCATTGCCAGTGGCGTGCGGCTTAGTAGTAATCGATCGATATTCTAAATGCAAAATATCAAAAACTGATAGTAAGAAAAGTTGTTTGCAATTGAATGATAGGTATATCATTTATTTATCTAGTTTGGTTCACCAATTACTGATTTTGATTTCTTCAAGGAATCTGGCATTATTTCGTCCTTCCATTTGACTCATATTCAAGAATTTGTTAGGTGAATCAGGTAACTGCGTTGACAGATAATTAATGCTCATTCAGTAACTTACTACTCAAAAATTATTGTGGATAAATCCCATTAAAAATTGACGCTATTATTGGCCGTTTATCACTTAGTCGCACGCCACTGGGAATAATCGATATGCGCGTACTCAGTCTTTTTTAATGCATCAACTTCTACGGGAATGAAATTTTCTGAGAAACTATCAATAGAAAAGTTTCCCATACGGTTCCAACATTTTGGTGGACACTGTATATGGAAATAGGTCGATCGATGTATTGTTATTCTGAAAGTAAAAAAACATTGGGCGAGCAAGAGAATGTTTTTGCTGTTTTTGTGACCGTTTCTGCCAATAAAGATAAATCCACATTCAGCGAGGTTTCTATTTGTACGGGGTGATCACCCAAATAATGTCACTCAATGGGAAAAGTTATATGTAATCAATTAGGAATATAGAACACGAAATAGGATTTGGAATGCCAAGACCAGTCAAGTAACGACACCTTTCATAAGATCTTACAAGTAAAAATCTTGGAAGGTGGGACCATCCCCTCTTATCATTTTAACGATTTATAGACCTGGACCGCTGTGAACTCTGAGAACAAGAAGTTAGTCGAAATGTAGTTTCCGAACCAGTGGTCGAGTTGAAAATTATCAGGTCAAGTCCTCAACTTTGACCTGAGACATATTATCCGATATGTTTACTCAGAGTTGAAGGGTTTCTGAAGTATCTTCATTCATTAATAGGTATCATCAGTTTTAGGTATTTAAAGATGATCTAACATGCTAGGTATTGTATTATATTGTCAAGTAAATAGGTCTTTGTTTTGAGTTAACGAAATATTTTTTCGAGTCTGTTCTAGTATAATCATTGAAATTTCCACTATTTTGGCGTTAATGATGAAAGTAAATTATATATTTCCGTTTTTCTCGTGAATATTAACGTTCTAGTAACATATTCATACAACTTCATATTTATTTTATCTGCTTTTGCCTTAATTGTAGGAATACTTATCACACTATATGTGGTCAGAGACAGAATTTGATGTCATGTCAAAGCGACAGTTAGGCAAGTAATGACCCTGGTTACAAAACGTTAGTTGTAAATCCTGTTGAATAAAACTCTTTAATAAACGAGTATTCATTACATGGTGTCAGGTGTAAATCGTTAAAAGATGACAGAAGAACTAAAATTACGTGAAGAGCTGAATCAGCTGAAACAAATTATTGCGTACAAGATATACATATTGGCCATCAAGGCGTTAAAAAATGCAAAGATATAGCCCGCAATAGCGTTTGGTGGCCGAACATAAATAAGCATATAGAAGATATTGTGGAAAATTGTAGACAATGTTTGAAACACAAGCTTTCAATTACTGAAACATTGTTATCTACTGAAATACCATGCTCTCCTTGGAATACCTTAGCAGCAGACCTTTGTGAATACAGAGCAGAAAAATATCTCGTTATTCAAGATTACTACTGCTGCTTTCCAATAGTGCATAATGTCACAAAATCAACAAGTAGTAAATCAATCACTGAAAAATTCAAGGAAACATTTTCTTTGTTCGGGATACCAAAAATTTTGAGAACCGACAATGGTCCCCAGTTCGACAGTTGGGAATTCAGAAATTTTGCTAAGAAATATAATTTCGAGTGGAAAAGCAGTAGCCCTTTATATGCTCAATCTAACGGTCAAGCTGAGAGTGCGGTAAAATTGATAAAAAATATTATTAAGAAATGCGATGATCCTCATCTTGGCTTATTGGCATATCGCAATACCCCACTTTCCTGTGGCGTCAGCCCAGCACAACTTCTGATGTCGAAGAAACTACGAGATATACTTCCCATACATGACAAGAATCTACAACCAGAAGTTTTCGATCATGAGAAAATAAAAGAAAAAATTACATTGGTGAAACAAAAATCAGAAAATTACTTCAATAAACGACATAGGGCAAAAGATCAAGATGAGTTGAATGAAGGAGACGTGCTTTGGATTACAGACAAGAAAACAGAAGGAGTTATCATTAAATAATCGCCGCAACCCAGATCATACTTAGTTGAAACCGAAGCAGGGAAGTTGAGGCGAAATCGAAAGTACTTGGTTCACTTTACAGAAGGTAAAGTGGCATCTGATCAAATTCCCAAAGATAATATCGATCACATTCCTGATGAACATGTCCCAGAAGAACCAATTCAAAAAAGTTCAAGAATTTCCAAGAAGCCTACATACTTACAAGATTTTGTTTGAACCTTTTGAATTATTTTATCAGTTATTTATGAATTTTTATGAATTATCTCTATTTCAAGAAAGAGAGATGTAGGAATACTTATCACACTATATGTGGTCAGAGACAGAATTTGATGTCATATCAAAGCGACAGTTAGGCAAGTAATGACCCTGGTCACAAAACGTTAGTTGTAAATCCTGTTGAATAAAACTCTTTGATAAACGAGTATTCATTACATTAATAAATGAAAAACAAACTATTTTTCGAGTTTCCTGTGTAAGTTAAGTCAATAATTGAACCAAACCGAAAATACTGAATTATTCGAACCAATTAGCTCTGAACGAACTAATTGATGGTGAGCGTTGGATGAGTTGAAGTGTGCCTGCTCTCCAACCCAGAACAATAATATTGTGATTGAGATTAGATATGAGGGTTTTATGGCTGAATTAATCTCCAAAAAACTGTTAATCTGTGAAGTTGTTTGTTGAATGAGAGTATTTTGGACAGAACGAACATTTTCATTTCACTAGCTTAAAGAATTGACACGCTAACGGCCAACCAGCGCTGTGAATTATAAGTGAATAATTAAGGAGAGGGAACATTCTGATCTTATGATAAATTATTTGAATGTTCATTCCACCTTATCCTGACTTGCTAGAAGAAAAGTAAGTACACTCTTCCTCTACATCATCGAGTGGCTCAACACTGCTCCGTTTTATATGGTACTATTCAGTAGACATTTCCATAGGAGACAGTGTGTTTCTCTTTTGGAGTTCCAACACAATGCGCTAAGACAATATCTGGAATCATAATGCTGGGGATGCAAACATATATTCCAAACATGTCAAGAGGAACATCATCTGATGATGTTGAAATTATAACCGCAACTTCTTTATTATAAATTTTACTCAATACAATAACATGCTGCACAAAATAATTTCATAATATTTTGATGGAAATACTGTGGAAACATATTGTCGAGAGTGCCGTTAGATAGACTGACAAGAAGAGCAGGAAATATTTCGAAAACAAAATGGGAATGAAATGGTGAGGAAAGAAATTTTGAAAATTGATTCATGGGTCAGTCACAGTCAGCATCAAGTTGGGGATCCAAGCGAACTTTTCGAAATGACTCGAAAACTATAACATCACAAAATTCATAACTTATGGCTTAAATTGTGAAAAAAAAATTGAAAAAGAGAAATTTGCAATTTTTGTATATGAGTCACAGTATCAAGGTAGTGACAAAATCCAATTCAGTGGAAAAAGAAAATTTTCAAATTTCAGTATAATTCAGTATATTGAGTCTAGTTTATCACCCATATGAAATTTTCAGAATATATCGAAATTACATTGGCACAAAATTCTCAACATAGGGCACAATTTGGCACAAAATGGGCACACAATACCTATTCAGTTGAAATGCCAAAATTATAGATATGGATCACCAGCTTGACACACCTAAAAATTACATCTGTTGATAGAATATGAAGAATTGCCCCATGCAAAGTCACTTCAATCAGAATTACATTGATGATAAATATCTTTGGTTGCTTGATGATGGTAATGATAGTAATAATAATAGTTTTTATTAGCAATTTCTTTCAAAGTACAGATATACAGTGAAATCCTGTCAAAAATCAGGATTCAACATCTTCACATGATAACTCATGGTAGAGATTATAATTATTATAATTAATACCTACCATAGACCAGCATTTTTCGTTATCACAAGTAGGGGCTTCTTTTTGTCAACAATGGGGTCATAAAAAATCAAAACAAACAAGGAGTCAATAATAAAGGTAAATTAAGTGTCAATCAGTGTCTGATAAGGTTTCGAGGAAAAATCATAATATTATATCATCATAAAATTATAGGCTCTAGCTATTTAGTAACAACAGATGAAGGAGAAATGAAAAAACGTCAGAAACTTACACAAGTCAACACGATGATTTAATTTATATTTGTATTAGGCATTTTTTTAAAGGTAGCCTAAATGAACCCTGAATTACAAACAGGCAAATCTACTTGACAATTTAATATATGCAATGAATTCGTCATATCAAAAACTCGAAACTACATTGTTGTTTTACTAAAGCACAGTACATCACATTAACGTAAAATGACCAGAAAATTTTCTGAAATCGGTGAGAAAGTTCATCATGAGAGCATCCTTTGTTCAATT
The DNA here is from genome assembly GCA_944452925.2 of Chrysolina oricalcia. Classification (NCBI taxonomy): domain Eukaryota; kingdom Metazoa; phylum Arthropoda; class Insecta; order Coleoptera; family Chrysomelidae; genus Chrysolina; species Chrysolina oricalcia. The sequence continues at coordinate 19,549,829 of OX101818.2, forward strand.
CTAACTTCTACTGTTGTCGATGTAGCCACCCCTTAGATAAAATAAACCCGCCATCGTTGGGAAGGACGAAAATCAACCTTTCAAAAGAATGTATTTTGAAAGGCTCTAAACTAGCACCCAGGGACAGAAAAGTCATAGAAACCATACACATAGCAAACAAGTTAACTATTTGTATGGCTTGAGCAAGGATTAAAGCAGAGTCGATAAAAAATGTGTGTCTCGACTTATGTAGTATACCTCAGGAACGAAGGAATGCCATTTCTCTAGACAAAATATGTGTATTGCTTATTTCACATCCGAATATATAAATATACCATTTTGTATTTACGTTTGATTCTAGTTCATCAGTTGTCGACATCTAAACTTCCTTCCTAGCATGATAAAATAGTTTCTGTCCAAAACATTTTGGAATAATCCAATTTTCCTTTTTCAATTCAATCTATTTATGGCTTTGTTAACATCGTTTCGAACATGTTTCAAATTGAAATGAAACCATTCAGTTTCATGCAATGCAGCAAAATTTGATATTAAAATACAAACATTATATCGATTTAAATTTTAATAACGGTCCGCTCACTTCATTAATGCAAATTGATAAAAGTTATAACTGATCGTGATTTTGCTTTGAAATTGGAATGATTTTCATCGCTCGCGATCAAACGTCATTTGCGATGTAACTTGCAGACAAAATCAATATTTTATCAAATTTCAAGCGGAGAGTAGATGTTTCAATTCGAGAGCAACTCATTTCTCGAAAAAGGAGGAGAGAGATAAACGGAAGCGAACTAAACAGTTTCATTTAGTGATTCTAAAAAGACGTTCTGAGGCAGAGAAATTATTTATTTTACTGATGTCTTGTTTTTAAGTTTAGCCAGTAAAAGTTTCATGGAAAATTCATGGGACTGACTCTGAAATAAATTCAAACGGAAACACTTTGATAGTGGGTTTTCCAGGTACTGGAATCTCTAATTTTGGCATTTTTGGTTTTAGATTTTATTTAGGTCTCTTTACTTATTATACGATGTACATTAAGAGCCTAGAAAGTCGTTAGTGTCGATAACGAAGTAAATATAATAAGTCTGAGGCAACTGTATGTCTTTAGTTTGGCAATTTACCTATTTGAAAATCGTTTTAACTTGCAAACACCTGACCATCATTACCAAACCAGAAGTAAGTCTAAAGACTTCATACAAACAAAATAAGCTAAAAAAACTATGGGAACCAAACAATTTCTATTTATGGCACCTCCTTTGTTCAACTCTCTTCCCGAAATGTATTAAACCCATATAAGATGTCTAAACTCACTATCCATACTGAAAACCATATTCATAGTCCAAGCAATAGGGAAAAGTGCGTGCAAAAATTAATATTCGACAAAAAATGAGCTTATAGGAAATTAAAATTCAGTATGAGTTTCTATTTCATGCGACTCGATCGTGATTACCGAACATAACCTAAAAAGTTGGCAAAGTTGCGAAAAGCGGTTTTTTGTTGATAACTAAAAAACTACAGCTCGGATCAAAAAATCTATCCGATCTACCAATTGAATAATCTATAATTCTTCGATGTCATTGATACTTTTCGAGCTATATCGGAAAAACCATGAAAAATCGGGTTTTCTATAACTCGTTAATTGTACGGTATTGAAAATTGGTACTTACAAGCCAATTTTTCAAAATATATGAAGTTTTTTCAAAAAAGATGCTCTCTCAATATGGCTACTCTTGCTCGGGAAATGATGCTACAGTAACGATTCATGGCTCAATTTTTCAGTAAGAGACGTTTTTTCATATTATCGAATAAGTATATTAATTTGTTTAATTTTAAGGGTCAAAAAATAACTTCAAAAAAATTGTACAATTTTTTCACATGTTTTTTCATATTACATCGCTTAATTTTGTTTTCATTTAAATGACTTTTATGGAAATGGATTCCTAGCATGATATAACGCATTCAAGAAAAAAAAAATTCTACGATCACTATATAGGAGTAGAGATAATTTTTGTATTTCAAAAGAATCTGGAAGACGCAATAATCATCATACAGCAGTCACTTTCATGGAGCGCGATAGCTGTAGCGGGTTAGCGCTGAAAAATGGGGATAGCACTGAAAACTCATTTCGTGCGTTCAAAGTGGCTTGCGCTTGAAAAATATTCAGTATCTCGGCTTCTGGTCAACGTACAAAAATCTTTTTGTACTTAGTTTGGGGTAGGTCGTCGAGAAAAACACGAATATCATATTCACAAAATGATAAAATAACTCTATTATATACAAAACATTTATGAAATTATCACAGAAAAAATATTCACACATTATATTGATACAGGTTCACTAATTTTCCTTCTTTCAATTGGATGATTGTCCACTGAATCATTTGGCTCTTCTTCCTTTTCTTCATCTCCTTCTTCCATATTGTGTGTGAGCAGACTATCCATGAAGTTGAGTAATTCTTCATCTATTGCGATGATAGGAGTATCAAAATTTTCACATCCTTTTGAATCACATAAAATATCACATAGAATACATACTTCTTCATCAGTCTTTGCCATTTGTATGTATGTATGTACGTATGTATGTATGTATGTATGTATATATGTATGTATATGTATGTCAATATCTAAAAATAAATAAATAAAATTTGAATTAACAACCGTTATGTTTAATAAAAGTACTCACCAGAGGCAATAAAAAAACTTGAAACTTGTTGTTCACGTACGTTTTCTTTTTCAATGTACACTAGTACTTGAAATTGAATCAATAATGACTTTTCAATAACACTGTCAGGACGAAAGTGTCAACAGAATTTGTATCCCCACTGCGCCACCCGCTAGAATTGCATCGCTCTGCGCCTGCACGCCTCACTTTGATCATCAATTAATAATACTGCAAATGAACTAGACATATCCTAGTATTTTTTTATTGAAGATATAGGTATTCATCCTCAATATTCATACTGCTGTACGATGATTATTGCGTCTTCCAGATTTTTTGAAATAAAAAAATTATTTCGGCTCCTAGTGATCGTAGGAATTCAATTTTTTTTAATTCCTGAAATCATGCTGGAATCTATTTTTAAAAAGTCAATTATATGAAAATGAATTTAAGAAATTTATTTAGAAAAAAACATGTAAAAAATTGTGCCATTTTTTAAAGTAATTTTTTGACACTTAAAATGAAAAATAATCAATATACTTATTCGATAATATGGAAGTATAACTCTTACAGAAAAAATAAACCCTGAATCGTTACTGAAGCTTCATTCTCCGAGCATCTTTTTTGGGAAAACTCATATATTTTGAAAAATTATCAATATTTATCAATTTTTCAAAAAAATACTTTTTTGGCTTGCCATAGGCTACACAAAACTGTGAGTACCAATTTTCAATACCTTACAATTACCGAGTTATAGAAAACCTGATTTTTCATGGTTTTTTCGATATAACTATCTTTTTGATACCTACAATTTCTTGATGAGACTTTTTCGGATCGGAAATGCAGTTTTTTAGTTATCAACAATAAACAGCTTTTCGCAATTTTGCCAATTTTTTAGCTTATGTTATCAGGATCAGGATCGAGTCGCATGAAATAGAAACTCATCCTGAATTTTAATTTCCTATGCACTCATATTTTTTTTCGGATAATAATTTTTGCACATTTAACATTGGGCCGCTTCCTCGTTTCTTGGACTATCAAGAGATACCTAAAAATGTCGATGCTGAAAATATTGATAAAATTCTCGAATTCTGAAAAACAAAATAATGCAGTTCATTCAGTGCAGTTCATTCTCACCGTTTCTAATAATATACCTTGCTCAAAACTTGTAACCTTCGTTTTAATTATAATACACAGAAATGTGTTATAAAGATTTAAAGTTATTCAATGCTAATGAGAAGAACTACAACACCCTCAGACTATTCGAGAATCCATGAATATCTTCGTGGTGGCTTAGCTCTGTTAACCAAAATCTACATTATCTTGTAACTTTATGGATATGTCTTCTTGAAAAAAAAATAACAGGCAAGGACCAGGTGGGAAATGTTGATGATGTTCCAACTTTGAAGAAAAAATAAAATTAACCACAAACCACACGGAATGGTGAATTGGGGGCAAAAACGTTTTTTTGCGATTTGTGGCCAACCTGACCTCCTAGCGAAATTTGTTCAGAAAAAAGTCATAATCTCAAATTAATCGTCAAAATGGCACAAAAATTATTTTTTAGTATTTTTTTCATCACGTATAAATGATTAAGTTTAGGTGGAAATTTGTAAATATATGTCTTTTTTGTGATTAATCAGCATGATTTTTTCGCATATCAGAAGACCACGAGTTTTCGAATTATTCGTATTTTTCGAAAAAAAATACCCTCATCTTCCACGAACGATTGTCTTGACTTTCTTCTGTATTTCAAAGGTCTGTAAGTGATGACTTCTGGAATCTTTAAACAATCAGGGATACTACTCCCAAGGTTATGCAGACGACATAGTAGTCCTCGTACAGGGAAAGTATGCCCAAATAACTTCAGAGCTAATGCAAAATGCACTGAGGACCGTAGAGGATTGGTGTAAAAGAGAAGGACTGAGGGCAAACCCCAGCAAAACCACACTCATTCCCTTCACTTGCAAAAGGATTCAGAGGGATTCGAAGTCACATAAATTCTTTAGCGTAACACTACAAGTTGCTGATCATGTCAAATATTTAGGGCTGTTCTTGGACAAGAAACTAACCTGTAACATGCATCTAAAACATGTAGTCAACAAAAGCAAAGCATCGTTCATGATGTGCAGAAGAGCTTTTGGAAAAACATGAGGACTGGAACCGAAAGTCATGCATTGGCCTTACACCGTGATTATAAAACCCAGAATTACATATGGTTCACTTTTGTGGTAGCCCTAGATGAAACAGAGACAGTCGAAAACCAACCTTGGTCAAATACAGAGGCTCGCCTGTTTGTGTATCACGAGTGGTATGAATACCACTCCAACCGCTGCTATGGATATTATCCTAAACCTCCCATCTTTAGACATCACAGTTATGGGGGAGGCGAGGATGAGTGCATACAGACTTAAACAACAGGTAATTGGATAACCCAACCACAAACTGGGCTCACCAAAGTCAACATTACCGAACTGGAAATGATATCAGACTACATGCTACCACCATACTCTTACGAAAAACCATTCAAAACGCATCTAAAGTGGAACGAATGGGACTCGGGAGTAGAATCACTATCATCTGGAAACATTATCTGGTGCACAGATGGTCCAAAAACAGATGAAGGAACAGGAGCAGGAATTTACGGGGTGATGCCAAAAAGGGACGTAATAGTCCCACTTGGTAACAACACCACAGTATTCCAAGCATAGACACATGCCATAAGGACATGCATACAGATGAATGTAGACCGTGGGTATGAAAGAAAACACATCTGCATTCTATCTGACAGCCAGAGTGCCATAAAAGCTCTGAACTCAATACAGATAAAGTCTAAGCAAGTCTGGGAATGTCTTCAGAGCCTCAATAAACTGTCGAAACGCAACAAGGTTACACTTGTGTGGGTTCCCGGACATAGGAGAATTGAAGGCAATGAAAGAGCAGACCAACTTGCAAATAAAGCATCTGAATCACCATTCACAGGTCCAGAACCAGCGTTTGGAATTAACATTACCCGATGCGTAAACCTATTCAATGAGTGAAAGAAATCAAAACACCAAACGTATTGGAACCAAATCGAAGGGCATCGACACAGCACAGCAATGGTGAGGCACCTGAGCCAAACACCAACGGCTGACACACTCAACCTTAACAGATCTAAGATACGCACGATCACCGGCTTACTAACCGGACACTGCGGCCTTAGGAAACACCTACACACCATGGGAGTAAATAGAGAAACCGTGGACTGTAGACTCTGTGGTGACGAGGAGGAAACAGCCTCTCACATCACCCTCGAATATTCAGACAGATCAAGCTAGAAACAGACATGAATCCGAAACACCTAGTAAATAGACTAGTAAACTTGGTGAAAAACACAGGCCAATTTAAATAGGAACCCCTGACGACAGAACAATACAATAGACCCCAGCTGGCCTCAGTGTTGAGGGAAACCTCAAGGTAAACCCGGTATCTCGTTCGTCAGCCTTTAACCAACCAAGTGATGATTTTAATTGTTGAAATGTCTACTTTCAAATGGTGAAGGTGACTTGGATGTTCATTGGTCGTTAAACCCTTTAAACTTGAGAAAAATGTCTCTCTCATTTTTTCAATATTTTCAATGATTTTTGACTTTCTTCATCATTTTTATAACAAAAAAGTAGTTTATATTGAATCCCTTGCATTAAAATGTTTAAATACACAATTGACATGATTGAACTACAAAATTATTTTTATTAAAATAATTTTTATTCTTTTCTACAACTATTGAAAATCAATGAAAATATTGGAAAATTAATGATTCAATGAGACGTTTTTTTTCAAATTTAGGTGGTTTAATGATTAGCAAACCATCAAGTAACATAGACCTTTTAATAGTGGACATTTCAATGATTGAAATGATCACTTATAGACCTTCAAAATACAAAAACAAAACACCAGAACAATTGTTCGTGGAAGATGAGGATATTTTTTTTGCAAAAAATGTACACAACTGGAAAACTAGTTGTCCTCTGATTAGCAGAAAAATCATGCTCATTCGACACGAGAAAAGACATATGCTTACAAATTTTCATGAGAGTTAAATGTTTTTTACGCGAGAAAAAAATTAAATACTGAAAAATCGGTTTTTCGCCATTTTGACGGTTGATTCAAGGTTATGTCGAAAGGTGTTGGGAGTGAACATTTTTTGCCATCGAACATTTTCCGCTTAAAGGTCACGTTTCGCCGCAAAAAACCGTTTCTACCTTTAAACTGCATCCCCATTTCACCATTTTGAGAGTTTTCGTGTTTAATTTTATTTTTTCTTCAAATTTGGATCATCAACAACATTCTTCACCTGGTCTTTGCCTGTTACTTTTTTTATATTTTAATCGTTTGAAATTCGTTTTGTCACCATCCTAATTGGGAAGAAACTGAAAGTATCGAACAACGACTGTGACATTTTCTTTATCGTCAGAATTGGAGCATCCGGATATACAGGGTGTTTCTAAATTCAACACAAATATTCCAAGGGCGTATTTCTGGGGTAAAAATAAATCTTTTTTCACATGAACATGTGTCCTAAAATTCACCGCCTCCAAGCTACTCACGTCGCAAGTTACCAGAAAAAAATCATAAATTTTTAATTGTGGCTACAATTATGCATCAAATGTTCGGAAAATCCACAAGCCCTTGGATTTTAGGACGCTCTATTTATTTTTTGCTCCAAAAATAAGGTACCTCTGATTTAAGGGGGTGAATAAGGGTTGTATACAATTTTTATGGCCAAAATTTTCTATTTCCGCAAAAAAATTCAAAGTCAAATATCACCATTGAGTTGGCAATGAAGTAACGGATGTAAAAAAATTTTCTCCAGTTTCATTCACTATCATTCATTATCACTCTATGCATATTTGTATTAATTGCCATAAACACTATCAATTCACTGTATCTAACCTCAGTGGACACTATTCTCGGACTCGTATGTATGTGTCCCCAAGCTGCAATATAAATTTGTCATAAGTAATCCAGTATTTTTGTAGCCACAAACCTCAGTGTCGTAACAATATTAAGTTTTTGTCGGGTGGTATGAAAATGTATGAGAAGGCAATGCAACAATTGATTGTGTTTTTTTTCAGAAATAATTTTTGATAAAATAATACAACCAAGATAATTTTTGAATAGAACTTTGTGCTGAAACCACTTATGGGAATTCAATTCAACACTTGTATAAAGACATTATTTAAAACACCAATGTTCTGTTCAGTTAACAAAATCGAGATTATAACCTATTAACGAGAATTTAATATAGTTCCCTTATAGTTAGGCAACTTTTGATGCCGAGTCTGTATCGTTTGTTGCAGAAATATCAAATTCAAACCCGCGCACTTGGTAAGATATTTTCAGTGGGAGATATAAAAACAGGAAACTTTTTATTTCACTATCGAAAGTTTTGAGCTGTTCAATCGCTATGGAAATTAGTTGATGGACGATACTGCTAAATTCACGTCAAATTTACACCATTATCTTTTTTCTTGAATTTTCATACACTGACGATTTTGAGCCTTGTTGGTTTCTATCAAGTGGCAGACAACACGACGTTTGCGCTTGATGGCTGGTCATTTTATTTAGGTAAGCATTAATTATTTCATGAGGAAATGTACCAGTTTTCTGTTCCTGGTCCCTGAAGGGTCCTATCATTCAGTTGTTCATCTACAAGTGGGTGTTAAAACATTTTATTTAGTTGTAGAAAATATATCGAGAAAAACGTGCTTTATCAACCCCCCAGAATAAAGCTTTGTTGGAACTCTTGGTCCTGTGTATCATTCAGCCAACCCCCAAAACAATCCCTGAGAATAGAGAGTATCTGTGCAACTTTGTGATGAAAGAGATATCTGTCATATTCAGAATACAGATGTAAACAAACAACAATTCCTTAGTTAAAAAAATGCAAACTCATAACAGTGAAAGAAGTGGAGATTTGGCCAAAAGTGGTTGTTAAAATAATTTTCTTTTTCTTCATATGATATTATGATATTTGTCGAATCAATAAGGGTGCACTTCTAACAGATAGATTAATAAAATATCGACTTTTTGCATCGAAGAAGAAACCCTTAATATTATTATTTTTAAATTCAGCAAGAAAATACATAAACGCTTTTTTGTCGAGAATATGATCTTAATTCGAAACACATGGAATATTTTGAGAACGCGACTGTGAGTGTTTTTCGTCTTCAGCAGCGAGATGGTGTGAGAAATGTCACAAGTTTATCCATTCATCTGAATTTGTTGTCAATAATAACGGAATCAACAATGGTGCCGACTTTATTTAGAACAGGCAGTATAATTCTTGAATTATCTGAAACCCCATCTTTGGGACACTCATGCGAATTCTTCATTCGACTTTAATATTCTCTATCTCAGGGTAATTTCCAGGTATTAAACGTACTTTTTTCGAGAATAACAATGGTGGGAAACTTACGGGTGAGTTCAATTTTCTGCATGAAAAAAAAAAAAACAAATACGTGATCTTAAGATAGACGCTGTTGTGCTGCCCGATAAGAAACATTCGCACAATTCAATCAATTCTACAATATCAAACAAAACAAGTGATCTCGGTAATACAGCTCGTCAAAATTGGAATAAGAAAATGAGTCTTGACATTTTTCAGCGAGAGTGGCTGACACCCCTCTTCGAATTGAATTTTCCATCAAGTTTTACATAATCCCCTCTTTTCTGCACAAATGATCTTGTATTCGAGTTGTGCTTTCAATATATGCATTGCTTTTTTTTTTCGAAACATCATGAATATGATGACAACGTTGTTTTATTTCAACAAAACTCCAAAAGTATTTTCGGTAGCATTATTACATTCTATACCTAGATTGATTTTCGAGAGCAGCAGAATGAACAAAAAAATTTTCGTTCATATTGAATTCATGACCTGAATTCTTTATCACATCACATCCTTTTTGTAGTTTACAGTTTTGGAATTCATTCATTTCGCTACGGCGCATTCAATATATTTCCATTCGATGGGTTGTTTGTTTTTATTTTTATTTTCATTAAATTTTTATTCCGGCACGTTCATATTTGGATTCATTTTGTTATTGCAAAACTGGTATTGAATAGCTATTTTCATTTCATTCGCAACATTTTTATAGTTCCATACAGGGTAATTCAGAGAAAGAGTGAATGAGATAATATTGTTAAGATTGTCGGATTACTTTGAAGGTAATATCGTTTTGCATTACTTATACGACAGAATGCGCTAAAGAAGAATAATGATATTCATTTGAATGAGTCAAAAAATATAATACACAATACAAAATAAATAACGAATATAGATACAAGAACTTATGAGAAGTGATGATTGAAACACAAAAGTAAATAGTATCAATGTTAATTATCGTATTTTTCTTGCAAACAAATCGGTACCCACAAAGCCCATAAACTGTCTGTGGTGACGATAACGTGTATTTTTCATTACAAAATTTCGAAAGTTTCATGTGATAAATACCTAAATAACTTTTCTCTCGTTTTTTTCTCTATTACATTGTATTAAACCATGTATTTCCAGCCTATTTGTGTAAAGTACGTATTTTTTTAAGATTTATCACAAAAATTTTCCATGTAGTCATACTTTTCATTTCCGAAGGAAGAAAGTAGAAGAATCGTAGAACTACATCAGTGTAAGAACGTTGGCCAATAAACTTTGAGGCAAATGGTGCCCTAAAATGGTCCGATTTTCTTCTCGTTTGGTATTATTCATGATTGAATGTGAAGCCGTCACTTTGAAGAAATGATGTTGTCAAATCTACTTCAGATTCGGAATATTAAGATTCAGAAGATGTGTACACGTAACTATTCAATACAATGTAAGAGTTGTTTTTCGTGTAATTAAATTTATTACAATCGCAAAGCGCTTTCGGCTGTTATGCCATCATCAGTGCTATACCTGCAAGTAAGTAATAATGGAGATAAAGAATAAGACAGTTTAGAAATTTTGAATTACTTACTCGTCAAGTATTTATACAACAGTCTTATAAAAAGTCGACATAACCATCGTTAACATTGGTTTGAACGGACATACATACATGTTAAAATTAGGTACTTAATACATACCCATTAGTGGTTTTGTTTAAAGTTTTCCTCAGATTTGCATTTTTTTAAAGAAAAATGCAAATGCTTGTGCTGTGCTATCAGCCACGAGGTACGGCAGGAAAGAACAAAGAAATTTTTTTTATAAATTTAGATAGAACTGAAAACTGACAGATGATGTGTGGTGACATTGACATAAGGTCTCTGTCCAATGAGAGTTAAAGGTGAATTTATGACATATGACAATGTTTTGTGACTACAGAACGTGAGATTTTGCATAGTGAGCAAAGAACAATAAATTTAGAACTTATTCAATGAATGAATACTATTTTAATCTCCTATGTAAAGGAATGTATTATCTGTTTAATTGAACTTAAGTGTTTAAACAGTGTAACAACCTATGTTTGAACACACAAGTTCAATTAAACAGATCATACATTCCTTTACATAGGAGATTAAAATAGTATTTATTTATTGAATACGTTCTAAATTTATTGTTCTTTGCAAACTCTCTTTAGTTATAAATTATGTTGTAACCGTTTATTTCGTATAAATTAAGATCATATATTTGAAATGTTTCGGATAAAACAATAATTACGTGCGAGATATGGGCCATGAAGTCAGAAGAGTAAGTGAGTATTATTACTGTGTATTCAACCTCATATGTCAGTTGAAATCCGCAATTAGAAAAAATAAAACTCCTCGTACTCTGAATGCCTCTGCGCTTCAATTAATTGAACATGAGATAGAGAAAGTCGATACTGTAACGAGATGGAGCCAGACCTGTCCACTACACCCATCGAGCAATTAAAGAAACATCGACGATTTTAGTCTGTTGTAACTGAAGTTCTACAGTTACATGAATATTACTCGGGCTGATTAGAGAGTATACAACTTACCGTTAGCTTAAGATCTGAAGTGTGTTAGTTGTATAGTCATTCATTAGCGTTACTTTACTGTTACGAAATAAATTGATTCAAAACCTTAAGACTGCTTTAATTACAACACTATCAGTTGGAAAAATTCAGTCTTACACGTAATCAAAGTAGAGGATCATACAATAAATGATACAGTGACAGCGACATTGACCTCATAGAAAATTATTGTATGCCCTGTTGAATTGACCTTTACCTTCATGATAGACATTAAAAGTCACCAGTTATTTCTTGTGGTAGTTAGATATGAAGTTAGGATAAACTTAATCTAACAGATTGTAAATTCATATCTTTTGAAATTCTGGTGAAATTATACCACATTGTTTCAAGTATTTTAAGTCCAGTTAGATTGATGTGATCAATAAATATACATCTTGACACATTTTTTCAAACAAATATTTGATGTAATGCATCACTCCAGTCTCGCTGTTCCATTCCTCATTGGAGTATCCTTAACTTCTTTTCCATGATTATTTCTAGATTCCACTTTTGTATTGATGTCAGTTGTCACGAATGGAAGTTTGTTGCACCATCACTTGCTATGATTCCGTATTGTAGATCTGGTTTTGTATCAAGGCATAATACATCACCTTCAGGTGTTCGACCCCAAAATTGTTTTGAAATATCGGAATATTGATGGACAATATCTGGATATATATTTTTTATGTATATGAACATTCCATTTCCGGTTACCGTCTATATGAAATCCGGAGAATTTAACCGTTTTGCGTAATCTATTTGAAGCCTTCATGCTGGAACTCTATTTTAAATTATGGTGGTAAATTCGATCATAACTAATGAAAGGTAAATAAAGAGTATTTTAAGATTGACAGTAAGCAGTTAACTACTGAAGAATTTCATCATCAGTGGAAATGCTTCTGCAAACGTTTATGCAAACATCTATAGACCGTGTTCTGAAGAAACTCTCTGTAGATAACTCTGTATGAATTATATGCATTTCATCTATCATCTCGTGTTGCCACCATCATTGCAATCGAATATTCAATTCCGCTGAAATTACAAACGCAATCACATCATAAGTCAACGAGCTGAAATGGATATTCGTTTCGCAAAAACAAATAATTAAAATTTGATTTTCGGTGAACATTAAAGTCCGCCCACACGAAAGAGATAACACGTTAATTTCAACACGTACAATTTAGTCATAAACGCGATAGAAAACTGTTTTTCAGTGCTTGATCATATTTTAAATATTTTTAGATAGTTTTCAATTTGGTTAATTGTTTTCTCTTGATTAATATATTTTCGTTTGCTTATCGTTATTGTTTCATTATAACAAAAATAATAATCGTCCTGTCCAAATCAAAACTAAATTCTGCTAGTTGGTCATAGGGGGCACTTGCAACTGCGTCCTCTGATGCTTTTAGGAACGTTGCACAAGTATCTGTTAGATTTAATTCAATACCCGTCGTGGTCTTAACCAGGGGAGTAGTTGTTTTCTGACAGGTACTTGCCATAATAAGCCTACGTAGTAGGTGTATATGGGAGTAAAGGGTTCATCATCGGTCGGTAACGACTGTTCGTTACTAAACGATCTCCCAAAGAACTCTGTTTTCTTCAAAAATGATAATAATCAACTTTTTATTGAAAATGTGAATACAATAATAAAAATGGAGTAGCCAAATATAATAAGAGAGAATCTCGCTGTCAGGTCTATCTCGTGAGTACTCCGGATCGTCTGATAAACTCTTGGAAATTCCTTAAGAGGTTTCCCTGTGGGATGATATCTTCTGAACTACAGTGTCCGAAAATATCCATCCTCATACGAGCCAAGGCTTCGAACACTATGTGGAAGGCTGTTTCTTCTTCCTCACAACTGAACCAGCATAGTATGGAGTCTTGGTACAGCATATGCAGGTGTTTTCTCTGTTGACAGAGCCCTGTTAGGAGTCCTGCCACCTTCCTGAGAGGGTTCCGCCGCAGTTCGAGAAGATGTCTTGAGAGCAGGTCGGTTGGCCCCATAATCATCATCTTTCCATGAGTATTGCCTCAGGCATTCTCTCAGGAGGATTGAAGATGATTATCAACCCATTTCTTCGTGTTTTGCTTAGTATCTCCAAACGGGATTTCGCAGACTGATCCCTGTCCGATGAGAATTGATGCTGCCTCCGCTCTTGCTATGGCATCTGCGCTCTCATTTGCCTGGATGCTCCTTTGACCTGGTACCAAGACGAGTTTCACCTTGTTTTGTGCTCGTAGCTCGTTGAGGTTTTTATGAGCCTCCAAAACTATTTTGGAAGAAAGCCTGAATGATCGCAGGGTCTTTATTGCCGCCTGACTGTCGGAGAGAGAGAGACTATGGGTTGGTTTCTAAGACCTTAGAATTTCTGGAAATAGCCATTACCTCGGCATGGAATATGGAGGCTTGAGTAATGTCTTGCATCGACTTCCCGTATATTACAGCCCCTACCTCATTGCTTGTCTTGGGGCCATCCGTGCACCACATCTGCCCTTTCGATAAGCCGTGTAGCTACTATGAAAGGAACTTAAGTACATTTCTACGACTCAGAAATGAAGCAGCAATCGATGAAATAGAGAAACTCTAGTTGTCCAAAGCCTAAAGAGTTTCGTGTTAAAAAATCTGCTGGAAAAGTTCCTGCTTCGGTTTTTTTGGGATTGCCATGGAGTAATCATGATTCGTTATCTGGATAAGGGCACAACAATGAGAGGGAATTACTATTAGACCACTCTACGAGTAGAAATTAGGGAGAACAGTTGTGGAGAGTTGTCCAAAGGTATATTATTTTTTCAGGACACACCTCTGTACACAAATCGCATGTTGCCTTGCAAACAATCCGTATTTTGGGGTTAGAATTATTTGAACATGCCCCTTATAAACCAGATCTGGCCCAGTCCGACTGTAATCTCTTTCTTTCGCTGAAAAAAATTCGAAAGATTGTAAATTTTTTTCCAACGAAGAGGTTGTAGGAACTGTTCTGGTTTGCAGATCAATATTAACATTTTTGTGAAAGGTCTGAAGACGTTGCATGTTCGCTTTAATGAATTAAGATGAGAGTATGTTAAATAATAAAATATTATTACTTTTAAATTTTGTTTGCTTCTATAGTAGGCTAAGAATTTTTCAATACACCCTCGTATACTATTTGGAATATTATTTTTGGTATGAGGTATAAGAATGTTATGCAATTTATTATAGAATGTGTAACAAAATTGAGAATGGCCATTAATAGCTAGGACATTATTGTTCAGGGCAATTTTCGAAACAAGAGGCCAGTTGCCATTCTTATTGCTTATTTCCGAAAAGTACCATTGACTTTCACAACAGTTACTAAAAGTGCTAGACATATAGTAGAAGAAGGCATGCTGTGGAAGCCATCACTTCTTTGAAAATAATGTTTGGCGGAAACCTTAATGTTATTGGAGAGCATGAACTCATTCTATGTAGAAATATTTTATGATTGCCATAACAGAATATTATACAGTGTGCTCTGCCCACCCAGAGAAGTGAAACACGACGTGCAAATGGGAAATTCAGAACAAGAAAATTATCCTTTGTGTGTAGGAAAGCGATGCCTCTGCATGTTGATATGTAGATAGTTAGATTCAGTGTTCTTTCTTACTTAAACGTGGGACTGAAGTTGGTGGTTTTAAATGCAGTTTTAGCATGGCTCCCATCAGGATATTGCAAGAATAAATGATTTTCAAACAGCTCAACACAGCACAATATGAAAGTTGAAGTAAATAATGTTGGTGTATTATGAACTTTCCATTTACGAGAAGACAATGTACTTTTGAACATAAATTACATTCACTCGCTCATGCAGCTTATAGCCGCGGACTTCTGAATCTAATTTTCTTCCCTCGTGGCACGATATACTATTAAGCCATACATATCGATTTCTTTTGAAGGATCCATTAACAAAAATACGTCGAAATTATTTAATAATGAAAAATGGATTACATAATCCAGTCTCCCGCTTTAACCTATACCAATTGATATATTCTTCGGCAAGTATCCAACAGAAAACAACTACTGTCCCTTCCACCGTTGAATTATATCTGTCAGAATCTTGGCAAAGTTCTAATTTGCAGTGCTCCTTGAATAACTAAGCTGAAATTATTTCTCGATTTAATTGGTGAAACACCTCCTCATCGGTGTCATGGTTCATGCCACTCATCAGCGAAGGCTAGTTCTCCCATTTGAATCGAACAACAATAACTCTTTTTATTAGAAAAATGAATAGTTTGAATCGGACTATGAATTAAAAAGTCACAATGGTGCTAAGCCAAGGAGCCACTCTGAATAAGATCTTCCACCAAGGAGTATCAATATTTTTCATCGGAATGATGTTTTAGTAAACACCGTTATAATGTGACTAATGTGCCCGAAATCAGTCATATCCATTGCATAGACAGAGAGTCAAAACATAGGTATTCCATTCAGTAGCGCATATTCAGGGGGTTGGCCAAGAAAAAATATACAAATCATCACGAGTCACGCTGAAATTTTACAGATCCGTTATTGGTCATAGTTCACCCTGTATAGAAGTTAACAAAATTCATCTCTGTAAATATCTAGAGAAGCTCGGTTCATCACGAAAAATGCCTGCTAACGTGACGTGAATAGATCAATCTCCATCACTTGAAATCTCTCTACTGCGCTTCCGCATCCGAAACGTTCCATAAACGTGATCGCGGACTTGCAGAGTCATTCAAAAAAGTTGAATCGTAAAACAGAATTTTACTCGCATATGCTGCAAAGAAAACGCGAATGCCTGTAATAACACGGCCACATATAGAAACGGTTGTGAGAAGGAATCGACCACGAGGCTTCTCGATTTCATTTGATGACCTGGAAATCTGGGTGAAGGTTTATAGTGACAGAGATTTCGGTGGCGCTGGTTTTAGATGGATGGCGAAATTCCTGAAGCATTGCACAAATTATTAGTTAAATTTTCTGAAACTTCGTGACCAGTTTCGAGATTCTACTAATTTGCATTTCATTCATATAGTTGACTTTTCATCATTCAGTTTCCATTGGAGATTCATGTAGATGAATGAGATAATGGAGAATGTTATCAGAAGTATCACTAACAAAAATAGCTCATTATTGTGATGCTGGAATTGCATATCTTTCGCTGGACATCTAATAAATTTTGGTAGACGAAAATCTATTTCTAGTCCAAGCAATAGGGAAAACTTCGTGCAAAAATGAATACCCAAAAAATTGAAATATGAGCGTATAGGAAATTGAAATTCAGCATGAGTTTCTATTTTATGCGACTCGATCGTGATTAGCGAACATTGGCAAAGTTGCGAAATGCGGTTTTTTGTTGATAATTAAAAAACTACAGCTCCGATCAAAAAAAGTTGAATTAGGAAATTGAAGTATTTAAAAAGATCTATCAGCTGAATAACCTATAATTTTCCAATATCATCGATACGTTTCTAGTTATATCGGAAAAACAGTGAAAAATCGGGGTTTCTATAACCCGTTAACTGTAAGGTATTCAAACTTGTTACTCACCGTTATGTGTAGCCTATGACAAGCCAAAAAAGTTTTTCTTTGAAAAATTAATAAATATTGATTATTTTTCAAAACATATGAAGTTTTCTCAAAAAAGATGCTCTCTCAATATGGCTACTCTTGCACGGGGAATGATGCTACAGTAACGATCATCGCTCATTTTTTCTATAGGATTTGTTCTTTCATATTATCGAATAAGTATATTGATTTTTTTCAATTTTAAGGATCAAAAAATTACTTTAAAAAAATTGCATCATTTTTTAAAATGTTTTTTTCTAAATATATTGCTCAATTTTGTTTTTATATAAATGACTTTTATGAAAATGGATTCTTAGCATGATTTCAAGCGTTCAAAAATAAAATTGAATTTCTACGATCACTAGGAGCCGAGATAATTTTTTTATTTCAAAAGAATCTGGAAGACGCAATAATCATCGTACAGCAGTCACCTTCATGGATATTAAGGTTGAATACCTATATTTTCAATAAAAAAATACTAGGATATGTCTAGTTCAATTGCAGTATTGTTAATTGATGAATAAAGCGGATCGCGATAGCTGTAGCGGGTGGCGGAGTGGGGATAGCACTGAAAACTTATTTCGTGCGTTCGAAGAGGCTTGTGCTTGAAAAATATTGAGTATCTCGGCTTGTTGTTCAAGTGCATTTTCTTTTGCAATGTACCTACACTAGCAGTTGAAATTGAACCAATAACTTTTCTTTTCTTTTTCAATTACACTGTCAGGATGAAAGTGTCTTTAATGTCGACAGTATTTGTATCCCTACAGCGCCACCGGCTAAAATTGCATCGCTCCGCGTCTGCACGCCTCACTTTGTTCCTCAATTAATAATATTGCAAATGAACTAGACATATCCTAGTATTTTTTATCGAAAATATAGATATTCAACCTCAATATCCGTGAAGGTGACTGCTGTACTAAGATTATGGCGCCTTCCACTTTTTTTTTAAATAAAAAAATTATCTCGGCTCCTAGTGATCGTAGGAATTTCATTTTTTTAATGCTTGAAGTCATGCTAGAAATCTATTTTCATAAAAGTCATTTCTATAAAAACAAAATTAAGAAATTTATTTAGAAAAAACATGTAAAAAATTGTACATTTTTTTAAAGTAATTTTTTGACACTTAAAATAAATAAAATCAATACACCCATCCGATAATATGAAAGTACAACTCTTACAGAAAAAAATAAGCCTTGAATCGTTACTGTAACATCATTCCCCGAGCAAGAGTAGCCATATTAAGAGAGCATCTTTTTTGAGAAAACTTCATATATTTTGAAAAATAATCAATATTCATCAATTTTTTTGAAAGAGACTTTTTTGGCCTGCCATAAGCTACACAAAACTGTAAGTGACAATTTTCAGTACCTTACAATAAACGAGTTATATATATATATATATATATAACTCGATCAATGATTTCAAAAAAATTTAAATCATTCAATTGATAGATC
This sequence comes from Chrysolina oricalcia, assembly GCA_944452925.2. Taxonomy (NCBI): domain Eukaryota; kingdom Metazoa; phylum Arthropoda; class Insecta; order Coleoptera; family Chrysomelidae; genus Chrysolina; species Chrysolina oricalcia. The sequence continues at coordinate 19,568,476 of OX101818.2, forward strand.
TTTTTGATACCTACAATTTCCTTATTTAATATTTTTATATCGGAGCTGTAATTTTTTAATTTTCAACAAAAAACCGCTTTTTGCAATTTTGCCATTTTTTTAGGTTATATTCGGTAATCACGATCGAGTCGCATGAAATAGAACCTCATCCTGAAATTTAATTTCCTATACGCTCATATTTTTATTTTTCGCATATTAATTTTTGCACATTTAACATTGGGCTGCTTCCTCGTTTCTTGGACTATTCACTCTTCGAAGATCAGCGGGGAGCTCGGAAGAATTGGAAAGCAGACTCTTCAGAAGCAATTTCCCAAAATGATCAAATATTTTGTATGCTGGAAAAGATATTCATTAAGTTTCGATTTTTTTATAGTAACTATTTTGTTACGATGTTTGTATTTGCAATATACCCATTCTATTGATTTCAGTTTTAAAAATGTATTTCTTCTTTATTATTGAAACTAAATGTTGATACGAATATTTCGAATGTTATTGTTATACGATTCCATTCTAACCTACCACGGCATTTTTTAATGCGAACCTTCGGTAAGGATATAGAACTTTAATCCTATGAGATGCTGGATAAACAGAAATATAGCTTCTTTTGGACTCAACGCGACAAAAGAAGATTTATTTCAAAATCACATCATGAATAATATGGTATTGTAAGGGTAATATACCTATATACTACATAGGCTTACTATGGCAAGTACCTGTCAGAAAACAACTAGTTCCCTGGCTAAGACCACGACGGGTATTGAATTAAATGGGAGTAAATGGTTCATCATCGATCGGTAACGACTGTTCGTAACTAAATGATCTCCCAAAGAACTCTGTTTTCTTCGATTAAATCTCTGCTCGCTAGGTGGAGCGGCCCAGAAACCGCTTCACCGCATGAACCAGAGTTGACCAAAACAGCGGATTGTGTAATTATTTGGACGGGGAACAGATTGCTTCAGTGCTGTCTGTGTTGACCTACCCTTGCACTGATGAGAGGCAACAACCTCGAAACTAGTCTGCAGGTGGTCACCCTGTCCAAATCAAAACATAATTCTGCTAGTTGGTCATAGAGGGCACTTGCAACTGCGTCCTCTGATGCTTTTAGGAACGTTGCACAAATATCTGTTAATTCAATACCCGTCATGGTCTTAGCCAGGGGAGTAGTTGTTTTCTGACAGGTACTTGCCATAGTAAGCCTACGTAGTAGGTGTATATGGGAGTAAAGGGTTCATCATCGGTCGGTAACGACTGTTCGTTACAATATTACATCAATTAAAAATTGGTCTCAGAAATACATAAACAGAAATAATCACACTATTTTGTGGTCTTCAAATGAACTTATGATTTTTGGTATGATTTTAATAGCCCAATCTAACCTGAAACCTGGAGTTTTTCAAACTATGTGCGATCATAACAATTCTTGATTGGCGACATTCACCCAATTGAATAAAGTAAAACACTCAAAGAACTGTTAATGGCATCTCCCATTATTCTCACTGTTTAACACTGAACTACAAATGAATCTGAAGTAATTTCGGCACACCAAACATTACCTATGATGGTTGATAGTACACGTGGGGACGCATGAGTTGGTTGCTTCAACTATAGTCTATAAAATGGCGGGTGAGCCTCGGTTGAAATGTAACCGAACGTACAGAGGCAATTCAGGACCAGAAATAATAATTTAGATGAGACCAAACTCAAAGTCGAAATATCCTGTCAGGTCATAAAACTGTGTTTAACTATCGGGGCCGACCATTTGTTATTCTAGCAAATGTTTTCAGAAATATATATATATATATATAAATATAAGTTTGCTAAATATTTGGGATATGCAGCAGGCCAATAAGAGTACTCTATTACACAGATTCCAAGCTTTCGATAATCTTTATTATCATCATCAGGGATGCACAATATATATATATATATATATATATATATATATATATATATATATATATTGTTACTACATATTTTCCTTAAAATAAACTATTGTATCATATTAATTCAATGGTCATTATGTAAGATCATTTCCAAATGGTACATTTCAGAGTAACAGAGAACAAACAACAACTTTTATCCACACTTATGAACCGTATAAAGTACCACTTTATCTACTAGTGGAATAATGAAATTACTTTATTCCACTAGTGGAATAATTAAAAATACAATCTTGAATATCAATCACATTTTACTTATTTTCACAAATGGAGTCGATAAACAATCGAAAATACATAGCAACCATTCAACACCTCCCGATATTTTTGTATGTTATTTCAATGATTTTTGAGGAGGTGACAGCCGCTGTCAGAGCAAAACGTCAAATCATTTTGTGATGAAAAATTTCCGCGATTCTTATTCTAAATGACTGTGATTGTGAATAAAACGTTGTATTGCATGCGTGTTTTAGATACATTTTATTTGCTTAAGAAATTTAAACGCTTGAGCATCGCTCTCGCGTTTAAACTTTCTTGCGCAAATAAAATGATATCTAAAACACTTATACAATAAATAACTATTAAATTTGCCTACACATGTTTATTTTCTTGTAAGAGCGAGCCCAGATTTTTTTATTTTCTTGTAAGAGTGAGCCTCATATTTTTATGTCTTGATAGGCAACCCAAAAGTTCTCAGAGAGGGTGAAGCAGGTCAACTTGGAAATTGAACAGAATCTCGAAAATTAGTTTAGTATTTTGTTTCACTCTTTCAAGTTGAAATGTTGTCGCCCAGTTATTTTATTAGTTTGCTTAAATTATTATAATAGTCATAATTCAACTCTGTTCAACTCTACATTCAATCATAGTGGTATCGTTTCATTGTTTGAATATATTATATATAAAGTCGATGTTCTCCATCTCTATCAAAATAGTTGATTGTTCTAATCAACGTTTAGTATTTGTCGTATTTGGATAATTTTGAGTCTTTTCATCGCCTTTTTCCGGTTTGAGTTATATTATTAGTTGAAATCATTTCATTATTCAACGAAATGTCCCTAACACCGACTTAAAAAACCAGAAACTTTCTCTTGAAAATGCTAACCACTCGTGTTGGCGAAACGTCAAGATCTTCTTTCAACATTCATCTGAGATGGTCATGACTCCATCGAAAAATTTTGTTTAATAAACACTAGTTGTCAGAATTCATTAAACATCATAAGTTTGCACAAATACTTCAGTCGAAATGTCCTCATTCTCAAATGAAGAAAAACGAGATATGTTGAAACTATATTATAAATTTGATAGGATTAGTTCGAAAATAACACAAATTCGGAATTTCGGACAAACATTTGGCTGAGTACGGGGCGTTTCAAAAACCAAGAATGAAATATGGAAGCAGAATGAAACAAAATATTAGACGAAACTTATTAGCAGAGGTAAATAATTGTTCATTCCATATTCGAAGAAGTATAATTATTTTTGGTACTTTTTTAAATAAATGCAGATCCTTCCAAATCAACACATGAAGTATCGGCAGAAATGGATGTGCCACAGACGAGCGTTTGGAGGGAATTCAAAGAAAGTGGTTTGAAATGTTATAAGATACATATTTCACAAAAATTACATCCAGGTGATCCTGAGAGAAGGATGGAATTTTGTAGCTGGCTCTCGAATAGGGTAGACACTACAAACTTCTTGAAAAACATTATTAGGACCGACGAAAGTACTTTTTCGAACTGTGGTGTTTTTAATATAAATAATGAGCACATTTGGAGTGAAAATACTCCACGACACTTCAGAGAAGTCAGACCACAAATTTGGTTTCGTTTGAATATGTGGGCTGGAATTTATGACTACCGAATACTTGGACCTCATTTCTTCTCTAATACTTTGAACGGGGAAACCTATCTTCGGTTCTTAAGAAACGAATTCGAAGAATATATGGATACGTTTCCCCTTGTTAATTATAATAACTGTTGGTTTCAGCATGACGGGGCTCCTCCACACAATAAAAGAGCAGTTTGCGAATATTTACACCAAAGATTTCCTAATAGGTGGTTAGGAAATTCTTAACCAGTGAGGTGGCCGGCAAGGTCACCTGACCTTACAGTTTTGGATGCTTTCTTGTGGGGCACTTTAAATAACAGAATCTATGGAGAGCAAGAATATGACACAGTAGATGAACTTAGAGACAATATCATCACGCAATTCAGGTCTATCAGAAGAAGGGATATTGTTAGGGTTGTTCTTAATTTGAGACGACGAGCTCGGTTATGTATTCAAGAGGAAGGCCATCATTTCGAACACTTATTGTAATACTTTTTGTGCATTTTTTACAAGCTTATGATTTCATTCTTGTTTTTTGACACGCACTGTACTCAGCCAAGTGTTTGCCCAAAATTCCGAATAATGTTCAATCCGGCTGTTGTCTTTCCGGATTTAATTTAAAATAAATTTGTGTTGTTTTCGTACTATTCCTATCAAATTTATAATAAAGTTTCAACATATCTCGTTTTTCTTCATTTGAGAATGAGGACATTTCGACTGAAGTATTTGTGCAAACTTAATGAGTTCTGACAACTAGTGTTTATTAAACAAAATTTTTCGATGGAGTCATGACCATCTCAGATGAAGTTTTTTTTTAATATCTGGGGTTTCAGAAGTGCAAATCATAACAAATTATACATCGATGAAATCAGAATAAGAATCACTATTTTTCTGTATAAAAAACAATATGGCGCCCATAACAGAAAAAAAAGTTGATGATGAATGCCAGAAGACGAATCGTCGGATAGTAAATCTGAACATGAAAACGTGTAGCTGAAAAAAAGTATCAATGAAAGTGTACTTTTGGTTTTGAGCTATGTTGTCAAATAACGATAGAAAAAAATTAAAACGAAAATTCTGATTTTCAGTTTTTCCCGATATTTCCGGAAATACTCGGAATTTTCCAAGTTTCAAAACAGTATTTTGTTAAGCTCCAGAATACGCAACTTTGCCCCAAATTAAGGTTCGACGTATCTCCTGTAGTTTAGGAGATCCCAATGGTGGGGGTCGAATTTTAATTTTCGTGTATATTGTAGATGTTGAAAACAGTTTTGCTTTATCGATATTGATAAAAATTATTGAACCAATTTAATACGATATTATATGAGAAAATCTACATTCAGAATAGGTTAAGCCAATATTCTAACAATATTATTCATTTAATATTGTTATTCACCCACATTGGATCCATATTATTTTACATTCACAACATATGTATATCGGCCCAACATGAAATGAAGATTCAGTCAGTATGAGGTGCTACCTGGGATGCAACCTTGTAAAAGTTCGAAAAACTTCACGAATCCTGCGAATCGTCCTCTGAATACCAATCACCCATCAGAGTCGAACGTAAACTTTCCGATCCCTCACGTCTCCCCAACAATCCGCCGAATTAACGGTAGACTTTTCAATTCCCACCCGAAAGAGTTGAAATTTACAGCTGGCGGTAATCGAAATCGATGTTGTGCCGTAGTGGAGTGAGTAATTAAAGCCGAGTGGAGTTTCCAGTCAACGATTGATCCTTCACCTAGAAATCGCACTTATCACATCAGAGATCAAACTACTCGAAGCAGCTCGCTGAATTTCACATCAGACACGCCTCAGATCAGAATCGATCTTAAGAATAATTTCAGCCATTAAGCGAACCCCCGGAACGTCTGTTCGATCCAATTGGGGTAATACGTCAAGGGAATGACGTTATCTGGATCATTTGAGCGAGCTATATGCAAATAAATAGTTTGATATACGAGGTTTCCAAGGTTTATTGGCATTTCACATGACGAAATCTCAATTTGTAATTTGCGATTGCCGTGTAACAAATATAAAACTGTATCAGTGTACGCACATGCTCAACATTTGATTATTTTCATACTGGTTGATTGGGAAAATATAAGGAAATCTGGTTTTTCTTTCTTTTTGGATTATTATAATCTTTATAATCCTCTTTTTATTTTGGAATACATTTGATATATTTTTTAGTAATTCGGTAATGGTTAATAGTACGAGAGCTAGCAAGACCGGGAAAAGAAGAATTTCAGGTAGGCCAGTTTTTAGACATGCTATCTCTCTCACTCTCCCAGACGTCATATGGGCTATCTGGCTGGCGGTAGAGGTTGCGTTCATTAGTGTGCATCGTACCTGTACAGGTAAAATATTGATTTTTCAAATAAATTTAAGGTTCCTTTTTTTTATTAGTTCAACTGACTTTTTTGACACGAATCAATTATTGTCAGATATTTTTATCGTTTTTTAAACTGTGACAGACGCTAATTTTGAATAAATTTTTTTTCAAAATATCTTAGTATGGCTGAAATTTGTATATCATGTTTTTCAAGTAGCTACAAACCCAAAATTAATTCGCCTCACAATAATTTGGATGTTGAACCTCCAGCCAGACAGATTTGAAAGTGAAAAAGTGATATGGTATTATTTTGCTTGGTCTAAAAATGGTTGCCAAATGAATTTCAGAGAAAGGACTATAAACCAATTCTTGGATTATTACAGTACCAAACATGACGGATCTCAAGAATAAAAATAAACAAAAACTTTTAATGGTTACATGAAAATAATTAAAGTTAGATGATTTTATAACCCATAATTGTATCACAAAAAACGGAATAATCTTGATAATCCTCATTATCACTCTTCTCATTTTCATAGTCATCGTTATCATCATCTTTTAAAGTGTTGTCGTTTTTTAATAAGTTATTATCTGTAATAGAATGCGAAATATTATAATATTTAGGCAAAGAAATTTATTAGTATTTTATTTTTAAATTTTACTTTTGATAATAATGTCATTGTACTTTGAGAATCTGCTCATTCGCACCAACTTCCGTTTTCAACAGGATTTCACAGACCTCATAGAACATGATCCACTGTGAGGCTTGAGCGCACGCGCATCAACGCATTGTCGACCAACGCTGAAAACAGCGCGTGACTGTCTTTACCGAATAATTTTTTTCACTTTCAAATCGGCCTAACCGGAGGCTTAACAACCGATTTATTGTTTTCTAATTAAATTTGGGATTTGTAGATAGTTAAAAAACATCATATAAAAATTTCATTCGTACTAAAATATCTTGAAAAAAAAAATGTATTTAAAATTAGCGTCTGGCACAGTTGAAACAACGATAAAAATATCTGGCAATAATTGATCTATGTGTATGTGTGATGTGGTTTTTGGCTTTGGGGTATACCAATTAGCCAGAATTGATCCATGTGTCAAGAGTTCAATTGAACTAACTAAAATGAAAGAAACCTTCCTAAATTTATTTGAAAAATCAATTTGTTACCTGTACTGGTACGATGCCTACTGATGAACGCAACTTTTACCTCCAGCCAGACAGCACGTATGACGCCAGGGAGAGTGAGAGAGATAGCATATCTAAAAACTGGCCGAGCTGAAATTCTCTCTCGAAAACATTGCTAGCTTTAGACTATAATTATGTTTTAAAAACACACGCTCCCCACCTCATTTCAATACCAATATGTTAGTGTTAGTGAAGGATACAGGGGTTCTAACATAGGGAAGATTGGGTTCATTGTATCTGATACAATGGAACTAACTATAACCCTTTTCAGCTGTCTTAGGTACTACCAATGTTTCATTTACCATTATCATCATTATTATATTTTATTTTATTTTAAGTTTGTATTTCATGTATATGTACCTAAGAAGACTGAATAAATGACTAAATAAAATAAATAAATAACATAAAACTGCCACGTGAGATAACTTTAAAACAAACAGAGCTAACCAACTTTCGTTTGAAGGTTGTAGACGATGTAGTAACTTGATTACTTGCATTTCGTTCCATTGCCTTGATGGTTGAGATATTTCTACATCTTTCAAATTTTCTCTCTACGCTTCGATTGCTTGCATCCGCAATCGTCTTCTGATGAATAATGACGAATTCAGATTCTACGTGATATTTTATAGGTTTTCAATTACGGTGTACTTACGGTGTAATTACGGTGCAATTACGCGCGGTCTGGCAGCGTGCTTGGTTTCGCGCTTTTATCTCCAAAACGGCCCAAGAGCGGTCTCCATGCGATTTTGATTTCTACGCTCAGTTGACTGAAGAAACTATTTGCTTTGATATAGGCGGTATCCATAAACTTCCGTTTGAACCAATGTTCCTCTCTATGAAGAATTCTAGCCTCGTAACAAATAATTCGGTGGTGCTTTGTCCAGGCGTCACATGGGACTTTGTAATTACAGTTTTTGCTTTATTGAAAACGTATGGAGACCGCTCGTGTGCCGTTTTGGAGGAATAAGCGCGAAACCATGCGCGCCACATGACCACGCGTAATTACACCGTAATTACAGCGTAATTAAAGACCTATAAAACATCACGTAAAATCTGAATTAGTCATTATTCACAAGGAAACGATTGCGGATTCAAGCAATCAAAACGTAGTGAGAAAACTTTCAACAATGCAAGTAATCAGAGCAATCCAATTTCTGCATACGCTGGCAGATGAAGAGTAAAGGGTCGACAGAAATGAAGTTTTCGTTATAGAGGGCGATGTATTGCAAAATATATTTCTGGTGGCTGAAACGTTGAAACTAAAGAAATCGCATGAGTTTTGCATTTTGAACAATTTTGATCCGTAAAGTATTTTCATAAAATTAACCATTTTCAGGTTCACGAACTATTCTAAGAATGTATGAACACCAACACATTTTTTAGAATAAAGGTGCATTTAGTCAACATCATTTTAAAATTGTGCTTAAATATATGTTAAAAGCGACAGTTGAATCTGTTAGATCAAATGGTGCCATTCATACAACAATGTTAAGTTTATGCTAAAAACCATTAATGTTGCCGTTATGTTTATGATAACGCTTGTGCTAAAGTTGACTAAATCCACCCTAAGTCTCAGACTGTATTTTTAGTTGTGAAAAGTGAGAAATAAATGTTCATATTTATTTATGCCACTTCTGTTTTCAACTAACGTTACTGTAGTTTTGTCCTATTTGGACATCAAACAGATACTATAAACTGAGTGAATGAACAAATATCCTTAAATACCCTCAAATCTCACTTTGGCATGATATAATCGGCTAATGGTGGTGACTGAGGTTATATTATGAGGGAGAAACTTAGGGTCAAAAACCACGTTGGTCACTTTCACCAGGAAGATAATCTAGAGACCCACACGAATCTGTGATGAAAGCCTACAGATGTCAGTTAATACAAAATAACTGGAGTTAAACCTAGACTACAAGCTCACCTGGAACAAACATCTGGAAGACGTGCAAACAAGGGCTACGACAGCACTGAGGATCGCCAGGAGTTCCTTTGGCAAAACTTGGCGACTCGGACTCAATCAAACTATTTGGCTATACGTAATGATAGTGAGGCCCTCGATAACGTGTGGGGCTGAACAAGTGACAACTAGACTAAAGTGCCTGGGCCAATGGAGTTATATCAATTATATGCAGAAAATAAAAATTGACATGAATATAATTATGTAAAGCGTTTGGCTTCAACCCAGACGGTCCGGGTTCGATCCCCGGTCGTGTATCACTGAGCTGAAGTGGTTCGGATTCCACTTTTATTTAAACTGTAGGTCCCGGATCTCCCTTGCTCGCACAAGCTGTGCTTTTGAGGGGTTTTCTCCGAAAACCTGGGAGTTTCGTAAAAACAAATTTTACAAAAAAAAAAAGTAGGAGACCAAAAGCTCTTTCATGCAGCATATCAATATCCACATCCTGGCAAAAAAACAAAGACACTACCCCAAACTTTTGTTTTTCAAATTGCAAGCTCATGTATGTTTTTTTTCAACATACAGTCCTTTTCATTTCTCATTCAATGATATATCATAGTAGATAGAATGACGTGCAGAATTATGGCAAATAAAAAGAAACAAATGAAATTTTCATTCATCTGCGTTTTGAATAATACATGATAATATTGAAACATGCGTTCTCTATGTGTGCACAAAACAAGCGCTGTCGGACCATCACTTCTTGCACAATTGCAATTTAAATATTTGTTTGCACTTTATTGCAGCGTGCCTGGATGCTCTAGTGATAGTCCGGTTTCAATTTCTCTAACGGATTTCGAAAGTAGAAATGTACTACCTCAAAACGTCTCATCTGATTTTGCGTTACAATGCTGCAAAATGGGTGAAAAATGCTTGCAAACATGGATGAAAACGGACAAGCCCGCGTAAGTTAGTAGTAGGAGAGGCCGGGAGATGAGAGAAAGTGTATTACGTAACCCGTTCATTAGAAGAATTCACTGTTTTCTTCGGAATGAAATTCTGAAAATTTGACAGTTCACATGAGTTTGAGTTGTCTCCAGTGGAGTTGCACTTCCGGTTTAACCGGAAGGGGACACAAACTTCCTCATTTTAAATGGAACGCTATACTCATTACAGTTTTGTGATCTACGTATTATTTTGGTACCATTTGTATGAAATCTTCTTTCACTAATTTTTGACCGTTTTCGAGTTATTACGATTTTTGTGAAACATTTTGAGTTTGCACTAGTATCTTTAAAAATACATATCTTAAAAAGTTTCAACACTGAATCTTTCAAACTTCTACCACAGCTAGTATACATGATGATCGTCGAAGTGAGATTATCAATTCAACTGGGAGTTTCACAGTGCGTTAAAAATCTCTTTCAAAACCCTGAAATAATTTTTTTCAAAGGGAACTCCCCAACTGAAACAATATTTCCTATATCTATAATTCGAACTGTTTTCGAGTTATAAGGGTTTCTTTATGGAAAAGTCATGAGAATTTCAAATGCATGAGCTAATATTATACACTCATATAGGTAATTGAATTTATCATGATATTTCCATGAAGAAACCTCATAGAAAACCATTCGAGTTAGATACGGGCAACCCCATATCAGTCATAGCAGAATTCAATTGTGCGTCCATTCATTCAATACTATCCTGGGGTTTCATATGAAAAAAATTACTTTCAGGGTTTTCAAAAACCTCCGAATGACAAGAGATTTTGACGGCACTGTATGATTTCCAATGATATTTATAATCTTACTTCGACGTGCATCATGTATATTAACTCTAGTGGAAATTTGAGAGATTCAGGGCCAGTTTCACCGGTTCCAGTTAAACTCCAGATAACAAACTAATAGTTTAGATTGTGAATGACATTCTGTGAACGGTGTTGAAATGTTCACATTCTAATCATCAGATAATTAATCTGAAGCTTAACTGGAACCTGTGAAACTGGCCCCCAGTGTTGAAAAGTTTTGAGATATGTATTTTCAATAATACTAGTGCAATCTCAAAATGTTTCACAAAAATCGTAATTACTTGAAAATGGTTAGGAATTAATCTAGGGGCATCTTATACAAATTATATCAGTGATTGTACGTAGATTACAAAAATGCAATAAAATAAAGGGCGTTCCATTTAAAATGAAGAAGTTTGTGTCCACTTCCGAAAATGCTTCGCCACTGAGGATAATTCAGAACAATTATTTATGTTAACTTATGTGGAGTACCAAATTTTCAGAATTTTATCACAATGGGAACATCGAATTCTTCTGAAAAACGGGTTACTTGATAATACGCTTCCCCTCATCTCCCGGTCTTTTCTACTAGTCGACCGTGGGCTCGGCCGTTTTCAGTCATGTTCCACCCATTTCGTAGCATTATAGCGCAAAAAAAATTTACGTTTCATAGTACTATACTTCTATTTTTCTATTTGGAGTCAAAGATGAAGTCATTATAAAACCCAAATGCGTATCGAAATGGTTTCTATTTCAATTCCCATTTCCATTTCTTTTCGAGATTGGTAACAACGGTAACAGCAACAGTCAGATGAACATCAGACAAGAGGGATGGGATTTTCAGATATTAAACAAAGAAGAAGAATAATCTTTGAATGTTGTGGTGTTATTTGTTGCCTTGGATGGTGCAGTTATTATAAACTTTGATAGTTACATGACTGGTTTCTTGGGCGTTTATAATTTAATTAGCTGGTGTGGTTTGGGCTGGGTTTACAAAATTATGCTCAGTGGTCTGATTTTTTGAAAAGACATTTTGACTGCAGTGGGAGTGTGGTGAGACATCGGATACTTCGAAATTGTGAAATTCTTTTTCGTAAACTGAACGAGATTTTTTGAGCAACAAATCTTTCATAGCCGTTTGAGCGATTACTCTCAATTCAGGAGGGGTGCAACTTGAGTTTTCTTCATCAGTCATTTAAAAAAGGTAATTTACTGATATTTGCGTTCAAGATTTGAATAATGTGAAAAATGTGAACAAATGAATTACTCGACAGCATACTTGAAATTTTAAATATTTTATCAATGCTACCAACCTAATATTTCTAATATTATGTATTAACATTAAATCCAATTTTTTCCAATTAAAACTACAAAAAAATGCCGAATAGAAAAAAGAGTATATGAAACACGTTTTATAAGACTTGTATCATAATATACTATTTGAAAATCTGTTTGAGAAATTGAATTCGGACTATCACTAGAGCATCCAGGCACACTGCAAGATAGTGCAGAAAAATCAAATTGCAATTATGCCAAAACTAAAGTTCCGACAGCGCCTGTTATGTGCACATGATTCAATACTTTCACGAAAAGAGCCAACCCTACAACTTAAAAAATGACTGAGGTATCAATTAGAAAACAGATCGCACCATTTTGTGGTTTGTCCAGTTTTTCTCCGTTACTTATGACCCTCTGGTCGTAAAAAATATCATTTTGTTCGTATTTCATTTCATTTGTTCAAATTTATAAGAAAAACACGTTTTTTTGTATTTTGTCAAGGTGTTTTGAATTACTCAATTATTCGGAGTTTGTCTACAATGTGGCGACTACACGTCAATACTGTTATCAGCAAATGTAAAATTGGGAGCTTTCAGATTGGCAGGACTTCTGACCAACAAAAGAATAATCTCGGAGGAAAGCCTCAATTTATCTATTCATCTTTCGTTCGCTGTCGAAGGGCCAATTAGTCCCTCATTAAAACCTCCCGCCCCCGATCCAATAATACCAGTTCTGCAAATTTGTCAACTTCCTATCCAGATTCAGAGCTAATACACGCCGCACAATACCCCCCCCCCTCAAACACAGATACAATGATATACAGACCTGCGTCGCTCTCCGTCGGGACGCCCAGGCTGTTGGAGTTGTCATTGATAAAGGCCTCCGCTGAATTGGTAAAGGTCTGCGGGGAAAGGGTGAGGTCCGGCCCGCTCGACGAGTCGAAGAGATCGAAGGTAGCTGTGACTGCGTCGCTCCCACCTGAAACACAAAGAGGGCCCCGTTGAGAATTCGCGTGGACTACGGGGGATCGTGTGTCACGCAGTTTTAGTGACTGAGACGAAGGTGTGCTATGGGGACAGGAAACTGACAATTATTATTGCTCTTATCAGTTCGGATGGAAATATGAGGGAGACACGTACCGCCTGGGGATTTGCTCGAGTTTGTTCTATCACGGTGTAATTCTCGTGTTATGGCATCTCGACGTAATTTGCCACCCATGTCGAATGTTAACGGTGCGGGATGGATAATTCATATACATATTCATTTGACACAAAATTCAGTATTTTCGATCGGTGAGCAATTTTTATTCTAGTCTATACTCAAAGTGGAGTTTCTTTTGAGATTCATACAATTAAATATTCAGTTCACTCTGTATACATGATTAGTAGATATCGAGTATGTTTGTAACATGAAAAAAATGTTGTTGATATGTAAATAAAGATTTTATCAACTAATAGTCATTTACTGAATGTTATTATTCTTTTAACAGAAGAATTGTCGATTCACTGGGGTACTATAACCAAACGTACAGATGCATTTTATGACCAGAAATACTGATTCAACTGAGACCCAACCCAGAGTTGAAATATCCTCTCAGGACAAGAAACCATCTAACACTTGCGTAGAAATAATGTTATTCTAGCAATTATTATTATCATTCTCAGTAATACATTTGTTACGAAGGATCATCTTAAAAATAAACTAGTGTATGATATCACTTTTAAGTGTTAGTATGTAAGAATATTTCCAAATGGGACATTTCAGAGCAACAGGAAAAAAACAACAACTTTTTAATATTCGAATTGTCTGCACATGTTCATTTCTGGTGAGAGGCACAGATTTTCATGATATCTCGATAGGCCACCCAGAAAGCACTTTGTAGAGAGGGCTATGAAATTGGACAGAATGTCAAAAATTGGTTAGTCTTTCGTTTCATTCGTTCGAGTCAACATGTTGTGGCGCAGTAATTTTATTAGTTTACTTAAATTATTGTAATTGCCATAATTCAACTCTGTTCGACTCAACATTCAACTGGGGTAAAATCGATGATTTTCATTCATTCAATGTATATAGAATGTCGAGCTTTTCCACCTCTCCCTACAAAGTGAATTCTTCTGATAAATTGTTAGTTTTGATTTTATTTGAAGTATTTCGAGTCTCTAGAATTTTATCTTGTTCAATTACTTATTAGTAAATTATCTGACCTCATTCGTCTTTTTCCAGATTTAGTAATATACCGGGTGTCTCACATTTTATGTGACAGGCAATATCTGGTTTGTTGAAGGAGATACACAAAAATGTTTCATACAAAAGTTTTGGGAGTTCATGAGAGCTATATTTTGATATAATTTTTAAATATACAGGGTGTTTGGTGTTGGTGCTACAGACCAAAATAGTATTTTTTAAAATAGAACGCCCTGTATATTATCACATATTCAGATTCTACGTTGTATTCTAATATCATTTCACGTTTAGTTTTTGAAATTCGGTTACGGCGTTGTTGAGTTATAATGTAAAGTCTTGAGAACGACTATTATTTTTAAAAATATCTCATACAATTATTTTCTCCGCATCAGATCACATGAAAATTAGTCAAAATTTTGGGTGTACGAAGTAATGGTTTTAATTTTGAGTTGTGGAATTCAGTCAGGAATCATTTTGAATATGAAACAATTGCGAAATTGAACTGTTACCATGATAACCGTTGTTAGGGTGAAGAGTAACCAAAAATGCTTTTTCCGTTTTGCGGAAATACATGGTTGCCAAATTGGGCTAGTTATAGTTTAACTGGAATCAGTTATGGAAAATCTCTTGCCATAGCGATCGTTGCTATGATCGCAAGTTAAGAAAAACCCGATTCCTATGATTCGTATAGGCATGGTTGCCAAATTGTCTGCATTACTTTAGATGAAATTCGTTATACAAATTTTTTTGCCATGATCGTTGTTGGGTGAAGAGTAACAATAAATGCCATGTATGGTTGCCTAGTTGTTGCTGTTACCAAGTTATGAGCGCTTGAAACAGATTTGTTGAAATTTTTGTTGAATACTATCAAAATAAATAATTATACTAATTAGTTGGTATAATTTTAATTTTACAGTCTTACAATTTGACAGTACTCGAGCAAGCTCTCGTGATGTTTCTAAGCAACACAGTTTTCGTGACAGCAAGGTAAAAGTATTTTTTGAAAATTCAGAATTTTGTCGGGATATTACTACTGAAAACATCAACAGACCAGGAATCTAAATGAACCAAATACTATGGAACAAAACTAGAGATTTGAGCGGGATAACAGAACTATCATAGAAAGTTCTCGTTCAATGCTTTGCAGAAGTGAAGTTCTAAAATATCTGTGGGCTGAAGCAGTGAATACTGCTGTGTATATCCTAAACAGAACACCGACATCTCAAATTCCAAATTCGACAGTTTTTGAAAAGTGGACCAGAAAGAATTCAAGAAACTTCCATTATTTCAATTGGCAGCAACGAGAGAATCACCGGGACCAGACGGGATCTACCCTGCAATGCTGCAGAAAGGTCCCGAAGCACTGCAAATCAGACTCTGTAACACGCTCAGAGGCAGTCTGGCCCTCGGGTATATACCAAAACCTTGGAGGCACGTTAGGGTTACTTTTACACCGAAAATTGGAAAAGTTGGACAGGATTCGGCAAAGTCCCTAAGACCAATCAGTCTTATGTCATTTGTACTCAAGACTTTGGAGAAGCTAGTGGATAGACATATTAGGGGCGGCGTGCTGGTGGAAAGACCACTGCACCGTGAACAATATGCCTACAGGACTGGTTGTTCAACGGAAACAGCACTTCACCAAGTAGTAACGAGGGTGGAAAATACGCTGGAAAATAAAGAGGTACTGCTAGCGGCCTTTCTAGACATAGAAGGTGCTTTCGATAATACCTCTATAAACTCAATCACCAGAGCTCTTAGACACAGAGATGTCGAGGAACCATGTGTTGCCTGGATAGATTCAATGCTAAGGAATCGGTTGATACACATTACAGTATTGGAGGAGACCATAGTAGCAAGGGTGACCCGCAAGGTGGAGTACTATCTCCGCTTCTATGGAATCTGATCGCAGACTCGCTGTTGGAAACACTAAACGACGCAGGACATAGAGCCCTTGGATATGCTGACGACATAGTAGTCTTATTACAAGGGAAATTTAACACAACGGTTAGAGATCGCATGCAGGAGGCTCTTAACCTGGACACGAGATGGACGGACTTGGAGGGGTTGAACGTCAACCCTAACAAGGCAACCATAGTAGCATTCACCCGAAGACGAAAAACAGAGGGCCTAGAACCTATACGACTTCGAGGAGAGAACTTACAGATAAAGGGAGAAGTCAAATATATTGGAGTGATTCTCGACTCCAAGTTGACATGGAACCAGCATCTAGAAAAAACAACAAAAAAAAGCGGTGACCTCACTAGTGATGACCAGACGATCATTTGGAAAAAAATGGGGGCTGAAACCACATATGCTGCACTGGTTGTATAGCACGGTGGTCATGCCTTCCATCACATATGCCTCTTTGGTGTGGTGGCCCAAGACGCAACAAAGAGGAGCCATAATAAGACTAAGCAAGGTGCAAAGGCTTGCCTGTCTTGGAATCACAGGGGCAATTAAATCAACACCAACCGCAGCCATGGAGACACTTATGGGACTGCCTCCTGTCCATTTAGTGGTGCAAGGGGAGGCAAGGCTTGCTGTCTCCAGACTGCAGAATACACCCAACTTGAACGTTGGAACAGGACACATGAGCATCGTCAGAATCGTGATCGGGGACGTGCTGGAAACGAGAACGGACCACATTCCGAAACGATACTGCTTCAACAACCAATTCAGAGTGCTGTTTCCAGACAGAACTGAGTGGGACGGCTCGCAGCTCAAGGACACTCTACAGGGTAAAATCTGGTACACAGATGGATCCAAGACTTGGAATGGGGTGGGCTCAGGAGCGTTCTCCAGGAATCCGAGTACTGGCATCAGCTACTCACTGGGCAAACACACCTCTGTCTTTCAGGCAGAGGTGTATGCCATTCTCCAATGCGCGAGGGAGAACAACAGGAGAAACGTTGAAAACGCGCATATCAACATCCTGTCAGACAGCCAAGCGGCACTTAAGGCCTTGTGCAACAAGGAAGTGACGTCCAAATTGGTATGGGACTGCAAAGAAGAACTAGGAGTGCTGGCAGACCGGTATCAAGTCAAACTGATATGGGTCCCAGGAGACCGGGGAATTGCAGGCAATGAAAAAGCAGACGAACTAGCGAGAAAAGGTTCGGAAAATCCTCCAAACCAAGGGCAGACACTAGGGGTACCGAAGTGCACGGTAAGAGCATCTGTAAGAGAGTGGATTGGGGACAGTCACAAAAACTACTGGGAAAGCATACCAGGAAACAAACACGGGAAGAAATACATTAAAGGACCGTGCCAGAAAAGAACGGCAGATCTGTTGGCGATGAACAGGTGCCAGCTTAGAATCGTTACGGGACTCCTGACTGGTCATGCACCAGTGAAGGAGCACCTCAACAAAATGGGACTGTATAATGGAGACCTGACCTACAGACTATGTGGTAAGGATCCAGAAACAGTGACACACATACTGTGCTGTTGCGAGGCACTAGACCGCAAAAGACAGGCAATCTTCGGGCAGCCATCTGGCGATCCAGAACTATACAGATCGCACCCAGTAAAAGACTTGTACAAACTCGTACAAGGCACGAAATTACTGGATTGGGTACTGTGAAAGTACAAAACACAGGCAAGATACAATGGGCCAATAAGCCTAAGTGTCACCGGGGGCAACAACCTGACGGGTCTAGAGGTGGAGGTTTTAGTGAGTAACCCTGTGACCAGTGGAGTCTCACAGTAGGTCTGGAGTCTTGAGCCGGAGGCTCCTTTCCTCTCTATAAAAGATTTCCTACATCTCATCACAAAAAAAAAAAAAAAAACGAGAGAATCGTCTAAAATACAAAAAAAATCACAAGTTAATGCCATCATTGGTACCCTTTGGCCACGTGCAACCCTTATGCCTATACTTTTTTTGCTGCCATTGCCTATCTTATCATGTCGTTGGTGTACATGGCAGCGGCCAAAAAACAAATATTTTTTATGAATTTTTTTTATATTTCGATGTTCATCGGCAAACATGAAATTTTACTAAAGTAATAGCGGAAACGCATGGACAAAACAAATTTGGGTTGAAGGTAAACATTATGACAGTTTGGTACTGTTTTCATTCTTGGATGATTATTGTTTGATTATTAAGTTTATTTGATTTCCAAAACAGTTAACGTTAGCCGAGAAGGCAGAATAAGGTTCAATATGTGGAGATAACTAACGAGAGCGTGAAGCGGCAGATATTTTCAATGAACATCATTCAGACAAAAAAGTTCATTAGTCAACTGTAAGCAGAATTTCAAATAATTTCAAAAAGACAGTGTCTTTAAACTATGAGTGAAAAATGAACGTACCAAAACTCTATGTACTGACGAAAAGAAATTAAAAGTACTTCAGGTAGTTGTTGAGAACCCTAGAAGATCCACCCAAGAAATTTCTGATTGAAGTGGTGTAATGCATGATCAATGTAGATCTTTTCAAGAACGAGATTATGATTTGCGGTATCAATTCTGCATATGTATGCAAGGAGAAATAGAAGATCAACCTGAATTCCATAGACACATTTTTTTTTTAGGGATGACTCCACGTTGTATATATCTTTCTAAAATTGTGGGTGGTGATCGAACGAAAATGCAAATTTTGTTATTGACAGTAAAAACCAGTATTACCAAAAAACAAACGTGTGGTGTGATATTATTAACGACAAATTAATGGGGCAGTGTCAAAATTTTCACTCGGGTTTGAAGGCCGTCGTTTTTTGAAATTTCTTCCTAACGTTTCGCTAGTGCGAGTGGCTAGCTTCTTTAGAGGCTTATACATCATGAATAATCTCAGATTACTGCTCATTTTATTTTCCATCGGAGGTTTGCAGCCGGTTGATGGATAGAAGAAATTTCGATAGTTGCTTTCACTTGTTTCATATCCTTTTTCCAGTTCATTATCATTTGAATTCTCAACAAAGAAAGACCTTGTAAATTTTCTAACGGAGTAAACAATTTGTTATCAAATTATCGTTCATTGAATTCGAAATTCTCTTTTGAAGAAACACAGTTTTTCAGGAAAATTTACTATTTACGATTTTTAAACTTCGTGAGAAGCATACCTTTCAACTCTCCCAGACGAAGCGAATTTCATCCACTCCATATCTTCAACTAATGTCTTGAAAATGGGTCGCCAGTATAGTGTGCCAAGTGAACTGAAAGTAATAGAAGTTGGGGAACTGAATTTTAATAACTGAGAAGACTTTCGCATCGCGATATGGATATGACATTTTCTGCAGAGATTCCACAGTAGAACGATTTAGAAGTTAATATTTGTCCATATTTGTCTGCAAATATTTCCAGTTTATTTTTCAGATAGGAGAAATGCTAGGGTCGAAAACAAGTTAACGAACAAAATGATAAATGCAGTATGTATCTTCTGATGTCTTACACAAAACGAATATTTAACGAATAGTTTGGTATTGGATAAAATTAAAAACAGATTTGTCATTGGTAACGTTAGACGAATTTATGTTTTTACTTCTTTAGAGATACGATAGTGATAATTGTATCAATGAAATGTAGTAAACAAGAATGATTAATACTGAAACAACCAGACCATATAAGTATTGTTTATATAGAAGATAGTCAACCTTATGGGATTATAATTGGATCAAAATGGATGCGACATGTAGATGGCGATAGTGAGCTCGCATCCAAGTCATGTCGTAACTTCAGTGATCTGCCTCCAAGTCATGTCGTAACTTGATTAAAACAATGGAAAAGCATTAAAATCAGGGTTTTTTGAAGAAACCTGCATTAAAATGACGTCAAATATTCATGTTTGTAACTAATCACGCTAGATGACACTCGCGTTTGTGTCCAATACCTTTTCCACAGGCATTGACTAACTATGTTCTATTTAAACAATGATATAAGTTTATTGCGCTTTTTGGTTTACTGCAAATACTCATTTGGGACGTCACAAAGCATAGTAGGAACAATGAAAGTAAACAATGGCAATAAAATGGATAGATAAATCTATGGCAGGCACTCAAGTGAATCATAACAATTCATATGTGAAAAAAGATTAAAAAACAAGGATCCTTGGATGCGACATTCAATAATATTAGAGAACCAGGCAGCGGCCTTATGAAAAATTTGTCACCGGTAAATTTTTATACATTTTTTAAATGTTGTAGAATTTGAATTTTTGAACAGGAGTTCTCAACTCGATACTATAAGACTGGTTTTAGAGATGATGAGTGTAGTTGAAGTTGCAAATTGGCAAAGCTTTGGAAGTACTATTGCTCTTAGGAAATCATCTTAAAAGTAAATGTTTGACGCCATTCATATTACTTACCTATTTGGCATTTATTTTAAACTGATTTTTGATAAAAAATATTGTTGGATACAGGGTAATTCGAGCATTAGTTGAAATGAAATGCTCGATTGACTCTATGAAATGAAGATGTGACCTAACTGTATCAAAATTAATAAATATAAAGTTTTGTTCTGGGTGATAAATGGAAATATCTTCAGAAAAATGGCAACTTCTAAATCGTTCTATTCTGTGTGATCTCTTGCGGAAAATGTCATATACATTTCGTGATGCGAAAGTCTTCTTAGTTATCAAAATTCAGTCTATAATAACTCATAGAGGAGTTATCACTGCAATAGTATTTCCAACTTGTATAGATACATTTGATTAAACAATAATATTTATGAAGCGGAGTGGTCTTAGAGCGTTTGACATAAATATCGACAGATAAGCTCCAGACAGATATGAGAGATAAGAGACAAAGAACTCTAGAAAAATCTCGGATAGCTGAAGAGGAAAATCAGAGAGAGGGAGAACCGGAACAGAAAAAATCGGAGAAGAAAATCAAATATAGAAAGTTTTTTTAAATGAAAAAGCAGATATGCATTATAGACACACCTCCCAATATATTTGAACAATCGAATGTGGAGATAGTACATGTGAGTCAACGATCAGTATCGGAATCAAGGGAATAACGTATTGAAAATGAGGAAATGACTATCTGGGTCGATCCTGTTATTAAGCTGTTTCCAGAGTGTCTTACTGGATTAGAAAACATTTTAAAAAGTATACTTTTGTCTTCAGTCCGGGTTGATTTCTTGGACAGCCAAGGTCATTTTCAAACTCTCCGTTATTCTCTGACTCCAGAGAGTTAGTATGGTGTCATTTTCAACCCAAAAAGCCATCAATAAACTGGGGTTACAAATACATTCTTTTGCTGTTGAGATTTCTTCTCTTTTTGTGGTGCTGTTTTGTTTCGATCTGATTTCAACCCAGTAAATTCAAATTTACAGCATTTTTATCCCTTTTTTTAAGAGCCTTTCGTTCACAAAATATTATTATTATCAACTACTTACCCTCAAATTGGTTTTCATTTAATTTTTATGGTGATGCAAGGGTCTTCTCAAATGACGAGACCAATGATCATGCGGGAATTTGAACCCTCGACCCTTCGCTCCAAAGGCGAACGCTCTACCAGCACCGCCACCACGGCTATGTATTATTACTCTCGATTATTCATTCAAGATAAAAATGAGAATGAATGAAAACGTTAATCACAGAGGGAACCCAATTACTTTGAGTGATCTATCCGAGAACGATGGATAGTTATCAAAATTTTAATTAACTTGCTACAATTTTCAATATAAAATTTATTACATTTTGGATGAGGGTTTTACGATAGTTATTATAAATAAGTAGCTCAGTAATACTAAAACACGTTATTAGAACATTTTAATATCATTCGGTTTAATATCCTGGATTTGGAATTCAAATTTGTGGAATTGTAATTTTACGAATGCTGATGCGCTTCTTCGACTCTCGTGATTAATTTGGACAGTGTCGTAAAATATTCCGATATTTTATGTCATATTAATTAGTTTATTCAGTACCTCTATATCAAAATTTCGTTTATTGTCAATAATCAAATGAAACAGTTCAATTAGTGGAAAAGTAGTAATTAGAAAATCATACGACTTTCACAGTAAAATTGAAAATATCACATTTGAATTTGGAAAAAAATTACTTCGATTCACTAAAATATTCAATTCTTTCAACAGAGCCTCAATAACAGACAATTCCTTTGTGCCTGTTATTTGCATAAATATTCACAAATGAAACGAATAGTTTTGACAAAGTCTCCACACCCGTCTCCACACATTCCCACAAAGTGAAAAATATGAGGGAAATATCTGTCAGAAAACAAGTTCTGTCCCTCACGTTCATTGAATTAAATCCGATATCTTCCTGTGCAACGTTCCTCAAGGAGGACATTATTGCATGTGATAATTGTGATGAATCATTGAATATTATACTTCTGGAAATGACAGCTGCATACTGTAACGTATAGTTATACATACGTAACTAAAAGTAGTTCATTGATAAACATGTGATGGTATTACATAATTTGGGATACTTAGGGCCAGTTTCACAGGTTCCAGATTAATTAACTAATGGTTAGAATGTGAACCTTCTAACACCATTTAATGATTTTCATTCACCTTCTAAACTATTATTTATCTGGAGTTTAACTCGAACCTGTGAAACTAACATGAAATTCAAAATAAATCAGAGACAAAAAGAAACATAGTTGTCACAATTTGAGAGGACAAGTTGACAACAAAATCATGATAACTCGATCATATTTTCGGTATTTCTAGAGAGAGATACAGACTGAGAAATAGAGAAATGTATAACTATAGGTATAATATATAAATAATCATTTCAAAGGTGAGATATTTTCTTTTTGTTTTTTCTATAGATATGTATATATGTTACTTAGATCATTGATGCACTTTTTGCAATAGAAAACTGTTAAAAGCTTGTTACTGACAATAATAGTTTGAATTTTGACAGTACTTGTCAAACTCTATAAAAAGTTTAATAATTGAAATTGACAAGCCTGGCTCGCAAAAGCCTATAACTGCTGTAAGACTTTTTTGCTTTACGAACACAACTGTACATTCTACCTGGAGTCAGTTCCGAAAATTTGAGGAATTGTTTACGAGGACCCTGTGCTCTTTACGGGGTGAAGGGGGGAGTGGTAAACGTGATTTTTTCCGACTTTTTTCGGTATTTTACCCATATCATCTTAACTATGCGGTTTAGCGAAAATCCGGGAGGAGTATGTGAAAGAGCACTAAATTTCTTTCGAAACTCATTAGTCAAAAGATCTTTCCGACGAAATAATAAAATGCAGAAAAAGATGTTATTTTTGGTAGAACCCAACGCTGAGAGCAAAATCAGCAGGTCGACATCTTCACCGGTGACGCTGTCGTAGCTCATAGATTGGGAGATGGCAGTCCCCAAAAAGAAGTCAGCGGCTTCTTCGGCCTGCTTTACGTGAATGACATTGGCTTCCGTTTCCTACATCAGCAAGGCGAAAAAGTATCATTTGCCAGAAATTTTGCCTATGGAATTGTACCGCTGGTTGTAGACTTATTGAAGGCGTATTTGGTTTTTGGTCAGGATAATTGTAGGCAGGAGGGACATGGTATTGTGTATGAGCAAAAAAATCATCAACAGGAGGGTGAACCGTGGTGCTGAAAACCGGTGTGCGAATATCTTCCAGAATTAATTGTCGGGAGGTCTTAAATATTCGGGTTCTTTCTTCTTTGATATCCTTTTGCTTCTCATTTGAATACCAGTTGTCACTCAAAATTTATGAGCAGTGTTTTTGAAGCACACTACACTCTATCTGTTGGCTGACGAACTGATGATTATGTCATCTTTACATATTGAAATATTGAATAAAGTATGCTTAATATGTGTAATAATACATAGGTAAATGTAAAAATATAATTTCATCAGCCCAAAATTAAAATTTTTTGCATTTTCTCACATTTGGAGAAATTTGACCTTTTTTCAAACGCCTGTTACTATTTTTTCGAAAAGATCTCTCGTCTTATGAATTTTAAAGGAAATTCAATGTTCTTTCACGTAGTTTTTCCAGATTTTTGCTTAACCACATAGTTTAGATGATATGGGCAAAAAAACGAAAAATAATCCGGAAAATCTCATTTTCCCCTCCCTTCATAATGAGCGCAGTGTCCTCGTGTTCGAAAACTCAGCAAACACACTCTCTACTATATTTAAACGATTTTTTAAATTTTCGATTATTTCGGTATTGAGTCCAGCACACTCCGATCAATTTTACAAGGCTCCTGGACTGATACTATATATATATATATATATATATATAAATTGTCTAACACAATTCAGCAAAGAGTTTTCCTACCAAGGCCTTTTTTTCTGACTACATACCCAAGGATATTCTTTCACTTAGGTTGAGAATATCTGAGTTTAACTGGCTTTTTATATATATATATATATATATATATATATATATATATATATATATATATATATATATATATATATACATATATATATATATATATATATGTATATATATATATATATATATATATATATATTGAACGAAAGAAAAAATCAACTGACAGGGTTTTATAGGTTTTGAGCTTGGGTCAAGTCTTAAATATTTGACTATTCCTATACAGATGAACTGCCATTGGAGGAAATGAAAAAATTATGAATACTCTGTCCAAAGATACCTTCAATTTCAATGAGTTCATCAGTTTTGCAGTAGGAGGGATTTGTCGTGTTTTGAAACGCCCCCTTTAGTTTGAGTACAGTTTATCCTAACTAGTGGAGCGTACAAGAGTCTCGTTTTCGAGAGTTTCGAATGGTCTCGTCTCATTTCCGAGACGAGACTCGAGACAAAACTGAGACAAGACGAAACGATACTTTTATTGGTCTCCCCTCGAGTCTCGTGCATGAGGTCTTGCATCTCACACGAGAGTCTCGTAGATGAATATTTCTACGTGCAGGCTTCAAAATCTAACAAACTTCGAAGAAAAAGAATAAAAGAAACACATCTTTTCTATATTTTCAAAATGAACTAAAGAGTATGAAAGTATACATGATGTTATCTTTCAACAATTGTAATTTTCTCTTGTGAGTCTTAGCAAGTACTTAAGTATTCCTTATTGCACTGAAACAATAAGATTATGCATGACGATATTTCGATATATTTACGAGACTGTCGTACGAGAAGCGAGACGAGACGAGAATGGAGGCTGCGAGATGGGACTTGATACGAGACTAATTATTTCATCGACGAGACGAGACATGGTTTCATGAAAATCTTGTCTCGTTGGTCTGGTGTGAACCACTAATCTTAACCTTTTTCAGTTTCACATGCAATTCTATTTAATTCGAAATAATTCATAGTATGCCAGGAAGTAATTTGTAAAGTTCAGATTCTGGCATCATGGTTAGTCCTGCAATAGGTATATTTGGATTGAAAATGTCATGGTTACTTATAGACCAAAAAAAGCCAGCAACGTATTTCAAGATGTTATTTCAAAAGACATAAATATTTAGGTACTGAATCTTGTATAGGTACCGAGTCTGGCAGTCCACAGTAGCAGGATACTTCTCAAAAAGATTTTCAAAAGGTAACATATGATTGGTTTGTATAACATATGTGATCCAACGCGCCTGCCCGCGAATCAAGATGTACCAGGTTCGATTTCGCTAAATGTTTTTTATGTTTTTCGGTGGTTTCTTCAATTTTGACCACAGATTCTTTAGCAGGGCCGTTGAAAACCCCTTGGGCCAAGTATTCATCAAGTTTAGCATTTTTTGGGGTACTATATTGGGACCACTGGCATGAATAATCAAATTCTGACCCCAGATTCGTTATCAGCGACTATAAAAACTTCCAGGGCCAAATTTTCATACAGTTTCCTATTCTTTAGAAGGTTTAACGGTGATTACTGGATCCAACTCCAACAAAAGTATAAATACTATTAACGATACTCTGGTTCGTCATGGCACCTCGATAGATAAGTGTCTCTCGCAAATTAAGGGTCTAGAAGAGAATTATGAAAATCTACAAGGCGATACTCTACAGCTAGAATCTAGAGTTCGGAACATCGAGGACAACAACTCAACTCAAGAGGAAATGTTCACCGAAATTAAATCTAGAATGGAAAGGGAAAACAATATAATCATAACAGGGCTAGCTGAAAATAATGGAGATAACGACTTGGATGCAGTCAAGGAAATCTTGAACCACACTAATATAAATATTGAAAATAACATAACCAACATCAGACGACTGGGCCGTCAGCAACAAGGTATAAACAGAGCTGTCAAAGTGGTATTCGACAAACGAACAGTTGCTTTTGAAATAATAAAAAACAAACGCAAAATACCAAAAGATGCATTTCCAACCATAAACATAAAAGCCGACTTAACGCCCACGCAATTGGAACAACTAAGAAACCTCCGAAGCGAACTACGAGATCGTCAGACCAATGGAGAAAGTGATATAACAATAAAATATGTCAAAAATGTTCCCAAAATAGTCAAACTACAGCCTGATCATTCAAAAAACCAATAATCATCAACTGCCCCATATTGTACACGAATATTTGTTCATTACCGTCAAAATACAACGAACTTTTGCAACTTGCAGATGCAAGAAAACCCAACTGTTTTATCATTACAGAAACATGGCTCACACCTTCTATCCCATCATCTTTAGTAGACATCCCAAACTACCAACTAACTAGGCAAGACAGGCTAAACATGAGAGGTGGAGGAGTGGCAATTTACACCAGAAATGATATTTTCAGTCAAAAAAATATAAAAAACCTACAATTATCACTACCAACATTTGAAATGCTTGGACTACAACTGTCAACAAATACATTACATTTGACAGTTGTTGGTATTTACAGATCACCGACGTCCACTTACCAAGACGATTTGATTCTGGTTGACTTTATAACTGACCTCAACAATCGCTATGCCAACTTGATCATTGTCGGGGATTTCAATATGCCGAGCATAAATTGGATAAATTTGACAGCTACACCAGCGACGGCATCTGCCACCGCTCTTTTGGAAACGATATCAGTAACCAGTCTAGAGCAGCTCATACAGATGCCCACAAGATACCGTCATCCCCAAAGACCGTCGTTGTTGGACTTAGTGTTGACTAACGATTCGAACTTAATCTCAAACATTGAATTTTTGCCACCTGTGGGATCATCAGATCATGTATGTCTGGAAGTTAATGTACAAGTGGTGCACACAAAAGAAATCAGACGTCGACGCAATATTTGGAATGCAAATTTTGAGACAATATCCACGGGCCTTCAGAATATCAATTGGGAAACAGAATTGAACAATAAGGACACCGACGGCCAATGGAATGTTTTAGTTCAACACCTCAATAGATTATTTCAACAAAATTGTCCACTGAAAGAAATAAAAAATAAAAGAATACCCTGGCTAAACAACCATCTTCTGCAACAAATTCGCAATAAGAAAGCAATTTGGCAATCGTACAAGAGACATCCTACTGAGGCTAATTATAAATGACACAGAGAGGTAGCGAATATCCTCACAAATAAACTTCGGAATGCAAGACACCACCACGAAGAACAACTACCAGGAATAGGGCCCAAAGCCGTACATAGCTATGTTAGACATAAGATGACATCAACCGTTACGCTGCCAGTACTAGAATATAATGGGACTCATAACAGAGCACAAATTAGTTGCAAATCTATTTGCTGATGAGTTTGTGAAAAATTACAATGCTCCGCAATTGGGAACACCCCCACTTCTCAACCCAAACATGAGAGTTTCAGAATCCCTTGAAACTGTCACGGTTACAGAAGAAATCGTACGAGAACAACTACAGAACCTGAAAGTGACATCATCTCCAGGTCCGGTCGGACTCCATCCACTTATACTGCACAAATGTATGAATGAATTAGTAGGACCACTGTATACCGTACTGAACGACTCCATTGAGAGCGGTGACCTTCCTGAATCGTGGCACAGAACAAATATCACACCCATATTCAAAAAAGGAAACAAATTAGTGCCCTCTAACTATCGTCCAGTAAATACAAGTTGTGTTCTTAAAAAAGTTCTAGAACGAATTATATCCACTGAAATACTGAAATTCCTGAACCAACGAGACCTCATCCCTGATAACCAACATGGGTTTTTACCAGGACGATCCGTAACAACAAACTTGTTACTGGCAGTGGACTTCATTTCGAAATCACTGGACGAATCAGAACCAGTTGATGTCCTCTATTTAGACTTCTGCAAAGCCTTCGATAAAGTACCCCACAAATATCTCCTAACGAAGTTGGAACATTTCGGTATCAGAGGACGATTGCTGAAGTGGATTGAACATTTCCTCACAAATGCAGTGTGTTCTGTCAGAATTGGGGACGAATATTCTGCGGAAAAGTCCGTTACGAGTGGAGTTATCCAAGGATCTGTATTGGGACCTATTCTTTTTCTCATTTATACCATAGATCTAACAAAAGAAATCCAGTCATTCTCACTCACATTCGCAGACGACCTGAAGATGATCAATAAGCCTCTGAGGAATCCAAATATTCTACAAAGCGACTTAAACAAAATTCGGGCATGGGGACTCCAGTGGCAACTACCACTGAATGTGTTGAAATGTGTTGTTCTGCATATGGGCTACAATAATCCCAAAGTGACGTATTCCCTGGACAAGACAGACTTAGCAGTAGTTGACAACCAAATAGACCTTGGAGTCACAATAACGGGCGACCTAACTTGGTCACTTCAAGTAACTCGAGCAGTGAAGAAGGCCAACTCAAAATTATATCTACTGAAGAGAGCCTTTTATAATCCATCCCCAGAGCTGATGAATACACTTTTCAAAGTTTACGTAAGACCTCTCATCGAATTCGCGGTTACGGTTTGGTCACCGTGGTTAGTCAGGGATATCAAGCTTATGGAAGGGGTCCAGAGAAGAGCAACAAAAACACCATCCAGTATATCTTACTTAAGATACGAAGATCGCCTCACCAGGATGCAACTCACCACTCATCAAACAGGGAGAGTACGAGGAGATTTAATAGAAGTGTACAAAATTGTGACTAGTGCGCGAAATGTGGACTTATTTATCATCGTTGTACGAAATAAATGAAGATCCACGCTTGAGGGGTCATATTTTTAAATTAAAACGTGAAAGGTTCCATAAGTGCGTGCGAGAATATACATTATTCAATCGTTCATTTGCAATATGGAACAGTTTACCTGACAACATTGTGAGGTCGACGTCACTAAACGCTTTCAAAAATGCAATAGATAATTACCTATCTGAGAATAATAATTCATTTTAAAGTTAGGATCATTAGTCATAAATCTTGTGTTTTAGTAAAAAAGAGTTTATAAGATTATATCTTCAACTCTTAACAATTTCCAAATAAATAAATAAATAAAACTCTGTGAATGCTCCAATTTTGATTTCAAACTCGTTATCAGTGATCCTGAAAACCCCGTACTTAGGCCGAGTTTTCATCGTGTTTCGAGAATTTCGAAAAATTGGCCATTTTGGGGGGCCATATGAATTTATTCTGACCTCAGTCGTTAGTAGCGATTCTAAAAACCTCCTGGGCCAAATTTTCATCTAGTTTCCTAAGGTTTTACGGTAATAACCGGATCCAATTACGTGAATTCCTTAATTTTGCCGTCAAATTCGTAATCAACGACCCGGAAAAACCCCCCGGGCCTAATTTTCATCGAGTATCGGAAATATTGATATGCCTTTTGGGAGGTAATGTTGGGACCACCAACGTGAATTTTACAATTCTGTTCCCAGATTGGTTATCAGTGAACTTAAAAATATTCTGGGCCAATTTTTTTTATAGTTTTGGATCTCGTTATTAGTGACCCCAAAAAAAGCCTGGGTGATGTTTCCATTAAGTTTCAGGACAATCGACTGAAACAATCGATCTATTCGTGGCATACTTAACAACCAATGATAGTTGAAAACGGCAATTTGACAGTGTTTGACATTGAATATCTCAAAAACTGTTAATTTCTTGGACATTCTTTCTATCGAGATAACTAATCATGATATCGATATGTATAATATCCTAAAGTTTCAGCCAATTTCACCAAGACAGAGTTTCCATATGGTCTGATGAAAGGTTCTTTGTGAAAATATTAAATTTCAAAGAATAAATCAATTCTATACTATGGTTGCAGATGTGGACGATTTATAACTAATGGATTAACTGAATAAATTTTATACACAACAGAAGTTTTTTGACACAGTTTTACAGGTTTCAAGTTCAGATTAAGTAATAAATGTTTGACAAGTAATTCAGATATACTCTGTCATTGAAGGAAATCATACGAATACTGTCTGAAGATACATTCAATTACTCTAGAAGAACTTGCTGATGCAGGATTTGAATTAGTTCATCAGTTTCGCAGTGGGAAAGATTTGTCGGTTTTTGAAACACTTCCTTCAGTTTGAGTACGCTAGCATCCTACCTTTTTCAGTTCAATTCTAGTTGATATGGAATAATTTAAAATAATTGAATAGTAAGCTGGGAAATAATTTGTAAAGTTCAGAATCTGGCATAATGGTTAGTTCTTTATACAAATTTGATGAACCTCCTTTGCTTAGAAACTATACAGCAATATATTTGGTATGAAATGGACCCTGCACAAATCAAATGGGAAATGGATCCCTGTCGAATTGGCTGAAATTTGGATATGTTGTAGTTGATACCCTTCTGATCAAAAGTCTCCATAGGCCCGATACCTAAAAATGGACAGTTATTTAGGTATCGAAAGTCAAAAGTTGCAACTTGTGCAAATCGACCATGTATAATGGCGATGACTTTGTCCAGTTTTAACAGGAATAATAACAATTTCCTAATTGTCAATGAATGTCAAGTTTTTCAAAAGGTAATGTTTTGAAGATTCTTATACTCGCATTATTTTAAATATCATGGCTTTTATGAGAAAATGCAGACAAATGTGAAATCGCTATACGCAGACGAGAGCAAAGTAAGAGATGCAAATTCTTTTTCAATCGCGTGAGAGATCTGCACTAGTCACAACTGTTGACCTTCGATAACTAAAAAACTGTCCATTTTTAGGTCTCGGGTCCATGGACTCTTTTGATTAGAAGGGTACAAACGATAACCTATCCAAATTTCAGAAAATTCGACAGGGATATATTTCTCATTTGATTTGTGCGGGGTCCTTTCAAGGTTACTTAGATAAATCAAAAGAAATGTTTTTCACACATAGCACTGAAACGCATCATTGTCAATAGAGTAAACTTCAAAATTATATTATTTTATTATACCTATCTGAAAACACTATAGTTACATGCTTATTTAGCATACTGAAAAAGGGTTTTTTCCGTGCGCCCGCACGGAATAATTTTCCGTGCACTGGTGTCATTATAGCTGCCTATCTACATGTCAAAATTAAATAATATATTGTTGATAGTTTTCTAGAATTCGCAAATTATTTGAATATTTTCTTAACAACAGGGTAAATAACGCTTGTTTTGTGGCAATTACCGGATGTTTTTGTAGCTTGAATAATATTTCAATTTATAATACATGTTTTTGTTCCTTCATAATTAAAAATTAATAATAAAATTAATTAAAATTAATGTTTCTTAACAATCTATGGTTTTCAGGTAGATATAATGAAAAATATCGTTCACTACTCGTCCATAAATGCTTTTCCGCGCTTGCACGACTTCCAGTGTTCGGCTTCGCCTCCAA
The DNA here is from genome assembly GCA_944452925.2 of Chrysolina oricalcia. Classification (NCBI taxonomy): domain Eukaryota; kingdom Metazoa; phylum Arthropoda; class Insecta; order Coleoptera; family Chrysomelidae; genus Chrysolina; species Chrysolina oricalcia. Next base: position 19,600,536 of record OX101818.2, read on the forward strand.
CGGGAACATGTCTGGCACGCACGGAAAAAGCCTATTTTCTGAACTATTAATGAAATATACCATTTCAAGGCCATACCAAGAGATTGAAACCACGACCATACCTGCATCATAAAAATAGTCTACAGGAGCATATTTTTGAATATTCGACTTGACTTAAGCATGCTCATGAACAATCGATTTCATTCATATCCAACGCACTCCTAAGCGTTACCACCCTGACAGAAGAACGACATAAGTATTCTGCGGAGCCAGTGCAGAAGACGGATGCCGTGATGTATGTGGGTAATTTGGACCTGCCCTGACCGACTATGATGAAGAGCTCCCTCGGGACCGTTCTTGCACGTTCGCCTGCAGCATCCTTTTCCATTCAGATTAACTACAACGGTAGAAAACCTTTCGAAATAACTAACTGGGTGGTGTGTCGGACGTGACCATAATGTCGGGCTCGTGCACTACGTTGAATTTCAACGGACGATTACTTCGGTTTTGGAGGGCGTGAACATTGATGTTCTGTTGGATGTTATATTTCCAGATATGCGAAAGAAAATGGTGAAATGTATAGGTACGAGGGCGTTCTAAAAACTAATAGGCTTTGGCAAGAAAACACATTTTTTCGGCATAATTAGTTTTTTCCGGAAATATTCAATTTGTTTCTCAACACCGTCTCAATTCAGATCAATAGACTTTATTCAACATTTTCCAATTTCTTGATACCCTTCGAATACTAGGATATCTGTAAGACCACGAACGAAGCACTTTCACTGCATATTGCACTCTTCCAAAAACTAAGTGGGGTCGATTATATAGCAAATCAAATTTTGATAAATTCAAAGAAGTTTCTATTCGCTCCAATTGGGAATCCTTCGTAAATCAAGAAAAACCCTTTAAAATGTTTTATGAACGTCTTGTGACCATATTCAATACGTCTTTCCTGGTACAAAAAATTAAGAATAGGAAATAAATAAAACCTTGGTTGACGTTAGGAATGAAAACATATTCTAAAAATCAAAGAAGTATGCATTATATCAGAAAATACATAAATTCAGGATTTTTTCAACAAATATTTTAGTAACTATCGAAGAATGTATAGAACATCAATCAAAGCAGCAAAGGAAAGATATTACACAATAAAATACAAAAATCTGATAACAAATCTAAAGTTAGCTGGAGTATAATAAATGAATTAAGAGGAAAGCGTAACAAAAAGAAATCCGAAATAACTCTATCCCCCAATGAACTAAACAATCACTACTGCACTATTGCTGGCACATTAACTAAAGACTTACCAAGAAATATAAATCCCATGGACCACTTTTTAAATCCTCCTATCCCACAATCATTTGTGCTTTATGAGACTGATATCAGAGAAATGAAAGTGGTTATAAAATCAATAAAAAATAAAAAAAAACCTATCGGATAGATGAAATTTCTATAAAAATTTTTGAAAATCTCCCAGATCAGGCTCTTGAAGTTTTGGTCAAATTAATAAACGACTCATTTCGCAGACGAATCTTTCCTGATTTCCTGAAAACCTCTGTTGTTATACCTATACATAAAGGGGGAAACCAAGATGAGCCAGCAAACTTCCGACCAATATACCTAATACCCACACTAGCTAAAATCATAGAAAAGCTAGTCAAAAATAGAATAACAAAATACTCTAGAAAATATAACATAATCTCATCAAATCAACACGGTTTTCAGGAGAGAAAAAATACCAGTGATGCCATCTTCTCTTTCCTACAGGGAGTATATACAAATATCAATAGTGGTGAAGCTGTTGCGGCAGTCTTTTGTGATTTTTCAAAAGCATTTGACTGCGTTGATCATGAGATACTGTTGGCTAAGCTTCACCGCTATGGTTTCAGAGGTGTAGTCTTCAACTGGATGAAATCATATTTAACTAATCGTTACCAAATAGTGAAAACGACATCCCTGTCAGCTACGGCACCGGTAAATTGTGGTGTGCCACAAGGATCCATATTGGGCCCCACTCTATTTTTATTATATATTAATAAACATATCAGGAAAGTTTACGGTCTTTGCGGACGACACAACCATATTATGGTAAGACAAGGACACTAACTCTCTGCAGGATAAAATCCTCAAGGACACAAAAACTCTAAAGCAGTGGTGCAATTCAAATCGTCTGATCCTGAACGTAACAAAAACCAACCTAATCTCTTTTAAGTGCGAGATAAAAAATGTCAATTTGGATAACAATTATATCGAGAGCCGGGATAACAACAAATTTTTGGGAATTCTCATCGACAGTAAATTAAAGTTCGAACAACATGTTTGCAACTTAAATGAGAAATTAGCTTCTGGATGTTATGCTGTGAGATGGGTAACAAAACAGCTAGGACTCACAACAGCAAAAACAACTTACTATGCCTTGATAGAGTCCCATCTAAGATACGGAATCCCCTTTTGGGGAGTGTGCAATAAAACTCACATGCAAAACACACTCATCTTACAGAAACGAGCAATTGGATACTTATCCACAGCAAAGACACGTGATCTCTGTAAACCATTATTTGTAGCCCATAAAATAAATAGTCATCGCCATCTTCATCCATGAACAGTATGCTTGATAAAAAAAAAACATTACAATCAGTTTAATACTACTCCTTCCCATTACTCAATACGCAAGCAAAACAATATTAACCTACCAAGGCCAACCTCATCCCTAGTGAAGGACTCACTTATTTATAATGGTTGCAAGACGTTCAATCATTTACCTGAGCATATAAGAAATATAAGCAATACCGACCTTTTTAAAAAGGCTGTGCATGTTTTATTAAGTGATCGACCTTATTATAGTCTTGAAGAATTTTATTCTGACAAATTTTAATGTCTGATTACTATTTTTAATTATAATCCTAACTGTACCATATACATTTGCTGTTTTGTTTTTTCCTCTCTCTCAATGTTCATGTCCCTGTAATTTATTTATAGATATAGTTTTTAGATTAACGTAAGCACTTTGTCCATAAGAATGTATTTTTTCTTGATGACAATAAAGTATACAGTGCGGTCCAAAGGTATGGAATAAATTCATTTTTAGCGTTATTATGTATTTTATGAAAAAATCCTGAAACAGGTCAATTTTTATTGGCAATTTGACAATTTACAGTATGAAAATATTACCCCCTTCTTGCACCCCTCTGAATTATGAGCACCCCCTCAAAAATTTTAAATGAGAAGGGGGGTCGTGTGGCATCTTGTTCGAAAGGGATTTTCATTATCTGTTCAGCAATACTAAGTTTTTCATATTTGGTGCAACCATAACGAAGAAAATTTTTTATTAAAATTTAAAAATATTGACACTGTAAATTATGTATCCGTTGAAACAACCTGAAACAGGTCGATTTCTATTCTCAATTTGACAATTTATAGTATGAAAATATCACCCCCTTCTTGCACCCCTTCTGAATTATGAGTACCCCCTCAAAAAATTTGAATGAGAAAGGGGGTTGTGTTGCACCTTTTTCAAAAGGGATTTTCATTCTCTGTTCAGCAATACTAAGAAAATTTATTCTGAATATGTAAAATGTTGATAGACTGAAGGAAATAATGTAACATAATGTTTAGGAAGTATATTTCAATTTGTTTTACAGTTAAATTAAATGTTCAAAATGACCACCATTCACTTCTTGACAATAAGCAAGGCGATCTTGGAATTCTCGTAGAACATTTTGTAGGACCTCAGGGGTTATGTTGTTAATTTCTTCCGATATCCTAGTTTTTAAATCTGCAATATTGTCTGGTCTATTGAAATATACTTTTGATTTTAAATAACCCCATAAAAAGTAATCGAGAGGAGTCAAATCGGGGGATCTAGGCGGCCATTCAATCGTTCCACGTCTGCCAATCCACCTATTGGGAAAAACTTCTGTCAAATAATCTCGAACAATACGTGTGTAATGCGGTGGAGCTCCGTCTTGTTGATACCAAATTGATCTATCTATTCCATTTGGATCATTAACATCGGGAAAAAGTCTTTTTAATGTAGGCACTAAAAAGTTCATCAAAAAACCTAGATAAACCTCACCATTAATTGTGCCTTCAAAAAAATAGGGGCCAATAATTTTGTTTTTAATGATACCAGCCCAAACGTTCACTTTTTTGGGATATTGTGTGTGAGCCTCACACATCCAATGAGAATTTTCTCTGCTCCAATATCTACAGTTTTGTCTATTAACCGTTCCATTTAAATAAAAAGTAGCTTCATCAGAAAACACAATTTTGTTTATGAACTGCAAATCTGCTTCGATTCTATCCATCATCAGTTCACAGAATTGTTGCCTTCTATCAGGGTCATCCTCATTTAACTCCTGAACCAACTGAACTTTATAAGGATGGTATTTTTCTTTATGTAAAGCTCTCAATATCGATGATTTACTTACATCATTGTCGGCGGCAAGTTGTCTACTTGTCATATGCGGATTTTCCTCAATCGCTAACAGTACATCTAACTTTTTCTCCTCATCCAATGCAGCATTTCGACCTGGTTTTTGACGAGTTTTTACATGTCCAGTTTCACGGTATTTTGTTTCTATTTTGCTAACTGTAGATTGTGATACGTGTTGACCAGGGTATTTATTATTGAACATTTCACAAACTTCCGTTTGAGTTCGTGTTTTATTACCGCATCCAAGCATAATTAAAATGTATATTCTTTAAGTTTCGGATAAATGAGCCATAGATGAATCGAATACACACAAAAATATTTTTCAATACACCGACGTCTGCCAGCAACTCACAAATATCAAAATAACAGTAGTTTACTAGATTGACATTATATTATTTATGGGTTTTGTGAATAATTTTTTGGTGTCTTCAACGACTTTTTCCTGACTTTTTTAGCAAGACAGATAAGAAAGTATAAATTGTCAAATTGAGAATAGCAATCGACCTGTTTCAGGTTTTTTCAACGGATACATAATTTACAGTGTCAATATTTTTAAATTTTAATAAAAAAATTTCTCAGTTATGGTTGCACCAAATATGAAAAACTTAGTATTGCTGAACAGATAATGAAAATCCCTTTCGAACAAGATGCCACACGACCCCCCTTCTCATTTAAAATTTTTGAGGGGGTGCTCATAATTCAGAGGGGGTGCAAGAAGGGGGTAATATTTTCATACTGTAAATTGTCAAATTGCCAATAAAAATTGACCTGTTTCAGGATTTTTTCATAAAATACATAATAACGCTAAAAATGAATTTATTCCATACCTTTGGACCGCACTGTATATTGATTGATTGGATTGAAGCCTCTGTGTAGGCGATGACTTCCTAGTTTGAGCCAAATCTCCAATAGCCAACCATTTCTTCAGGTTTGGAAATTGCTAAAAGTAGCACGAGACCAAATATGGTTGATGAATAACTTGTTCATATCGCAGTTCATACAATTTTGCCATTGCGACTGCGTATATGTGTACCGGTGCGTTGTTCTGTTGGAAGAGCACTTCGAATTCAAACTCTATATATATATATATATATATATATATATATATATATATATATATATATTTATATATATATATATATATATATATATTCTATTTTTCCCTTCGGTCTTCTCAGTGCCGTGTCGGAAGGTCAGCCAGTTGTATGCTTAGCAATATACCGTCGTCCATGCATTTCTCAGCTGCAACGCTAGGCCGCACCCTAATTCCTGTAGGGGGATACTTGGAACGACCGCAGAGGTCTTAACGAGCAGATCCGTATTTACTCAAAGACCAAAGAGACTAAACGTTATCTGACTAGGAGCGTCTATTCTCTATGAGACAATAGCAACACTAATAGGAAAAGATGAAAGAACATTATTTTGTTAGTCATAGGGACATGCCATGGCCACCATTCTCTCTTTAGTCCAAGCAATAGGGAAAAGTGCGTGCAAAAATTAATATCCGAAAACAAAAACTATGAGCATACAGGAAATTGAAATTCAGCATGAGTTTCTATTTTATGCGACGCGATCGTGATTACCGAACATAACCTAAAAAATTGGTAAAGTTGCGAAAAGGGTTTTTTGTTGATAACTAAAAAACTACAGCTCCGATGGAAAAAAGTCAAATTAGGAAATTGTAGGTATCAAAAAGATCTATCAATTGAATTAACTACAATTTTGCGATATCATTGATATTTTTCGAGTCATATCGGAAAAACCGTGAAAAATCGGGTTTTCTATAACTCGTTATCTGTGAGGTATTCAAACTTGTTACTTACCGTTATGTGTAGCCTATGACAATCCAAAAAAGTCTTTCTTTGAAAAATTGATAAATATTGATTATTTTTCAAAATATATGAAGTTTTCTCAAAAAAGATGCTGTCTCAATATGGCTACTCTTGCTCGGGGAATGATGCTACAGTAACGATTCATGGCTTATTTTTTCTGTAAGAGTTGTTCTTTCATATTATCGAATGAGTATATTGATTTTTTAAATTTTTAGGGTAAAAAAATCACTTTAAAAAAATTGCACAATTTTTTTAAGAGTTTTTTTTTTAATACATTGGTCAATTTTGTTTTTATATGAATGACTTTCATGAAAATGGATTCCTAGCATGATTTCAAGCATTTAGAAAACAATCACTTCTTCATAATAATTTTTAAATTCTGAAAAAGTGAAAATTATTCAAGGAATTCACATATATGATAAGTTTATAATTGCACTTGAAACATTTCCACCTAAATCTAATCTTCGAATAGTTATAATACTGCTCGCGCATTCTTCCATTGTCTTTTCGGGCTGTGGTAGTTGTTAATGCAAGCGAATTATTCATATTGAATGTATAAATTATAATAATGAAAACTATAAGTTTCAAACTTTTTACAGGGATTTAGACAATTTTAAAATTACCTGACTTATATTGGAAAACCTGAAATTACGTTTTTATGATACTCTACTTCTTTTACTAGTAGATGTAAACTCTAGTGGTCAATGAAACGCGGCTAAAGTGTCTCTAATAGAGGGTGTATCACCGATGCGTGGGAGGACGATAGCTGCTTCCTTATTCAAGATAGGAAAAAATGTTTCAAATAAGAGTTGTGAAGAGCAATAGAAGCTGTGTTCCAAAAATAACTACCAACATACAGGGTGTCCGATAAATATGTTACTTATCAAAGTTATGTTTTTTCTTTAAACGAAACACTATGTATTTTCAATTCATCAAATTTCTTCGAAACAGTGTTTCTCAAAAATGTAGGGTTGTATGGGTTGATACTGGGTGGTTCTGAAGTAATGGCGACATTTATGTCCCAAAATGGGTTCACTCAACACCAATTAATTCAAATTCAATAATTAGGAAGAAGACATTTTTTTCAAAAAATGTCTTCGAAAATTGTGTATTTTCATTTCATAAATTTACCGAATGGCACTTTTCTCATACAGGGGCAACCAAAACTCGGGATAGTTTTGTTCTCAGTTTATTCAAATGGAAATGTAAATGAGGCCATACCAGAATAGTTCACAATATGAGAGAGAGAGAATATACTTTATTATCATAAGAAATTAAATTCTTGTAGACAAAGTTAGCTTATGTTTAAGTACAAGTTTCAAAGTATGTCTAATACCCACTAGTCAATAATTTTTTTTTCCTTGGTGTTTTGGCATCGACTGCTATGGTCATCAGTCATGTGTTCTGAGTAGGCCTTGTTACTAACTCCATACGCCACCTTAGGAGCAGCACTGTTAATTGGAACGCAACAGTGAATCGTGCAGGACTCACCCCAAAATAAAAAGTACTAAGATATTATAATATGTCAATTTCATCAAAGTCAATATATAAAGTAAATGTATAAATAAAATAATAACAATACAATATGCTTACACAACCCAACACCCAACAGATTTTGTAGATATAAACAGGTAACAAATAAATAGGATATAATAAAAGTTTTAAAATGCGTCGGAATAAAATTATTGTAAATTATAATGTTGAGACCAGAAGAAAAACTACCCGTTTGACTCCGGTTCTCTGAGTTCGACAATATATCAAACGTGAACTGTTCGTACACCGATTAGAGCATACCCCAACAACAGCAATATCAGTCATTATCAGCAATAAACAGATACTTTTTATTGACGTTGATACAATTTTCTAAAACTCTATGACTTTTTCTTGACAGTACAATTCTTGATCAAAAAATTATCACAGGGTGGTTCAACAAAAAACTGATCGAATGCTACAAACCATAATTACATCAAAATTTAAAGCTTAATTCGTAACAATAATAAGGTTTATGTATCAGCAAGTTTTTGACGGATTTTCTAAAAATGTTCAAATTGGGGGTGTTCTTGATACAATTAGGAAGGTGATTGTTCATCTTGCAGCCGTTGTAAATAACAGAATCTTTAATTAGTGATGATTTAGGAAGTAGCAGACTTACGTTTATGGCTTGTCGAGTGACATAATGCGATGGAAGTTTGTTCAAATGCTTCCTAATCAAATAAACGGTTTCCAATATAAAGATTGCTATTATCGTGAGTATTTTATATTTAACGAATAATGGTTTACAGGAATCACGAAATTTAGCTTTGCACATATATCTCAGCACTCTTTTTTGAAGAACAAGAATACTGTTCAGGCAGTTATCGTTACATGCACCCCATAATGGGATGCCGTATCTGAGATGAGACTCAATTAGGGAATAGTAAACGACTCTAGCCGCACTTGATTCCAACTCATTTGCGACAATCTTGACAGCGAAACACCCAGAAGATATTTTTTTCCTCAAGGCCAGAATGTGCTCCTCGAATCTCAACCTGGTATCAATATACAACCCTAAGAATTTTGTGTTGAATTTATTTTCAATAATATTTGACCCAAGGGGTATGTCCTCAAGTGAACATCGAAAGGTTACTAAGTAGGTTTTTGATATATTGAAGACAAGTCGATTGGAGTCACACCAAAGTTTGATACTGCTGACATCATTATATATCGTCTCTTTGAGTTCACTGCTGTTCTTGGCATGCCAAAATATTGTGGTGTCATCAGCGAATAGTGTAAACTTTCCAGATACGTTGATATTCGACAAATCATTAATATACAACAAAAACAGAACTGGGCCCAGCACTGATCCCTGAGGCACTCCACATTTTATAGTAGATCTGGATGACCTTGACAAGGTTTCTACTATCTGGCTGCGATTTGATAAGTATGATTTTACCCAATTAATTGTTACTCATCTGAAGCCATAACACCATAGTTTTGAATAATTGATATAGCCGATACTTGATGAAAATCCATTATACTCGATATAATGAAACTATGGTTCAAATGATTTTCACATAAAGAGGGTTTACAAAACCACGACAATTGTTTCGCTTTACAAAAGCTTCTTCAAGTGGTGAAGATATACTAAATTACATATTTGCTATGTTACCTTAAATACTTATCCAAAATTAATGAGGGTTCGGTTGTATACCTAACTCCCAGTTAATTCCCGATAGGTACTTTTACATTTCTATTATTCAAATCTAACCTTTCCAGGAAAACAAATTGATTAGTGGTGACGAATTTAATTCGAGTTGGTCATTGAGCAAGTACTGAGAATTTTTCCATTTATTAATCTCCATACTTTCTAAAAGATTTAGCTTCTTACCTTTGTTTTCGACATGGAGGATTTCAAAATCATGGTCGAAAGTATGGTTTTCAATTAATAAATGGTTAGCATACGTGGAATTTGTTTTCCCATTTACAAAACTACTTCTGTGCTCGACTAGGCGTTGTTTGAAGGTTCTACCTGTTTGGCCAAGATAAAACTTGGGGCAACTACCACAGTTTAATTTATAGACTACACATTTTTCTTGTTTATCCACCCTATCTTTGTTATTTTTAATATGTCTGCCCAAACTATTGTCTGTCTTAAATGCAATATTTAAACCTTGCTTTTTCAAGAAATTACCTATTTTATTGCTTGGATCACCGATATATGTAATTGTTTTGAACCTTTGGTGGTCTTTTGTAGTAGGATGAACTTCTTGAATAGCTTTTTGGTAGTTGCCCCAAGTTTTATCTTGGCCAAACAGGTAGAACCTTCAAACAACGCCTAGCCGAGCACAGAAGTAGTTTTGTAAATGGGAAAACAAATTCCACGTATGCTAACCATTTATTAATTGAAAACCATACTTTCGACCATGATTTTGAAATCCTTCATGTCGAAAACAAAGGTAAGAAGCTAAATCTTTTAGAAAGTATGGAGATTAATAAATGGAAAAATTCTCAGTACTTGCTCAATGACCAACTCGAATTAAATTCGTCACCACTAATCAATTTGTTTTCCTGGAAAGGTTAGATTTAAATAATAGAAATGTAAAAGTACCTATCGGGAATTAACTGGGAGTTAGGTATACAACCGAACCCTCATTAATTTTGGATAAGTATTTAAGGTAACATAGCAAATATGTAATTTAGTATATCTTCACCACTTGAAGAAGCTTTTGTAAAGCGAAACAATTGTCGTGGTTTTGTAAACCCTCTTTATGTGAAAATCATTTGAACCATAGTTTCATTATATCGAGTATAACACCATAGCTTTTGCAGCAGTATTTCATGATTTACGCAGTCGAAAGCTTTAGACAAATCACAAAATACTGCTGCCGCAACATCACGATTGTTGAGTTCAGTATAAACTTCATAAAGGAAAGAAAAGATAACATCATTTGTATTTTTACCGGATTGAAAGCCAAATTGTTGTTTGCTGATAATACCATTCTTCATCAAGAATTCTACTACTCGTTTTTTCACCAATTTCTCTATTATCTTGGCAATTGTGGGAATGATAGAAATTGGTCGAAAATTTGCAGGATTCTCAGTAAGCTTCAAGAAAATTTAGGATTTGGCTACTTGATTTCCATCGGAAATATATCTTATTCTTAAGGAAAGTATGAAAAATCTCATATATTATGGACAAACACGACAACAAAACAGGCGTCACAAGAGATGTTAAAAAAATCTCCCATTTTGACCTATGCACAAATTGAGTCTATCTACAATGGCTCAAAAACACTCATTAATGAAATAATCGCACGTCCTGCAAGTAACTCCCGACGTCAGACTCCATCTACGCTCCAGATGAAAAATGGCCGACCGTGAGCCCGAAGAACTCATTATAACACGCACTTGCCCACAGGGCTCTATTTGCAGTCGTCGTAAAACGCAACCTTCGGAGATATAACCGGCATGGAGTTCCATGCGATGCGGAATCGATAATCGGAAAAGTTTTGCATGCCAAAGCAAAAGTTTTCGTAGTAAGTAAAATTATCGAATCGTTCGGAGCCCTCATTACGAATTCCTGCAGGGCTTCCAGAAACTTTGAGAAAGTGCTGAGCTAGAGACATAGGAGAAGGCGTGGCATGCGGGAACTACTCGTCAGCGGCGTACACATCATCAAGACAGAAACCGATCAAGTATGTCGCCGAGTCAAACGAGGGTAACTCTGCCAATTTTTTTAAACTTAGTAAAGAATACACAATTCCTGAAACAAGGCTTAAATTGTGTGAAACTCACAAGAAAGTCGAGGGTGAGGGTGCTTCCCAATTTAGATGCTCTGGATATAGCATGAAAACTGATTCTCTCGAAAAGCTTGGGAAATGAATGGAATGAACGTATAGAATTCAGTAGGTTATATTATGTATTACCTGTCCTGATAAATGGATGCATTGAAACGGGGTGTTTCCCAAATGTATTCAAAATTGGTATAATTAAACCCCTATACAAAAATGGAAAGAAAACAGAAATGGTGAACTATAGGCCATTGATACTCATATCAAATATAGCAAAAGTAATAGAAAAAATACTGAAAATAAGATTGGTGAAATTTGCAGAAAAATATTAATTGATTTCTGAGAGACAGGATGGGTTTAGAAAGGAGAGATCGACTGAAGATGCGATACATGCTTTAACTTGGTACATATTTGATCCTTAGATAAAAAAAATTCCATCAATGTGTATCTTTGTTGATCTCTCCAAAGCATTTGATACTATAAGTCACGGAAAGCTACTGGAAAAATTAGAAAATTATGGAATACGAGGCCGAGCATATACCATTTTCAAAAGTTATCTAAGTGACCGAGTGCAAAGAGTATGTATCGATGGTGAGATGAGTAATCCTATGAAAGTATCCTTTGGTGTCCCACAAGGAACCGTTCTGGGACCATTCTTGTTCAATATCTATATTAATGAATTTCTTCGACTAAATACTACAGGCAAAGTGTTGAGTTTTGCAGATGATACTGCCACCCTCTACAGAAATGTAACATGGGAACAATTGAAAACAACAGCTGAATTAGACTTCAGGAAGATTGAAAGATGGTTCTGTTATAACAAACTAACAATTTTTTTTTTTTTAAACCCTTTGCATCCTATACCAATGGATTACCCAACATGGGGAATCTCAATATTAAGAACTGTGAAATATCAGAAACCGATTGCATTAAATACTTAGGAATCACTATTGATAGGCACTTACGATAGGATCTACACATAAAAAAACCTTGTTCGAAAGTTAAGAGGTACTCTCTCCAAATTCAAATATTTGAGGAACTACTTAGATAATAAACATTTAAGAACACTATATTATGCACTCATACAGTCACAACTAACATATGGTATAATAGGGTGGGGAGGAGTGAATGACAATTACCTGATGAATTTGAATGTAATTCAAAAATGGATTTTGAAAATAATATTATTCAAAGGTAAGAGGTACTCTAGTGACAGCGTATATAAAGAAGCCGCTGTAATGGATATCCGTCAGCTATTCTGTGTCAGCATGTTAAATAACATTTACAAAGGAACTATTCATCTTGAACCAGTCGTTCACTCCTACAGTACAAGAAATAAAAAACACCTTCTGAATACACCACGTTGTGAAAAAGCTATCGGTCAACGAAATGCCTCTTATTTGGGACCACGACTTTTTCAAATGCTTTCCATCGAAATAAAAAATATCAAAAGTAAAGAATTATTCAAGAAAAAAATTAAAATGTGGATTATGAATAATGAGAGATCAACCTTTGAAGATTTTGTGAAACAAAATATTCCTAACTGACTCATGACACATGAGACATTGGTGATTAATAAATTCAAAATTTAAATTGTTGAAACCGCTATGTATTCAATTCCAGCTTTTATTTATTTATTTATATTATTTCATAATTTAATCAATATAATATGTGTAATGTAATATATGTGTATTTAACTAATAATAATTTTGATATATTCAATATTGTGTTGTTTAGGTTAGTATAATTTATACATTTACTATTTCATTTAATAGGCGCAGTATCACAAACAAGCGGCTAACTCCAAGCTGTTTCAGTGATTGCTTTGTTTACTTGCCCACTATATTTTTTATATATGTTATAACTCTTGGCAAATAAACACTATTATTATTATTATAACATAACAAGATCTCTTTTTTACGGCGAGTATACAAGCTTCCAATATTCAGCTCATTTTCAAAATCTTTGTAGCTATAATTAGGTCAGTATTTTATTTATAACTATGTACCGGTTTTTTGATTGCTTGCATTTCATATAACTCCAAGCGTGTGCCATTTTACAGGAAGAATCGTGATACTGAATTACTTATTTTTGTGTGTTGAACATGATAGAGTCTTCACTTCCAGGGCCAACTATTCTTATGTTTTAGAGTCAAAAACTTTGAAAGATTTTTTACAAAAAATCTGGCTACACCACTGAATTCACGTTTTCAAATGGTATATGTCAAAATGTCTATCCGTAAAAAAAGTTTTAAGTGAATAAAATTTGAAAATTTTTAAATTTTATCAAAATTCTGACTACGCTTCTGGATTTTGAAAGTCTCGAATTATCAGTGATCAAAATTTTATCGAAATCGGTTGATAATTCAAAAAACTATAGGATGACGAAACTTTAAAAAATATGGGGCTTAATGAAATTTTTATAAAATTTTATTTTCTTATAATTCTTTCAATCATTATCAGATTTTGGTGAAATTCTCAACATTGATATTTCGAGACTTCCTGAATCCTGTAGTCTACTCTATTATGATGAAAGTTCTGATATTGGAGTGGTGGGTGGATAGAAAAGAAAAATTTTCTCGAGTTCAGTGGTCAGATTTTTTCCAAAATAATGGCCAATATTATTTTTTAGATTTTGGACATGAGGAATAAAAATAATTGGCCTTGAAAATGATAATTCATTCATGAAATTTGATGTCCTAGTAGATTATCTGAATGTCTGCCTGATAAGAAAAAAAATTCGATCTGTAGATGAATAAATGTTTTATAAGGCTGTATCCATTTTGAATGGGTCACACTGTATAAGTGATAACTGCTTATCAAACCAACTTCAATCTACCCCCATTATGAATTACCCAATATTTTTGCAAGCTGATGAAATCAATCAGTGGGAAACGTGATCATTGAACAATTTTTCTTTCTCTGTGTGTCGAATACAGAAATATTCCGTTGTTTAAATTGGGAGTAAGGAGCTCTTAATTCGAGCAAAGCCCGAATAGAAGTACTAAGCTGCCACTGGGACGAGTGCTCCAACTTTTGCCACATCATCTTTGAACATTTTTGCCACAGTTGCAGACGGAACGTTTGGTAGAATCACCCCTAGACCAGAACCAACAACCTCTGAAACAAGTTTTCCTCCTACCCCTATAGAAAGTACATACTTTCCCCCCTTAAACCAGGAAGGAAACTCATCACTTTTCCTCCCTAGGGAGGAAAGTACTTTTTCTCCCCCTCATTTCAAGTAAGTTGTAAACGATGAAACTTGTGAATCTATTATAATCAAATTGTTTCCGTAATGTCTAGAACATCTTATATATCCTGTATTCTGTTAAAAATCAAACATGAATGTTACTTCTACTCTAGTTCTTTGATAGCTATTTGTGTATTTAGAGCGCAAAGTGATTGATTGTTGCTCGACAAAGAGATTATCTTTGGAGAACGACAATGACACTTTGTGCTCGAAATACACACATTATTTTTTCTACAAGCGCAGCTCTCAGAAAAAAAAATGATCGACACTTCATTCAAATAGGCACATAACATTACTCATGAGAAAATCACTCAATAGCAATCCGAAATGTATAAGCTATCTAAATGTCCAATAATTCAAATCACTAACAAGAAAAAAGTAAAATAACGTTCTTGAAAAAAAAAAGTTGTAATTGCCAGGAAATGAACCCGGGACCTTCGGATTACAAGCCCAAGACGCTAGCCATTGCACCACCGCAGATTCTCAGATACACATGACTGTATTGTCTATACTTTCCATCAAGTTAGAATAGGTCTTTTTGCAAACAAAGTCACAAAAAGGTTTTATTACGTGGGTAGGAGGAAAAACCATATGTATTACATGGGAGTAAAGTGCCTTATCCTCCCTTGGATGTTTACTGCCCTCCGCTTCGCGTCGGGCAGTAAACTACATCCTGCGGGAGGAAAAGTGGCACTTTCCTCCCCAGTAATACAAATAGCTATTGCCTACGAAAGTATGTGAGAAAAAATGTACCAAAATAGAAATTTTCATAATAACTGAATTATGCCGATAATGTTCTAAGAAATGGCGAACTAATATTAGATTCGATGTAAATGCCTCAGTCTAACTCAGCCAAGTGTATATACACACCGATTGCAGCGCCTGCTTCCAACAATAACTAATGGCACTCCACCTGTCAGCCACTACGAAATAGAAATTTATTTGGGAAGACTCACCCAAATAATCACAACCAGTTCTAATTCCCTTGAGGTTGATATTTCAAAACCAATCAGAATATGTAGAATTCTTTCCCGCCTGCTCGAAATGGTACAGTAAAACTCCATCAGTGACGAAACAAATCACAATCATTCGACGTGTGTTGACAATGAAATTTGGTGAACACCTTATTTTCTGATAGGTAAAATGTATTTTGATCATTATAATAGCATTTTATGATACAAGTTCGTGAAGTAGGACTTTTTTGTATGAGCGTGAAGTTTGTTGAATGAGGCGCAGCCGAATTCAACAAACACGCGAGTACTAAAGAGCCCTTTACGAATGTGTTTCATACGAAGTGTTTTCTTCGGCAGTTATTATATTGCCAAATTTTAGCAATAATATCATCAATTTGAATGTTTAATGATATGGATTGTCGTCGTATTATCAGGGGTAATATAATAAGTGGTATGATTATTACCGATAATTTTTTGGAATATTAGTGAATTGCAATCCCAAAGCTGAAAATACAACGAGTCCGCAGGACGAGTTGTATTTTCTTGCATTGGTATTGCCAATGAATTGATATTCCAAAAAATTATAGGTTATTAATCATACCACGAATTATATTTAGGACGACAATATATCGATTTGAAAATTGTTGAATTGCCTGGTGTTTGATTCTTTATTTCTGGCCGTATTCAACGGAATACTCTTTTCCACTGCTTCATCTATGATACCAATAGCCATTGGTCCCCTACGATCGCTCACATTGATTAAGAAATATAACGAGTCAAAACACAAAGATTTGACGTTTATAATTTGAATCATTATTTTCACTTGACAGCTAGTAAAACAAAAACTAAGCAGGGTTATCACCGTGAAAATACAGCGACAAGCTATATTTTCACTGTAATTCCGATTCTATTGGCTGAATTTCAAAATTTGAAATAGACTGATTGGTTGTTAAGCAAGGAGATATATTGTCAAATAAAGACTTCCGAGTTATATTGGACGCAAATTACTGTATTTTCCAAAAATGCATATATGATAGGAGTAAAAAATTACTTTACTGTCAGCAGTGCGTAAAAGCTTAGTTTACGCACTGTCGTAGAAAAAGAATATTGTAAGTTCTCTTGGTTCGAGAGTAAGAGGTACAATATTTGAAAAAATCCCATGCATCGTTTTAAAATCAAGAACGTTACCTAACATAAAATTAATTGAAATAACGTCAATATGAAGAATATAGTATGTGTTCTTGGTTCGAGAGTAAAGGTACACTATTTGAAAAACCCTCTTTATTGTTTCAAAATCGATAACATTCCCTAACCGAAATCAAAATTACGTCGATATGGCGTTCATACTTATAAGCATCCAATAAGAGTACTACTCTAAATAAACAGCCGTATGCATAGTCAATCGCCAGCGACTCGCCAGAGTTTCGCCGCTCGCTACACAAGAATTATAATGCACAGTCGAGCTCCAAAAAAGTGACAACTACGCGATAAGTCACATTTTTGGCGAAACGCTGGCGATGTGACGGAAGCGGTCAGAAGCATCTCCGTCAAATTTCCAAACCTTACATTCTTAGACAAAAGTCTGTTTATTGAATCAATTAAGGTGTTTCAGTCATGGATCGTGATTTATATATATTGCATAATGCGAATAGAGATATTTGGGATTTAGAAATACACATACCTCGTCGGTGAGTAACCTGAATGATAACGTAGGTATGTCAATTAGAAATAATAATGAATTTAATGTAGGTATATTCGTGATATGGAAAATCCCATGGACAAATACAACGAAATGGAATTCAAAGCAAGATACCGATTTCGAAAAGATGTGGTACAAAATATCATATTACCAATGTTCGTGAATGGAGAACCAATGACTAACAGAGGGTTACCTGTTCCTATACTAATAGGTGTCCTGTTGACATTGCGATTTTATGCAACTGGCAGTTTTCAAGTGAGCAATCTCAAATTACACCCTAGACAATATTTACTATAATTTCTTTGCAGATAGTTTGTGGAGACCTGAGGGGATTGCATCAATCGACGATTAGCCGTGTAATAAAAAGAATTACTCGACGGATTGCCTCAAATAGCAGAACTTTCCAGAAACTTTCGAAAATGTACAGGAAAGTCAAAGGCATTTTCGGAGAATTGCTAATTTTCCCAATGTTATGGGGTGCATTGACTGCACCCATATACCTATCACTAGCCCGGGAGGTCCTCGCGCAGAACTTTTTAGGAACAGGAAAAGAACATTTTCAATTAATGTACAAGTAGTAGGTGGACCTAATTTGGAAATATTTGATATTGTGGCACGATATCCAGGAAGTTATCATGATAGTAACATTTTCAATAGAAGTTCAGTGAAACGAAAATTTGAAAGAAGAGAACTTCCTGGTTATTTACTTGGAGATGCCGGATATTCCTGCTTGCCATACCTGTTGACGCCATTTCGGCAAACGCATACTCCAGGTCAAATCAGATATAACCGAGCACAGATACGAACAAGAAATACTGTGGAACGACTTTTCGGAGTTCTGAAGCGTTTATTTCCCTGTTTAGCGCGTGTCCTTGCCACGGAAGTATCTACCTCATGCTCCATAATTGTCGCTTGTGCAGTTCTGTACAATATTGCAATTACTAAGCAGCGCGAATTCGTAGACATAAGTGAACCAGGTAATGATAACATTGATATTGATATACCTGTAATGCCGTTACCTGGAGGCAACGGAGGTTTGGGTACATTGATTAGACAAACTGTAGTTGACAACTATTTTAATTAAAGCAAACGGAAACAATGAATCATATGTAGTATGTTTGTATGAATTTCTATCAATACGCCTGTAACATTAATCTAAAAACTGAAAATAAATAACTTCAATGTTCATTCATTTGTTTCAATTTTGCCTCTTCCTGAAGTATGCGAATTCTTGCAGCCCCTCTTGCGAAATGTGCCTCCTCGATCCTTATTGCATGCAGTTCCTCGATGTGCTCTCTTTCCCGCTGAATTAACTGCAACCTTGCATTTGTGATTGCATCCAAATGACTGTGTTGTCGTTTTTTGGCCTTTTTCGAAGTGGCAATAGTTGGTATAGCTGAATACATAAAAAAAATATTTTTTCTACGGCAGTGCGTAAATTAAGCTTTTACGCACTGCTGACATTGCGTAAAATATTAATTTTTCGCACAAGTGCGTAAAAAAATCACCTGTGCCTAAAATCATCAACTGTGCGTAAAGTAACTTTTTACACACTGTTCATACATTCATGCATTTTTGAAAAATACAGTATTTTGAGTCAAAGATAACTCGGAAGTTTTTATTTGATAATACGACGACAATTCATATCATTAAACATTCAAATTAATGATATAATTGCTACAATTTGGGAATATAATAACTGCCGAAGAAAAAAACTTTGTATGAAACACTTTCGTAAAGAGCTTTTTTGTACCCGCGTGTCTGTTGAACTCGGCTACGCTTCATTCAACAAACTTCACGCTCATACAGAAAAGTCATAAAAGTACGAAAATGAGAAGTTTTGGTACATATAATGTTTAATTTTGATACGATGTTGGACAATTGATACAGTATTGCAAGAGCAAAAGGACTTTCGTACTTGTTGTCTAGATGTCGTTATCAGGCAAGTGTTTGACATGTTTATGAAAGAAAAATACACAATGTAACATGTGCAAATTTCTTTCTATTTTTGAAAAGAGTAATAAAAATGTAAGTTTCAAACCAGTATTATGAGATGAGTGAAAAATTGAATGGGCACCTATTACTGGAAGTACGTCTTCAGTTACTAGCTGTTCAGTACTCGTTGTTGCAGTTGATGTGTCTGAAAGAAATAAAAACCATTTATTGATAACTGCTATTGCAATAACTGAAAAGCCATGTATATGTTTCATAACATTGCTCTACCCATCCCAACACCATGAGCAACTAAATCGTACCCAAACATAGCTTCATCAATAATACAACACAATGGTACAAAAAATTCGAAAGAGACGGGAGTGTTTCCAAGAGAAGTGAGACACACTGTGTCAATCAATAGCTACTTTCGTAGCACAATCAAATTACCTTTTTCTACATTCACTTCTTGTCTTGCGTTTTGTTCTTCGCCGATTTTTTCAACTGAAACTAAAAAGTTCATTCAATAGTATAGTAAAGACAGACTATAATATTTATTAATTATTATTACATTGTCTAGTAGGTACCTACCTCCCATATTTCTACTTAGAATTATACCATCGGAATCATCCACATTCTGAATTTCATAATTCAGATTTGGCAAAAGGTCGTCAATTTCAGGTTGTGGTGGAGGTATCGGTGGTGGTGGTCCACCACCGGTAGCCATCAACTCCCGTCTTTCATCAGCTAGTATGCTTTTTCTGTTTCGCTTCATTTTATCCCACAATCTTTTTAACTGAATCACTGTCCTCTACAATATATATCAACCAATAACATTTGGTAAGTATAATTTCTTATTTCATCAACACAATATTATTATACCTGTTCATTTGCTGCAATATTGAATTCAGCTACAATGTTTCCCCATGCTTTCTTTTTTTTCTCGACGATACTGTAGGCATCCGTTTGTTTATTTTCAATAATTGGAAATTTCGCAAGTATCTGTAGAAAAAGTTCTTTATCGCCAGCTGTATATTTCACTGCCATTTTATCTTATATATAGTGAAGTTTTAGAAGATTTGGTAACTTTCAAATATTACAATTCAATGCTACAATGCACCCTGTTTTCAAATTATTCACCTGTCATCCTATGTGATGACAGCGCATGATTAATCGGTTCGGCCAGCGACACGCCAGAGAGGAGAACGGCGAGAGCTCCACTATGCAAAGCAAAACATGCTCCGTTCGTTCGCCGGCGGCTCGCCGGAGAGATCGCCGGGATTAATCTCCATGGAATCGCTGGCGATTGACTATGCATACGGCTGTAAGAATTATTCATAAACCACTAGAATAGAAGTTACCTCACTTTACCTTGCCTTACCTTACCTCACATTACCTCTCATCACCTTACCATTTTGATTATTGTTAATACTCACAGTATGCTAGTAAATTGAACGGCCCTGCCCACCAATTTATATCGTTGGAGGTATAGTGAGGACTCTGAGGGTTGCCCTCTCTCACTTACCAGTTCAAAACTACGAAATCAATTCAGGTCCCCCTTTCATCCTTTTAGAAGGGACTTACTTATTTTTTTCTGACTAATACTGATGCTACTATAATACATGTAGATCAACACAAAATTTAGAGTATAGACCATTCCAGATCACGTGACTTTGACATTTTGCTGGAGGGCACATATATCGATTATTTCGATAAAATTTTAACGAATATGCCAAAGTACTTATTATTTATTCCTTAGCGGTGATATCAAGTGCCGGTACGATGAATTAAGGCACTGGGTTTTCCTAAAATTATTTTTGAAACTCATTTATGTAAGAAAATTAACTGATATACTCTAATTAACCTTCGATAAAATGTCGAGAACATACACGCCAAATTCAAATTTGTGATTTACTGAGGGGTGCCCGTTTTAAAGCATTAATCCAAGCATCGCGGCGTTGTGCAAATAGATCATTTAAATAGTCACCATGGTTCGTTAAAACTGTCGATAATCGAAAAAGAGATTCCTCGTCCCTTTCTCCCCGCATTCCACACTCAACAACACTACGAAACGATGGAATATTAATACATTTAAGAACTAATTACTTATTAAAGTCTAACTATTGACAGTTTTCCAGTTTACCAGTTTACCAGTTTACCAGTTTACCAGTTTACCAGTTTACCAGTTTACCAGTTTACCAGTTTACCAGTTTACCAGTTTACCAGTTTACCAGTGAACAATGAAAACTAAATAGAATGTGCCCTCTAGCAAATGTCAAGTGACGTCATTTTGGAATGGTCTATTGAGAAGCAACCTGCAGTACAAGTTTCAAGTGATTGTTAGATTGCCGACAATTGATCATGGGCTACTGTTACCAAAGTTACATTATAATGGATTTGAAACCGGTGCAATAGAATTGATTGAGATTGTTCGACATAAGTCATATTGTCCAAAATAGGAATACGAATCCACATCACTGAAACTTGTTTGCGGTGTACCACACGGATCCATATTAGGGCTTCTGTTATTTTCAATATACACATCTACATTGATAACACTTGTATGTAAATAAATCCTTCAGAATCTCAGGTAATGTTTGGAAGCAAAGTGTCTAGGGATAGATATATAGCTTCTGTTGATATTGAATAAATAAATAATCGAACACTTGTTCTGATCAATTTTATGTGAAATATTATATGTCGGTTTGTGTGGAGGTATAATTAATTGTGAAGATGTCAACGCTCTTGGATCTCAACGCCAGTACCCAGGTCGGATGACAACGGATTTGTCGGAACAAGGGGGTTGTTAATGCCAAAATATTGGAATGAAGAAGAAGAAGAATGTTTTGTGTGAATCTCTTGTATTATCACATATCAACTATCGCGACATAATGTATGGATCTCTTCTTACGGCATTTCAGAATAACCGATTAAAAAAATGCAAAATATGTGTTTCAGAATAATATTCAACATTAGAAAATTTCAAAACGGATTTTCGAGCAGATTAGATGAACTGAAATGGTTTACAGTAAAACAAAGACATTACTTGCACGGTGGTATATTGTTTTTGAAGTAATGGAAAAATAAATCACCTATATATCGTTACGCACCTGGTTGACGAAAGCATGGCGAACTGCCTAAAAACCTTCGTTGAATTTTCTGGATTTAACTAAGTTTTGTTCCAGATCAAACGTAGAAAATTCTTATTGTTTTCTGTAATTTTTTGTAATTGAGTAATATTCTCGTGAATACGTATTGATGCAATTATGAGATTCAACTTAGTTGAGTAGCAGTTGAGTTGATACTTCAGTAACTGACAGTTTGTGAATGATAAATATTATAAGTGGCAAGTATAGTATCACTCATTTAGAACCTAAAAACTAACAATATTTATGGAAATAAATTAGATTCAAAACTGACGAACACAATATAAAAGTTAGGAATAAGGACTTCTTTGTAATACCAAAACATGACACAAACTTATGTAAAAGATAATTTTCGTATGTTGTCTGCAAAGTTTCCAATCTAATCTTTGAAATTGAAGACATATCAATTCCCACTGCAAAATTCTATATACACACCGCCAAATCTAAAGGAACGGAGATGAATTGTATTATTTTTCCTCATATTTTTTTGGCGGCACATTTGAAAAGACTCATTCAACAGGGAAATTCAACGGATGGTTTAGCTGATTTCAATTTGTTTTGGAAAGCTTCATGTGCTTTTGGAGCCTGTCTAAAAACTCAAGATTGAAAATTAAAAACTCAGTTGTATACTTATTGTCGTCTTAAATATTTAATGGTAACGCAAAATCACAAGGAATATTTTTTTCAATAACGTGTGTTTCCTCCACGAGCCCTTATAACTGCAACCATTCATCTTACCATACTTCTCATGACGTTGTCGATCATTTCTTGAGGCAAATTCTTCCATATTTCCATCAAAGCAGTTCTTGCTTCTTCCAAGTTTCGAACAGCAGGAATTCGTGACCTAACTTGTCTGCCTAGCATGTCCCAGACATGTGTAATTTGATTCATGTCTGGCGAACATGCAGGCCAATTCATTGTCGGTATTTGAACCTGATTTAAATATTCAGTTATACAACGAGCTACGTGCCCCGATAAATGGGGCGAAAGGTATCACATGATCTTGCAGAATATCCCTTATGTACTTATCTGCCGTTGAAGCGCCGCCATCAATCACCACCAACTCTGTGCGTGCCCGTAAACATATGCCACCCCACACCATAATTGAGCCTCCACCGAAAGAGACAGTAGGAGTAAAATTAAATTGTTCGTTTTGTTCTCCTGAACGACGATACAATCTTTCCCTCCCATCTATTGAATTTATACAGAAACGGCTCTCATCCGTGAACAAAACATTACCCTAGAGATAATTCCAAATTTGGTAATCTCGAGCAAAAGCTAGTCGCGCTACTCGATGACGTCTCTGGAGTTGTGGTGCTTTTTTTGACCTATATGCCTTCAAACCAACTTCTTTGAGTCTTCTCCTCACTGTACTCCCACTTATGGTTGTTCCACGAATTTCTTCCAATTCGTTTCTTGTTTAAACTGCGGTTCGACGCCTATTGCAGAGTGTTTGCAATGTGATAAATCAGTCATCTATGGCCGTGGTTGAGCGTTTTCTCCTCACATACTCTCCAGTTTGCATCCATCGCATAACACTACGATGGATCGTCGATTTTGATTTCCCAAACATGTTGGCAACATCATTGTAAGATCGACCATTTTCGATCATTGCTACTGCCCTAGCGATTTCAGTAGGTGCTAAATCACTCATTATTTACAGTTTCATAGTGAAAGTGACGATAGTAACAAAAGCCAACTAAACTCAAACAATTACTCACGAAAAAACTAGGAAATTTTACTTGGAGAAAATACGCGTTTCAAATGTTGATTTGGCTTTGACGTTGACTAACTTGATAAAAATGTGCAAAATGAATGACAATTGTATGAAAAAGGCATGGCTTCTAGACCTAGGCAGCACAAAAACCAAATAAAGCAAAAAAACTTTTAATTCACGAAAGTATTAAATATGTCGGTTTGTGTAAAATGATTACTCCTCAATAATTTGTTGCTACATAAATTCAAGATTTAAGGTTTTGTAACATTTTAATAAGACCTAATTATTAAGACATTCTATTAATGAAATATTTTTCACACTTCTATATTTATGGAGTACTAGCTAGCTGCATTGAAAAACAGGTCTATTCACCTTCAAGGTGATAGAACTGAATTCAGCTTCTTTGATAAGCTGAATAATCCGTTTTTTACTTCAACATTTGATGTATTTTCAGCTTAATGAATAAATTTCTTTTGTTATTATTATTATTGAACTAGTTTGTTTGTGAGTTCATTGGCCATTACAATGAATAACTTTATGTAGGGTAAGTCATTGTTATTGATACAAGCAGTTACTAATTTAACTAATGTAGTAAACTAATCACCAAGAAATTATTATATCATTTAAATTTTGCAAAATAAATAGCAACATCATTGTTCTTCTGAAAGGAAAGGAGGTTTTTCGATCACTAGTGACTATTAATTTTTCTCACTCAGTTATTGGAAAAATCCGCTGTTGTGCTTCCAGAACTGTATCAACATTCGTGAAAAGAAGGCCAAAGGAATGATTTCAGTATACGAAAATTATGATTTATTCGCTGGTAACAGTTCAAAACTGGCAACAGCTGCTGCTTCTGGAATGTTTTCGGGCATTTTTGGTATGAAACACGGGACAAAATCGCAAGAAAAATTAAAAAAATGGACGCTATTTTGACAAATGGCCTCATAGCAACTAATTTGAACCAACTGCTGTCAAAGCTTCAGATGGATAGTCTTGTTATTTTGAAAAGATTGTATGGCGTGGTACAGGATATAAAGTGAAAATTTATTATTTTTTTATGAGAAAATTGAGTGAAACATTCCAAAATTCGAAAATTTTAATAATGTGTTAGAATCTCTAAAAAACTTTCACATACGGATTTTTATTGGAATTAATTCGGCAGTTCGGAAAAGTGGTGTGTTACGCACGCTTGTAGAAAATTGTTTAATATTTTACTTCATAAACAAAAAGCTGTTTTCTGCAGATTCTCAGCTATATGGACGGTCACAAAATTATCTTACGTCTACGTAAACAATAGCATCACCAAACAAAATTATTCCACAGAATTCTGGACTGTCCTCGCCAATAAAGTTTCCGGATATTCTAATCCTGGCCAGCCAGAAATGCATTAGCTATAATTCAGAGCTTAAAATCTGTGACTCCTCGATCTATGGTGCTCTATCTGGACTATTTATACAGATCATAACTCAGATGAAGCGGGAATTTGCATTTCCCTATCTTTGCCAAACTTTTAATGGAATTAAAATGGTAATTTTATCGGCGAGATGGGCGATATTAATTTTATAGTGCAGATAAGGACGACTACGTTAATGCTGTAAAAGTGGAAAACCGATTTTTTCGTAAGCTGATAATACCAATAGAGAACTCTTGGTGTGTGCTGTGTTGGAAGTGTGAAGTTTCCATTGAGAGTAATGCAGTGATACATTTGAACTAATATCCAGAAGTAATAGTTATTAGCGTTACGAGTATACAGACTTAGTCAAATGTATATATCCGCCCATTTTTCTCCTATTGCTTAATTTGTTCAAAATTTTTATCAATCATGGAATGTAGTCTGGTAGATATTTTGAGCGATATGGCGATTTGATTCAGACAGTGGCGTATGGAAATTTTTATGAAAAAAATATTTTTTATGTGCTACATTGCCTGTTTTTCATTAAAAAATCCACTTTCGATGTTTACAATTAATATTCGCCTCATAAAATGAGTAATAGTTACAGGATATTTTCAAAATTTACCTTAAAGGCTTAGCCATTCAAAACATTATATTCTTTATTTCAGATCACGGGTTCAAATAAAAAATTAGTTTTCAGGACTAATGAATAGTAAATGAAAAAGCCGCACTACACATGTTGTCCTTCTTTTCATTCCAAAAATAGTGATATTTTGAGCTATTGAAACAAATGACTATTTATGTTTTTTCTCTTAACTTATATTTATGAAAAATTCAGGATTAGGGCACTTCAATTATCCTGGAACAAAATTTTATATTGACATTTTTCAATAGAAAAATAACTAGAAATTTTGTTCGAAAAATAAGCATCTGAGCAACTTATACATACGTACGCCACTGTCTGAATCAAATTTCCATATCGCTTAGAATATTCAACTGGCTACATTCCCTGACTGAGAAAAAGTTTGAACAAATTAAGCGATAGGAGAGTGAATTACAGAGGTGGACACAAAAATACTGTATCTATCGAGAGAATTGGAATAATATTGGAATAATATTGGTGCTACCAAATTGAGAAAAAGACAAGCTTTCTAGCGATACTAAACACTGTATATGGTTTCATTTAAAAAAATTTCGATGACGTCACTTCTTCACCAATGGCACATCTAAAAAATATTTGAATTCATGAAAAGGTGCAGAGTAAAATACCCTTCAACTTTCATTCCAACTTTTTTCGATAACCCACGTAATAACTGAGAAGAATGGCCGGGTCAATAAATTTTACTAACTATATTTATTGAAAAATGCTTAGACCACTTTAGAATCAAACAAAATTTGAAAGTTAAAATATTTCATTATTAAACATGCTCTCCTCCCAATTTAATACATCTATTACCTGAAAAGCCTCTTGAACTATAAAAAAAGCTTTGCTCTGGAATCCAGGCCTCTACAGTTGCAAAAACCTTCTCGTTGGAAGAAAATTTGAGACTTTTAAATTATTTCCAGTTGCGGAAAGAGATGATAGTCAGACGGAGCCAGATCTGGTGAATAAAGGGGTTATTCAAGTAATTCGAACCTCAAATTTTAAATTGTTTGCATGGCGACATGCGATTTGTGTGCAAAGGCAGTGTCCTGCAAGAACAAACCACCTTTGGACAACCCTCGACGTCTTGCTTCCTTGATTTTCTCTAGTAGAGTGGTCAGTAACGTCGAAAATAACTTCCAGTTATTTTTCTACCATTTTCCAGATAATCAATCATGATTATTCCGATCCCAAAAAACTGAATCAAGAACTTTTTTTAGCAGATTTTTTATCACGAAACTCCTTAGGCCTTGGAGAAACAGTGTCTCTATTCCATCGATTGTTGCTTCATTTCTGGTTCGTAGGAATGAATCCAAGTTTCATCCATAGTAACAACACGGTCTAAGAACTCTGCATATTTTTCAAACCAGGCACAGATCGAATACGATGCCTCTATCATTGTTCGCTTCTGGTCAACATTCAGTCATTTTGGGCTCCATTTTGCAGAAATTTCAAAAACATCAAGAAACGTAAGTACTTATTACAAAGGAAAATCATTTATGTGCGGTGAGTGATATTGGAATTTGAATTGAACGCATTGAAACCAAACCTGTCGAAACGCC
The DNA here is from genome assembly GCA_944452925.2 of Chrysolina oricalcia. NCBI lineage: Eukaryota > Metazoa > Arthropoda > Insecta > Coleoptera > Chrysomelidae > Chrysolina > Chrysolina oricalcia. Next base: position 19,628,346 of record OX101818.2, read on the forward strand.
AGAACATGCATACTTGTTGAAACTGACATTCTAACTTATTGAATCCATCTTAATTCTGTTACAGGAACATCACAGCAATCAAGACGACCTACACAAGGGATGGAATAACGAGGGACATCGTACTAGCTTCTGTTTCTATAATAGTCCTCTACCATCAGAGCACGTGGAGGAACTAATCCAACACTACGAGACATTCAAACTCCAGATAATTATCGGAGCCGATGCAAACGCACACAACTCAGTGTGGGGCAGCACAACCCGAACATAAAAGGTAAGTAGTTGCTTGAATTTCTTGTCTGAATAGGGGTAATGAACCAACTTTTGTGAATCAAATCATTGACATTACCCTAGGCTCCACCAGGTGGGTCTGAAGGTTGGAAAGTAATTAGTTTCAGACGAACCATCAAACTTGGATCACCGACACATTTACAACACCAGTGAACCTGCCAAAATGTAACAGGACCCGAAGAAAAACCAACTGGCTGAGATACAGGGAGGAGCTTGAGGAAATCCTGTTTTAAGTTTTGGAATGTCAAACCGAATACACAGAGTACGAAATAGAGGAAACCTCAGAGAAAGTCCAAGAGGCCATAATCACTTCTTATCAGAACAACTGTTCCCTGAAATACACACAAACTAAAAAAAGGTGAGCTGGTGGGCCACTGGACTCACTGAACTCCAGAAAATACGCGCAAACTATTCAATAGAGCGAAAACAATTGGTGAGTGAGAGACATATTCCAAACCACTACAAGAATACAGCAAAGCAATCAGAGGGAAGCGAAAGAAAGCATGGAGGAAATTCTGTGAGGACAAACAACCTCAGAGAAGACTGTAGAGGAATGGTTCAGAAGATAAGGACTGAGGGCGAATCCTAGCAAAATCCCACTCATTTCCTATACACTTAATATAATTCTGGGACACATGAGGCCACCCAAGATTATTGGCGTAATACTGCAAGTTGCTGATCATGTCAAAAACGTATGGCTGTTCTTAGATAACAAACTAACCAGCAACATGTAATCAACAAAAGCAAATCATCGTTCATGATGTACAGAAGAGCTCTTGGAAAAACATGGAGACTGAAACCGAAAGTGACACCCTGGCTTAACACCGCGACCATGAGACTCAGAATCATCCTAAACGCCACAATCATAGGGGAGGCGAGGATGAGTGCATACAGACTTAAACAAACAACAGTCAACATTACCGAAATGAAATATCACACTACATTCTACCCCAATACTCATACGGACTACCATTTGGAACACAGTTCAAGTGGAATGAATGGGACTAAGGAGTAAAATCAATATCATCAGGAAATATAATCTGGTATACATATGGTTCAAAAGCAGGTGTAGGAACAGGAGCAGGAACATATGGAGTGAGTCCCGGTAGGGACGTGATCGATCCAATTGGCAACAACATCACAGTATTCCATGAGGACAAGTATACAGATGAATCTAGACAGTTGATATAAATGAAAACAAACCCATCTGTATTCTATCTGACAGCCAGAGCGCAATGAAAGATCTGAATTCAATATACATAAAGTCAAAGCAAGTTTGAGAATGACTTCCTGGGCCTAAATGAACTGTCAAAATACAACAAGGTTACACTTTTGTGGAAGGGTGCCTGGAAATGGGAAAATTGAAGGAAATAAAAATGCAGACCAACTTGCAAAACAAGCATCTGAATCACCATTCATAGGCCCAGAACCAGTGTTTGGAATAAGCAGAACCTGATGCGGAAACCTAATTACTAAGAACCACTGATGGCACAACAATACAATAGACCCTAGCTGTTCTCAGTGTTGAGGGAAACCCTAAGGATAAACCTGGTATCTCGTTCGTCAGCATTTAACCAAGCCACCAACCTCATCTAGCAGTGAGTTAATTTCCATAGAAACGCGTGCAATGTTTATAGGACTAATCTGGTGAAATTTTTCCGAAAAAGGGTATTTTCTGGTCTGAAATAAGGTAAGTACGTAAGATTGTATTTATACAATATAAATATAGTGAATACATTTTATACCTGACCTGAAACAGTTTTGGTCAAGTGAGAACAAGTTGCGCAGAAGTGTCATCTATATGTAAGTACGAAAATTCCAAAAAGTATTTTTTTATCTTCAAATCATTTTGGAATTTTTCGATTATAATAACAATAACACTCTCTCTTACAGACTCGTGGAGTGTACCCATAGGAATATCTAATTTGATTGGGGGATGGCCATTCTTATTATTAACCGTGGTGCTTCGAGGCAGCTAATATCACACTTGCTGTAAAACAAGACATGTAGTCGCCTATAGATACCCATAAACTTGAGAAAAATTCTCTCGCATATCGGGATCGAACCGGGTCCATTGCTACCAGAATTTTCGAATGCCAAAAACTCGTCGGTGTTATCGTCAGAGCAGGTACAAGATAAAAAATAATTCTTCACAAAAACTTTTTCTATTCTTTTTCGCACTGATATCGAATAAAATGAAAATTACTAATTCTAGTTAAGAAAAATATTCAACAAATTGCAAAAGGGAGCATATTCTATAGTTATGCAATACTTTTTATTTACTGAATTTGGTAGAAAAATATATATCACAAGTAGAAGCACCTAAAAAGTGAATTAGTGTATTTGGATATTATTTATATTTTCAAGTGACAATTTGTTAAAAATCAAATTTGATTGTTTTGTTTTCAAATGAAAACATGTTTTCTAGGCAACACATTACGGTATCTGATTAATAATAAATCTTTATTTCTTGTCGACAGTTACTTGTATGAGAATTGTCAGAACCAACCTAAATCTAGAGCTAGTAAAACAGATATAAAAAAGTTAAAATTCACATTAAAAATTGAGATATTGAATAAAACAATTCATCCAATAGATATTTCTTCAGATATTTTTCAAATAACAAATTGTTCGTGTGGTGCTTTATATGTTCCGGTATTTTATTATAAATACGAGGACCAATATAGTTTGGAGCATAATATGCAGTATTAACTTTCGCGAAAGGAATATGGAACGATTATTTTTTTCTTGTGTTATAGCCATGAATGTTTTCATTCAAGTGAAATGATGACTTATTTTGGAAAATATAGAAGGATAATTTCATAGATATATAAACAAGGTAAAGTTAAAATTCTGTATATTTTATAAAACGGTTTACATGATTCTCTATACGGAATATGTCCCAGAGTACGTAATATACGCTTCTGGCTGAGGAAAACGTTCGATGCTGAGGAAGAACTTCCCTAGAAACAAACCCCATACCTGAGCCTTGAATCAATTTGGGCATAGTACATTGACAGTAAATGCTACTAATTGAGGAGATCTCTGAGATTGAGGAAAAGAAAATTCAAGGAATTCAGTTTGTTTGCTATCTTGTTACAATGTGTCTTCCAGTTTAGAAATTCATCCAGGAGCACTCACAGAAATCTTACACTTTCATGAGTATTTGACAGGATTGATTGATTCACTGTAAAATCCAAATTTTCCTATCATATTCTGCCGCCGGAATTAAACCAACCTATGTAGGGCAAATGAACGTTGGTTCACCGATGGTTCCAAAACTCAGGAAGGCGTCGTAGCCGGAATATATGGGATGAACCCAGTAGTGAAACGCTCGTTCAGTATGGGCAAACTAGCTACGATATTTCAGGCAGAGGTATATGCCAATGAAATGTGTGCTAGGGAGCTGGAAAATCGACACCACACACGAAAATCAATAAAAATATTTTCAGATAGTCAAGCAGCACTTAAAGCGCTTGAATCCAACTGCTTTAAATCTAGAGCAGTATGGAACTGCAGAGACACCTTAAACCGACTGGCGCAACGCAACAACGTTACCCTAGTCTGGATACCAGGTCACACAGGCCTAGAAGGAAACGAAATAGCGAACGCCCTAGCAAAAGGGGGGGTCGAAACAACGTTCGCTGGACCAGAGCCGGTAATCGGTTTGGCATATAGCACTGCCAAGAATGTCATAACAGCTTGGGCAGACAATAAAAGACTCGAGTACTGGCGTAGTCTACCGGGCCTAGCCCATTCCAAAGCATTTATTGCTTGTACAAGGAAAAAACAGGACTCTGACAAACTGCTAGAACTCAGCAGAGCGCATCTCAGAGTTATAGTAGGTTTGCTTACTGGCCACTGCAAACTCAAACATCACATGCATAAACTCGGACTTGCACAAGTTGCCGAGTGCCGGCTATGCATGGAGAATGATAAAACGGCTGAACACATTCTGTGTACATGCCCTGCAGCGGCCAGAACCAGATTCTCAATATTTGGCGATACGACAGTAAGGCCAAAAAACCTGGTAAATTGTTCTCCCAATGCATTCCTCAATTTCGTCAAGAGATTGGATATGCTGGGAGAAATTTAACCATAGGGTGAGCCACAATAGGCCATTGGCCGCAGTGGAGGGCCTGATACGGGCCCACTCACGTTCAAACCTAACCTAACCTATATTCTGCCGACTATGAATTCTCAACATCTCCGTTTTTTTCGTATTGAAATATAAGTCACGTTCATTGAAAAAGTCTGACACATTATTTAACAATTCGGAGCAATTGGCTTTGAGTAACTCGGTACTGGAGGCAGATACGACCAGTGATAAATCATCTGCATATGCTGGGTGGTGATAACTCGTTATAACAGAGTCGATCTGATTTATTTATAGTATAAATAAAATCGGCCCCAAGATAGATCCTTGTGGAACTCCCATTTTAATGTCAGAACAATCTGACGTACTGTTATATGACTTGTCAGTGGAGTTCGTATATATTGAAACATATTGTTTCCTGCCCTCGAGAAATGACTGAAACCATTATAATGGTATTCCCCTCAAGCCGAACATTTCTACCACCCCTAATAATATGATATGGTTAACGCAGTCAAATGCTCGGCTCAAGTCACAAAAAATGGCTATATATCGCTATATATGGCAATATATTTTATGACTTGATTATAAAGAGAGAACACAGCCGTAGAAGTTGATTTACCGTTTTGAAGTCCGTGCTGATTAACCGATACAATTTTGTGTTTCTCCAAGAAGAATGATAAGCGATCAAGGAAGGCCTATTCAAATATCTCTGAGAATGTCGATGGAATTGTAACCGGTCGGTAAGTTTCCAATGATTTGGAGTCGTTTTTTTAAAGATCGGTAGGACCTTTCCAATTTTAATGGAGTTCGGAAAGGTACCCGTTGAAAATGATTGATTTATCAGGTGGGTCAATGGGGCAATTACAGCTTCAAGAACTTCCTTCAAAACAAATCCAGGGATTTCGTCAAATCAGGAGGAATTTTTATTTTTCATCCTTCGATTTATTAGTGAATGTAGTTCCTTGTCGGTAAAAGGTTATAAAAACATGCTTTTCGTATTGAATTCATTGAAATGCAATTTGTTGTCAGTTCCAGGTTTGTTGTTTACCAGATTAACAGGAGTGTCGATGAAAAATTCATTAAAGAGGGATGTTATTTTCGCTCTATCTTCTACCAGGTCACCATTATTATTGATAACGATATTAGCAGTTTTTTTCATTCCTATTTGAAAGTTCTGAAATAATGGCCTATGATGTACACATCCTATTTGCCGAATTGAATATGCGTCTCTGATAGTACTGTTTTTGCATTTCCCTTATTAAAGCAGAATGTTCACGTTTTGCCTCATTGCAGGCCGGTATAAAATTCGGATGTCCTTTTTTGAGAGTGAATAATTCCCTCAGGTTGGTGAAGGAACTAATCACTGACTCATCTACCCAATTTTTGGTTTTATCTTTGTGATAGTAGGTGCGTTTGGGAAAGAATGCATCAAAATGATATAGAAAAATTTGATAAAAATCAAGGAACGCTTCATTCAAGTCTTCAATATTCTGTTTTTGATCCCAATTTTGTTCTTTTAGCGCAATCCGAAAGTCATGTATACTTCTTTCATCAAAACTTCTCTTGATCTCCGTAGTTATAGATGATTTTATTTTTGAAAATATGTTCAATTCAAGGAAGACTGTTCTATGATCAGAAATATCGTTATCAAAAACGCAGCACGAACCTTCATTGTTGAAATTAATAAAAATTGGTCAATTACTGTAATTGAGGTATACGTTACCCGAGTCGACCACCTCACCATCGGACGTTAACCAAAATATGACAAAATACCGGATAAAGAATCAAAATGTATACACTTATTCATATCAAAATTAAAATCACTACAAACGTTAAGATTTGAATTGTGTTTATATACAGGGTGTACGTTAAACCTTGTACAATATTGAAACTGGTGATAGACCAGATCATGACTGTTCAGAATATCGGAATTTTACCTTAGTAAAAATTTCAATGTTTTCGAGATAATGAGCATTTTTTAATTTCTTGAAAATCACTACCTCACCTTGGATTTTTTAATGCCATGTATACAAATTGGGACGAATTTAAATATCTTTGCTGCTGAAGATTACTGATGAGTGATGCTTTCAGACGTACGAAACAGTTTTTCAGAAAACAATACAATTTTTCAAGAAATGAGGGTAAAATGACAGATTTGAGTCACACCAATTTTTTTAACAACAGTTTAACATTATTGTTTGAAAAAACTCAACCAAGTGGAACTGGATATTCATCACAAAAGAATGCACATTTTGTCTAGGCTTTACTATGGTATAAAACATACGATCATTATTTTTGGAAGGAGTAGAATTTCGATAATATTAGAGTGTGATGTTATTCTGAGCTAAAATCAACTCCATTAGACTTTGTCAGTAATGTCTATTATTTTTATCCTATCAAGATGATATGATTAAATAATTATGGGTGATAACGAATCAACTGCTTAGAAGCATTCAATTAGATATAATGAAGTAAATATTAATTAAACGTTTTTTTAATAAACAAACACTATAAACCACAATAACGATTATTTAACATCGCACTGAATAATATTACAAAAATGTTATTTTCCATCTACTCGTACGCAGAGACGACATATTTTCAATAAGAACCTTTTCAAATGCGTTATAGGTTATAGCCCCCAAATCAGCGATTCTATGAGCGGCATTGTGCAATCGGATATAGTTCTGCATAAAGCGCTGCTGCAGCAGTAGCACTACCTTCACATTCACCATAAATGTTGTGCATATGCGCATATTCTCGGGGAGTATAAAGTATGTACGGCATGACAAAGAAATAAATTCCACTGAATGAAACAAGCAGAATAATTTCAAAAAACTTCGATACAAGTTGTTCAAACAAAAGTTTTTAATTTTTGACAAGGATTCATCTATTAAAAAAGTTTGCACTCATTTGGTTACACTCTGTATATCTGTCGGTCTCTGAAACTTCGTTGTAATCTGGATGTTGGACAATTGCGACATTTATCTCAAGAATTCGTATTAATCGGTGCCATGTCGGATAATCGACATTTCATTTCGATAATTTTATTAGGCCTAATTACATGAAAAGGTTATTTTATTGACATACTATTTAATGCTACCAAGCAGTCTATTCTTTACTATCAATAATTATGTTCACATTTTATCTTGATAAAATCTAAATAAAATAATTTTTGGGCGTAAGTATAAAAGTTGATGAAATAAATGAATATTTTGGAACGTTTGGTGTAAATACAATTCAAGAAAAAAATAAAATACCCAAACACCAAAACTACGTCACAATCTTAAAATCTTAAAAGCTTAGTTTTAGCTCCTGAAGATGCTAACTTTGTTGGCGAAACGCGCGTCGAGTGTAATTGTGACGCAGTTTTGGTGTTGGGTAGTTTCCTTTTTTTCTTGAATAAAAGTTGATAGAAGCCTAGATTAAAACCACGCCTAATTCAAAGGAAACCACTTCTTCCAAAAATAGTTATCGTTTGTTTTATACCATGGTAGAGTCTGGACAAAATGAGCATTCTTTTGAAATGAATGTCCACTTCCAATTGGTTATGTTTCTTTCAGATAATAATGTCAAACTTTTTTAAAAAAATTGATGAATCTCAAATCTGTCCTTTTACCCTCATTTCTTGAAAAATGTTTTCAATTTCTGAAAATCTGTTGTGTCTAGAAGCCTCACTCATCAGTAATCTTCAGCAGCAAAGATATTTGGATTCGTCCCAATTTGTATACATAGCACTCAAAAATCCAAGGTTAGGTAGCGATTTTCCAGAAATTTTTAAAATGCCCATTATCTCGAAAACAGTGATATTTTTACTGAGGTGAAATTCCAATATTCTGAACAGTCATGACCTGGTCTATCACCAGTTTCAATATTGTACAAGGTTTACCAGACACCCTATATATATATATATATATATATATATATATATATATATATATATGATTCAGGACTTGAATATTTTTTTAAAATCACCTCCAGGAGAACTGTAGCAATTGAAAATAATCTGAAATCTGAAATATGCAGTACATATTTCAAAATCTTGTTCCACACAAAAATCAGATAAATCGATTGAATGCTTTTGAAAATGTTTCCTAGACCATATGGCCACACCCCCACATTGTTTGGTAGGTCTACAGTACGAACTAATTAAATCAAAATCTGCTATATGAATTGAGTTAATCGAAGCTTCTTTCAGACCAATTTCCGTTAAACATAAGAATTTCAATGGACCTTTACATTTATGAAAAATAAATTGCAAAACTCTTTTAAATCGATAGATTCTAGTCTGAAACGTCCATTTAACAAAGAGTTCCACTATATTTTTTTCATTTTGAAAGAATATCTCGTTTGAAAGTGTGCCGCTGACGTCACGTTCATCGGAAACAACCCTAACCATAATCCATGTTCCGAAAAATTCAATACAGTTCTCCTCAAAAATATAGGTTCTAGTTTGGTATAAGCCATTGAGAAATAATTGAAACTTCGTCACTTGATCAACTCGTAGAAAAAAATCCACATATATACTTTTTTATTGTATTTGTAACTTTAAAATTTCCTGAACGGACCATCCTTTCGATGAATAAGGAGCATTGACAGCACCGAAAATCATTATGACAGTTCTCATGCAACAAAAGTGATCTCGAGATTTGAGCTTAATGTTTGTCTTTTTTACATTGGACATTTAACCGATACATTCATTATTACTGTAGCGAGGTGTTATTATGACCAATCTGGTGTGAATTTATTTGTGTATTAAAAAATATGGAAAGGCTTCGTAAAGGGAAGTTTACCGATGGTAGATTATGAGATGATTGATTCTTTCTATTTAACAAATATTCATTCATTTTTTGCAATGACTAAAATTTAAAATCGTTGCTTGAACGCTGCTTGAATACAGTAATATTCCGTTGGAAATGTTCTTCACAAAAACATAATTATATATCCAGACAACCAGGTACGAAGCACCTTTTCGACATGTTCACAGTTATTGCAGGGATACAGATACAGGAATCAGGAAACAAATTTGGAGCACAAACAAGAAAAACATTTCAAAACTTTGAAAACCGCATTAACCTCAAAAAAAGAAATCAAGTAGGGCATGTTCGTTTGCAGCATATATATTTGATGGAACTGCTCTACTTGTATTAAATATTAAAGTAGGCAAACGAGTTAAACAGAGACAAACGATTGTGACCTTCAAATAACCTAAGGCACAGCCACTCAACCAAATTAACGAGTGTCAAGTGGGTATTTGCGGCTACACTCAGTGAAGACGGGGAGGTTCGATAATTGTTATTAATGGGCGCCAGGTAAATTGCTCACAAATACCCTAAATTACGCGTCAATACCCCTAATTTACCAAGGAATATGAAATAACACAACAATACCTATAAATTATTTAATTAAATAATCACGCATTAACATCTATCAAAATAATTGAATTTTCGATAAGGATATGGACAAACAAACAAACAAAAAAAATCTAAAAGCAGAAACTCGCCTCAGTAGCAAGTAGCAAAAAAAATGATCAATCTTCAACCCGGTTATAATCAATCCGTAGCAATTGAAAGCAAAATAAAACATCCATCTAAGAGACAGTAGGGAGAGTGGCAACAAACCAGCTAATTACTTAAAAGGAAGCAGTAAGCAGCATGCAAGCTCGACAGCGTATTGAAAACAATATATGCACATAACCTTATAATCATCACCAATAGCACCGGTCAAACTGTATTGCCTATCTAGGTAATCGAAGACAATAATTAAAAGTAAATATAATGCGAAATAGTGTCAACTACAATAACAAAAGCGAGGCGTTATATTAAACGTAGCGCAGAAATCGAAATGCAGGCTGATTGAAAAGAAATATTTGTGGCGTCGCGAGAGCTCAGGCGCATGCGCACGGTAAAATCATACCATCAAAATACCATTACTAAGCATTCAATTCCCGCTTCACAATGTAAACCGAAATATCAGCAGATGTCCAGCCAAAGTATAATTTAAAAATCAATAAATAAATAGACAACTAAAATGCATATATAAACTTGCGTGACTCCAACGGTGAATGGGACAGCTGCTAGCAGGTACTCTGCAGGTATGAAGTCGATACCAGTGATCATGGGTTGTGGTGAGACAACCGGTATATAATGTGTCCCGTATACTGCTCCAGTAACTATGCGGATTGGCCTCTCAATGAAGGGGCTGAAGTCAGCATAACCAGATTTGAGATCCCGTAAAAAAACCCTAGGAAAAGAAATACTCTATTATTATGTGCACTGGAACAGAGTCCCCCCCTCTCCCAGTTCATTGAAAGAAAATTGAAAAGCAGAATGGGACGGCCTGTATGTACCAGACCCATTCACAAAACAAAACTCAAAATTTCAAAAGTTCATATACTCGGACACCCTGTATATTTAATTTCTATGCCCCCAATCAACGATATGGTGAACATTGAATTGAGAAACAGCGAAAGGGAAACAAAAAAAAAGAAACGAACAATTCGGTATAACTACCTTCCTCAATCATTAATGTAAATATGATAACAAAGTGGGACATCCGGTACCAGTAAATATTGTAGTCTCATAAACGACAAAATTTCAATTCATTATTTATTTCATAGTTAGGATGAGCAATTATTGGAATTCGATAAAACGCTGTGGGACATTCTGTATCACAATAATTTCGATAACATAAAAAAATAGAAATAAGCAGTATATTTCATTACCCGAATGCACCTAAAAATGTGGGACATCGACCGTTCAAATAAACTTTTTCCAATTCATTGAATCGGTTCAAAATTCATCTGTGGAATCCACAAAAAAAATATGAGAAAAAAATATCATTCTGGTTCATTCAGCGTATGAATACGAAACTGATTTGCCGGTATTTTATTGGGAATATTTTATTCTTAATGCAGAAAACTTCCATGATACCACTGGGAAAGAATATTCTACGAAAATAATAATGTACATGGCTTTCAAAACTTGAAAAAAAATAATACGAAGATTTACTTACCCAGGCCACGGGGTTTTTTATATTGAATAGAATTTTCAACTAGCAGAACTTCGCGGGCACAGCTTTATTCCAGGTACAAGGTGGTAATCGGCCTCTACTGCACCTAATAATAAGAGAAAAAAAATAGATTCTCTAAAGAAATTACACTAGTAGAGATATGAGATATGATCGGTACCTGACAGGTACAAGATGAATGGGGATTCATAGATAAGAATAAATAAATAAGGCCTACCTTCTCCGTTTATTAGCTTCAATTTGCACTATGCTCACATGTACCGGTGACAAAAAAAAACCACTTCAATTCAATCCTCGTACGAGTTTGACTCTGAATCGTACCTCCAAATAAATCTCACTATGTCAAACGAAATAATTCAGAGTCTCATAAAAGTGAAATACAAAAAAAAATCCCAACTAAGGGTGATTTAAAAATCACAGATATTTTTGCAATCAACAAGTGGTCAACTAGATCGTGTCACCTCCTGAGCAAGAAAGAATAGCCAAAATGAAACGTTGAGCATGGACGAGTGGTGGTAGACACCTTAGTCATGGTCACCCTCGATAGATGGCCCCTATGGTTTTCCGCAATGAAAATCTTCCGGCCCTAGTAATCATTACCAGAGCGATTAGATAATAACTAACACTAACGATACCAACTAACAACAATATACATATGTACATTTCCTCATCAACGATATTCCTCACAACGTTATGTTGATGAGCAGGTTATAAACAATCGCCACCTAGATTCCAGATCACACACCTGATGCTGGACCAAGAATATTTAGCGGTTACTCTGAATAGTTTTTAAAATGCAAGATAAGAAAACTCTAGTCACCTACGGTTTTTCTTGTCATATTCTAATTTATCGACAATTCGTGTTACCGGACTGTGTCGGTCTCGGCACCATCATCGCAGCTTGGCTGGGACGATTTTCCATAATACGGGGCGTTCAGAACTACCGCGATGCACAGGGAAAATGAATTGAAGTGAGGTGAGATATAATAATCTATCCGTAATCGATTAGCTCACAACTTATTTATTTCAGGGAAGGTGAAGCGGCGCTGCGAGTGATCAGAAGCACAGAATTATCTTACAAGCGTTTAAAATGTATTATTATATTTGATAAAGGATTTTATTGAATAAAGTCATTACCATATTTACAAGTCAACTTATTGGTTTCTACAGGGTGAGCAACAATTATGAAAATTATAGTTAACGTTCATATTTGAACGTTACACGATTCTTATCGATGCTCCGTGAAACAGACGAACGAACCCATCTGGTATCAAATGATAACTGTCATACGACACATTATATTCAAATGAGAATTTGAGATTTCACGGTGCACAACTTTTACAACGTTGCCAAGTCTAGTTTTGATGAACGTGACGTCACGAAACCACTTTTGAAATGATTATAGAGAAACTAGCGGTCAGAAAAAATAAATAAAAATTCTCGAGTGATATCAGCGTACTTATATACGTTCTAATTACAGTGTTCTCTCATATGTCATGGAACGGTCCATTGTTTCAATTCACCTATATGTATCTAATGTATCATTCACTGGCCGCAAATTAGTACAGGGTAAGTAGATTCACTGTATGTATTTCGTAAGATTTTGGGAGATCACAAAAAAGAATTATTGTTGTTAGCGGAATGAATAATTTCATTGAAATCCAAATAATAACTGTGTAAGTAACAGACCGGGATAACTGATACCATTTTCTTCAACTCTGCACCCCTCTATAATTATGCAGAATACAGCCCGAAGGAAGCTATAGCATCAAAGGTTTCTGCTGAATGTATTTATTTCAATTTTATAACCAAAAAGATGACACTTTCTCCCATGGGGAAAATTACCGTCTAAGAAGGTGAAACCTCGAATCCAGTTCAACAAAGAACATGTCAGAATACAACCGTTCAAACGTCTCATACAGAGTGTCTGGAAACTCGGTAGAACGGGATTCTGCGGCCGGAAGGCTGTTAACCAAAAGCAATTAGGTAGCTTGATTAAACGGAAAAGAAAACTGTAGTTCACAATGAGCTTATGACTTGAGGCATAAGATGTCCGGAGGACTGCTCATTGCTAATATCCTATACAATAGGAAAAGTTGGGTCGAAAATCCATCAGAAAACAACTACTTTCCTGGCTAATGCCACGACGAACATTGAATTACTTCTGATGAAATTTCCGTGAAGAGTTCCTACAAGGTTATCTCTGCAATTGCTTGGTTGCATGGGAATGTTCATCGAAACATTCGGACCACCTATATATCGATTTCGGAGTGTTGCTCCTCATCAGTATAGGGTAGGTCTAGCAGTCAATAACTAATGACTGCAACGAATGAATCGACAGCCAAACCCATTTACAGACCGAAACTGAGACCGCGCCCGCACAGTGGATTAACTCCAAACTGCGAGCGCCATCTCAGCGCCGGAAGCCCAACCAAGCGATACCCAGACCACGATCGTCAAGACCGTATATGAAACGGAAAAGAAAACTGTAGTTCACAATGAGCTTATGACTTGAGGCATAAGATGTCCGGAGGACTGCTCATTGCTAATATCCTATACAATAGGAAAAGTTGGGTCGAAAATCCATCAGAAAACAACTACTTTCCTGGCTAATGCCACGACGAACATTGAAATACATCTGATGAAATTTCCGTGCAGAGTTCCTACAAGGTTATCTCTGCAATTGCTTGGTTGCATGGGAATGTTCATCGAAACATTCGGACCACCTATATATCGATTTCGGAGTGTTGCTCCTCATCAGTATAGGGTAGGTCTAACAGTCAATAACTAATGACTGCAACGAATGAATCGACAGCCAAACCCATTTACAGACCGAAACTGAGACCGCGCCCGCACAGTGGATTAACTCCAAACTGCGAGCGCCATCTCAGCGCCGGAAGCCCAACCAAGCGATACCCAGACCATGATCGTCAAGACCGTATATGAAACGGAAAAGAAAACTGTAGTTCACAATGAGCTTATGACTTGAGGCATAAGATGTCCGGAGGACTGCTCATTGCTAATATCCTATACAATAGGAAAAGTTGGGTCGAAAATCCATCAGAAAACAACTACTTTCCTGGCTAATGCCACTACGAACATTGAATTACATCTGATGAAATTTCCGTGCAGAGTTCCTACAAGGTTATCTCTGCAATTGCTTGGTTGCATGGGAATGTTCATCGAAACATTCGGACCACCTATATATCGATTTCGGAGTGTTGCTCCTCATCAGTATAGGGTAGGTCTAGCAGTCAATAACTAATGACTGCAACGAATGAATCGACAGCCAAACCCATTTACAGACCGAAACTGAGACCGCGCCCGCACAGTGGATTAACTCCAAACTGCGAGCGCCATCTCAGCGCCGGAAGCCCAACCAAGCGATACCCAGACCAAGACCGTATATGAAACGGCCCAACTTTTCCTATTGTATAGGATATTAGCAATGAGCAGTCCTCCGGACATCTTATGCCTCAAGCTTGATTAAAGTTAAGACAAAAATGAAAATTTATCAATTGTGGAAAGATATTTGCCGAGAACATTTCCTGTAGATGATTGTTAACCTATATAGCACATTATTTATTGATAGGCATTTATGAAATATAATCCAACTAAGTTCGAAAAAGCTCACCGGAGTTTACCAAGTAAAAGAAACGAATAATTTCGCCGGCGTCGGAATATGCTCCTCTCCACACATTCCCACCAAGCGGAAAGTCTGGCAAATATCTAACGGAAAACAACTGATTCCCTGGCTGATACCACGACGAATATCAACTATATCTGAGATATATTTGTGCAACGTTTCTCAAAAAGGACCCAGTTCCTAGTGCTAATTGCAATTGAACAGAAATTAGCTATCATTTGGCTGGTGATGACCAAATGCAGATATGTTTCGAGGTTCTTGCCTCTTGTAAGTGCTGGGGTAGGTTGGACAACATAACATACAGTGGAGGTGAGATCTTACTGGGTAGGTAAAAAACTTACAGTCGAACTCCACCAAATAAAATCTTTATTGATAAGGTGAGTGTAGTCAGAGGACACAAATCAGCACATTACGAGATGTAGTCGAAAGACTTACATCAGCTGCAGGACATGTTTAGAAGGATTTATCCTTCATCTTCAGCGAAAAAAGGGTTACAAAGTTGAGATCATATGTGGTGGAAAAAAGTGCTTCTATGAAAAATGTAGAAAAATTAAATTAAACAATTGTTGTCAACATGACGGACCCGCTCGTATTGCGGCAACCCTTTTTTCGCTGAAGATGAAGGATTAATCCTTCGAAACATGTCCTGCTGCTGATGTAAGTCTTCCGACTACATCTCGTAATGTGCTGATGTGTGTGCTCTGACTACACTCATATTATCAATAAAGATTTTATTTGGTGGAGTTCGACTGTAAGTTTTTTAACTACCCAGTAACATACACATAATACATAATACACTCGTCCGCTTTAACCTATACATGCATACATACATACTACAGTGTTTCTCAGGAACTCCCAACAAATGCTGAAGTGATTTTTCGGTTTGATTGGAAGAACTAGCCTTCGCTTAGGATTGGCAAGAACCATGAAACCTGTGTACCAGTTGAATCGAAAAATAATCTAAGCTGTGGTAATTAGAGTGTACTGCAGAGTAGTTATTGCAGAAAACATTTCCAAGAATCTAACAGATACAATTCGATTATCATAGGGGGCAGTAGTTGTTTCTATCTGTAGACTTGCTGACGAGTACAGCTTTTGTATGGGTTAGAGAAGGATAGTGGATTATGTAATCCATTTGTAATAAATCCTTTTTTAAATTAAATTCAATTCAGGTAATTTCCTAGAAATGACAAATTCGTATAGAAGTGAAGGAATACATAATGCTAGGGAACAATGATAAACATAATGCAATAAACAATATGCAATAACAATATACCAAAGAGAAACAAGAGATGAAATACAATTCGTAATATGGATTCATATTTGATCTTTGAGAAACTCATCCACTGTATAAAAACATTGACCAAGTTGAAAAGACTCCTGACCCCGTTTGAATGTTATATTATGAGAACATTATTTGATTTAATTCCTTCTGGTAGTGGATCAAATATTTTTTGGCAGATTAAATTTCGAGCATTTCAACTGATTTTATACTCGGCCATTTGCGAGAAATATTTGTTCATGATACAGAATAAAAAAACGCCACGGTCTTTATACAGGGTTGTCAACAATAAACGCAATTCGTCAGTGAATGAATTCGCCTTCGAGGTTATAAGTTGATTGAGTTCATCATTGAGGATCAATCAGAATGGTTTGTTGATCGACAAAAATATAATAAAGATCTGAATACAGAGTGTTTGGAATGAAGTGTGGTCTATATTATATATACATGTAATTACTCCAAATCACGAATTGTATTATTTTTGAGTGAATTCAGATAAATGAAAAACATTTACATATTATTTGTAATCGATAGTCAACTGTTTTTCACCAGAGCGTTACTAATATCGTGAATGATTCTTCTGTACAACAAAAAAAGAAAAAGATTTTCTACAGGGTAGTTTCCAAAATAATAAATTCTTAGGTGAAAGAATTCGCCTTCGAGAGTATGAGTTGAATAAGTTCATTACTACTGATGATTGATCAGAATGGAAGTTGATCTCTCAAAACAAAATGAAAATAGGTGGCAATTTGAATAAATAATTACTATTCTCGAGGATTCAATGATGAGTTCGTCCTCAACAGGGAGCTGAAGTTACCTCCTATTAACCTATGTCGTAATACCTTAATGTTCGGTGATAGAGGGCACCAAATAATCAATTTTGTGTTTTTGTAGGATTTTTCGAATTATTAAATATGAATATTTTTTGTGAGTTACTCAAAGAAATATATCTGATGTTCTGAGGATATTGAGGATATTGTTGACTACACAATATTTGAACTGAATGAACTGATATTAAACCTTTTTGAATTCAAGGAGAATTCAATCATACGCACGGAGTTATTGAACTAACACTCTATTAAAAAACCATAATTTGTGCATGACACAAATAGTTTTCTATTTCTAAATTCTATTCATAAAGTATTTGTGATGATCTGTTTTTCCTAAGATATTCTTTTTTTAGCAATAACTTGACAACGCTGTTAATTTACGAAGGGAGGAAATACCTGCGTATGTAAGAGGATTTGCTCAGTTGAGTAGAAAAATGTACAGGGTGGTCCATTTAAAAAACAGATTCTTTGTGTTGCCCCGATTTAAAGAAACACTCTGTATATTTCGAACAATTTTTATAATAAGCAACAAAGTAAATCGTAAAACTTTTATCTGAAACATTTTTTCATACTCATGATAGGCGAGATTCTTCCTCACACTAATGGACCCTTCCATATTTCAAATACTCTGTATCCTTAGCTTCATTATATTTTGGTCAATCAACAAACCATTCTGATTCAATGATGAACTCAATCAGCTTATTACGAATTCATTCACTGAAGAGTTGAGTATGTTCTTTACTATACCCTGTAGAAAAATATTATCACGAATTTTAGGTATGTACGAAGAAGTAGAAGTGCCACGTTTTTTTTTTGTGTTTTCAGATTCCGACATTCGGAATTCCGACTTTAAACTCGGAATTCCGACTTTAAACTCGGAATTCCGACTTGTTCTCGGAATTCCGACTTGTATCTCGGAATTCCGACTTGTTACTCGGAATTCCGACTTGTAACTCGGAATTCCGACTTGTAACTCGGAATTCCGGATTGTAACTCGGAATTCCGACTTGTAACTCGGAATTCCAACTTGTAACGGAATTCCGGCAAAATGGTTGGTGGATGTTCTAAAAGCATGAGGTGCGATATGGGAATGGAAAATAAAGTATTAGGTCAATACAGACTTCAACAAACCATGTTTTATGTACGGAAAGAGTGTGCACAACCAAAGAAAAAAAGCTTGTTTGTTCCAAACACTGAAAGATGGAGATTATTTCTGTGGTACCTTTCTGGATGAATCAATGATTCAATTTTAATTCATTAGTCTCATTCAGATGAGAATCACTGTATACATAAAAATCGAAACAGGTTTCTTTTATTCCATTTCAGTAGGATCTGAATCAAGTGGTTATCGAGTGGAATGTGCATGAAATAAGAAAATCAAGAAATAGCATTGCGCCTACAGAAAGTCCATCAATTATGTACATGCCGTAGCTGTATGGAACAAAAAGTTATAGTGTTGGGATTCGAAGCCTGTTTTCAGGACTGCACGTTCGAAGAGTACCCCTGTGGTAAAGATGTATTCGATTTGAGGAGAATTTTGATTACAGAAAATGGAAACCCACAACCCGGTGTACATTCAATTTTACAATTATAAATCATATAATGGTTTTCATCAGATGTCTCAAGCGTTATGTTGAATGAACTTAACCGATACGTACTTTAAAAATCGGTCATACTCATGACTATATGATATACCAAAATTAAACCATTTCACATCGAACGTTCGCTTTAACACATTTCAATTATGTTGCATTTTTGATCAAATTAAACGATCAATACTGCATAATCACGAATGTATCACTTGAATGATGATAACTTTGAAGATTGCATATAAACATATTTGCGTACTTCACCTGACGTAAGTTGAATGACTAAAGAATTATATTCATTTATTGATCAAAATAATCGATATAAACTATTCCATCGTGGATAAATCTCCTGGGTGATAATAATTTTGAAAATCGAATGTAAACATATTATTTATATGTTACCAAACTTTGTCTCTCGAAAGTTATCCTGGTGTCAGACAAAATATGTGTACTTTTCGTTTTCCATGATATGGTTATAAAAATGTTTCATTCAGATCAATACATTTTCTGACCAAATGACCATGTATTTTTGCAGACTTCTTCTAACGGAAGTTAAATACCTGAACAAATATGTTCACTTATTGATGTAATTATTCAATAAAAAGTATTATATCATTTATATCTCTTGAGCGATGGTTATTTTGAAAATCGAATATAAATCTATTATTTATATATGTTTCCAAACATTGTCTCTCCAAAGTTTTTCTGGCAACAGGAAAAATATGAAGATTTTACAAATTTCCTAATATAGTAATGAAAATATTATATTAGATTAGATACATTTGACGACCAAATAACTATATATTTTTGCATACTTTGCCTGACGTAATCTGAATATCTAAAAAAAATTATTCATTTATTGATCAAAATAATCGATATAAACAATTATATCATAAATATATCTCTTGAGTGATGGTCATTTTGAAAATCGGATATAAACATATTATTGATATGTTTCCAAACATTGTCTAACATTGTCTCTCCAAATTTTTCCTGACATCAGGCAAAATATGAATATTTTACATATTTCGTAATATGGTAATGAAAATATCGTATTTGAATCGATCCATTCAATGAAGAAATAACTATGTAACTTTGGGTACTTTTTAGATTATCTAAAGAAATGTGTTCATTTGTTGATCAAAATAATCAATATAAAATATTATATCGTTTATATATGTCCTGGGTGATGATCATTTTGAAAATCAAATGTAAATGTATCATTTATATATGTTTACAAAAATTGTCCCTTCAAAGTTTTCTTGGAATCAAACCAAATGTGCATATTTTTCATTCCTCATAATATACCTAGTTATGAAAATGATTAATTCAAGTTGATACATTTTACGATGATATGATTATGTATTTTTGCATACTTTGCCTGATGTAAGTTGAATACCTTGAAAAATGTATTCAGATATTGATCAATATAATCAATATGAAGTGTTCTACCCAACGATAAGTGTCGCTGCTATTGAAGTTACGAAGCATCATATCAAACTCAGTAACAGTATATGAATACTATCAAAAGCTTTTGTGAATTGTCCATTAGTTATTGGACCTCTTGGGTTACCATGATAACATGCACAAATGGCCTAATTGGCTGCTTAGCTTGTACCTACAATATACCATGATAACCATTTTCAGTCTTTGGACATTGTGCATAATACGTCATTTTGATAATGAAAATATGATCAATGAAGTATGACTTCGATTCAACGCTGAAACTTAGGACATATCGCCTCAGAAAGGACCGTAGTCTTGGAAACATGACTTTTTAATCACTTACTTGATATATATTATGAAATATTCTTTGGACACTGTGCATAATACGACATTTTGATGATGAAAATGAGATCAATGAAATATGATGTTGATACAACGCTGAAACTTGGGACTTATCGCGTCAGAAAAGACCGTCGTATTGGAAACATAAGTTATGAATCAGTTACTTGACATATTTAATAATATGCTATTTCGACAATGAGCATGATACGTCATTTTGATAATGAAAATATGATCATTGAAGTATGACGTTGATACAACGCTGAAAATTGGGACTTATCGCCTCAGAAAATACGTTAAATGGATACATATTGATGATGTTGACCATCATTCATAAGACGTTAAGTTTATGTTCCACATATGTAACAATTTAAAAAATGTTCACCGGGAAGTGACTGATCACAATTGTCCTATAAAGTTAAATATACAATTGAGAAATGTAATTCTAGCATTGATCAACTAACACGTTATGTATCAGTTGATTGCATCTATACACTTTTATCTCTTTTCAGTGGTGGTAGTTCAGATCCTTTTGCAAATTTCTGCTTTCTTTCTTTTTTTATTACGAATTTAACTTTTACCAGTATCTAGGTATGATTTGAAAACGAATATCTTGTATATTATTCCATGTTTGCTGTTAGAAATTTTCAGTTCGAATGCACCGATAGGACCAAGTTTCACTGAAGTATTTCCAACAACTACAAGAATGTTGGAAAAATCTGTCGCAATAGTTGATGAATTTGTAACGAACTATGGAATAATATGCAGGATGTTCATTGAGAGTCGGTGAATAAAAAAGTGGAACAGAATTTTTTTTTTTTTTTACCTGAATCATAATCCTTGTCAAATGCATTAAAAAGTGTACGAAAACTTCAAGATTAAATCACGTCGGGCTGGAAAGGATGTTGCTATGTTAAATAAGCATTCATCATGGACATTACTTACTTGATTGGATGTAATATAATATGAACAACAATATCTTCATCTAAAAATCATTTCCAGAAGGTTTTTTGAAGGCATAATAAAAAGTGGCTTATGATTCAAGTGTATACGTGCCTAACGCTACCTACTGCGATCAGATTAAACTTTGCTGTATCTCTGTTTCCAAAATATCCCAATCTTTAACATTATGTATGGCATGAACGTGTTACAGACGTTTACATTAATCAAACACTTTTACTTCATTTCACTATACTCACCATATTGAATCTTATTTTTCAAAAGGTAAACATGAAAACACATTTTTCAGGTAGAACATTTTTCTTCCTATTGAACAAAAAAAATTTGAAAACTCTGAATAAATTAAACATTAGTTTTGAACACATTGCACAACCTATAAACATGAAAAATTAATGCTAATACCTCGTAATTTTGATATTCAATCGTACTATATAATATCCATAATACAAATATCAGATGATGTTACATTATAGAATTCAGATCTGAAAATCATAAAGTTTTCGTAAGAAATGGGAATTTGTAGTAGTTTGGAACAGGTATGGGCCATCGGTTACTCTGGCAAACCCCAGTAAAATCTATTTTGACGTTTTGATTAGCGACATAATAAATATATCAAATTTACATCAATTAATAAACTCATATCTCTATAACACACAACAATGGCACTAACACACTTTGATACGCCAGGTGCCCTAAATTCCACTACCAGTAGGAATTCCGAATTATGAGTCGGAATATTGGTGAATATTCAAAAAACAATATTATAATAATATCGGTGGAATATTGGTTGAACCTGTTTTGAATGTAGATTGTCACATGTAATATTGGGTCAATATTGGTTGAATAATTTCTACCAATATCGATAATACAATGTTGTCCATATATTGTTTTCCACATATAGAATAAATATTGCAATAATAATAATAATAAAAACATAATTTATTTCGTTGGTTGAAAGGTACAGTTGTACAATAACAAAGAAAACGTCTAGAATATAAAATAAATGTAAATTAATTTAAAACAAAAATACCAGAAGAGACATTGATCAAGTGAAAAGGAACGATTACGATTTTTCACACGAATTATGAGAAATTCGTCTACAGAGTAGATATTCTTATTTATCAAATAGGTTTTCAATGATTTCTTGAATATACTTATATTAGAGTCACTTTTAATATTCTGATCCAATTCATTGTGGACCTTGCAGCCAAGAAACAGGTGGCTTCTCTGAAATTTTTTGTACGGTGTTGGCCTGGAACAAGCATATTTCTAGATCTTGTTTCATGCAGATTTTCTCCATTACGAGCAAACTTATCTCTATTCAAGTCATCGATTATAGGAATAAAAAACTATATTGTAATTCCAAGGTTGGTAGCACATTGGTTGAATATCATTTCAACTTTATTTAAAAAATTGTAATAACCCATATTGGGTCAATATTGGTTCAATGATATTTACCGATATCGATAAAACGATATTGTCTTCACACTGTTTTCAACATCTAAAATAAATAATGCAATCCCAATATTCCCCTCATATTAATTTTAGGAATAAAAACTATATTGTGTATCCAAGTGTGATTACACATTGGTTGATTATTATTTTGCCAATATTCAACAAATCCCATTAATTAGTATTGGGTCAATATTGGTTCAATAATATTTACCGATATCTTTAAAACAATATTGTCTCCATACATCTAGCTTGAGATGAATTTTGAATAATGGCCGAATATTCAATGAAACATATTAAAATTATATCATGATCAAACCTGGATAAAAATCCGCAAGGTGACTCTACATATAGAACATCTTCTAAAACCTAAAAAAATATATTGAAAACTTCCCATTGACAACAAATGCGTGCACTTGGATCGGAAATTGGAGGACTCCTTACCTCATCCGGCTAGCTCAAACGTCTCCAAGTGCAGCATCGTCGCAATTATCCAGCAACTCCGGAACTCTTCTTTCAGGATCAGTCAGGAACAGTACGAATTCTTTCTTAATGTTGTTGGTGTTAACCAACGACGCTTCATCTATCTAAGCCAGGCCGTAGATTTCTAGAGGAAGCTAAGACCTGGCCAGAAATACTAATAACACCAGAGCCACCCGGGCTACCACTCGGTAGGACAACTACACTCTGGTCTGTGGCTCCCGGATGACTGCCTAAAACAGCCAAAACGGGCTTCTTAAATAGATAAACTTGACATTTACTCCGGCCAATGCCGAAGCAAAGTCGCTGGTGGGCGGAGCCTATCGGAGCTCCGCTCCCAGATATAGTCTCCGAGTAAAATTTTCTTTTAGTATTTCTGACCGAGGTTGACACCATAACTTGTTTTCCAGACATCTTACTCAGTGGTTATAATGTTCACATTTTTCTTCTCACCAATGTTGCATTTCAAATATTTCGCCAATATGTTCACAATATTGTACCAATATTTTACCAATATAGTTGTACTACTTCGGACAAGTCGGAATTCCGAGTTACAAGTCGGAATTCCGAGTTACAAGTAGGAATTCCAAGTTACAAGTCGGATTTCCGAGTTACAAGTCGGAATCTGAGAAATAAAAAAATTGTGGCACTTTTACTCCTTCGTAGGAATGTCCAGTCGCACACAATATTAAAGAAATGAGATATTGATATTTTTAATGCATCTCTATTTCTCCAAAAAATACAAAATTTGTGATTTGGGGACCTATAACGCCGAATCTGGTAATACAAGCGATTTGGGCCAATGGATATTTTTAGTCAGGATAGCTGCAGCTACAAAATATCGAAAATCCAGCTATCTCCACCGAAAGACTTTCACATAAGGTGAGTGCGTGGTCTTTTGGATTACCCAGTAAATGAATGAAAGATACTTTGAATAATTACGATACTGAAGAAACGGATTTTCAGCGTTATTAAACTTCAAAATCATTGAAATACTTCATCCAGAAAACGTTTACTCTTCCCATGAACTCGAAACGAGTTAATTGCATGATCCCGCCGACATCCGGATGTTAACTTTCAAAAACCGTGCTTCTAACAAGCCGCCCTCCTGCTTTTCGAGAGGAGCTCACGCCATCCGCATCAGCAGCAGCCGCGGAATTCGGTTAGCAAGTTAGCAGTAGTTTTAGCCATCCAACTTGACAACAATATAAATTGAAATTGTTCTTGATTAGCAAATTCATCAGCTGGTTCGACCTACGCCGCTAACGAGTTGGCTATTAATTGGGTTGGTAGACGTGAGGGCCGAGAAGCAGCAGCGTCACCTCGTTAGCTGATTACAGGAGTGCAGGGGCGTACCTCAGGGGCGGCATCGAACCGGCGCATGAACGACGTAAACGAAAGCGCAGTCCCAGCACAAGATTTTGTGGGTGGTCAAGTCAGGGACGGACCGAAGGCAAATTGGTTGATTAATTTAATTTCTCCCAACAACCAAAAAATAGATCGCCACACTTCAATCTTGTTTGTGTGTTCAAAATCTTTTGATAGTTACTTCCAATCCGCGTCAAACATGAACTTGGCTCAAGCCGCTCAATTATAGTTCCAATGAGTGATACAAGTGAGACATTTAGGAATGAGTTTTAATAAAATAAGGGTACATTGGGACACAACAAAAATCCCAATAGGGAAAATGTGAAGTGATTTAAATTTACTTGATTTTTTACCTCCGATACTTTATTCTCTTGACATTACACCTTAATTTAATCAAAAAGTGCATAATAAGCGCGCGGAATTCAAATTTGCGAAACGCATCACCATTGGTCTAAACGAGGAATGACGTCACATGGCAGGTTATGAAATTTATCTGTGTTGATATTCATACTGTGCTAGTCGTCTTTCATAAAAAAATTGTTTTTATTCATATATTTGTAGTGTTTTCCATTACATAGTGCGATTATGGTCTAGTAACTATTGTAAATTATCAAGAGCAATGACTGAAAGTGGTTTTGTCAAAGCTCACTCCGACAAAACCTGAACTGATAAGTAGTAATAGTTTATCAAATGATAGTTTTCCTTTTGTAATTTAGCTGAGGTAGGTATAAACAGAGTTATCTCCTGCTTGATGTACAAAACATTTATGCATACAAAACTTACTTCTCATCAATTCACATCGTGTTAACTATCGAAATACAATATACTCACATTAAAGTGATCTTCACAAAAATGTAAATGTGATATTGGAGATACTTCGCCTCTTCTCATAACCTTACACAATTGTTTACGTATTATCGCATCTCTTGGAACAGAAAAAATATTTTATTTAGTGTACTTATAATATTGTGTTTTGACATTCCGGTACTAGACAATACCTATAAAATGGCTTTTAGCATTTTCCATTATCGTAATAGCGATTAAAACTGCAAATCCCCAACCTAATTAATAACTGTCAATAGTGTCAATGCATACTGTAAACAACACTGTAAGATGCCATAACTATAGCAAGAACAACACTGATCGCGCCATGTGACGTCATCCACAGCGCGCGGAAAATGGAGGCGTTCAAATAGATCAAATTCAATCGGTATTTTATATATTATTTTAAAAATTAATTCCAAGACTTTCAACAGTATTCATATTTTTTACTATATTGTAAAAACAATAAATAAATAAAAACAAATCATGCATATTCCCTATTACAAACTAAAAGGAAGCCTTCTATTTGTTTTAGAAAATCGGGTGATTATTTTAGACACATCAGGGGTTATCTCGGGGTGTGTATTCAAAAGTGCTGAGCCAGTCAGTCTCTCTTCTGACATATTTGCTCTTGGTCAAGTTTTTAGGCGCCTCAATGTTGAAAATTACCTTTCTCCACGATCGTCACAGAATTTGCCAATTCTGAAATCATATTTTATTACACAATGCTGGAATTCTCTCTCTTGAGATTGAAGAAATATTCTGCAATACATCTGCCCCCATGCAATTTAAATGTATTTACATTATCTCTCTTGTGATAGAATAATATTCTCACACTGGTTAGCAATAATAACATTAGCCTTGACGGAGTTGATTGTCATCGTAGTGGCAAAATTTGAGTAAGTGTCAAAATTATTGCTGCTACTCATAAAAATATAGTCTGCTACTCGGTTAGAATGAAAATTCGTGATGCTCGCATCGAATTTCCATTCTAACCTTGTTACAGAATATACTATTCTGAAGTCACGGCGCTTATGGGGAGGTTTGCCAAAATTTTAAGTAAAATATTAATATTTAGATCAAGCTATAGAGGTTTTTTCCTCCATGAAATACAAGAAGCAAATGACCTCTACTTATTTTTATAAGATAGTTCGTTTATGAAAACCCCAATTTCGCCCTGGCAAAATCGCTTTGTGGAATTTTTTAAATAAGAAATAGTGAAAAAAATTGCAACTTTTTAGGTTTTTTGGAAATATTTCAAATATTATTCAAGGAATTGTTTTACAGTTGATGGAACTTTTGTAGAGATTCATGAAACCTAAAATGCATTTTCATACGACCGGATCGATGCATTTTCCACTGAGAAAATCCCAAAAAGAGACAATTTTTAAAAAAATTATAATTTTTAAAAATTGAAGGTGGACAAACAATATTGCGGAAACTGATAGATAATAATATGTGGTTCAACTGTGCGTGAATAATAGGAATTTTTGACAAATAGTCTCTTTTTTGAAGTTTTCCCGAATTTTCTCAGTGAAAAATGCTCCGATCTGGTCGTATGGAAAACAATTTTGTAGGTGTCATAATTCTCTACAAAAGTTTTCTCGACTGTAAAACGATTCCTTCAAGACTTTTCGAGATATTTGCAGAAAAACTTCAATCATAATTTGTTTCACTATTTCTTGTTTAAAAAAGTTCACAAAGCGATTTAGCTGGGGTAAAAACCTGGGTTTTCATTCATGAACTATCTTATGAAAACTGGTATAGGCCGTTTGTGTCTTTTATATTGTGTGAAAAGAGCCTCTTGGCCTAATTAGGATAGGGGTCCTTATCACAGAAGTTGAATTGTGGAAGTCACACAACTGGACAATTTCAAACTATTGTCTGCAAGCTCCCACTTCGAAACCCATAGCTGATACTCTGTTACGACAGTTGAAGCTACAACCCCCAGATAATGGGTGAGAAATTCTGCTGTCTTCTTCATATTAAGAATGTCTTCTTCTGTTCATTCAGATTTTGGTATTATAATTTCAAAGTTGAGAAGGTTCAAAGTATCTGAAGTTAGGCGGTCTTTTAAGAGGCCAAGAGCGCGATCATGTTTGGGGCACTTTTTATGGTAAAAAAGTCAATTGATATCTCAAAAACGGTACGTCGTGTTGATTTCAAACAGGAACAGGATTCTAGAGGACGTTCAATTCTAGGTACGTGCTGTAATGGAAATTGAAATTTCAATCCACTTTTTCACAAAAAAAAACTCAAAAATGTCAAAAATGCAGTTACTTTGAAGCAGTTTTTTGGGTAGATGAACAAATTATTTTTAAACAATATTACAGCAAGTACATACATCAACGTTTTACCTTCCATCTGATATCAAATTTTTTTCGATTGGATAAAGATTGCTTCAAATTTCAATGGAAGAGAAATACCATTGTAGTTATCTCGAGTATCGGTGCATGGCTGATTGGCTCGATGAGTTTGCCGAGGTACAGTACGTGATGCCTTTACTCTATATCTAGTTTCAATGCTAGAACTTGTTCCTCAACTAATAAGTCGTGAAAATTTTTGTCTGCAATGAACTCTTCCCAGGTAGCACATCATATCGGCTGAATCTTGGTTCCATATTGGGCCAATATAGATATATTGTAAACGAAATATCAATATTGGTCCAATATGTGTGAATATTCAAAAAACAATATTATATTAATAATATTGGTGGAATATTGGTTGAACTAGTTTTGAATGTAGATTATCACACGAAATATTGTGTCAATATTGGTTGAATACTTTCTACCAATATCGATAATACAATATTGGTTATATATTGTTGTTCATATCTAGGATAAATGTTGCAATCCAAATATTCCAGTCATATCGATTATAGGGAAAAAAAACTATATTGTATTTCCAAGTTTGTTAGAATAATGGTTGAATATCATTTCCACTTTATTTGACAAATTGTAATAACTCATATTGAGTCAATATTGGTTGAATGATATTTACCAATATCGATAAAACATTATTGTCTTCACATCGTTTTTAACATCTAGAATAAATATCGCAATCCCAATATTCCCCTAATATCGATTCTAGGAATAAAAGCTATATTGTATCTCCAAGTGTGATTACATATTGGTTGAATATCATTTCGCCAATATTCAACAAATCCTATTAATTAATATTGGGTTAATATTGGTTCAATAATATTTATCGATATCGTTAAAACAATATTGTCTTCATATTGTTTCCTATATCTAGATTGAGATGAAATTTGAATATTGGCCGAATATCCAATGAAACATATTGAAATTATATCATGATCAAACCCGGATAAAAATCCGCTAGGTGACTCTACATATAGAACATCTAAAACCTAAAAAAATATATTGAAATTTTCCAGACATCTTACTCAGTGGTTATGGCGACTAAAAGGCAGACTCTGGTGTCCACTTGATCAACTGAAAGACATTTAATAATTTACCAAAGTCTTCCACCAATATTTACAAATGATATTGTACCAATATCGATAAAAGTTTTGAGGACAAGATTGCTTCAAGAATATTTCATCAATACTATTTTTGAAATGTCTAAACAATATTCGACCAATATCGCAGAATGTTCACATTTTACTTCTCAACAATATAACGTTTGAATATTGTGCCAATATTGTCAGAATATTGTACCAGCGATATTGTACCAATATCGCCGAATATCATGATCAAACCTGGATAAAAATCCGCTAGGTGGCTCTAAATATAGAACGTCTTCTAAAACCTACGGAAGTATATTAAATACTTCTCACAACTTGTTTTCAAGACAGCTCACTCAGTGGTTATGGCGATCAAAAGGCAGACTCTGGTGTCACCTTCATCAACTAAAAGACATTCAAAAATTCACCAAGATATATTGACATCCACCAATATATCCAAATGATATTGTACCAATATCGATAAATATTGTACCAATATCGATAAATATTTTGAGGCCATTATTGCTTCAAGAATATTTCACCAAAACTATTTCAAAAATATTCAAACAATATTCGACCAATATCGCAAAATATTCACATTTTACTTCTCGACAATATAACTTTTGAATATTGTGCCAATATTGTCAGAATATTGTATCAGCGATATTGTACCAATATCGCCGAACATTTTGAGGCCAATATTAGTTCAAGAATATTTCGCCAATATTATTCAAGTAATATTGGACCAATATCGCCGAATGTTCACATTTTTTTTCTCGCCAATATTGCATTTCAAATATTTCGCCAATATGTTCACAATATTGTACCAAATTTCACCAGTATAGGTGTGCTACTTGGGTTTACTGTCGTTTTCTGTACTAGCGTGGAACTGTGTAAATATTCGTTAGGCGCGAGCGTCCTTTAAGTTACATAAGATAGAAAGAGATACATAACATATCGGTGACTGAGAATTAGATCGGTCGCTCTCCACTTTTCAGAAGAATTGAGCTGTATATATCAAAATGTCCGTAATAATTAGAATAGTCATTCTCCATCTAAATATTTAGGATAGTCCCTTCAATGAAATAAAAATGTCTATAATTTTGGTAAATGTCCGTTACATCAAAAATATATATTGATATCATAAAGGGCTATATCAAGCAACGCGTTTCCAGCCAATGACATTGTAATAACGTTAGTATTATGTTGGTCAATGTCCTTGAAGTGAAATGAAAATAGAGAGAGTTTCAGTAGTGTGAAGAGAGATAAATTAGTGTGTTTACGAAATGTACATAGTGGATTAAGTCAACTTTAGTACAAGCATTATCATAAACATAGCGGTAACATCAACGATTTTTAGAATAAACCTAACATTGTTGTATAAATGGCACCATTTGATATAACAGAAACTTTCACTTTTTACATATATTTAAGCACAATTTTAAAATGATGTTGACTAAATGGACCTTTACATGCCTAGGGTAATAATGACTTTGACAAGTAATACCTTCAGCTTCATTTATTTAAATTTTTAGGTGATGAGACTTTTTGAATATTATTGTTGTCTGTTTAGTCTAACTTAGTTACAAAAACGTAATGAGTAACACGGAGTGTATCGACTGTTAACATCCTTGGCAAGCGACTTTGCCTCTGCTCGTACTCGCTCACCTCGAATGTTAACACGTCTTTACATTCCTTGTTACTCAAATAACTATTATATCTAAACAATTGAATCTTATTTCCACTTATTCTATGTCATGGATCTTTCTGTAACACTCAGTAATTGTTTGAATCAATTTTCTAAATGGAAGTATGACGTTAAATTAATATTGAAACTGATTATTGGATACAAACTATTTTGTTCGAAATAATAAATTCCCCTCTCATAATTGTCAAGTTTGTATTGAAACAATCTTCATAGCAACCACATATGCGAAGGTTTGGGCCCTTCTTGGTATCGTAAATGCTGAATTCAATGGCTTCCAGATGCAGATTCAATGGCTGTACGTTTCGAGCATTATTTAAAATAAATTTCATAATTACGTTTTTTTACACTTCCATACCCTATATTCTCCTGAATACTGATCTGGTCAACGCGTACCGCCTATGCTTACTTTCATCAATCCCGTCAACCTCTCGCTGAAGTCTTTCCTCGGTGAGAAGTTTCCTGAAGTTTCTGAGAAATTAAGGAGCTTATCATTCAACTCGTATTATCTGCTATCAGCAGCCCGAAGGAAATTGTTACTTCGCCATTATGTGAAGTTTATGTATGAGGTGTTTTCCAGAGGAAAACATTATCTTGGATCTGGTAACTGTGATTTTTATCAGAACTGATACAGTGGAGTCCTCGTAAATTCATTGGAAATTGATCAGACGAGGTGCTTTTTAGTGGTGGTTATTTTCTCAGATTGTATGATGTCATTTATTAATTTGTTATAAACATTTAAGTTTCAAAAAACGTGTTTTTTTAAATTATTCTGATCATAAAATGAAAACTAATGAAGCAATCTGGCTGCTTCAATGGAAATAATTGTAGATAATTGAAATACAAACTGAATGGAATATTTTACCACTCGATCGATTCATTAGTGACGGAGGAAAACCGGAAAAACCGAAAATTTTTACGATTTTTTAAAAAATTCATTACTCCGCCATTTTTCAAGAAATAGGGTTGGCCCTTCTTATGAAAGTACTGAATCATGTGTACTTTATGTGTGCATAAAACAGGTTCTGACGGATCATTAGCTTTGGAACAATTGCAATTTGAATTTTTTTTGCACTATCTTGCAGCGTGCCTGGATTCTCCAGTGATAGTCCGATTTCAATTCCTAGAAGAGATTTTGAAAGTAGAAGTACAGTACCACAAAATGCATATTCTAGCTAGAATGCTGCGAAATGGGTGAAAAATGCGCAAACATGAATCAAAACGGCTGAGCTGGTAGAAGCGGTTGATTGAAATGAGTGAGCAGGAGATGAGGGGAAGCATATTATCACGTAACCCGTTCATTAGAAGAATTCTCCTCTCTCCTACCACTCGGCAGATAACGCAAGCTCAGTTATTTTCAGTCATGTTTGCATGCATTTTCACCCATTTCGCACCACTGTAGCGCAAAGTGAGAATAAACATTTTGTAGTAGTGAACTTCATCTTTCATAATCTGTTTGAGAAATTGAAATCGGGCTATCACTAGAGCATCCAAGCACGCTGAAAGATAGTGCAAAAACAAATTTAAATTGAAATTGTGCCTAAACTAACGATCCGACAGCGCCTGTTTTGTGCACACATAAACTACACATGATTTAATACTGTCAGGAGAAAGGCCAATCCTACTTGTTGAAAAATGGTGGAGTTATGAATTTTTCAAAAAATTGCAAAATTTTCCGGTTTTTCCAGTTTTTCTCCTCTGATAAGATCCGACCGGTTCATAAAATATTTTATTTTGTTCGTATTTTAATTATCTACAATAATTTTTATTGGAGCAACCAGATTGCTCAATTAGTTTTCATTTTATAAGCAAAACAATTTAAAAAAACAAGTTTTTTGGCATTTAAATGTTTATAACAAATTAATAAGTGACAGTTGCGAGTCGAAAACACAACAGAATATAATTACGGACTGTCCTCCATGTGATGGCATAGTCGGTTTCCTACTAGTATTTTCGCATTTTATGCTATATTGCTTGGAGTACAACGTCAATTTTGTTGATGAACAAATCTTCCTCTCGAAGTATTGAGCCACCAAAGAAGATGAACGTTTGGAAATAGTGACTCATAAATAGAAAAAAATCATCGTGTTGTATTAAAATATCCAAAAAGACATTTTTAAATTTCTTATGAGTAGTAAATTAGTCAAATTTCAAATCTCAGTGAAAAATATTCTCATTATGAATGAACCAACGCTAAATACTAACTAAAACATATCCAGATAACAATATGGGCCGTGGTGGCTGTGCTGGTAGAACGTTCGCCTTTGGAGCGAAGGGTCGAGGGTTCGAAGCCTCGCATGGTCATCGGTATCGTGCATGGCATCACACGTTGAAAGGTAAGGGCTGTGTCTTCCCTAGCTCACACAAGTCTCTTAAAGACTTCCGAGGGTTGCGCGGAGGG
Organism: Chrysolina oricalcia; assembly: GCA_944452925.2. Lineage (NCBI taxonomy): Eukaryota > Metazoa > Arthropoda > Insecta > Coleoptera > Chrysomelidae > Chrysolina > Chrysolina oricalcia. The sequence goes on from OX101818.2 coordinate 19,661,545, forward strand.
GTGCAATCGGTTGACGGAAATAACAATTTTAACAACAACCACAATTACCTCTCATAATGGTAATGGCCATTGAATTCAAAACTATTCGAGTAAATCATGTTGAGTGGAATCATACATAACCACGTCAATCAGATTTGATCACAGGTATGAACCCCGTCATACCTGTATATCAATATTTATTCATAGTAATTGATTATTTGAGATAAAAATGACTGGTTTGGATATTCACTGTAAGTTTATTATTCCTAACGATGAAAGTAACTTGGTTATTGAAATGCGTATCTAATAGTGAGAATTTCATGCAACAGTCAAAAAACCAATGAAATTGTTCTTAATGACAAAAGACATCCAATGAGGTTGAGGCTTTGTTGATTATTTTCTCCTGCTGCGAATTAATACACGATTATACCACTATCTGGATTTTCATGGTAACGGAAATTATGACGCATAACTGACGTTTGAATATCGTTTCGCTTTCGGAATACTATTCGATAATTCGAAAAAGAAATGAAATCCAATTGATTGGGAACTGCTACAAATATCAAAATTAATTTGGCAATTGCACAGAATACGCCAAAAAATACAAGGAAATCTAAAGATTATGCTTGGAAACAATTTATGTATGGACTTTTGCCGAAATAGGAATTATGTTGTCGAAAAGGAAACTACCCCAGTGGAAATTGCGAATATATTGAAAGATTATGCCTTCAATATGATGAAGCAGGATGGCAGTGAATGTAACGAAACTAATGTTATAAAATTCAATTGGAATGAGGTCGCAAAACTGCTTCAAGACAAGTTTTATAATGATTATAATGTGAAAATGAATCCATTTGCTGTCATAGAATTTAGTTCAGCCCGTGATGCAAGAGATGCGAAGAGAAAATTACTTCAATGAGATGTCGAAAAGAGGAAAACGAGTTCAACTATTTTAACAATTGAGGAAAATATGAGATTACTGAGCTATTGGAAAGAAAACATTCCGGAGGGACTCATCAAGAATTTTTTTTTCATTGCAGCCAAAGAACTTGCTTGGAGGGACAATGAAGTATGTAACTCGAAGGTTAGTTTTTTTATAGTAGAAAATGATAATGTTGGACGGCCGACTGGACGTATTGAATATAATCCCGTATTTAACAAAACCAATCAAGGTGGGTCAAAATCATGTACTTCAAGCAAATGGCTAATAAACAATACTGCGGATCCCGATATTTGCCCTGTTCGCATATTCCACAAAGTGATGGGAAAACGCCCAGGACATATCACGTCCGACCGCTTTTTCCTAACTCCGAATCCTAGATGGAAAGATCCTGATAGTATTGGTTGGTACAAAAATTGTCCTATTGAAATAAACTCTATGTCAAAATGGACTAAAGAAACTTGTCAGAAAATGGGTTTGGATATTCAGAACAAAAAATTCAGCAATCACAGCCATAGGTCTACCGCTGTTACTCACCTTGCCCAAGCAGAAGTGTCTGAACAAGAAATGATGAAGATCACAGGACACAGCAGTTCCAGTTCTTTACAATCCTATATGAACATGCTGCCAAAAAGACACTCTGAAATCCTCACTAAAATTACAGCGAGTTCAAGTTCTTCATTTAGCGATACCAACAAAAACGTCTACTCATGTAGCAGCTCTAATGAGACGAAAAATGAGCAAACAAATTCAAAACTAGTGTTTCAGAATTGTACTTTCAATGTTCAAGATTTCAATTGTAATGAATTGTAATTATCTATGTATCTGAATGAGTTGAGATGAATAATTCTAGTTCCAATTACTATTACAGAAAAAAAGCAAATTTTGTGAAATTCTCATATAAAATACAACTCGTGTCGATAAAATTTTCCTGATTATTCTCCTCCTTCACAATTACTCGTTATCATACAATTTCAGGTAATACAACTCGTGCTACGCACTCGTATTTTCAAATTTTATGATAACTCAAGTGAAGTCGAAGAATAATCGGCAATTTCATTAGCACTTGTTGTATTATACATGAGTATTTCATTCATGATGAAATAGACCAATCAGACACCACCATTTTTCGAATACATTTTGTTTAAATAAGTGATTATCTTACATGAGCTGTTTAATCGCGATTAAATTTTCGTCCTCCATATTGGTTTTCGTTGTGTCAAAACAACAATTTCTTAAACGTTTGAATGACTAAATATTGATTTCCATCAGTGAAAACTTCATTTTCGATAGGATTTCTAGACAAATATTTTGACATAAGGCAACGAAAATACGTCATAATTTGAAATTTTTACATGCAAAGTTCGCAGCAAAGGCTTTTTCAATGCATTGTTGGGATGCGTAACCAAAGTAATATATAAACTAACATCATCAACGAAGCTTTTGATTCTGAAACATCTCGTATTTAAAGCTTAAGCAAAAATGAATTCACGTTTCAGTAACATTTCGTGTGAAAATATCGATTTGGCAATTTTCAATAGTACACCAGTCAACACTATGAAAACCCATGCTTCTGTATGGCTACTCTTTCAATGAAGATACCAGAATTGAAGAATTGGCTGTAATTTGAGAGACTGGGGGTTTATTTGCGGAAGAAAGACAATGTGGAATATCGTAGCAAAAAAACTGCAAGAAATGTACCACGTTCAATATAATGTTTGCTTCGTTCCATTTAAAGATATAGTTTTCAAAACTGCCAGAGATGAAAGAAATGGGAAACGAAGAATTCTCCAACAAAACCCATTTAAAAGAAAGAAAAGCTCTTCTGCTTTAAGTGATGAAGAACATCTGAAAATAGTTGAGTTATGGGACGAGAATACTCCTGAGGGATTGCAAAAAAACTCCACCATATAATAGCAGTTGAAGTAGCGTGGAGAGGTGGCGAAGCGACTTTCTGTCTATAAGTTACTTTAAAGAAGAAGTCGACCATAAAGAAAATTGTACAGGTGAAATGTTGAAGAAAAGTATTTCTGTCTAGAAGATTTTTTTCTTGTTGTAGGTAGAAAAGAATACAACCCCATATTCACTAAAACTGGAGGCGATAAAAAGCTTTCAGACAACTAATGGTTGGTTCAGAATACTACAAAAACAGAAATGTGCCCTGTAAAATCATTTAAAAAGCTTCTCAGCAAAAGAGGCAAAAATATTAAATTGGATAGGTTATTCTTAACCTCGCATCCTTTTTGGAAAAGACCCGAATTTACTACCTGGTACAAAAATTGCCCGATAGGAATAAATCAAATATCAAAATGGACCCGAGAAGCAATCGGAATCAAGAAAGTAAAAATTACTAACCATTCACAGGTCATAACAGCGCATTTTCTATTAAACCATATCTTCAAATGAATCCCTCTAATCATCTGGATATAGTTAACAAAATGAGAAAAAAGTATGATCAACAACTGCCAACAATCTGTCAGCCTCTGTTCCAGCTTCATCTGCCCAATCATCTCCATTAAATACCAATGTCTCATCTAATATAAATAGCGATGAAAAACAAACATTTGTGTTCTACACAAATTGCAATTGGTTGTTGGTTTTGATCATCCTCATTCAAGAAATAATCTTGTCATATATGTCGTATATATCGACCGCTTGGCAGTCTCGGGATTTTATTGAATTATTGGGCATTCCAACTATTTTCCAAGCAAAATCATGCTCAAAATATTTTAATAGTTGAATCGATTAAATTTATAGGTCTCGTGATATAACACGAACATATTTTTGTGTTGGAGAGGAAAATACTATTAGTTTTTATTAAAAAATTATTTCTATGATTTTTCCATTCCACGCAGATGTCAATACCGTTAGATCAGACACTAATATACAGGGTGTTATTTAAGTACGTGGTCAAACTCAAAGGGGTGATTCTTTGAGTGATTCTAAGACGAAAAGATCATATAAACATAGGTCCGGTAATGCTTCGTTTTCAAGATACAGGGTGTAAATTTTTTTAAAAGAAATCGATTTGTCGTAAATATCTTAATAACCCTTCAACCGATTTCACTAAAATTTGGCAGTGTTATTGAAGGTCGTAAAGGGCGAATTTAACCCTAACTATATCAAAATTATCATGTCCAGTGGCGTCCCGGAAGGCACTGTAACCAATATTTTTGACAGAAAACATGTGCGCCACTGATTTTTTTGCAATTTGTGTATATGTTTTACATTGAGCCACTGAAATTACAACTTTTTTATATCTAGAATTTTTTTCGTATCTTGCTTTTTTTGAGAAAAAACATAAAAATCACTTCATTGCACGTCCCTGGCACAACACAATAAAAAATTGTTTTTATGGGGTTTTTAATGATTACAGGTGAATCTGTTATGCTTAATAATCGTTTGTTTCATTTGGCCAGTGCGTGCATATTGGTAACGCCGGAAATGCCAAAGCAACATCAAACAAGAAACACCCTTTATTAAAACCACACTGAAACAAAAATGGTAACTAGGCAATTTGTTTCTGGAAGAATACATTCAATAATAACTAACACAAAACTTACAATAGTTGCTCAAAATGTCCTCCTTCAACTTCAATGCAAGCATTAACTCGTCGTTCGATTCCCGAACACGTTGAAATATTTCCGGCGTATGTCTTATCTGATCACATGAATCCCGTATTCGTTGGATTAATTCTTCTTCAGTGTTGACTGGAGTTTTATAAACGAGGGACTTTAAATGTCCCCAAAGGAAAAAAATCCAAGGGATTTAAATCCGGTGGCCTGGGCGGCCATGACTGTGGACCTGCGCGACCGATCCAGTTTTCTCCATAAGTTTCATCCAGAAATTGACGTGCTACTATGCTGAAGTGAGGTGGAGCCCCATCGTGCATGAACCACATTGCTCCTCTTACTGCCAGTGGGACATATTCTAGTAGTACAGGTAATACAAATTCCAAAAAATGACGATACTCTTGACCATTTAATCTCGGGGGTAAAAAATGAGGTCCAATGAGATAATCGCCAACAATACCAACCCAGACATTCACGGAAAACTGCTGTTGATAATTATTTTCTATAACCGCATGGGGATTTTCTTCTGCCCAGATATGGTTGTTATGAAAGTTCATAATTAAATTGTGGGAAAAACATAAATAAATAATATACTGGATAAAAAAAATGTCGTAGATGCAACCTGTTGTTGCAAAAGCCACGTAGTATAAACAACTCGCTTGGGAAAATCCGCAGGAAATAACGCTTGAACATGCTGTATGTGGTAAGGATACAGTTGGTACTCTTTCAAAATCTTCCATACAGTAAAGTGAGAAATGTTTAATTGTTGTGCAATTTTTCGTGTGCTTGTATCGGGGCAACGCTCAACTTCATGTAAAACTTCTTCCTCCAGCGCCACTGTTCTTACCATTGCAGGTCTCCCAATAAGAGCAGCCGACCTTTGAAAGGTTCCTGATTCGCACAGCCTTTCATGTATTCTCACAAATGTTTGCCTATTTGGAACATTTCAATGAGGATATCTTTCTTGATAAATGCGTCTAGCCGCTCTGGAATTGCATTGGGCCATTCCATAGACAAAATGCATATCGGCCATTTCCGAGTTTGTAAACCGAACCATTTTCAGATATCAGTAACAAATTTTCTATCTCAAAACTCTTGAAAACACTTCAAATAATTACTATCAAATAATTACGTACGTACCGTTTCAATTTGAGACAGTTATGAAGTTAAATTTGTTTGAACATTTGTTGTTCCTTCCATGGCCCTCTTACTTTAGTTTCAAAACACTGCAGTAATACATAGCAACATTATTTGTTTCATCGAAAACAGGTAATATGAGCGAAAAAATCAAAAGATGAGTTCCATGTAATATTAATTGTTTAATCATAAATAAAAATGTCTTTATTGCATGTCCATGGACAACAATGAGCCCATTTTGCAGCACGAGCCGAAGCCAAGAGCCGAAGGCAAGTGCTGCAATTCATACATACATATTTTTTTTTTCATTGAAATAATTTTGATAGAAAATTCTAAGACTAGAATAGAGTATTGATATGAAAAAATATTAGTAAGACCCCAGTTTTTGATGGTTTAGTAGTTGAAATGTTTTATTGTGTTGTCACAGGGATGTGCAATGAAGTGATTTTTATGTTTTTTCTCAAAAACAAAGCAAGATACGAAAAAAATTCTAGAGATAAAAAAGTTGTAATTTCAGTTGCTCAATGTGAAACAAATACAAAAATTTCAAAAAAATCAGTGGCGCACATGTTTTCTGTCAAAAATATTGGTTACAGTGCCTTCCGGGACGCCACTGGACATGATAATTTTGATATAGTTAGGGTTAAATTCGCCCTTCACGACCTTCAATAACACTGCCAAATTTCAATAAAATCGGTTGAAGGGTTATTAAGATATTTACGACAAAAACGATTTCTTTTAAAAATGTATCTTGAAAACGAAGCATTACCGGACCTATGTTTATATGAACTTTTCGTCTTAGAATCACTCAAAGACTCACCCCTTCAAGTTTGGCCACGTACTTAAATAACACCCTGTATTTACCACTGGAAAAAAAAGTGACACGGAAATAGAATTTCTATGAACTGATCGCGAATTGCACTATGTTCGGATCCTTAGATGTGTGTGGCAAATCGTGTACCAGAAACTATTTTCTGTTCTGCAACTGGATAAACCAGAGGCAAAGCCGGGCTGAATATAATTGCTCGTTAAGCCGTACAGCCCTTTGGAACATTCCGCACTAACAGCTCGAAATTACCTTATTCGAATTATTTCGAATCAGGGCGTAAACATATCTAATCCTTTCAACCACCAAACCGGAACCGATAGGGTGGAATTTAATTGAAAAAGGGATTCCCGCATTTTCGAATGTGTTTCTCGCATTTTGGATTATCATCGGTTTCAAGGGGCCATTGAGATGCTGACCGGTAGATATCGAAAGACCATCTTCATTTTCATAACTATTTGATTCACCAATAGAAACAGAAAAATTTGCGAATAGTGACGCACATTCTGTACAAATCGGTACATTTATTGTTACTGTAGAGGAAATTTCAACACAATTTTTTTTCAAAGATGGATAAGAATGCGTACCATAAACACGGACTACTTTGGCCCACTTAAAAGAAAAAAATTCAACTATCGATGAATTTGCAATTTTTACCACTATCAAGCTCCAGTATTTTTTTGTATACAACTGGTCTATCATAAATTTCGTCAATAAAGATATTTTGCAATTATTTCACGTCGGGTACCACAGAAATTTTTTTTTCTGTTGGGCCAATGTTACCTTTATGACAGGGTGTTTTTGGCCCAATACACTTTTACCTACTTTTAAGCGCTATACAGGCCGTTTCTTTTATCATGTTGTAACATTGCTATATTCTAAACCGTAACAGATACGAAGATGATTAAATGGGAGAAAAGGTAACTATTGTGGAGAACAGTACAATGGTCAAAGAAAATTTACAGGGAGTCTCGCCCTTCCCGAGTTATACAGGGAAAACTAAAAATGCTGTTATTTGTTTTTTACGAATAGAATTGTTATTTCTGAAAATATAAAAAAATGGAAAAGGAAAGTTTTAATGTATTCTGAATGTACTATAAAAATGTAACAATGAATCTTAGATTAAACGTTTCGTGTCAACACGGCCACCATCAACATTTCTTTTCAAATACGGACCTGTCTGTTTTAGTACAAATATTGATAAAGCAATAAAATCACAATTCAGTGGTACATCACACTTGATATTTTTATAACGTTTCATTTAAAATAACTAACATCATCAGTGACAACAATTTTTAATTACGGTCCTGTCGTTAGGTCGTTTATGGATTCCACAAAACCTAACTCTCCGATATAAAAATTATCAGTGACGCTTTGAATGAATGTATCTATTAAAATTATGTTTACACTATAATAAAAGATATCTGTAGTTTCAGAGACGAACGATAGCAATTTACCTCGGAAATAAACTTACTTAAGAGTAGAAGAAATCAAACAAACAGAAAACAATTTATTTCATATTGAATTTTTGAGTGAAAATAAAACCAATCCAAAAAATGAATTCTTCATGATAACCTACATTCAATACTCGAATTGCCGACCTCTTTGTTGAATGCACATAAGTTGTCTGGCACTTTTCTAGCATGATGGGTGTAATGCTATTACATGCATCTCTTATTTTTTGTTTGAGATGGTCGATATCTGTATTAGTTGTCGAAAAAACTTTATCCTTTATGTATCCCCAGACAAAAAAATGTAAAGGAGTCAGGTCTGGGGATCGAGCTGGCCAGGCAATTGGTCCATTGTTTCCAATCCATTTTCTTGGGAATATTGCATCTAAATGTTCCCTTACTATTTCTGCATTATGGGGAGGGGCACCGTCTTGTTGAAAATATTGTATTTCACGGCGGATGTTCAGTGGCAATTCATCTAAGTAGCCATCAAACTCACTGGATGAAAAATGTAAATACATTCCACCATTCAAATGCTCGTCGTAAAAGAAAGGAGCTAGTATGTTTGTTCCCAAAATTCCCAACCAAACATTTATTCCGAACCTTTCCTGGAAATTGGTTTCTCTATGTAAATGTTCATTTGTATTATTCCACCTATAATGGATGTTTCTGTTAAACCAACCATTGTTGGTGAATTTTGATTCGTCCACCCATATTATTTTGGTACAAATATTTCCAACTTCCCTATTTCTACGTCTCAACCACATCGCAAATCGTACTCTCCTTCCGTAATCCCTTTCATTGAGGTGATGAACTTTGCGTATCCTGTAGCATTTGTATTTGTTCTTTTTCAAAATATTTCTGGTAGATTTTACAGAAATCCCTAGTTCGTGGGCAATTTCTCGTAAAGAACAATCTTGATTAGAAATATTTTTGTAACTGACCAATCCTAAATTGAAAAAAAATATTTTCGTCACTTTGTTAATCTTTATGAAGTAATATTTGCTTACCTAAAACATTTATTTGGTTCCGCATACTTCCAGTAACAACACATTTTCTAGTTTTATTTCTATCAAATGCACCACAGTCTCTCAAATTTCTTTCTAATCGTCTAAACATTTGAATGTTTGGAATACGACGATTTGGGTATAGCTAACCATACATATTTTTTGCCAAAAGAGGATTTCTATTTGATTTTGCATAAGCAAATAGCATATCAGTCCTTTCGTCATTTGAATACATCTTTGATATGACAGAGTGTATAAACGACTGACAGTTCTTAACACGTATCAACAACTCATTTATTTGTCCTGCCATAGAAACCAAGTAAAGCCTATTTGTTTAAAAATGGTAAATGAAGTGAGATGCTATTTAATTGTACCATATCACACAATAGTCGTATTTTGACCAAAAACTAATATTTTCGTTACTTCCAGGATTGAGAATTATAGAAATATTCAGTATGATAATTGATTCAGAAGAAATCAGCCTTGAAACAAGGATTTCTGTAATACAAAAATGCCCAAGAAGGAAAAATACGAATGTTCGTTGTGTTGGGGTATCTTCTCATCGAAATTATTGGGTGAAGTCTGAAGTATGCCAATAGTTGAATAGGTTTTGAAGAAATCAAAATAATTTACAAAAGAACTAACGACAGGACCGTGAATAAAAATTGTTGTCACTGAGGATACTAGTTATTTTAAATGAAACGTTATAAAAATATCAAGTGTGATATACCACTGAATTGTGATTTCATCGCTTTATCAATATTTGTACTAAAATAGACAGGTCCGTATTTGAAAAAGAAATGTTGATGGTGGCCGTGTTGACACGAAACGTTTAATCGTAGATTCATTGTTACATTTCTATAGTACATTTTAAATACATTAAAACTTTCCTTATAAATTTTTTTATATTTTCAGAAATAACAGTTCTATTCGTAAAAAACAAATAACAGCATTTTTGGGTTTTCCTGTATAACTCGGGAAGGGCGAGACTCCCTGTAAATTTTCTTTGACCATTGTACTGTTCTCCACAATAGTTACCTTTTCTCCCATTTAATCGTCTTCGTATCTGTTACGGTTTAGAATATAGCAATGTTACCACATGATAAAAGAAACGGCCTGTATAGCGAGCTAGGGCCAAAGAAGAACTTGGATTTGGAAGATAATTTATTTATGTACAAAAGAAATTAGATTTCAATGTGCAAAGGTTACAAACTATTGGAACTTGCAAACAATTCAAGAAATTGAGCATTACAAACTAATGACAATGAAAAGATATCTTGTGACTGGTTTTGGGGGTATAATAAGTCTTTCAATTTCGTTCCATTCATAAAAGAAAGAGTATTTTTCTCTGGGCCACTTCCAAAACTTCATAGTGCTCCATACATTGGACTACTTCACCATCTTCTGTCACAGTTATCACCATCCCTGGATACAGCCCACCATTCCAATGGTACAATGGTAAGAAAATTTCCTTCTTGCAGTTTCTTCATTCAGTTTTCATCTGGAATGCTTACAGAAGGATTAATGTTGCTTGATCTGGATTAAACCGGAACATCGTTTTTATCAACAACCATATCCAGTTCCTGTTCCTCATCACTTGTAATAACCATGTCGCTGTGACCTGATGACACGAGACTATAGTTGTCACTATCTTCATCAGTGGATGAGAGATCCTTGCACACATTACCTATTTTTCTTCAGGGATTGGACCAAAGAAGGTCGTAATTTTGACGTCAATAGACCAAAATTATGAATAATATTTTCAAGAAAAACCCAATATGTCAACCAATTTGGCAATCACTCCACAGCCTCAAGCATTATAATGTGCTCTTGAATAGGTAGTCACCAAACTTGCAGACGATTTAGCAAAGTGTCCTCAGTTGGAAGTTTAAGAGTTGAAAAAATACGTGTTTGCACATGGAATGATACAACAGGTGCTGCTTCCTAGGAAACACTCTGTGAACCTCTCGGTACATTACGTTCGCTGCCTGGTGCTGCTACCAAGCTCAAAGTACCGTAACTAATTTAAAAACTAGTACCAATAGATAATTACAGAACGCTTTGATATTTTATTATTTTGGGCCAAAGAAGGACCCCAGGGCCAAAGTAGCCCGTGTTGACGGTATTTGAACATAAATAATAATACTGAATAACTTTTAATGATATCAATTTTCGATATTGTCACGCTGCCGACACTGTAAATAGTCCATTCATGCTTAGCAACAAAACAGATTAATGGCCTATATCATTAGTTCACTAATTCATCTTGACAACGGAATGTAAATAGTGTCATTTACATGCCTAGGCTTATAATGACTTTGACTTAGACAAGTAATACCTTCAGCTTTATTTATATCAAATTTTAGTCTATGAGACTTTTTGAATATTATTGTTGTCTGTTTATTCGATAACTTAGTTACGCGCACAAGCAACTAAGTATTAAATAGCGGAACGAATAATCATGAAGGAAGGGTAAGAAAACAAACTTCAATCCATGCAAATTTTGCAGCGGGAAAAACGTAATAAGTAACACGGAATGTATCGACTGTTAACATCCTCGGCTTTGCCTCGGCGCGTACTCGCTCACCTCGAATGTTAACACGTCTTTACATTCCTTGTTAACTCAAATAACTAATTGCTCTTTTGACAAATTATTATTTTTTGACACTACACGTATACGACTACCAAATTTTGAGATTTAATTTTTCAGTATTAGGTTCCAGAACAAGCAGGAATTTTTATGAAGAATAACTTTTTTTCATACAACAACATTTTTTTTGTTTCCAACTTAAGTAGACACTCTGCATATGTGGGATAATGTTGAAAATACATAGGAGGAGTATTAAAACACCCCACTATTACCTATAATTCTTCAATTATAAGCTTTCATAACAAAAAACTCTTTGATACTCTTCCTGATTCGTTTATATTCTTTTTATTTGACACTGCTATGCACTGTTCACAGTGCGTAAAGTGATACGTTTTAGCACAAGTGCGTAAATAGTTATTTGTATGCTAAGGCCGCGAAATACCTTTTTAACGTACCGAAAGAACAGTTGTCGCCGAGGCCGCTTGCGGCCGAGGCAAGATAATCTTGAGATCGTTAAAAAGTTTCGCGGCCATGGCATACACACTATTTTTCGTGCAATCATTAAAATTATTAAAATAAATATATTATTGCTCTAAAATCAACAGCAGTTCAATTTATTTAACAATATCACCGCGTGCTATGGAAATGATAATTATGTTTCAATATACAGGCCGTTTGTTTTATGATGTGGTAACATTGCTATATTCTAAACCGTAACAGATACGAAGACGATTAAATGGGAGAAAAGGTAACTATTGTGGAGAACAGTACAATGGTCAAAGAAAATTTACAGGGAGTCTCGCCCTTCCCGAGTTATACAGGGAAAACCAAAAATGCTGTTATTTGTTTTTTACGAATAGAACTGTTATTTCTGAAAATATAAAAAAATTTATAAGGAAAGTTTTAATGTATTTAAAATGTACTATGAAAATGTAACAATGAATCTTTGATTAAACGTTTCGTGTCAGCACGGCCACCATCAACATTTTTTTTTCAAATACGGACCTGTCTATTTTAGTACAAATATTGATAAAGCGATAAAATCACAATTCAGTGGTATATCACACTTGATATTTATATATATATATATATATTTTTATAACGTTTCATTTAAAATAACTAGCATCCTCAGTGACAACAATTTTTAATTACGGTCCTGTCGTTAGTTCTTTTGTAAATTATTTTGATTTCTTCAAAACCCATTCAACTATTGGCATACTTCAGACTTCACCCAATAATTTTGATGAGAAGATACCCCAACACAACGAACATTCGTATTTTTCCTTCTTGGGCATTTTTGTATTACAGAAATCCTTGTTTCAAGGCTGATTTCTTCTGAATCAATTATCATACTGAATATTTCTATAATTCTCAATCCTGGAAGTAACGAAAATATTAGTTTTTGGTCAAAATACGACTATTGTGTGATATGGTACAATTAAATAGCATCTCACTACATTTACCATTTTTAAACAAGTAGGCTTTGCTTGGTTTCTATGGCAGGACAAATAAATGAGTTGTTGATACGTGTTAAGAACTGTCAGTCGTTTATACACTCAGTCATATCAAAGATGTATTCAAATGACGAAAGGACTGATATGCTACTTGCTTATGCAAAATCAAATAGAAATCCTCTTTTGGCAAAAAATATGTATGGTGAGCTATACCCAAATCGTCGTATTCCAAACATTCAAATGTTTAGACGATTAGAAAGAAATTTGAGAGACTGTGGTGCATTTGATAGAAATAAAACTAGAAAATGTGTTGTTATTGGAAGTATGCGGAACCAAATAAATGTTTTAGGTAAGCAAATATTACTTCTTAAAGATTAACAAAGTGACAAAAATATTTTTTTTCAATTTAGGATTGGTCAGTTACAAAAATATTTCTAATCAAGATTGTTCTTTACGAGAAATTGCCCACGAACTAGGGATTTCTGTAAAATCTACCAGAAATATTTTGAAATAGAACAAATACAAATGCTGCAGGATACGCAAAGTTCATCACCTCAATGAAAGGGATTACGGAAGGAGAGTACGATTCGCGATGTGGTTGAGACGTAGAAATAGGGAAGTTGTAAATATTTGTAATAAAATAATATGGACGGACGAATCAAAATTCACCAACAATGTTTGGTTTAACAGAAACATCCATTATAGGTGGAATAATACAAATGAACATTTACATAGAGAAACCAATTTCCAGGAAAGGTTCGGAATAAATGTTTGGTTGGGAATTTTGGGAACAAACATACTAGGTCCTTCCTTTTACGACGAGCATTTGAACGGTGGAATGTATTTACATTTTTTATCCAATGAGTTTGATGGCTACTTAGATCAATTGCCACTGAACATCCGCCGTGAAATACAATATTTTCAACAAGACGGTGCCCCTTCCCATAATGCAATATTCCCAAGAAAATGGATTGGAAACAATGGACCAATTGCCTGGCCAGCTCGATCCCCAGACCTGACTCCTTTACATTTTTATGTCTGGGGATACATAAAGGATAAAGTTTTTTCGACAACTAGTACAGATATCGACCATCTCAAACAAAAAATAAGAGATGCATGTAATAGCATTACACCCATCATGCTAGAAAATTGCCACAGAAATTGTATGGACAGACAACTTATGTGCATTCAACAAAGAGGTCGGCAATTCGAGCATTTAATGTAGGTTATCATAAATAATTCATTTTCTGTATTGGTTTTATTTTCACTCAAAGTTTCAATATGAAATAAATTGTTTTCTGTTTGTTTGATTTCTTCTACTCTTAAGTAAGTTTATTTCCGAGGTAAATTGCTATCGTTCGTCTCTGAAACTACAGATATCTTTTATTATAGTGTAAACATAATTTTAATAGATACAATTATTCAAAGCGTCACTGATAATTTTTATATCGGAGAGTTAGGTTTTGTGGAATCCATAAACGACCTAACGACAGGACCGTAATTAAAAATTGTTGTCACTGATGATGTTAGTTATTTTAAATGAAACGTTATAAAAATATCAAGTGTGATGTACCACTGAATTGTGATTTTATCGCTTTATCAATATTTGTACTAAAACAGACAGGTCCGTATTTGAAAAGAAATGTTGATGGTGGCCGTGTTGACACGAAACGTTTAATCAAAGATTCATTGTTACATTTTTATAGTACATTTTAAATACATTAAAACTTTCTCTATAAATTTTTTTATATTTTCAGAAATAACAGTTCTATTCGTAAAAAACAAATAACAGCATTTTTAGTTTTCCCTGTATAACTCGGGAAGGGCGAGACTCCCTGTAAATTTTCTATGACCATTGTACTGTTCTCCACAATAGTTACCTTTTCTCCCATTTAATCGTCTTCGTATCTGTTACGGTTTAGAATATAGCAATGATACCACATGATAAAAGAAACAAAATATTTTGACAGTTCTTGTCAAAACGCAAAATGTCTGATACTGATAGCGATATTTCAGTACCTTCCACTCCTCCTGAACTCAAAAGCGTTGTAAATTCGGCACTTTCTGTTTTAATACCCGAAAAATCTAAACGGCAGTACGAAAAATGTTACGGCGAGTTTAAAGAGTGGTGTGACAAACAGAAAGTTAAGACGATGTCTGAAAACATTTTTGAAAGTGACGTTTGGTTTCGCGGCCGTTGCTATGGGTAACGGCCGCGAAATTAAATTTCGCGGACTGTGCTGAGAACGCGAAATACTGACTTCGCGTGCGATTGCACGAAAAAATAATGATAACTGATATCAAGCACCACGCACCTTTTCTACATTGAAGTTAATTTTTCGAAATTATTGTTTACCTTATAAATTACTCAACACTAATTTCGTCGAACCCCAAAACTTTGACCCTATTAAAATCTGAATAACTTTTTTCTGCATTGAACAAGTTGAATTCTGTAAATACTGTTCGCTAGCCCAGTCCTTCAGCTATAATCTCTTACTTCTTCAAAACATGAGGTTTTCCGCATAAAATCGCTACAGGGTATTATCTGAAACTGTGCAAAATTTCTGAATTTTCAAAAGGATCCCAAATAAAGAAAATTTTTTCTTTCAAATTACAGCAGTGGCATGAAGATGAACTCATTACCTCAAGACATTTTTCGAATTGTCTTATTATGTCTTTAGTTTACAGGTGATCTCAAAAAATTAACTTTTTGGTTTTGCACTCATAACTTATTTCTTCGTCAACCGATTTTCAAAATCTCCGGCTCATTTTGGAGCTGAAACTTCAGAAGAAGAGATAAGAGGATCAGAATAGACTCAAGATGAAGATTGAAGATCAAGGGTTTCCTCAAAGGTGACCTAAATCTGAAACACCCTTAAAATCCGGTTGGGAGGAGAATTAAATGAAAATCAACTTGTTTTCGGAATGATCATCCTTTCTGAATACGTCCAAATCTTTCTTGCTGTCAGTAGTCAAGAATTGTGCATGAAAAAACCCAATTGTAATTGCAGGATTTTGAAAAAACAATTAAAATCAACCCATTGTTCGCCTGAAATACATGGCCCGTAACCAAGGTAACAAGAATCACATTCAGTGACTGACTAGCCTGACCAGCTGAGGCTCATTCCACAATAGCGGTTTTTTCTCAATTGTGAAGCATTAATCGTGTTAGTAAGCAAGAACAATAAAACAAGTTTTATTGTGTTTTTATTGAACAACAACAAAGAGAAAATAACTTGGATAACATCAGAATTGAAAAATATTTATGATATTCAGTATTTAGTGGGCCCTCCCCCTTTGGCAATTACTTCATTGACCCTTTCCGGCATGCTGTCTATCAGACTATCAATGAACTCCCGTGGTACAGCTGTCCATTCTTTCTGTACCGCATTCACCAAGTCATCCAAATTTTCCATTCGCCCTTCCCTTTCTTTCAATTTCAATTTCATACGACTCCAGACATGTTCCATCGGATTCATATCCGGAGAGAAAGGCGGCCAGTTCATTTGCTCAATACCGTGATCCCTCAAAAACTCGTTGACAATGTGAGTCATATGCGGTCTCGTTGCCGATATTTGCGGCATAAGGGACCACGATTTCTCTCATACATAAATCTCTATACCTCTCACCGTCTCATACTCTCAGAATCACCAATTCACTCCTCCCATTCATCGATATTCCACCACACACAGTCACTCCTCCACCTCCAAAAGCCACCCTCGCCTCCATATTTCCTTCCAAAATCCTTCCATTCCTCCCTCTCCAAACCAACACACGACCATCCTTTCGAAACAAGTTGAACCTACTCTCATCCGTAAACATACACCTATTCCACTCTGCTATTCCCCAGTTTTGATGTTCTTCCCCCCATAATCGTCTTGCTGCTCGATGTACAGGTTTCAGTAAGGGGCAGGCAGCTCGTCTCCTTGCGTGTAATCCAAGATCGTGGATCCGGCGTTGGATTGTCTGACTTGAAACCTGAATTCCCGTAGCATCGATCAATTCACGACGAATTTTGGGGCGGTTGAAGTCCGAGTCCGTCGCACCAATCTTCCAATAAGGCGGTCTTGAGCGGGAGTTGTTCTTCTTCTTGTACTTCTTCTTGGCCCCCTAGGTCGATACTGAATATCCTCAGTGTTAACTCGGACGTGAGCCCTTTGGACGGATCTAACTGTTTTTCCAAGCAGATTGGCAATTTGGAGGGTTGATAATCCTTGTTCCGTCATTCGTGGAATCAGTTCCAGCTGGTCGGGCGTTAGATGCGGCATCGATATGATAATTTTTTTTTTGCAAACGAATCAAAATTGACGTCTAACCTAGCTTGTCAGTCATTAATTGTGATTCTTGTTACCTTGGTTACGGCCATGCATTTCAGGCGAACAATGGGTTGATTTTATTTTATTTTTTCAAAATCCTGCAATTACAATTGGGTTTTTTCATGCACAATTCTTTACTACTGACAGCAAGACAGATTTGGACGTATTCAGAATGGATGATCATTCCGAAAACAAGTTGATTTTCATTTAATTCTCCTCCCAACCGAATTTTGAGGGTGTTTCAGATTTAGGTCGCCTTTGAGGAAACCCTTGATCTTCATCTTGAGTCTATTCTGATCTTCATATCTGTTCATCTAAAGTTTCAGCTTCAAAATGAGCCGGAGATTTTGAAAATCGGTTGACGAGGAAAAAAGTTATGACTGCAAAACCAAAAATAAATTTTTTGAGATCACCCTGTAAACAAATGACATAATAAGACAATTCGAAAATTTTCTTGAGGTAATGGGTTCATCTTCATGCCCCTGCTGTCAAATTTGAAAAAAAATATTTTTCCTTCATTTGGGATCTTTTAAAAATTCAGAAATTTCACACAGCTTCAGATAATACCCTGTAGCGATTTTATGCGAAAAACCTTATGTTTTGAAGAAGTACAAGATTATAGCTGAAGGACTGGGCTAGCGATCAGTGTTTACAGAATTCAAATAGTTGAACGCAGAAAAAAGTTATTCAGATTTCAATATGGTCAAAATTTTGGGGTGCGACGAAATTAGTGTTGAGTAGTTTAGTTCATATTACTATCTGCGTGTTCCTTTAGTTTTTGAAAACTATTATTAGGTGTTTTCGTTTCCCGAAAGAAATCGACAGTTTGTTCCATGTATTTGGTTTTTCTGTACATCTTTTATTTCATCGGTGTAAAGTGAGTAACAAATTCTTTTCCAAGAAATCCGACAAATAGGAAATTTTATGTGGGATATGGTTGACCTCTTGGCGAAATCGATCGGATAACAAATGAAGAATTTACAGTGATTCTTCGCTTTTAAATAGGTCATTCTATACAGGGTGGGGCACCCAATACGACACGTTCTCAGTCAGCCAAATCATTAAAATTTTCAGAAATATCTCCATTCCATTGAATGTATATTGATTGAGGCTACAACAGGAAATCATTTTGGAGTCTACAGGGTGGCCCAAAAAAGTGTGACATATCAAATTTGTGTTTTTTCAAATAAAAACACCATTTATTTCGTTATACTTTTGAAAGAGTCAGGAAAAACTATTATAATTTCATACGAGGTACTATTTGTACCCAACTCTAACCATTCTCGAGTTATTGATTTTTTTATGAATTGGAAACTAAATAACATCGACATGTATAAAAATGTTCCCTTCGAAATCTGACTATGTATCAAAGAGGTTTTGAGCTGTTGATGCCGATACATCCCATTTCTCAAAATTAAACAGAATGTTCAAAAATTATTGTTGCTTTTTTATAATGTCGAACATAGATAACTTTGTCATTTCAATCTGAAGCCCCTGTATTTTTTAGTCTGTGTAATGGGAAATTCAATTAGATTTAATTTCATGAAGGGTTTTCCTATACCCAACATGAATAGTTTTTCAGATATTTGCCTTTTCAAATGGTATAGTTCTTATTTCAATGCAATTTTTGAATCAAAATAGCTTTGACTCGATATTTATTCAACTTTTGAAAGAATCAGTATTGACATTGTGTTTTACGTAACTCAAAACATTCACTGAATGATTACCGTTGGAAATGGAAACATATCCCATTCAAGACCGTATACTTAGATATGATGTTAGCGATTGGGAAGTGTGGAAATAATTGCCAAGCTGGAATTAAAACGATTGCTACATGAATTTGGTAGTACTGGAAGTGTAGCTTATGGAAAAGCAAATAGACTAAACCCAATAATTGGAAATGAAGAGAATGGATTTCTTATTATTATGGGATCTATCCTAGAAAACCCTCATACGAGACAACGTAAGATCGAGGAAGATCGAGGAAGATACAGGGTTGAGCAGATGGAACATTTCTAGGGTAATGAAAAAAAATACAAATTCCACCCGTACCGTATTCACATGCACCAGGAATTATATGGAAAAGACCTTCATCGATGAATCGAGTTTTTCTATGGATTCTGGATGAGTTTAGTGAGGATAAACATTTTTTTGATTCAGTTTTGTTTTCTGATGAATCTACTTTCCATAACAATGGCTTAGTAAAAAGACTCAACTTCCGTTATTATAGTGTTGTAAATCCTAATTTTTTGCGAACTCTGGTTCACCAGAATACATGATCTGTTAACGTGTGGGAAAGAATTATAGGTAGACAAGTTATTGATAGACACTTGACTGTTCAAATTTTTTTACAATTTTCACGAGATTAAAATGTGCCACTAATTATCAGACAACGGATATGGTTACAATTGGACGGAGCTCCGGCACATTTCAAATTCAGAGTTAGGCAGTTTTTGAATAATTGGATTGGTAGGAAAAGACCACAAAGTTGGCCAACGAGATCACGGGATTTGAATTGTCTCGATTATTTCATATGAGTATACTTGAAGAACGAGATTTACGACACTCCTTCAGCCACACTATGAAATATGAAAAAGAGAATCAGGGCTGCTTTTCGAACAGTGACTCCTCAAATGTTAAGCAGTCTTTGAAACAAAGAGTGGGTCTTTGTATTCAACATGATGGTCGTCATATCGAGCACCTACTATGCCTAACTACATTTGTGTTTTATATTTTGTTGTGGTTGGTTACCTTATTTCAGTGATCATTTTTCGACATATCTTGCAACCAATAAAAACCATCAATTTAAAGCTATGATGTACTTTCAAACCAATCACAACATTATTATAGTGGGAATTTTCTACTTAGATTATTGCCTCGGGAATATTCGTGGTATTTTTTTTTATTGTGTGACAACAACTGATACTTTTGATTTGACGTCTGTCATCAGTTTGCATACAAATTGAAAAATGAATTTAGATAACCGTAATGAATACAATTGTTATATAGAGAATGTGTCTATGATTGGGGCATCAAAAAATAATCTATCGAATACCACACGAGAGTTCGATAAAGTAGAAAATAATTCTCCACATTTTTTCTCAAACTTGTTGCCATTTGGCAATAGCCACTCGAGCCCTTCGGGCTCTCGTGTCTATTGCCTGGCAACAAGTTTTCGAAAAATCTGTCGAATTATTTTCACTTTATTCTCACGCTCTTGTGGTATTATAACTGAAAATAATATATTTTCAATTAACTGAAGTATAACAACCGTCCATAAGAATTCTGTGAGAAAATCAAAAAATGTCGTGTCAAAGCTTTCTTGATTTGAAGAATGCATTGAAATAGGAACTACAATTTGAAAAAGCCAATATCTGAAAAACTATTCAGGTTATGTATAGGGAACCCTGATATGAAATGCAAGATAACTGAATTTCGTATTCCTCAGACCAAGAAAATACAGGAAGTCCTTTTCAAACTGACGAAGTTCATTTTGTTCGAAATTATTAAAAAGCAACAACGATAATTGAACATTCTGTAAAACTTTGAGAAATGGAAAGATTTCCGAAAACATGAATAATGTGGCTTACAGGAACCGTCTCGTATAGGGTGTCCCACCTTATACGTTGAGTTTTATCAAAATTTCAAATAAAAACAACTCCACATATTGGCCCAGAACCCGCACTCGGGATTACTAAATCCGACATTCGAGGATGCAATCGGGACTGGATCAAACGAAAACAAAGGGAGAGGAGGAACGAAGCCCCTTTCATGCACCACGGGAAAATATACATTAATGAACCGTCAAAACACAAAACTGAAGAACTACCTAAGCTGAGCAGGAATAAAGTTAGAACAATAACGGACCTTCTCACTGGTCACAGCCCAATGAGAAAACACTCGCACAAAATAGGGCTGCATAACGAAGAACTTTCCTGCAGACAATGTGGTGAAGGGAAAGAAACAGCCAAACGCGTACTGACAGAATGCGAGGCACTAGACCGCAAGAGACAGGCAATATTCGGAAAATCCAGGCTAACTCCCGAAGAATACAACAGTCAACCAGTGAATAACCTGTACAGACTGGTTCAGGGGACTAGAGTTAAGAAGTAGGTGCTGTGAAAATGATTGGAATGCACAAAAAGCCCAAGAGGCTGAGGTGCAGCTGGTGACAGTACCAGCATCCGAAAGGAAAAATAAAAATAAAAACAAATTCCATGCCTTGCGGAATTTTTTGGTCAGACTATGTTTTCTGATTGTTCCATTGTGTTTTTACTATTTCGAATTTGTGAGCCATCATCATACTTTGTCGAAAGTAATATTATAACAGAAAATAATGAGGAGCTGGAATCATCCACAAGAAAAAACAACACAAAACGTGTTTGGAAACCGACGATTCGACACATAATTGCCCCCAATCTATCAACCGGAAAAAAAGAATTAAATCCAATTTCGTGGGTTATCACGTCGTGAAACACAAACAGACTAAGACAATAGAAGTCTCGAATATTACTGAACTCTCATGAGACACATAAAATCGATGGTTTGCTTTCATTTCATTCATGATTTATCGTCGTAGTACTTCCATGAAATTAAGTTTTTCCGTGAGTACACAAAGCATTGAATCAAATTACGCAGTTCCGTGCAATCAAAATCTTATTATCTTTGGCTGTTTGTGTTGGTTGAATTCCACCCTTTTGTAGCACAGCAAAAACCAACAAACAACCGATCCCTCAATCATGAGGGCGTAATTAGTAGCAGGTGGTGCGCCCTCGTAGTGGACCCGCATACTAATCGAAAACCACGTCCCGAGTTAGTTGCAGGGAGTTTTTCGATAGTCATCAATTCAAAGCAAGATCTAGCTAGCCACCAGTACGCCTGGTTTGAATTGAATCCGGATTGTGACTTTTTGGTCTGATTGTAACGCGAAATTGGAAGGGGTGTAGATTTGAACGGGGTCATAATGGGTGGATTTCACCAGCTTAGGTAGTTCGATTGTTCATTTTGAATTATTGCGGGTGTCTCATGATGATAATAATAAACTATTCAGGGTATATCCAAATTTGCAATCATATATTACATGCATTTCAGCACTATTTGCCTTCTGCATTTATTTCATAATTTTCAACTAACAATACCTCTAAATTCAAGGAAATTAAAACTACCCAAACACCAAAACTACGTCACAATCACACTCGACGCGCGTTTCGCCAACAATGTTTTCATCTTCAGGAGCTAAAAGATTTTAGCTCCTTCCTCATAGTTAGCATCTTCAGGAGCTAAAAGCTTTTAGCTACTGAAGCTAACTTTGTTGGCGAAACGCGCGTTGGGTGTGATTGTGACGTAGTTTTGGTGTTTGGGTAGGTTCTTTTTTTCAAGGAAAAAAAACTACCCAAACACCTAAACTACGTCACAATCACACTCGACGCGCGTTTCGCCAACAAAGTTTGCATCTTCAGGAGCTAAAAGCTTTTAGCTCCTTCCTCATAGTTAGCATCTTCAAGAGCTAAAAGGTTTTAGCTCCTGAAGCTAACTTTGTTGGCGAAACGCGCGTCGAGTGTGATTGTGACGTAGTTTCTTTTTCCTTGAATTGTATTCACACCAATAGTTCCAAAATATTCATTTATTTGAATACCTATATAGCTATCAAAATGTTGCTTCTTTGTGAGTATCACTTTCCAACTATTTCTGAATTGAACACGGAAGTTTCACCTACGGCGCGGTGTTCTGTGTAGGCGTCCCCATTGCGTATTTTCATAATACTACCAGGTATATCCATTATACATCTACGTCATTATGTTTTGGCAATGTCATGGTAATGGTAATGGTGATGGGTGGGGGACGCAAGCGTCAACGACTAGGCCCCAGTGGGCCCATTTTGCAATCCCCGGCATCTTCACTCATCCCATGTCGGATACCTGCTCAAACCTCTACGACTTTCTTAAGAAAGTCTAAATGTCCTTTCATTGCAATAAGTGCAATTCTTTCTCCTTAATAGTGGCAGCTCCTAAGACGTTTTGTCTGAGCCTGCCATAAATAAAACATTCGCACAGGAAGTGGAAGGAGTCCTCCTCACCACATTCCGTGCATAGAGGGTCTGCCTCGACTCCGATGAGAGCCAGGTGCCTCCTGAGGCCTCAGTGACCGGTTGAGACTCCCACCAACAGTCGGAGTTCTCTGCGGCCTAGCTTCAATATCATCGCCGTCCTTGCCCAGTCGGGCCCCGATATCATCTGCTTTTACTGCCTGCAGCCGTCTATCCCTTTCCACTCTTTTCCTAATGTATTAGCGGCCCACTCATTCATAGCCGTTGTTACTTGTCTCCTTGTTATGCCGAGTGCGGGTTTGGGCCCGTAGCAGGGTTGTCCAGCTCCTTGCTTGGATAGCTGGTCCGCCTGCTCGTTACCTTCAATCCCTGCATGGCCCGGGACCCACATCAGCGTTATTTCCTTTTCAGTTGCAAGACTCTCCAGGGCATCCCTGTACTCCTGAACCAGTTTTGATCCGGTTCTGGTTGCATTCAGAGCTCTGATGGTGGCGGACTGTCCGAGCAGACATATACATGTCTTTCTGTGCCGGACCTCACCTCTTCCATTCTGGTTGCCTCCAGGATGACATACACCTCTGCTTGGAAAACTGTTGTCAGAAAACCTAGCGCAAATGATCTTTTTTCTCTGTTTCCAAGTAAAATCCTGCTCCGGCTTGTCCTTCCTCTAGTTTGGACCCGTCTGTAAAACAGACCAGGCTTCCAGGGGAAAATATCATCCTTTTCTGTTTCCACTTTCTCCTGTCTGGGATCTCTAGCGAGATCATCCTTATTCACCTAACTTTATCCTCTGCGTGCATCACTTTTATAGCGGATAGTGGAAATTCTTTATCCGCTACCACAGCGATTTCGGTATGCCCTGTGTAACCCTCTCCTCGTCAGCTCCCTGAGTCACGCATTCTCAGATAGGACGCCATCGCTTTCTACTTTATACAAGTTAGAAGCTACAGCAGACCCAGCAGGGCGTCTAGGGCTGCCGAGGGGGTCGTCCTCATCGCGCCGGTTATTCCCCTACAAGCTAGTCTCTGAATTGTTCCTAGCCTGTAAGTTGTGGTTATCTGGTCCACTCTCGGCCTCTAAACCACTGCTCCATATAGGATTTTGGGTCTGATTACCACCGTGTAGATCCAGTGGAGAATGTGAGGTTTGAGGAGGTAACGTCATAGTTCAAGTTATCTAAAGGTTGGGTTTATTGCTTGTCATTCGTGATTCTGCGAGACTTGTATACATTTTTAATTCCACCCTTGAGTATGCGCACTAAACGGAATAGGCCATACGCTTGTGGTTGTTATGACTTCTGCATTCAGCTGGAGTAACACGGAATTACTTTTGTTAGTTTCATAACCGAAAGGTCGAAATGGGTTATGCCATGCAGAATTACTCGGGCGTGTTTCATTTGAGGATAGGGCTTCATAATATATTTCTAGCTTGTGGAAAAACATTAATGAGTTGAGAGTTGAGACTTGCCAATAATGCACACGGATTCGACATTTTCATTTGAAGTTTGGGAAGAAGAAGAATAGTTAGCGAGACTTTTCCACCTTTGAAATGATTGTGGCGAATGAATTGTTAAGAATTCGATTCCATTTGAATCATCCGTAAAGGGATTATATCTTGCAACTGCCAAAAGAATCCAGTTTACGTTTAGTCGGTTAAATTGCTTTGTATGCAAATTTCTGAACCTTACCTCTCGGGGGACTCTATAACCCAATTATCTCTGGATCTGATTAGTTAGACCTTTGGTACGTGACCGTATGTGCCGCTGTTAACCGTTTGACCAGGATAAATTGACATCTGAAAGAGCCTACCACCACTGTGATAGCACTTTTGCCTGTTCTGGACAGAGGTTTTCATTAGTTTATCTAAGTTGTTGAACAGAATATCAAGTTCTTGTTGCATTTCGGAGTTTATTATAGGGCACTATAGTTCTGTCCCCAATTGAAAATTTCTTTCCTTTCTGGAGGAACCTTCATGACTCCGTTGATGTATGTCTTCCTGGTCACAATCTTTCACCTACTATAGCCATTGAGTAGGGCATTCAAGTACTGGTGTACTGGTCGTACCATCTTAGTTTCCTGCATTTGTAGCAGAGACTATCAAAGAAGCACCATTGCAGCTGAGATCAGCTTGGTTGTATCATTCTAGTTGACCCGACGTTGCTCTCCAAGTACCAGATCTAGCACTAAGTATCCTACCGTGTACCAATATCCTTTTTCATAGCATAGTGGTTAACCCAATGCTTATGTGTGAACGCTACAAGGTAAAGTGCACCATACTTTTGCGGATTCCTTTCTCCTACCCTACAACGGTAGATATATTTTTTGTGTGATATTCGATACATTTAATCGTTTTTCTATTCAAAAGTACCTGTATAACCTCACCTAAAAGGTTTGCTAATGTTTGAAACATATCTGGTCATTGAACTTCAACAGTTGTAAGGTCACTTACTACAATTTTAATAATATTCAGGTATTTACCTAGCTATTTAGTTTGTGTGAGTACGAACCCGTAACAACCATTTCACTAATACCATTTTTTATACAAATAATTATACTTCTTCAAACAGTAAGCTGTTCATCTTTCAGAGTGTGGTAACTTCCATTTTTAATACTATTCGTGTTATATGGGAATCAGTGTAAATAATCTATAGGGTGAGCTTCCATTCATATAGCTGGTGCCCGCATTCGTAAATCTCATCACATTTTATTTCGGTATGATCCACTCCCGCCTCCACATGAGTTAGTCGCGAGCAACCCTGTCACTCTAACATCTTTATTGCCATCATAAAAGCCTAAGGCTAATTGAAACTCATGGTAAGTTGTGGAACCTTCAGAGAGGATAATCATGAGAAAACACTAAGAGGCAATTATATGATTTTTCTTATTTCCCGACTAATAAAAAAGTTACACAGTCCGAACTTGTATCATACATAACTATTTAATTCTATTTAAATCGAACTTCCTGAGTAAATTTTGAAACACTGATTTGCAGAAACAATAGGGTAAAACACGTCAACAGTAGTCTACAAGTGGGCACATTTTGACATATTCACATTTGATGTAATTTTCCCTATCGCACCCCCAGAGCATGTCATATTTTTTTAAATGGATCACCCCGCTTTTTTTGCATTTTCAGTTGATCCGTGATAAGCATATTTCAACATAGTTTAATACATATGGTCTTGAAGCTTATAGTTTGGTAGCTACAAATTATTTGAGGTGGAAACGAGCCAACCTGAATAACTTTTGAAACAATAATTTGAGGAGAAATTGAAAGAAAATCATGGCAAATATAGTATACAGAGGGACACATTTTGACATATTCATATTTGATGTTACTTTCCCTATCTCACCTCCAGAGCATGTCACCAATTTTGATTTAATTGGATCAACCTTTTGGATGGGCCGTAGTGGTCGGCTGGTAAAGCGTTCGTCTCGAAAGCGTGGGGTCGTGGGTTCGATCCACCAATTCAACGGTTTCGAGCATGGCATCACACGTTGAAAGGTAAGAGCTGCGTCTTCTCTAGCTCACACAAGTCTCTCGAAGGGGTGCAATCGGTTGACGGAAATAACAATTTTAACTTTTTTTTTAACAATTTTTAAATTATATTTTTCTGCATTATCAGATGCTTCATGATGAGCAGATTCCAACAAAGTATAGTTTATATGGTCTGAAGCTCATGGTTCAGAAGCTACAAATTATTTGAGTTGAAAATGAGCCAGCTTGAATGAACTTCTGTACAATCTGTGACCTAGGTTTTATCGGGTTTTTTTGTATACTTCAAAACAGTTTCATTTGCGTAGTTGAGTTGAATTTGATATTCTCTTCATTTTGTATATTTCTCATTCTACTAAAACTCTTACCTACCAGGTGAATTTACAATTGCTGTTTCTGTTTTTGTGAATTATTGAGAAGCAATGGTTACGCTTCAAGAATAGATTGAATTTGAATTTACCAGAATGATAATAGTGCTATATTTAGGGAGGTGGCGTGCATTTCGGTATATGATTAGAACAAGTTTCAAATCGAGCTGGATTGCAGTTTAGATCACAACGAATTGATTCGGTTCAGCCAATTAAGGTCCTTTATCGCTGCGTTTCCGCGTTACAGCGGGTTGAAGTTGCTTGAAAAGGGGGGGGGGGGTATGGAATCATTTGCACATATCTGCCTCTGGAGTTCATGGTCACAATCATCCTGGAAACGACGAAAATCGAAGAGGCAAACATTGAGGCCTCTGCATTATCATGGGACGTAGTTGTAAAAATGCAAAAAAGCTCTATTAAATCATTTGCGCATGGTTCTCATTGCTCCAATTCGATTCATTATGATTGGATGACTGGATACGAAAAAACATTTTGCAGATACTTGGCTAATTGATTTTTAGCTGTACAATTGAATTTCACGGAATCAAGGGAAAGCGGGTATTGCTTTGGATAAATGGTCCGAACTGAGTTATACCGTTCTCACTCACATTTCCAATTAAAAGAAGGATAAACTATAGAGTTATTTCATTCATGCGGAGACACAGTTAACAGATTTGAAACCCAAATATTTCCGACACGTTTTGATTTTGATTTAATTTTGAAAATCATTCCTACAGATTATGCTAAACTAGAGCTTCAATTATTACCAGGAATTTTTTTGAGAACACGAATATTTTGAAAATTTGAGAAAAAAAATCTGTTTTTAATTGAAGCTAGAGTGGTATTCGGTGAGACATTTTTTTGATGGTTTTGAAATTTGAATAATCTTTGTATGTTAATTCAAAAGCAATGAAAGGTAAAATAGCAATTATACATGAATAACTAGATACTTGAAGGGAAAAAATCAAAACAAAGTTCCAGTAGTGGGATTTGAACTCACTTTTTGAATGTACGTCAAAAAATGTCCAGTGTAATTTCATGCTCCTTACTCCAAAAATTTCATTAGTTGTTATAGTAATGATAAAACATACAGGCCTTTAAAGGGTCGAAAATGTTAGGTGTGGAATTTTCAATGGAATTCAGTAGACGTATAATTTTGTACTCGTAACTTGAAGCGAGTGCGTCGGGTTGGAAAAAAATTGAATGATTTGCCTTTGGAATATCACAGGCCTGAATGTCTGCCTCACCAATTTTCATGATTTTTATAAGAAATCTAAACATCAGTTCAAGAGGTAGTTAATGGAACAATTTTTAATTTTTTCTGCAAATCTTTGATTCAAAAGGTATTCAGTATGGCTCGTTTTCAACCCCGTTTTTGAAATTGAAGTACAGCACATGGAAGCAAAGTTATGTAAGATTTAATGTTCGGCCCCGCTGGAACTTGCATTGGCGGGTAAAATCGAGCATGAAATTTGATTTGAAAGTGGTTGATAATGTTTCAATTTGACGAAGGTTATTCTGGACTTTCATTATCCAAAAAAGAACCAAAAAAAATTCAATTCTCTGCAATTTTTATTCACGACGTTTCAACTGTTAAAATCTACAGTCGTTATCAAGGTATAAATGCGAAAAAATTAGCCAAATCATATATTAGAAGTACCATTGAGATTGTCGCATGTATACACTTGATAACGACTGTAGATTTCAACAGTTGAAACGTCGTGAATAAAAATTGCAGAAAATTGAATTTTTCTTTTTTAGACAATGAAAGTCCAGAATAACCTTACTCATGAAATTTGATGCCAGTATTCAATCACGTTTTCTGAGAAAACAAACTGATTTTGTAAGGAGTTACTGAGGATAATGCTTATAGGGAACTGAATTATCTTTCACCCAAATGAAACCGTTTAATGAAAAGTTTTATTTTTTCATAGTTAACAGCAAACAATTTTTTCTTTCTAAATAAAAAACTCTTTGAGTTCCACTCCCGAATTTTTGGTATACTGTATTTTTTCTTGTTATTTGTGGTTCTAATAACTAGCATGCCAAATTTAGTGCTGTACAACCGATTCTCTCCTCAAAACCTAATGGGACTGGATCAATAAGGAGCGTTACCTACAGTCACATTATTCATTTTACTGTCAAGCTAAAGTGAAAAATAAAAGATTCACGGGTGTGTAGTTATCCTAACCTCAAGAATGAAACACGAAAATATGACGTGAATGTAAAGTGGCCAACACCCCGGTTCATTAACAAATACAGCAACACAAAATTTTATCGGTCTATTACTAAATAATTCACGATTCGCAGAAATGAACTGAAAGGAAAAACTGCCATCAACGACCTAGCGAACTAGTTAGACTCGTAAAAGCTAATCTCCAGATACAAAGTTTAATAGTACCTATATTCCTTTGTCAGATGACAGAAGTCTTAAAGTTTTAGTGCCAATATCACTTTTATGCTCTTTTATAGTGATACGATGATTATTTCTAGGGATGAAGGGATGACTTGAAATTTTTCTATTGTTCTCGGACTATAAGTTGGACTCTCTGCACCGAGTTTATTAATACCCGTAATACCATTAACCCTACCGTGCACTACAAGTATGTTTTCATATAAACTTTTCCAATAAAGTAGAAGCTGTTATTAACTGGAAAGGTAAATAGAACCAAAGTTCGAGCACCAGTTGGCCGAGCAGTGCTAAATTACAAAATATAATCTGGGTCACCTAAAAATTTGAGAATTGAAAAATCTGCTGTACACGGGTGTTTCATAATTGAATACTGATTCTAAAAGATGATAATTCTTGGATGATTTCAAGACAAATACTAGGCCCGCAACCGCTTTATTTCTGAGATACATGATGTTGAAATTTAACAAAAAAACTAGTTATTTGCTTTAGCTTTCCATTCAATTTTGATACATGCAAAGTACAAATAGAAATACATTTTTCCATAATAAAGGATTCCTTAATTTTCATTGGTATTAACATGCCCTGCCACTTTTTTATCGAAATAATTATACGCCAGTGTATTTTTTTCAAACATCAAACATCAAACATCACTTTTGTAATTGTCCCCTATTGTCTCATAAAAATAGTCTCCTGCCTTTTTTTGTCAGGCGAACTGTTGGTTAGATGTTTCTAGCCAACAATATCATCCTATTACTTTTCAATGGCTGATTTCGGATAGGGACAAGCAAATGAATGAATTATATTTTCTATCTCAAGAACCGTTCGCCTGAAAAAAAAGGCAAGAGACTATTTTTATGAGACAATGGAGGAGAATTACAAAAATAGTAATCATTTGAGGAAAATACAGTGGCGTATAATTATTTCGATAAAAAATGTGGCAGGGCATGTTCTTGCTACAGTCGCCATGACCCCAATTCTTGAGTTCAGGAGAACGGAACGCTCCTATCACTAGATGTGACTGTTCACATCGCCTGCAATGTTCTCGCGTTAGAAATCGGTATTCTCGAACGCATGTGATCACAGCCTCTCGGAAGAACCGTTGACACAACGGTTTTTGGTAGAAGCCTCAGATTTTCAGTGGTTGAAGGAAGAAGAGTTACAAAATAACCTATTTTGTAGGTAAATTAAATCAAATAATTATGTGTTGTGTATTATATGCATTATTATCCACTGAGCTGAACTCTAGCTTCTTGAATAATACTAATTTCATTAAAAAAACCGTATCTTCATAGGTACCTTCTGCGCAAATTTTCTAACTCTTGAAGATTGTTTGGGAGATTTACCCAGTTATTTGAAATTTATAGTTGTTCTGCATCTGTCACTTCTAAAATGCAGAGGAAGTGCTTGATTGACTTATACCAGAATTTTTTTATCCCATTTCTGATAACTGCCTGGCATAAAATCTCGAAGTTACAAGCACCTCCAACAACAAAGTTATTTAAAACTCTTATCCCAACTCTGGCAAAAATAATTGAAAAAAATGCTCAATGAATTCCTCATTGCTCATAAAATAATCAACAAAAATCAATTCGGATTCCAAGCTAAGAAGAACACCCAAGATGCAGTTTTTTCCTTCCTGTATGATGTATATTCAGATATAAATGCCGGAGATGTAGCTGCAGCAGTATTCTGTGATCTCAAAAAAGCTTTTGACTTTGTAGACCACAAAATACTTTTGCAGAAACTGCATCGATACGGCTACGAGGGAGTTACTTTGGAATGGTTCGAGTCTTATCTAATGGTCGCAGTCAATTCTTAAGAGCCACCATCACCGAAAAGTCGAATTTCTTCCTCATCCCTTCTACCTATATGGTTTGTTGGCATTCTTATCAAGAATGGGGGTGAAGATAATGAATTCGATTAACATTGGCAACACAGCACCTGTCCGTTCTCGATTATAGCGCAAATCAGATAGAAATTTCCCAATCGTAGGATCCGTTTCTTGCAAAAACCATTTATTTCATGAAAGATATATTTTTTGTATGGGCTTGTTGGTTCCATGAGAATTCCGGAATCTCTCAATTTTTTTTAATTCATCATGTCATTTAAACTGTTTTTCTTAAAAAGTATCATAACCAAAAATCATTGAAGTTCCGGAATTTACACAAAAACAATGAGTAATGCAAAAAAAATTAAAAAATTCTCAAACAAATCTGTGGCGTCAAAACGGATTCCCGTTTCACCAAGGTAGTGTTTGCTCTTAAAAAGCGATACTATTTCAAAATATATTAACATTGATTCTGGAGTGCCACAAGGATCGGTTTTAGGACCTACTCTTTTTCTTGTATGTGATTTACTGAGTATACACACTTCTAGAAAAATTACCTTATTTGCAGACGACACCACAATTTTATGGTATAACTGTTAACGATTTGAATAATAAGATACTAAGAGACATAAATACAATCAAATCATGGTGCGATGCGAATCTACTCTCGTTTAATATAAGAAAAACAAATTTAGTAGCTTTTAAATGTATTCTTGATGACATGCCTCTAGAAAATGAGATGATTGAAAATAGAGATTGCTCCAAATGTTTGGGTCTTCTCATTGACAGCAAATTGAAGTTTGAAGGACACGTCAAACAACTGAAGAGTAAAATCTCCTCGGGGTGCTATGCAATGAGAGTTATTTCAAGGGAGCTTGGTACTGTCACAGCCATGACCGCATATTATGCATTAATAGAATCTCAACTGAGATATGCTATTGCTTTCTGGGGAGTGTGTTACTCCAGTCTTCTGGATTCAGTACTCAAATTGCAGAAGAGAGCCATTAGATACACTGGGTGAGTGAAATTCGAGTAGATGCATGAGAATCTCGGAAACGGTAAGAGCTACAGAAAGGGTAAAATGGAGGCAAAGTTGCGTATTATGGAGCTCAATACTATGCTGGTAAAAAATCTGAGCTACCCCTCTCACTTTCAGAAATATACAGGAAAAAACAAAAAATTCGGTTTTTGGTTTTCACTTATATCTGCTTTAATACAATAGATTTCCGGAAACTCTTTGCACTTTGCCATTGCAACTTTCAATTGGCTGTAAAAATATGTAAACGAAAGTGTTCTACAGGGTGTTATTTTTCTTGGGTCACCTCTAACTATGAAATTTGAAATACGGACCTGGATTTTTTATCCCTTTTTTTACGCCTCTATGGTCATATTTTTTCATGATAGTGAATACCACTTGGAATTTTTAGTCGTTTCGGTGGTATCTGGTATTAAAGCAGACATAAGTGAAAAACAGAAATCAAATTTTTCGTTTTTTCCTGTATATCTCTGAAAGTGAGAGGGATAGCTCAGATTTATTAACATCACAGTAATGAGCTCCACAATACGCAACTTTGCCTTCATTTAACCCTCTCTGTAGCTCTTACCGTTTCCGAGATCCCCATGCATCTACTCGAATTTCACTCACCCGGTATGTTCAAATTAGGACCACGCAATTCATGTAGGCAATTATTTGCAGAGAAAAAGATATTGACAGAAGTGGCTCTCTTCGGTATGGAAACTGTATGTCTCATACACAAACATATTTCCAAATTTGAAAATATTTCATCGTGTCATAATACTCGCCAAAAATCTAAAAATTATTTAAAATTACCCTTACCTTCCTCATCCCTGGTAAAGGACTCCATTTTCTATAACGGCGTCAAGATGTATAATCACTTACTCTAGATAGAGCCACGATAGTATTGAAAGCTTTAGAAAATATATTATATAAAAAACTACTCGTGAGCAGACGCTATTTTAGTTTGCAAGAATTTTACAATGACAACTTTTAATGAAAAGTGTGAACTGTATTTCTCATTGGTGATTTTCATTCTCTGCCTATCGTCGAAAATTTGACAAAATGTTCAAATAATATTTTTTATATTGATATTTTGATTTTATTCATTTATTTATGTGTAACTATATATGTGTGTATGTTACTGTGCGTTCGTATCTTTGTATTGTTTATCTTAAAGAGCGATCGACAGCTGAAAAAAAATTACTAAATGTTCAAATAACATTTTATAGGTACATTTATTTTATTTATATTTCATATTTCACATGTTTGTGTGTATTTTATCTTTGGATTATCTTTGTATTTTTTATCTTTCACTTTGTCAACAGAAACTTGATTTTTTCGACAATAAAGCATATTTTGATTTGATTTGATTTGAACTTATTTATATTACTTTTCGGTGTTAGAGTAAACACTTCAAGAAGCCAGTGAGGTTTTTAATGATTCCAACATTTTTCGGGGTGGAAGTTCTGCTTTCCCCTCTGTTTTTGAAACAATATAAGACACAGAATCGGTTGATAATGTCGGGGATCGTTGAGACTAACAGCGCAAAACAGATTAAAGGCCTGCCGCGCTAATGTTACTTTGGATCAAAATCCTACCGAGGAGACTGTTGAGAACAACTTCAAATACTGCACCTGTTCTTTCTAAAGAATCCATCAATACACGAAAAACTAAGAGAACTGAACAGTAAACACCAAATGCTGTGTCAAAATCAAGTCTAAAATGCCAAAAATCAAGGTTAAAAAAGAAACGTCAGTTGGTCATTCTCAGGAGAATAAAGCGATCTCCCACAAAATAGCAGGAGAATCACGTTCCCCAGCTTTCATACGTAGTGAATGATCACATGTGTTCGAGAATACGTTTTGATGAGTTTCTATACCTACTTTGCTTACTGTGCCTACTTTTCTCAGGAGAACGATGTTCCCCAGTTTCGAGAATAGACCCCCAGACTTCATATGTGATCTCTTCAGCAAACCCATGCAAGTATTGCATGTCTGCTAATTCGGGTATTTGTAAAATTCACTATGATTTTTTTTAAATAAACAAGTTTCTATACCGTCAATTATATCACGTATCTATCTAAAGAAGTCAAAAAAATTGTTTTGTTGAAAACAACGAAATGTGTTCTCAGCATACTAGATATTTCTAGCCAACAATATTATCCTATTACTTTTCAATGGCTGATTTCGGATAGGGACAAGAAAATGAATGCATTATATTTTCTATATCGAAAACACTTCACCGTACGGAAAGAAGACAGAAGACCATTTTGTGAGGACATAGGGGACAATTATGAAAATTTCATGAGAACAGTGTTGATACTAGGTAATAGACGGAAGACAATTATCAAATAATTAAAAATGGATTACATAATCTACTCTTCCGCTTTAACCTATACAATAGGTGTATTCATCGGCAAGTCTCTGACAGAAAATAACCACTGCCCCCTACGACCCTTGAATTATATCTGTGAGATTCTTATCAATTTTTCTACTTTTCAGTGCTCTTTAATTATAACCATAGCTAAAATTATTTCTCGATTCAATTGGGAGAACATCTCCGTACCGGTTTTATGGTTTTTGTCAATCATCAGCGAAGGCTAGTTCTTCCAAATAAACCGAAAGACTACTTCAGCATTTGTTGGGAGTTCCTGAGATGAACGCTGAAATATGTATTCAGCGCCATCTCTAGGTTCTAGAGAGGACTCCGACTATAGCATCTACTCCTTCCGAAGCCAAAGTTTCATGAGAACAATGTCGATACTACTTGACGGAAGACAATTATCAAATAATTGAAATTGGATTACGTAATCCACTCTTCCGCTTTAGTACAGTAGGTGTATTCGTCGGCAAGTCTCTAACAGAAAACAACTACTGCCTCCTACGACCATTGAATTATATCTGTTAGATATTTGGAAAAGTTTTCTACAAGAACTACTTCACAGTACTCTTTAATTCATGCATGTACCATAATTGAAAAAAATTCAAAGCTGTATCAGAGATATTGGCATAAAACTGATTTTTTTGTTTTAAATTCCAACATCATGTATCTCAGAAATAAAACAATTGCAGACCTATGTTTCTATAGAGAATATTTCTCAAAATCATTCAAGGATTTTTTGATTCAGCATTCAATTATGAAACACCCTGTATTCAGTAACCCGTAAGTTTTTGGAAAAAAAAATGGAAGAAAAGTTATTTCAGATCTCTCAGGAAATTTTATTCATCATGAAACTCAAATGGCACTATCCAATTTTCAATTATCTCTCGTATACGAGGGAGGTGAGAAAAAAAGTGACTCAAGAGTGATTAAGTACAGTTGCGGCCAATAAAAAATGGGATAACTCTTATAGCAGATTTTTGTTTATTTCTAGCTACTTGAATTTGTGTTATGAATATGTCACATGGCAACATTGAATATTTGACATCTATCAAACAATTCCAAATTAGGAAGTAATCATGCCGCATATACATGCAGTGACGAAAGGTGGAATAATCGCAAAAATAGACAACTGTCCCTTTTTTTTTTGGCCGCAACCGTACCTTCATTTTTCGAAGCATACCTAGAAATTATTTGAAGCAGTGACTTATGACTTAGATTACTTTCTCTCTACATAGTTCTGGAGAGAGAGGCAAGATGGGCAACATACAGACTCTACCAAGCGGCCATTAGTCTACCGCAGGCAGCAGCATAACGGAGGGCATAATAGCTCACAACATTCTAGGAATGCCCTCAGATATCATGACTAAAACTTTCAACCTTCACACTGTGGTCTTTCCCGAAGGAGAAGACTGGGTCCGGAATGAAACCAACCTATGTAGTGCAAATGAACGTTGGTTCACCGATGGTTCCAAAACTCAGGAAGGCGTCGGAACAGGAATATATGGGATGAACCCAGTAGTGAAACGCTCGTTCAGTATGGGTAAACTAGCTACGATATTTCAGGCAGAGGTATATGCCATTGCCAGGGAGCTGGAAAATCAACACCACACACAAAAAACAATAAAAATACTTTCAGATAGTCAAGCAGCACTTAAAGCGGTGATTCCAACTGCTTCGATTCTAGGGCAGTATGAAACTGCAGACACCTTAACCGACTGGCGCAACACAACAACGTTACCCTAGTCTGGATACCAGGTCACACAGGCCTAGAAGGAAACGAAATAGCGGACGCCCTAGCAAAAGGGGGGCCGAAACAACGGTAATCGGTTTAGCATATAGCACTGCCAAGAATGTCATAACAGCTTGGGCAGACAATAAAACACTCGAGTACTGGCGTAGTCTACCGGGCCTAGCCCATTCCAAAGCATTCATTGCTCGTACAAGGAAAAAACAGGACTCTGACAAACTGCTAGAGCTCAGTAGAGCGCATCTCAGAGTTATAGTAGGTTTGCTTACTGGCCACTGCAAACTCAAACATCACATGCATAAAATCGGACTTGCACAAGATGCAGAGTGCCTGATATGCTTGGAGGATGATGAAACGGCTAAACACATTCTGTATACATGCCCTGCAGCGGCAAGAACCAGATTCTAAATAATTGGCGATACGACAGTAAGGCCAGAAAACCTGGTAAATTATTCTCTCAATGTATTCATCAATTTCGTCAAGAGATTGGATATACTGGGAGAAATATAACCATAGTGTGAGCCATAATAGGCCATTGGCCGCAGTGGGGGGCCTGATACGGGCCCACTCACGTTCAAATCTAAACCTAAACCTATGACTAGAGTGCTCGAAATTTGAACTCACTTGAACTTTCACATCGAATGATATAGTTAGCTCACGAAATTGTAGAAGGTGGGCAGATCAAATTTCAGAATCGAATGTAAAAATCAATATAACTTCAAAATAAACGTCTGGTGTGGAATTTTGGTAGATAAGACTAGGTCCAATGTTTTTTCGATAAAAATTTGGATGTAGAAAATGTAGGGGAAAATGTAGGGAATTTGAAATGTTGCAAACGTTTTTATTGAATTATCTTAACATTCTTCCATTACGCGCTAGCGCCAAGAGGAAGGACTGAATACGGAACATCCAAATAAGTGGATAGGGCGATACTCAAACATTCCTTGGCCTGCTAGATCCCCAGATCTAAATCCTATGGATTTTGTGTATGAATACCTTAAGGAAAAGTCTATAGACAACTGCCATTTAGATACGAGGATGTATTGATATCTAGTTAGCCTAGACCAGTTTCCTGCATAAACAAAATATTGCGTCACCATAGCAACGAACAATAACCTATTAAAAGTGTCAGTGTAAAGTTTGGAGCCAAAAAAGTAAACCAGAGTAACGCAATAAATTAAAAGAAAAAATATGTCCACCGAATTTGTGAAAATCGAAAAATTGGAGTATCGAGCCATCCTTTATTTAAAAGGGTTAAGAGGTTAGCAGATTTACGAAGATATGCTTAATACCCTTGCTAATCAATGTCCTTTGTATGCGACCGTGAAAAATTGGAGTGCAAGCTTCAAAAGAGGTAAATTTTCCATT
Organism: Chrysolina oricalcia; assembly: GCA_944452925.2. Taxonomy (NCBI): domain Eukaryota; kingdom Metazoa; phylum Arthropoda; class Insecta; order Coleoptera; family Chrysomelidae; genus Chrysolina; species Chrysolina oricalcia. The sequence continues at coordinate 19,699,482 of OX101818.2, forward strand.
GAAGATGATGACCGATCGGGAAGGCCAGTTTCTGTGTCAGTCCCCGAAAATATCGATGCAGTTCATGACATGATTTTAACAGACCGTCGAATTGGGCTAAAACGGATATCTGAAGCACTGAATATTTCATACGAACGCGTTCATCATATAGTTCACGTCAATTTGGACATGAGAAAAATTGCTGCAAAATGGATCCCCAATTGTTTGAATGTTGACCAAAAGCATGCAAGGGTAGTAGCATCGCGTTCGATCTGTAGCTGAGTTCGGTAAATGCAAATCTGACAGCTCAATTCAATCTGTAGGCGTGGTTTCCTTATACTTGTAGTGGAATATGGAGCAGACAGATAGAATCGAGCTATCAGATCTGCATTTACCGAACGCGCCTTGTGCTCGATTTGAGAACGATGTAGACTTCTCAAACCGAATTGTTACTATGGATGAGACTTGGGTACATTTCTACGATCCAGAAACAAAGCAACAATCGATGGAATTGCGACACTCCGGTTTTCCAAGACCTAAGAAGTTTCGTGTCCAAAAATCAGCTGGAAAAGTTCTTGCTTCAGTTTTTTGGGATTGCTATGGAGTAATCCTGATTGATTTTTTGGATAAGGGTAGAACAATAACTGGAGATTACTATTCGACATTATTGACCACTCTACGGGAAAAAATTAAAGAGAAAAGACGTGGAAAGCTATCCAAAGGTATTTTGTTTTTGCAGGACAACGCCCCTGCACACAAATCTCATGTTGACATGCTAAAAATTCGTGATTTAGGGTTTGAATTACTAGAACACCCCTCTTATTCACCAGATTTGGCTCCGTCCGACTATCAATTCTTTCCTCAACTGAAAAAAAGTTTAAAAGGTCGTTAATTTTTTTCCAACGCAAAGCTGTGGAGGTCTGGTTTGCAGAGCAAGAAGAAACATTTTTTTTGAAAGGTCTAGAGACGTTGCAGGTTCGCTGTAATAAATGTATCCAATTAAGAGGAGAATATGTTGAGTAATAAAATATTTTGACATTGAAATTTTGTTTGGTTCTATAGTAGGCTAAGAATTTTTCAATATATCCTCGCACATTGAAGATTTATAGGATACAATAATAAATTGCTGTCTAATCATCACCCAGCAACTGCTCAGAATTCTAAACAATGAAATTCATAGAAGAACCATGCATAAGGCGCATTGAAAATGAAAGATGACACATTAAATTATACTGTATGAGTTCCGTTTTATATTATTATTTATATGGAGGTTGCTTTGTTCTTTTCATGTTGGTTGCAACACAGTTTGGTTCATTTCTCAGTTGATTTCATCACTAAGTTCGATTAATGCAATTTTCTGGATGATGATAGGGCAAAACTCTACTTGATTTGGTCATTAGGATGAATTTTAACGATGAGTCTTCTCTGATATTCCAAACCCTTATAATACATAGGGTGGTGAAGGGAAAATGGATAAAATAAGTAATATTTGTTTTTGAAATAGGAGGCTGAGATTCCAAATTTGGGACACTCTCCAAACTATAAGTTTCTGCTTCAAATAACGTTTATATGCATTCTGAAAAATAAAGGTACTTTACCATTGAGCCACTTCAATTTTTTTTTATCTCTCTCAGGTGATAATCGGAATTTCGGTAGTGCCATTTAAATTTGGAAGATGCTGGCACTTTTATCATTACTAAAATTTTCTGAGAAATCTGAAAAAAGAACTATTTTCGTTACTAAACTCCCAAAAGAAATCTGTTTTCGGTAGTAATTACACAAGTGCTTCAAAATTACCGATAATTTTCGACGAAAGCATGTTGTCTAAAAACTGCATGAGTTTATTTTCATATTTTGTCGAAAGAGCCCGACTCCGAAGGAGGAGCAAAATATGAAAATAGCCGAATGCAGTTTTTTTACTGACAACATACTTGAATGGAAAATTATCAGGTTTATTTTGATGCACGAGTGTAATTTGGTAGAATATTTCCGGAGTTGAAACAAAAATGTATTTATGCCTGTCAAGATGGCAAATGTACATTTTAACAATCGTTACTATAGATACACGGACCGAGCGAGTAATTTTCGATACCTACCGGGTAATTTTCAGCCTGAAAATGTCCCACCGGGAATTTTTCGATGTAATTGATCGAAAATGTCCCGCTTCATATGGGATTTTTAACATACGATGGAAATATTCGCTTAAATATCTCAACCAGGAGATTCGGAGTGTTCCTCCTCTGCTCGCTAGGTGGAGCGGCATAGAAACCGGTTCATCGCGTGAAACAGTGGCGACCAAGCAACGGAGTGTGTAATGGTTTGGACGGGAAACAGATGGCGTCAGTGCTGTCTGTGTTGATCTATCCTTGCACTGATGAGAGGCCACAACCTCGAAACTAGTCTGCAGGTGGTCACCCTGTCCAAATCAAAACATAATTCTGCTGGTTGGTAACAGGGAGCACTTGCAATTGTTTCCTCTTCATTGAGGAATGTTGCACACAAGTATCTGTTAGATATAATTCAATAACCGTAGGTTTATATGGGAGTAAAGAGCTAAACATCGGTCGGCAACGACTGTTCGTTACTGAATGATCTCCCAAAAGAACTCTGTTTCCGCTATTTTCGTATTCGTTGCCAATAATCTGCCGGTAACTGTACAAAGTATCTATTTGGCTAGGTTCGAAATGAATAAAACTTCTTTCGATTCACAATCTATTCATTGCCCAAATTATATGGCCTAGTGGGAATTGATCTATTTTGAGAATTAAAGAGCTTCAGACATTGAGCACAATCTTCATAGTTATTTTGGGCAGAAACTTTAGTAACGATAGTCGTTGCTGACCGAAGTTTCACCCTTTTTACTTCTATTCACCTGCAGTGTACGCTATTATGGCAAATACCTGTCAAAAAGTAACTGCTCCCTTGGCTAATTCAACGACGGATTGATTTATATCAAACAGATGCTGGTGCAATGACCCTCATTGTAGAGGACACAATTGTAATTGCTTCCTGTAAGCAACTAGCAGAATTTTGTTCCGATTCGGACAGACAGACTACCTGCAAATGAGTTTCGAAGTGTTTGTCTTTCATCAGTGCCAGGGTTGGTCAATACAAACAGCTTTGTGGCCATCTGTTAGAATCATCACATCACTATGGCTACCACTCTGGCCAAAACTTCGAAACTGCAGGTGGTCTTTCTGTTCGAATCAAAATCAGGAAAGTAGTTGTTTTCTGTCTGGTATTTACCATAAGAGCCTACAGTTTAGGTAGATGTGAGTATAAAATTAGGTGAAAAAGAGTTATTGCCGACAAGTTTCAATTCGAATGCATAGAAAAGTTGAAAATAATTCATTCAGATGTCTGATTTCAAAGTTTGCTTCGCAAAGTTTTCAGTTGAAATACAAAACCAATAAGCTAATCTTTTAACAACATGTTATTTTGAATTTTTTAGTTCTTAAGCAAAATGTTCAAAAGAATCAGCTGTTTAGGATTGTTGAATATTGACAATGTAATCATAATATCCGATCTCAAATACCCTCACATGCCAATTTTCGATAACATCGCACCATGATAACAAAACTCGTCCGCCATCTTGATACTATGAATAATCACAAAAAAATATTATAATTTCCGATCTCGAAAATCTCCACAATAACTATGAAAAAAAATCTGACCATAATCAAAAATCTCGTACGCCATCTTAGAGCCGCACTATTGACTTTTTTAGTTTTTATGAAAAATTCATGATATCCTACCACAAATACTCTCTTTTAGCAATTTTAAACGGAATGGGACCATGATCAATAAACTCTGCCATCTTGCAGCCGCCATATTAAATTTTGTGACTTCATTTTATTTTTCATATTCTACCCAGAAAATTCTTGCATCTGATACCCATATCATGGGGTATTGCATGAAAATAATTGCTGCTCCATCATTGAGAGTTCGCCATATAAATTTACTCCATCATATCGTCAAACGGTAGAAATCATAATTGATTATATTGTACTGATCGACAAACGTAAGGATGCCTCCGAGAATTGGTTGCGCAGTAGACAAAACCCTGGAGTGGGGCAGGAGCTCAATCGCTCTGCCTTATTAAACAGTAGTCAATCTTTGTCGCATATCTACTCACGCTTTCTATCGTTTGCGCATCTCAGAGGCATCCTTACGCTTGTCGACCTGTACCTACAAGACAGAAATACAGCGGCATATTATGAAGTTTCAGAATGTAATATTTCACAATATACACCATCATCACGTACTTTTTCATGGCGTACTCCGTCATGACAGTAAAATATCATGAAATCATTGTATCATAAACTGAAGGCATCGTAATATTATGTCAACACATCAGCAATGCATCCTAATATCAAACGATCATAATCGTATTCGGTAGAATTCGCAACGCGTGATGACGTGCCTCATCACAACGTAACGGCTTCCTTTTCTCTGCATTACGTTTACTGTATATTATCACGAATGTGATCCTGCAGTTTATGATGCTTTGCAATTTCACTCCTTTGACGTTATGATGAAGCAAGAAGAACATCTGAAGACACTGTTTCAGAACTGTTGCCTCCAACCAAACAGCATAATATTCTTAAGCAGACTGAAGCATAATATACTTAGTCAGAAATTATTGGGTCGAATGCAATATAACCCTTTGAGAGAGCTTATTTTAAGAGAGGAATGCAAAGGTATTATAATATATGGTAAAATGTATGAACGGAATTACAACTTTCAAAAATATAAAAAAGTTTTCCCAATTTTCACTGTATGTGAACCTAATTGTTTGTTATATCCATTCAATCGAAGTTCGCGTGTGTTTGTTTCAAAGAATAACGATGAACTAACTCACCAGCAGTGGCACTGAACAGCAATGAATTTACCTGAAACAATTAAAATATTTAGTCTCACATCTAGATCGAGTTCAAATACAGATACGAGAGAAGGCCTGTATTCAAAAAATAATTGAGGGAAGGAAGAAATATTGCGGCGTCAAATCAGGTGATGGTGGTGGCCATTCAACTGCTCATCTTCGACCAATCCATCTACTACCAGAACATCTATCATTTAGTCACTGTCTAATTGGAAGAGAGTAGTGGAGATCCACCTTGTTGGAAGTGAGTGAGAATGTTGGCCCTAATTAATAATATAATTCAATTTCGGTGTAATTTTGTTTGATATTCCTCCACGTCTCCATGCTATTTTAACTACTGTTCATTTCAACTGAAGATGCGTATCACTATGCTCGAAAACATGTTTTTGATTTACTACCAAAGCTGCTTTGACAAGTTTTCCCCTTTCCCATTGGGGTTAAATATTTACTATGGAGACGACTTTGAGTTTTACACAGCTTCTTTGAGTGAAATATTCTGTCGAGATCATACTACCAGCCTCATCTATTTGATTTTCCAGAGTAGTTGTTATCATCAAGCATATTAAATCAGAGTTCCCTAGCAAATAATATACTGGTGGGAATTCATTAGATTAGTCATTGTTTTTTGGAATATTCATCAAAAATGTGATGGAAAATCTGCATTTTATGCAGGTGAAATATATTTCGACAGCCACAATACCAAGTGGGGTGGTCGGTTCTACAGTGAAATCGTCTCAAACTTCTATTTGTGCTGCTTCATTCAAAATACATAGACTCATCTTCTTATCCACTAGCAGGCGGTAAAGTACACTTTACCGCCCGGTTTTAAAGGCGTAAAGTGACATTTAAGCGCCCGTGGGCCGTAAAATTGATGATGTTCTCAAATTTCTCATATTTACAAATCAATCGATACAAGACCTACTACAAAACAATTAATTCAGTTCAACGAAGAAATACTCAATTATCAACATTTATTCGTTAAATGGTCACTCATCATTTACATGTTTAGTTAACTCGTCTATTTCTGTTTGCAAAGGTCACGTCTTGATCCGCAACTAACTATAACGGCTTGAAGGAACCCTCTGGACCCGTATTTTTGGCTGAGAATTACTTTTCTTATATTACGTCTTACGCGTCTTACTAAACGTCAGTGCCTACATACATTTGTCGCACCTGTCATTCATACCTTAGAAAGTGTGCGTAATATATAGTACGATGAATAAAAAAATTCAATAAAATGAAATTATTAACAAAAAGTAAAAAGTGAAAGTAACTATTGAGTGTTCAAATAATGCGGATCCCACATTTATATGAATTACACATTTCTCAATACTCTTGATTATTGAGGTTATACGTAACGTATGAAACGTGTAGCCCAATGAAATTCAATGCGTATTTTTAAATCGCGCTTAACCACTAGTGCATAAAATTATGTATGTATCACGTGCATAAAATGCATTTATGGCCTTCAACGTGTAAAAGCCCTCGGCTGACTCGTCTGACATGCCTCAGGCCATAAACGTATACTTTACGCCCTTGATACATGAATAACTATTAGGTCAACAAAGGAACCATTAACATCAGATAATATTATTCAGATTTCCTTTATTAACCGTTGCTGCCGTTTGTCTTGCGTGTATGACATTCCGCAGTAGAACATTCCGCGGTAGAACCGAACTCGCCACAACAAAGAAAATCCTGGAGAAAGTACAAAGACGTCTTTGCATAACAGGAGCAATGAGTTCAACTCCAACAGCAGCAATAGAGGTCATTCTGGACCTCACTCCTCTCCATCTCATGGTGAGGAGAACTGCTTGGGGAGCAAACCTGAGGTTGGCCAAAGTCGGACTCAAAGGGACAGCACACAGTGTAAGGGGCTCAACCCCCACCGGAAGTGCACACCTTGCCGATATCCCAACTGACGAAATTACCAGAAAATTTAGTTTCGAGAAACTTTTTCGAACGGAACTAAATAGCAAGAAACAATGGAGCGCAGAATCCATTCGAGCAATGGGTAAGAATACCATTAAATGGTAGGTACACGGACGGGTCTAAAACTCCCGACGGAACTGGAGCAGGAGTATTTGGACCTCGTACTAAGTACTCCGAACCCATGGAACACTTCCCCAGCATTTTTTAAGCGGAAATTCACGCCATAGCAAGATGCATTCATTTCAACCTCGACAGGAACTACCGGAACAAGGAAATTGCAATCCTCTCCGATAGTCAAGCAGCCATCAAAGCGTTGAGCACATATAACATCAACTCGAAGATGGTCTGGGAATGCCTAGAAAAACTTAATGATCTAGGCAGGAACAACAAGGTGATCCTCCTCTGGGTGCCTGGGCACGTCGGAGCAGAAGGCAATGAACAAGCAGACACCCTGGCACGAAAAGAGGCATCAACGCCACTGATCGGGCCAGAACCATTCTGCGGACTTGGAAAATCTTACTTCCAAGAAGAACTCAATAAAACTGAAGAAGCAATGAGAGCAACATACTGGCAAAGACTTCCAGGGCTAAGGCAGGCCAAAGATCTACTCGGCAATTTCAACCGAGCAAGATCGAAAACACTGATTAACCTCAGCAAAATTAGTCTAAAGACAATCACAAGATTTCTAACGGGGCATTGCAGACTCAAAGAACACCTAAGGAAGCTGGGCTTAGAGGAGGATAACACCTGCAGATTCTGTGGGGAACATCCAGAAACACCTCACCACATATTGATGGAGTGTTATGCTGTACACCACAAAAGGAAATATACTGGGATCACACCAGCTCACTGTGGAAGAAATACCACAAATGGACCCCCTCAAAATCCTAAAATTCCTGAAGGAATTGAGGATTGAGGGGCTGCTGTAAACGAGAACACCTTGAGATAGCAGAAGAAGATGGGGCACAATAGATCTAACTAGGTCGCAGCGTATCAGTCACCATCCATACCTACCAATACCAATGACATTCCGCATGAATGCCAGCCTAGAAACTTATTTTTCCCGCTGCCGACACTGTAAATAGTCCATACATGCTTAGCAACAAAACAGGTAAATGGCCTATATTATTCGTTTACTAATTCATCTTGACAACGGAACTTAATAGTGTCATTTACATGCCTAGGGTAATAATGACTTTGACTTTGACAAGTAATACCTTCAGCTTCATTCATATCAATTTTTAGGTTATGAGACCTTTTGAATATTATTGTTGTCTGCTTATTCGGTAACTTAGTTACACGCACAAGCAACTTAGAATGAAATAGCGAACGAATAATCATGAAGGAAGGGTAAGAAAACAAACTTCAATTCAGGCAAATTTTGAGAAATGTCAACAAGCAGCGGAAAAAACGTAATAAGTAACACGGAATGTATCGACTGTTATCATCCTCGGCTTTGCCTCGGCTCGTACTCGCTCACCTCGAATGTTAACACGTCTTTACATTCCTTGTTACTTAAATAACTATTATGTCATACTAGTTCATTATTGTGTTTTTATTGCTTAGTTACCAACTATCCAATGTCGTACTTTTAGCCCGTGTGGACATAAATAATTTGTTGTTTCATTAACATCTTTTACGTAGTTTTCATGCATCCAATTCAATAATATTTCGTATTCCATGTCGTAAGCTTCTTTAGACTTTTTTGGCAACAGATTTTCAGTAGCTTTCTTTGCTTTTTCAATAATTTCGTCAGGAATTCCAAAATCTCCGTTCATTTTTACTTCTAACTTTGACACATATAGAAATTATTGTGATTTTATGACATTTACGTATGTCAACATTCACCTAGCAACGATAGCGTCTGCTATGATATAATGGCAATGCTATTAATTCAAACCAGATTTTTTTAAATACTGATTTGTATCGAGATTGGATTGCAATAACGAACGAGAATGACATAAAGTTATGTATGTACCGCGGGCATAAACAGATATTTATATCCTCGGGCGACTTACAAACCCTCATGCCAGAGGCCCTCGGGTTCGTAAAACGTCGCCTTCAGGGCATAAACATCTATTCATATCCTTGGTACATAAAAGACTATTATAGAGGCACAACCTTCAATCAGATGAAGAATAAAATTATGCCGTGCTCAGATTTTCGAAAAAGTTTTTGTAAACATTTGTTTTCATAAAGAAATTACAAAGGGAATAATAAATAAAAACACTCAACATTTCTATACCTGCGTTCGTTTTTCTGCAGATCGTTTTCAACTCGTAGATAGTTGAATAGTCTTTAAAATGAGGTGTCACTCAACCTCCCTTCCAATTCAAGATATCAGAGATTTTCTTTTATCAAGAGGGCTGATGCAATGCAATTGAAAACCATGCCATAAAATATTCGTCTTGAAAATAGAGTTGACGCATTTTTGCTTAATTTCTTTTTTCTATATGGGCTGAAATATTCAGAATGTCAAGTTCAAATTGAATTTCTGTATAATATGAAAGTAAAATCGACAGGACTTGTTATTTCAAGTAAAAGTATACAAATGATACAGAACCACTGTCTTTTCCTTTCGAATATATTACACTTTATCTTCGTGAACAAGAATTCAATTGAGTTGCTTATTCGCTTCCATAAAACAAACTCTAGCTTTACAAAATAGCCTTGTATCTATAAAAGTATGGTAAGGGCTTATTCGTCAGACTATAAAGAGAAAATAAACATTTTTACGATAGCCACGAGAGTATTTCCGAAATGATTGGCTAGCAAAATTCATAACTCTTCATAAAGCTTCAATAAAATTCAGCAACGTATCTGGAATATGCATGATATATTTTTAATTTAATTATGGGGGCGTTTTGACATCAGCCATTTTTATACCCTCGGAGTTTTATTGACGGATACAGCGAATTCATCAAAAGCCACGTTAGCTTTCAGCGGGAGATTCTTTTATGTTGATTTATGCAGTCAAATATGAAGAGCCGCGCAAAATAAAATTGGTTTCTCACTTATTTGGGTCACCTCACGCCCGGAGGGCTGCTGTGACTGATTCTTGAAATGAGACCACCTTTGAAACATTTGTGTGGAGATATACCGGGATTTTACTTGTTCTATTTAACCATTCATTTATTTTGTGGAAAAGATACCGCACACTCTAATGGAGAAATTGGCCCCCTGTCGAATTGGCTATATTTTTTATATGTTATAGTCCAAAAGTTTAATAGGCACAACTTTTTCCAGAGGCCCCTGAAAAATCTCATTTGTTCTTCATTGTTAGACAACACACAACGAAATCCTGGATAATCATCACTATTCTGATTGGTTAAAATATAGAGTCATTAATATGAGACGCTATTAAAAGTTTTAAAAGTGTTTTGTTATATTTGGTCATTTATACAGTGTGTTCCAGCTACTCACAATTTTACTTCAATAATTCTAAAATGGTTACAAATCGCCTTAGGTATCTACAATCAAAAAATGCTTATAAGTCCTATTCTACTACATTCTTATGGGCACTATATGCAGACCATAAGGTCATAAGGACCATAAGTTTTTAAAAGTTTCTCCGTTTTAATGTTATTTTTCCACCATATGATCGACTTGTTATCAACCCATATTTTGCTGAAGATGAAGGATTAATCGTTCGAAACATGTCTTTCGACTGCATGGTAACTGCCTGTTGTTAGTCTTCGGACTACATAGTATCTTCAATAAAGATTATTTTGGGTGGAGTAAGACTGAAAGTTTGTTCACCCTCCCAATAATCAACTATCTGAATGAAAATGCAAATTTTCTTTTTCAGATTTTTTCTCTCAAGTTATATATAGTCTTTCTCAATATCTATCAGATGTAGTTCAATGTCCAGCGTGGCTTTAGCCGGGGAAGTAGTTGTTTTCTGTCAGATATTACAAAATGTAACTTCAATTTTATCGTAGTATTTTTCCATTTCCAGAGGAGTCATGTATTGGTTCAATTTTCAATTGAGAATGTTTCTCTTTACAACATGAATCCCTTCCAAGAGAGGTTATCTTGTACGATGGAAAATAGCGACTAAATTCCAACTTTCAGTCGCAGATCATTCCACAACAAACTTTATGAATATCCTGATCATATTTTCAATAAAATCAACTTTGAGTGTAATTCTGACGTCTACATCCATTTGATACCGAGTTCAATGAATTTCTATATAGATATGGACGAATTAAGCGAATACTAAGAAAATGTTATACCCGACGACATGCAAAATTACTGAATGTGTATTTATTACCGGAAATATGAAGTTTCCGGTATGAACAAGTGTATGATATTCTACTAAATTAGATGAGGGAAAAATAAATGAACAGGTAATTATGGCGCATTTTCGAAAACTCTCGAAGATGTTCCAACCTCCCAGAGTATGGTAAACATATTCAACGCTCCATTCTACAATTTTCATTAGGGAAGATATAAAGATAAAAAGTGGCTCTAGTTGATAGCATTTTCAAAAAAATTAGGGACTGGGTATAAGGACAAGAGTGCTATGGTTTTTCCAGACAGGAGATCAATAAGTTTATTGTCAAAGCACCCGCAGATCAGTACTTTATAATGATGGTATATTCTAGTCATTGGCAACTTTTTCGTTCGTAATTGAGGATAAGCAATATAAGGGAAATATTATTTTTAATAGTACTGCCAGACACCAAAACGAAAATACAAAGTGAATTTATTGATATAAACAATACCATTGGCAATGCCAACATCATTGACATCATCAAAAAGTATGCAGCTCTGAGACCGGCAAATTTCAGGAATACCATGTCAAAAATTCTATTGAAAGTAAGCAGATTTTGTTGCATAATCCAAAACAATATACCGGACATAGTTTGAGAAGAAAATCTGCGTCTCTCTTAGCAAATACGGGAGGAGACATTTTAACATTGAAGAAACAGTCTGGTTGGCGCTCGACTAGCATGGATATGAAGATCAGTCAAATGTCAGAAAAAGTCAAATTGCAAATTATGACAGATACTCCTAATCAGCCATTATCAATTATTCCAGAAACTGCAACAATAACAGAAGCGACTCCTTCGTCAACAGTATCTCTCTTCCATTTCTTTTACCTGCAAAACGAATAAAAAGCCCATGTAATTCTCGTCTACAATTAACTTCAGAAATGAGTAAGGTTATTCTGGACTTTCATTGTCTAAAAGAGAACAAAGAAAAATTCAATTCTCTGCAATTTTTAATCACGACGTTTCAACTGTTAAAATCTACAGTCGTTATCAAGTGTATAATGCGACAATCTCAAGGATACCTCTTATAAATGCTATGGATAATTTTGTGTCATTAGCCTAGGGGTAATTTGGCGGTATTCGGGTAAGCTTGTTAATTACAGTGCCAGGCCCCTCCCGTACAGCATTGTTAACTCTTATCGCAATTTCAATTGATCCATGCCACTAATTAAGGGTTTCCACACATTACGGATTTCTATATGCTAGCTTTACTGAAGACTTTGTTGTTCATAATATATGCACTCTCTTTAAACTTCCTTCTATACCAGCCCTCTTCTTTATGGATGACTTCGGCTTCAGTACATTTTATGTTGTGTTGGGTCGTCCAGACATGATCCGCTATCCCTGAATTTGATGTTTCTCCTCGTTGAGTGTTTCTCTTGTGTTCAGCTAGTCTAACGCTAAGTAGTCTCTTAGTTTCTCCAAGATAAGCTTCACCGCATTCACAAGGGATGTCGTAGATGCAGTTTTTGGAGTCAATGTCAGCGTTACGTGGTCTCGTCTTTGTGAGATGGATGCGAATAGTGTTACCTGACTTGAAACATGTCCGTATTTTCTATTTTGACCCAATTCGCTTTATTCTTTCCGATAGACCTCTAACATACGGAACGCACAGGGTGGCTTGTGTCGGCTCGTCTGGTTTCTTGTTCTTATTTCCCCTGCGGGCTAGGACCTCTTCTATATGTTTTTTGGGGTACCCTTTTCGTCGCAGATCTTTCTTGATATTGTCCAATTTGATGGTAAGACTTTTATCTGTGTTACATAGGTTGTAGGCACGGTCCACCAGCGATCGAACAACCCCTCTCTTTGTAGCACCATGATGGTTCGATTCGAAGTTCAGGTATTGTCCGGTGTGAGTCGGCTTTCTGTATACTGATGTTTGGCACTTATCATTGTTCTTTTGAACTATCACGTCTAGAAAAGGTAAACTGTCTTGGGTCTCCTTTTCCATCGTGAAGTTTATGGACTTCTGATGTTATTCAGATGTTCCAAAAAGAAGTCAAGTTCCTCGTCTCCGTGGTTCCATATGACAAACGCGTCGTCAACATATCTCAACCACATCTGAGGTTTCTTATGGGCTGTCTCTGTAGCAAAAGTTTCAAACCATTCCATATAGATGTTTGCTACCAAGGGCAATAATGGGGATCCCATCGGTAGTCCGCCTTGCTGGGAGAAAAAGCGGTCTTCTTGAAAGTAACAATTTCGCAGGCAACATTCTAGCAGGTCCATAATGCCACGTACTGGTGGGTTCGTTCTGTTCTTCAGCTCTGTGTCTTCTTGCAGATTTTTCCAAATAATTTGCAAGGCCTCTTCTACCGGGACGATAGTGTAGAGACTTTCCACGTCAAAACTGATGAATTGTTCTCCTGGTACTACTCTGACCCCTTCCAGGATCTCTACAAAGTGCCTGGAGTTCTTCACAAACGTCGAGGTATTGCCTTGCAGTGGTTGGATAATCGGCAGTAGGAACTTGGCCAGATTGCAAGAAGACACAGAGCTGAAGAACAGAACGAACCTACCAGTACGTGGCATTATGGACCTGCTAGAATGTTGCCTGCGAAATTGTTACTTTCAAGAAAAAGACCGCGTTTTCTCCCAGGAAGACGGACTACCGATAGGATCCCCATTATCGCTCTTGGTAGCAAACATCTATATGGAATGGTTTGAAACTTTTGCTACAGAGACAGCCCATAAGAAACCTTAGATGTAGTTGAGATATGTTGACGACACGTTTGTCATATGGAACCACGGAGACGAGGAATTTGACGTCTTTTTGGAACATCTGAATAACATCAGAAAGTCCATAAACTTCACGATGGAAAAGGAGACCCAAGACGGTTTACCTTTTCTATACGTGAAAGTTCAAAAGAACAATGATAAGTGCCAAACATCAGTATACAGAAAGCTGACTCACACCGGACAATACCAGAACTTCGAATCGAACCATCATGGTGCTACGAAGAGAGGGGTTGTTCGATCGCTGGTGGACCATGCCTACAACCTATGTAACACAGATAAAAGTCTTACCATCGAATTGGACAATATTAAGAAAGATCTGTGACGAAATGGGTACCCCAAAAAACATATAGAAGAGGTTCTAGCCTGCAGGGGGGATAAGAACATGAAACCAGACGAGCCAACACAAGCCACCCTGTGCGTTACGTATGTTAGAGGTCTACCGGAAAGAATAAAGCGAATTGGGTCGAAATACAAAATAATGTTTCAAGTCAGGTAACACTATTTGCAGCCATCTCACAAAGACGAGACCACGTAACGCTGACATTGACTCCAAAAATTGCATCTACCGCATCCCTTGTGAATGTGGTGAAGCTTATCTTGGAGAAACTAAGAGACCACTTAGCGTTAAACTAGCTGAACACAACGAGGAGAAACATCAAAGTCAGGGATAGCGGATCATGTCTGGACGACCCAACTCAACATAAAATGGACTGAAGCCGAAGTCATCCATAAAAAAGAGGGCTGGTATAGAAGGAAGTTCAAAGAGAGTGAATATATTATGAACAACAAATTCTTCAGTCAAGCTAGTTTAGAAATCCGTAATGTGTGGAAACCCTCAATTAGTGGCATGGATCAATTGAAATTGCGATAAGAATTAATAATGCTGTACCGGAGGGGCCTGGCACTGTAATTAACAAGCTCACCTGAATACCACCAAATTACCCCTAGGCTAATGACACAAAATTATCCATAGCATATATAAGAAGTATCCTTGAGATTGTCGCATTATACACTTGATAACGACTGTAGATTTTAACAGTTGAAACGTCGTGATTAAAAATTGCAGAGAATTGAATTTTTCTTTGTTCTTTTTTAGACAATGAAAGTCCAGAATAACCTTACTCAAAGTGAAACATTGTCAACCACTGTCAAACAAACTTCAGAAATGTTACAAACTGTACAATGATTTTTGGTTAAGTCGTGAAATTGTTAATTTTTGTTAATGTACTTGTTGAAAAATTAAATATAATGAAAATTTAAAAAATAAACCTGTATTTATGTGAAACTTCATTTAATTCTCAGGGAGGAAAAGTTACTTTACTTCGCAAAGGAGGAAAAGTGCCACTTCCAACCGCAAAACTAGGGATGAAATGTAAATTTTCAAATGAGGTGTTTTGTTCAAATTCTTCTCTTACTCGGTTGTGGAACAAAATTGCACGCTCGCGTTTGGTCCGCGTCCGGATTCGTTCACACGTATGGTATTTTCATTTCAATTTAGTAACAGAATATACTGTTCTAAGAAACTGGAAGTGAGTATTTTTCCAAGTTTTATCCAAAAAATATACCGGTCAATGTATTACTTTTTGAACATACTTTTCCATCAATGCAAGAAAGAAGTTCATTTATCTCTTTTGAGTTTTTTTTCTGAATATCATATAGATACCTACATCAAGTTGAAATGTCAGTGTTCATTTTGAACAATTGTTCATAAGTGAAACATTATTCAACAAATAACGTTCCAATCAGGAAAATGGAAAATAGTCTGATCTCTTATACGGACAAATACAAATAAAGGAAGGACTTATTTTTACTTCTCCGAACTGACCGAAAATACATCAATACCCCTCTATATCGCAACATTTATCAAGGAATCCATTCCGGATAAAGGACCTTCGTTTCTTTTACGGAGAAAATATATTCTTCAACAACCCCACGAATAAACGATGCGAGGGTAACTCGGTCATTGTCAGATTCGACGTCCTCTCTAAACGCCATCCCTCAGAGATTTCTTCTTTTGAAGTAGCACACAATGTTCTCCCACACGAAAACACTGATGTGTGAAACAAAATAGAAAGAAAGCCGGTTCATTGGGACAGCGCTCCGGACCAGAGCCGGCTTTAGCTACTTTGCCGCCGCTCTGTAAGGATTCGTTTGTTGACAAAGAAGCTTATACTTGAATAAATGTATCAAATGTGAAGTTGCAGCCATCGGTTTCGAGGATTGGTTCTTTTTCGTTTTAAGTTATATGAAAAGATGCGGACTAATGTATTTTCCACGTGGCAACTATTATAGGATACTGTGGTAAGTATTTATATTGTTACCGTGTTAGGGGCGAGTTAGGAAAGGAGAGCAGTTAATGTGCAATGATGTTTCACGCCACTTACATACCCAGGAGCTCAGTCGGCGCGGGTTCTACAACAAAAATTGATTTCGATAAGATTGAAATATGTGGTTTAATTTTCCGGAGTGTCACGGATTTATCGCCAGTGAAAAATCCGAAACCACCCTGATGGAATGGGACAACCCACTGCACTCTATTAGTAAAATATTGAATAATAGATACCTATAATGGTATAGCAATAATAAATAAATTTGTAGAGGTTTTGTCGTCCCGTATGCTTGGATAACTTGGACCCGAATGAAAGAAATAGTCATGGCCCTTAGTGATAAAATATATTGATTGATGTCACACACCGGCACACAATACAAAATGAAATGATATTGATGTAAATATGGCACCACCAAGATGGATTAAAATGTACGCTTTCATTGAGAGTAGTGTTTCATTTAAGTATATCAATATTAAACCTCCTGTGAGGGCTATGCCTGTGACGACACGATGATATCTTACGATTAGTAATATGCCTTCGGGTCTACAATCTTAAGCTAGACTTAACTGATAGTAGCTAGATTTCCTCAATAAGGTCAGTTCACCAGTTGTAGTTTATGAATCTAGTGCCTTGGTGAGTACCGGTGTGCACAGTGGGTACAGCTGGGACGAATACCATCAACGGGAAATACCAATAATAGGGGACGAACAGAGAAGGAATACTGAACAACAGATGAACAGTGGAACAACCACAGTTGAGCAGGAACAATCACAGTAGAGGAACATCAATAAACGGTAGCAGAACAGTGGAACAATTATAGTAGTGGAACAGTGAAAAAACAACCTTGTGACAACGGAACACCAATAACTGGTATCAAGACAACAGAACAGTAGCAGAGCACCCTAGAAAAAACAATACCAGTCTAACTTCTGATTACACTTGTATGGGGCCATACGTGGAGCCCAAATGTGAATACTTACCTCCATTAAGTGGGGGGTTCTGGTAACAGCTTTGATGGTCCATTTGCTGTCTGATAGCTAGTTTCTTGTTTCAGCGGTTTTACCGATGAAGAATAATACTAGAAGACCATAATCTCAAAAATCCGCATAGCGAACAGAGATCTTCTCGAAATATACAGCGTCAAATATCTCAAACTTTATGAGAAAATCTCCAGATATGAATTTTCCCAAGATCCAACAACGATGATCAAAATTTAATTCGATTTTGGAAAATTCTAAATAGGTTAGTTGTCAAGATGTAACTCTTATCAAGTATCGAACCGGAAAACAAAACTCATATGGCTCAGACGTCAATGTCGAAAACTGTCACTATCAGCATTGTTTATATAGAAGATAGTCAACCTTATGAGATTATAATTGGATCAAAATGGATGCGACATGTAGATGGCGATAGTGAGCTCGCATCCAAGTCATGTCGTAACTTCAGTGATCCTCCAAGTAATGTCGTAACTTGATTGAAACAGTTGAACAGCATTAAAATCAGGGTTTTTGAAGAAACCTGCAATAAAATGACGTCAAATATTCATGTTTGTAACTAATCACGCTAGATGACACTCGCGTTTGCGTCCAACACCAATTACACAGGCATTGACTAACTATCTTACATCTATTTAAACAATGCTATCAGACAAAGGCGCTTCCTTGTTTGTTCGTGGTCTTTGAGATCAGTCCAGGAACTACCCCGAGCTACTCGGAGCAACTCCTTGGGACAATTGGACAACGACTCAGGTGAACAAAACACCCAGAGATTCAGTGTTGCCAACTCAACTAAGACGAACCAAACACAAAAAAGGTCAAGTATTCGAAAGTGGAGTACCTACCTCAGTGGCACAGAATAGAGACAAAGATATGTTACGGTTTTGTGTTCTAAATACAAAACAATGGACTAACAAAAGTATATTTACAAAATGACGATGTCACACCGCAAAATGCGGGATGTAATTATTTACTTTCAGCTTAAGGGCAGTTCCTATCCACTCGAACTAGTCTAGTACGTCAAAGGTAAGTACTAAAATACTAAAAGAGCTGTGCATGACCACGATCAAGTTTTCATTTTGGAACACTGTCGTACAGAGTGGGAAGTTTATCAGATGACAGAGAATTTCTGATGTTATTGTATTAAAACAGAAAGGGTTTTCTAGTGCAAAATAAACTCAAAACAACCGTATCCTCACATTTTGCGTTTGATAAGGAAGTGAAAATATTTATTATAAGATAGTAGAACAATAGATTCTGATGCAGTTTAATAAAAATACTATACAATTTTGAATATGACTTCAAAGTATTTCACGACGTGATTCATTTGTCAAAATCTCTGTATAGTTTTTGAGATGAAATGTGGTACCTTGAGTTCCCATGATACTTGGGATTCATCTAAATATTTTCGATTGATTTGTTTCCGCTTATAGTTGCTATGAACTTTCTTAAAAAGCAACTCATTATCAACTATACGAGGATGTATTGATATCTAGTTAGCCTAGACCAGTTCCCTGCATAAACAAAGTATTGCGTTACCATAGCAACGAACAATAACTTATTAGAAGTGTCAGTGTGAAGTTTGACGTCAAAAAGGTAAACCAGAGTTACGCAATAAATTAAAAGAAAAAATATGTCCATCGAAATTGTGAAAATGGAAAAATTGGAGTATCGAGCCATCAAGTACCTGTATTTAAAAGGGTTAAGAGGTAAGTAGAATTACGAAGATATGCTAATACCCTTGGTGATTAATGTCCTTTGTATGCGACCGTCAAAAATTGGACTGCAAGCTTCAGAAGAGGTAAATTTTCCATTGAAGATGATGACCGATCGGGAAGGCTAGTTTCTGTGTCGGTCTCCGAAAATATCAATGCAATTCATGACATGATTTTAACAGACCGTCGAATTGGACTAAAACGGATATCTGAAGCACTGAATATTTCATACGAACGCTTTCATCATTCACGTCAATTTGGAAATGAGAAAAATTGCTGCAAAATGGATCCCCAAATGTTTGAATGTTCTCCAACAGAGTGCAAGGGTAGTAGCATCGCGTTCGATCTGTGCTCGATTTGAAAACGATGTAGACTTCTTAAACCAAATTGTTACTATGGATGAGACTTTGGTACATTTTTACAATCCAGAAACGAAGCAACAATCGATGGAATGGCGACACTCCGGTTGTCCAAGACCTCAGGAGTTTCGTGTCCAAAAATCTGCTGGAAAAGTTCTTGCCTCAGTTTTTTGGGATGGCCACGGAGTAATCATGATTGATTTTTTGGATAAGGGTAGAACAATAACTAGAGATCACTATTCAACATTATTGACCACTCTACGGGAAAAAATTGAAGAGAAAAGACGCGGAAAGCTATCCAAAGGTGTTTTGTTATTGCAGGATAACGCCCTTGCACACAAATCTCATATTACCATGCAAAAAATTCGTGATTTAGGGTTTGAATTACTAGAACACCCCCCTTATTCACCAGATTTGGCTTCGTCCGACTATCATCTCTTTCGTCAACTGAAAAAAAGTTTAAAAGGTCGTAAATTTTCTTCCAACGAGGAGGTAATAAAAGCTGTGGAGGTCTTGTTTGCAGAGCAAGAAGAAATATTTTTTTAGAAATGTCTAGAGACGTTGCAGGTTCACTGTAATAAATGTATCCAATTAAAAGGAGAATATGTTGAGTAATAAAATATTTTGACATTGAAATTTTGTTTGGTTCTATAGTAGGCTAAGCATTTTTCAATATATCCTCGTAGATATGGATCCCAACATTCTCAATAATTTCTACTGCTCATTTGTACGAAATCGTAGGAGTGCCACAAAAGTTTTTTTTTATCATTTCGACTTTAATGTCGGAATTTTGACTTTTTTCTCGAAATTTCATATTTTTCTCGAAATATAGACTTTGAAGTCCCCCGAAAAAACAGTTGCCTCTATTCGTCAATACCAAAAACAACTCTTGTGAAATATTCTATCGTTTATGAAAGCAAGAAAATATACGATCATTCTTCAACACATATAGAAACAATTGTTAAAAATTGTTATTTCCATCATCCGATTGCACCCCTACGCGCAACCCTCAGAAGTCTTCGACATACTTGTGTGAACTAGGGAAGATGCAGCTCTGACGTTTCCATGTTTGAAGCCATGCAGGAGACCGATGACCATGCAGGGATTTGAACCCTTGACCATTCGCTTGAGAGGCAAACGCTCTACCAGCACGGCCACCACGGCCCATAAACACTCAAAAAGGATGTGAACAATCTTCTTATTTCTCCCACGAGCTGTTTGACAGCTGGTGTATAGCGTTACGCGTTCGCGGTCTATGAATAATATCCATTATTTTTTTGTTGTGCCGTCGTAGTATCCTCCTAGGTCGCCCCTGTTCTGGACAAGTGAATTGTGTACGCTTCATTATAGGAAAGGGCAGAGATACCATCTCGGTTTCGTTGGAAAACATGCACTGGCGAGAAATGACCGAGTTTGGAAATCACGGAACTTTTCTCATTCGACGGAGATGTAGCGAAGTCGAAAAATTGCAGATAATGAATTGTGACATGAATCGTGCAGACAGATACACTGAACTGATAAGGTCGGAAAACTGCGATGGCAAAAATACCTTCATCGTTCAACTTTGTAAACTGTGGATTGATTACCTTGTTTTGATCGAGTTGATAGAAGTCAGTGATGGAGAATGGGCATGGCATCACACATTAAAAGGTAAGGGCTATCTCTTTCCTGGCTCGCACAAGTCTCACGAGGACTTCCAAGGGTTGCGCGTAGGGGTGCAAGCGGTTGACGGAAATGACAGTTTTTCTTTTGAACAATAAATATAATACAGTGTGCCAAATTTGTTACGTGGAATAAATTGTAGTTTTGAAGAAACTAAAGTAACGCGTAAAATGAATTTTCAAAAATTTACTTTTATGTTGAAAAAGCGCATGGTGCCTGATATCAGTTATCTTTATTATTATT
Source organism: Chrysolina oricalcia (assembly GCA_944452925.2). Lineage (NCBI taxonomy): Eukaryota > Metazoa > Arthropoda > Insecta > Coleoptera > Chrysomelidae > Chrysolina > Chrysolina oricalcia. Next base: position 19,720,595 of record OX101818.2, read on the forward strand.
TATTTATATTTATAAGGATGAAAATTGAATTAATGAATTCACATTATTATACTTATGTTCTTATTATGAAATTCTTGTTTTTTCATCGGTCCTTGATATGCGTGCCAAATTTCAGATCATTCGGACTATTGGAAATGGGTAAAAATTGACTTCCAAGTTTTTATTACATTGTTTGTTAGTTGCAAGTGAAGCTAATAAAATCATGTTGACATAACAATAATAAAAAAGCGTGTAGTTCAAGAAACCCAGGAAGAACAGCTAACTATACTGCTCCATTTCGCAAGTAAGCCTATCCATATCAATCTCCGAAGATACTTTTTTGAAATATTGTATTATTTTTTAGAAAATTCTGAATGTAGTACCAATAATGTAGGCGATCAATTAGGTTAAAGTTTTTGCAACATCCAACGTATGTTGGAGAATCACAACTAGAAATCATATGAAATGTTACCAGTATACGTTTTAACAGAAGCTCATATAAGAGGAAAATGAATTTTAGAATTTTATTTGTCAAATCATGATTCAAAATTTGAACACAAATACCGATTATTTCAATAAAATATTATGGACTGATGAGTCATCTTTTTGTAAGGCAGAAGTCTTCAATAGGAAAAATTGAAGGTAGTGGGATAAAAAGGACAACAGAAAAATATTTGTAAAGTAGTGATAAAGAAGTCCGCAAGAAAAATTGTTAGCGTTTGGTGCGGAATTTTTAGCAATTGTCGGCAATATATTTTATGCTTATATGTTGACAGGAGTACCTATCAAGAAATACTCATCCCAGAATTAGAAAATATTCTTCGAAATAATTTTTCGGAAGCTGTGCTTGCCAGTATGATTTGGATGCAAGACAGTTCAACCCCGCGTAATGTTCTATCCGTTCAGGAACATTTGAATAATGTTTTCCCAATATGGATCGGAATTAATGAAAATATTAAGTTGCCACCTAACAGTCCGTACTTGACCTGTATGGAATGATTTTTCTGAGGATTTCTAAAAGGCAGAATTATTAATAATAAAGATAATAATAACCGAGGGACTCATAATGACCTAGCAGGATGGTGTCTTCAACGCCTTGGTCTAACGTGGCAGAGTGATGGGTATATAGGTCCTCCCTACTAGTTGCAGAGCCTGCCGTGAGACAGCAGCATGTCCGGCATATGCGGTCTCAGCCTATATCCACAGAAATAACGTGGCTCTTCGAGGGTTATATTACCATCTACGACACTCGTACGGTATAGAGGAGGCACCGGTGTTGCCTAACGTTTTTGGGGACATTGAGTGACTTACTTGCACACTCAGTAAAATATAGAATAAGAAGCCTGGTGTAGTCCTCCTCGATCTGGGAAGTAAGACGATATTCATCATAGAGTTTTTGGCTCCTGGCAAAACGAATATCGTCCGAAAAGAGAAGGGAAGACTGACGAAATATCGAGATTCAAGGCAGCAGCATTGCTGCTGATGAACTTGGTCTCAGTTTCGACACAAAACGACGTGATCCAAACTCTGTCACCGAATTGATATCTTTTTGACAAAAAGCCCATATAAAGACCGCGGAAATGCACAGGGATGAGCCTATGCATGTGGTCTTCTTCAAGATCGTCGAAAACCTCGGCTTATTCAAAAACTTGATCCACGCCTTTCTTAGGTCAAGTAGGCTGAAGTCGGAAGACGAGGTATTCATAATGGCCTGCCAGGATGGTGTCTTCAAACCTTGGTCAAATGTAGCCGCGTGATGGGTATAGAGGTCCCTGATACTACATGCAGGGCCTGCCGTGAGGCGCCTCAGAATGTATATGCGGTCTCAGCCTCTATCCACTGATATAACGCGGCTATACGAGTGTTATATCACCATCTTGGGTTGGTAAGCTCAGTACTCCAGTGGTTAGGCAGCTATTTATCTAACAGGTCGCAGATAGTCAGAGTAAATCATTACTACTCCCACGCATTCCAAGTAATATCAGGAGTTTCCCAAGGGTCACACCTGGGCCTCCTTTTGTTCAATTTATTTATTGATGACATCACTTCCTGTCTTCCAGATAGCAATGCTTTATTATTTGCTGATGATCTGAAATGCTTCAGAGTTATAAGTGATTTTGAAGATGCTCTTATATCTGATCTAGATAACCTGTCAACATGGTGCTCATCAAATGTCACAGACTTATACCCCGATAAATGTCACATTATGTGTTTCTACCGTTCCCAGCACCCAGTTTTATTCGATTATAACATCAACAGGTAGTTGCTGACCTCAGTTGACCAAATTAGAGATCTCGGTGTTATCCTTGACTCCTTCTCTCAACTTCAATCCCCATATTACAAATATAGTGCAAAAAGCCATGAAAATGTTAGGCTTCCTCAAGAGAACAACTCGTGATTTCAATGATATAACTGCAATAAAAGCTCTTTTTCTCCTTAGCTTGAACTAACCTCTGACTACTGTTCACAGTCAGGTCTTCACTGTGAATCTGCACTGTTATTTCCCTTATTCAGGCATATTTGAACATTCGACGATACATTTGAAGGCACTCGAGAAATATTTTTTTTGCGTTCCATAATAGGAGTTTGGGGAGAAAGAGAGGGGTTAAGATTTTTTTTTATAAAACAGCTCAATATTGTGCAACATTAGCAACAATGAAACAAGTGAAAATATTGTTACCGGGTTCAAAAATAAATAGTCTAATCTGCGCAAGGGGTGATTTCAACGCCCCCTAGCAGCAAAACTGTTCATTTTTTTGGGTTGGCGCAATGGTAACATTGGTTGAGAATTACATGGACTACATCATACCAAAAATTCAAAAAAATCCACTGGGACCCAAATTCCATAATATGTTTGCGGGGTCCTTTTCCGGTTTTTCCGGTTTTCCTCCGTTACTAATGATCCGACAGGCCATTTTGTTCGTATTTCAATTATCTACAATTCTTTCCATTGGAGCAACCAAATTGCTCCATTAGTTTTCATTTTATAAGTAAAACAATTTAAAAAAACACGTTTTGTGTTATTTAAAGGTTTCCTCAAACCGACGCGGGAACGCAGGAGCGGTAGCGAGAACGAGATGATATCGATACTAAAATCCATAGTGGGACATTCCGGTGTGATTATTCGTATTCCGAAATGCATACAAGCAACGAAATATGTATAGTTTGCTACGTGTGCTGTTTTTCTAGCAATTTGCACGATTCCAAAGTTTGGTTCCCGCTCCCGCTCCCGCGTTCCCGCGTCGGTTTGACGGAACCTTAAATGTTTATAGCATATTAATTAATAACAGTTGCGAGTCGAAAACATAACAGAATATAACTACGGACTGTCTTCCATGTGATGTTACAGTCGGTTTTCTACTAGTATTTTAGTTAAGAAAAAATGCTCTATTGATTGGCCTATTTACTTATTCGCTGGCTCGTCATTACTAAACGACAATGATAGTAATATTCAATTCTACTTGAAATAGAGAATCTTATTGTTAACTACTTAGCAGTTTCCGATTAAATTGTGACGTTATAAATTATCCATTAACATTAAAATTAATGATGAAGAAAGATCATCCCAATAATTGAATAATGTACAGGGTATATGATTTGAGGAAATCTTTCAAAATCTCCGCACAACTGTATTTTTGGTAGCATTCTATCAAAAATTGAATAACAACGATGATAAGGGGTGAGTAAATTTTGTGGGGTGGCTGAATAAACTTGTACATTTTGAAATATGCAGGAATTTTTAGTTGGAGTAAAATTTTCTGAGTAATCGACAAAAACATTTTTCTCCAAATGTAGCTACCTCTATAGCGGACACTGTAAGTATGATGAATTTAGCGGAAAACAAAATCGCATTAACCCCAATGTATTCCTGTTCTAATTCACTCGCGAGCAATAAGGAACAAAAACCGTTCAGTGAGACATCGCTGAAATACCGCCGATGTGAAGCTTGATTCAGTTGTGGAAACGATTAATGGGAAAACGTTCGGAATTCTCGAACGCTCCATACATATTTCAGTTTCGAATTTGATTTTATTGAGGCATTGCGGTGGGTTATGGCTCACATTGGTCAATAATTCCTGAAATATTCTCATTCCGGTCGTAAAAATGCAAACCGTGTAATCATTCTTTACTGCCGGCTCCATAAACAAGTACCTTCCTGGTTTATATGCGCATCTCGAGCAACGGGATCGAATCGCCAGAACTCGGTAAAGGTATACAGGGAGCTCAGAATGTCATATTATCCCACTTCTGAAAAGGTGATTTCATATTTTCTGTATCTTGTGTTGTTCATAAGATGTATAATATGAGTTTTCTTTGTCAAGCTTAAAACACGAAAAACCTCTTTTTGATGCGTATGGTCTTGTAAGTACAAATATGGATATTCGTTTGAATTGTGAATAACTTTTCTGATATTGTTGAATGTACTCTTGAAAATACTAATATTTTCTGATATTGTTGAATATACTCTGATATTGTTGAATGTACTCTTGATCAAAATTCCTATTTTTTATTCTCCCCTATTGCTGCAAAACTAATAGTCCAAGCTACAGGGAAAAGTGCGTGCAAAAATTAATATCCGAAAAATTATACGAGCGTATATGAAATTGAAATTCAGCATGGGTTTCTATTTCATGCGACTCGATCGTGATTACCGAACATAACCTAAAAAATTGGCAAAGTTGCGAAAAGCGGTTCTTTGTTGATAACTTAAAAACAATAGCTCCAATCGAAAAAAAAAAACAAATGAAAACATTGTAGATATTAAAATGATCTATCAATTGGATAACTTATAATTTTTTGATATCATTAATACTTTTCGAGTTATATCGGATAAACCGTGAAAACTCGTTAACTGTAAGGTATTCAAACTTGTTACTTACCGTTGTGTAGGCTATGACAAGCCAAAAACGTATTTTTTGAAAAATTGATTTATATTTATTATTTTTCAAAATATATGAAGTTTTCACAAAAAAGATGCTCTCCCAATATGGCAACTCTTGCTCGGGAAATGATGCTATAGTAACAATTCATGGCTAATTTTTTTCTGTAAGAGTTTTTCTTTCATATTCCCAGGTAGCACATCATATCGGCTGAATCTTAGTTCCATATTGGGCCAATATAGATATATTGTAAATGAAAAATCAATATTGGTCCAATATGGGTGAATATTCAAAAAACAATATTATATTAATAATATTGGTGGAATATTGGTTGATCTAGTTTTGAATGTAGATTATCACACGAAATATTGGGTCAATATTGGTTGAATAATTTCTACCAATATCGATAATACAATATTGGTTATATATTGTTTTCCACATCTAGAATAAATATTGCAATCCAAATATTCCAGTCATATCGATTATAGGGGAAAAAAACTATATTGTATTTTCAAGTTTGTTAGAATATTGGTTGAATATCATTTCCACTTTATTTGACAAATTGTAATAACTCATATTGAGTCAATATTGGTTGAACCAATATCAATAAAACAATATTGTCTTCACATCGTTTTTAACATCTAGAATAAATATCGCAATCCCAATATTCCCCTAATATCGATTCTAGGCATTAAAACTATATTGTATCTCCAAGTGTGATTACACATTGGTTGAATATCATTTCGCCAATATTCAACAAATCTTACTAATTAATATTGGGTCAATATTGGTTCACTAATATTTATCGTTATCGTTAAAACAATATTGTTTTTATATTGTTTCCTACATCTAGATTGAGATGAAATTTGAATATTGGCCGAATATTCAATGAAACATATTGAAATTATATCATGATCAAACTCTGATAAAAATCCGCTAGGTGGCTCTACATATAGAACGTCTTCTAAAACCTACGAAAGTATATTAAATACTTCTCTTAACTTGTTTTCAAGACAGCTCACTCAGTGGTTATGGCAATCAAAAGACAGACTCTGGTGTCACCTTCATCAACTAAAAGAAATTTAATAATTTACCAAGGTATATTGACATCCGCCAATATATCCAAATGATATTGTACCAATATTGATAAATATTGTACCAATATCGATAAATATTTTACCAATATCGATAAATATTGTACCGATAACGATAAATATTTTGAGGCCATTATTGCTTCAAGAATATTCCACCAAAACTATTTCTAAAATATTCAAACAATATTCGACCAATATCGCAAAATGTTCACATTTTACTTCTCGACAATATAACTTTTGAATATTGTGCCAATATTGTCAGAATATTGTATCAGCGATATTGTACCAATATCGCCGAACATTTTGAGGCCAATATTAGTTCAAGAATATTTCGCCAATATTATTCAAGTAATATTGGACCAATATCGCCGAATGTTCACATTTTTTTTCTCGCCAATATTGCATTTAAAATATTTCGCCAATATGTTCACAATATTGTATCAATATTTTACCAATATAGGTGTGCTACTTGGGTTATAGAATAAGTATATTGACTTTTTTATATATAAGTGTCAAAAAATGACTTAATAATTGCACAATTTATTTACATGTTTTTTCCAAATACATTGCTTAATTTTGTTTTTATATAAATGACTTTTATGAAAATGGAATCCTAGCATGATTTCACGCATTCAAAAAAAAATTGAATTTCTACGATCACTAGGAGCCGAGATAATTTTTTTATTTCAATAGAATCTGGAAGACGCAATAATCATCGTACAGCAGTCACCTTCATGGATATTAAGGTTGAATACCTATATTTTCAATAAAACAATTCTAGGATATGTCCAGTTCATTTGCAGTATTATCAATTGATGAATAAAGTGAGGCGTGCAGGCGCGGATCGCAATAGCTGTAGCGTTCGGCGGAGTGGGGATGGCACTAAAATCTTATTTCGTGCGTTAAAAGTGGCTTGAGCTTAAAAAATATTGAGTATCTCGGCTTCTGGACAACGTACAAAAATCCCTTTGTACTTAATTTGGGGTAAGTCGTCGAGAAAAACACGAATATCATATTCACAAAATGATAACATAACCCTAATATATACAAAACATTTATGAAATTATTACAGAAAAAATATTCATATATTATATTGATACAGATTCACTAATTTTCTTTTTTTTTCAATTGGAGGATTGTTAGCTGTATCATTTGTCTCTTCTTCTTTTTCTCCATCTCCTTTTTCCATATTGTGTGTGAGCAGACTATCCGTGAAGTTGGGCAATTCTTCTTTGTTAGTCTATTCTAAAGCTAAAATCCCAATGTTGGATAAATCTGGAGTTCATAAATTGAACTGTTCTAACCTTAATTGTGAAACTTTTTGGATTGGCCAAACAGGCCGCAAGTTTAGAACTCGACTAGCTGAACACACGTCAGAGTAATATACTTCAACTCCGAAAAAGAACAAATTATTTTTCAAATTCAGTTTTTTCAGAAAAAGACAAAAACCAATCTACTTGAGACTCTAGAAATAAATAAAGCAACCAAAACCAGAATTTCAATGCATACATGAATAGATCGACTTTGAAAATTTTAAACTTTTTAGCTCCTCACTATTTTGAAATATTTTCTTTTGACTGTATAACGTGATATTTCAATGGAACACTTACATTCTTTTGTTATTTTTTTTCTATCTCAAATTCTCAGTGATTTTTTACAATATGAAATCACAAATTTCTTTTACAATTCGACAGAGCTGTCAATCATTGAGAAAGATTTTCTTGTTCCATGGAAGCATGGGACATTCCATTCTCTTCTCTACCACGTCTACTCACGACGTTCCATGTGACCTAAAATTTTGTAATATGCTGTTTGAGTGGACCAACCATGGTATCTAACACATGTGGGCACCGCCTTAGATGCGGACCATAAGGGTCGTATTAGGACCATATAGTAAAGAGAAATATTCCCAAGTGAAAATTGAAACAAAAGATGAGCCCTTTGGAAATGGAAAAACCTACGATAAATTGAAGTTACTTTTTTCGTAATATCTAACAGAAAACAACTACTTCCCCGGCAGAAGCCACGCTGGACATTGAACTACATCTGATAGATATTGTGAAAAGAACCTAACTTGAAAGAAAAAATCTGAAAGTGAAAATTTGCATTTTCATTCAGATAGTTGATTATTTCTCATGAACAGTTTCCATTGGAGATCCATATCTATAAATGAGATAGGGGAGAATGTTATTCAGAAGTATCACTCACAGAAAATCGCTCACTTTAGTGATACGTGAATTGCATCTCTTTTGCTAGGCCTCCAATACATTTTGGTCGACAAAAATCTATTTCACTCTTCTAAGATCATCAGGGAAGTCGGAAGAATTGAAAATCATATTCTCCAGAAGCAATTTCACTCTGTAATGATGGAATTGTTGGACTATTTCTTTTGCGGTGAAACTTTGAAAATATTTTCCTGACATAAAACCTGTCATGGACATGGCATGTTGATTTTATTGAAAATATGAACCGGATGTTCATAAAGTCAGTTGTGGAATCATCTGCGTCTGGAAGACAAACTATCGTACAAGATAACCTCTCTTGGAAGGGAGCCATGTTGTAAAGAGAAACATTCTCAAGTAAAAATTGAAACAAAAGATGACCCTCTCTGGAAATGGAAAAAACCTACGATAAATTGAAGTTACTGTTTTGTAATATCTAACAGAACACAGTTACTTCCCCAGCAGAAGCCACGCTGGACATTGAACTACATCTGATAGATATTGTGAAAAGGCCCTATATAACTTGACACAAAGAATCTGAAAGTGAAAATTTGTATTTTCATTCAAATAGTTGAAATTAAAAGAAGCTATTTTGTTATATCTAACAGAAGTAGTTGTCCCCGGCAAAAGCCACGCTGGAAATTGAACTACATCTGATAGATATATAGATATATAGATATATAGATATATAGATATATAGATATATAGATATATAGATATATAGATATATATCTATATAGATATATAGATATATAGATATATAGATATATAGATATATAGATATATAGATATATAGATATATAGATATATAGATATATATATAGATATATAGATATATAGATATATAGATATATCGACTTGAAAGAAAAAATTAAACTTATTCTAAATCATTGTATAATCTGATATCTGAATTATCAAAAATATTCATTTTTTGAACCGGTATCAATCGTCAGAATAACACAAATCACAACTCCTCCCCCTTGGCTCATCAAATCTCCAAAATGTGACTTAAGCATAATCGTCTTCAAGAAAACAGAAACCAACACGGAGCTGATGATTAATCTCTTCCACCAACGGCTTGACATGCAAGAAAATCTCATACACTTATATACCGACTGTTCAAAAACAGAACAAGGGGTTGGTGTTGCCGTAGTGACACCTAACTCCACCCTCTTCTTCAAAATGCTGGACATGACAAGCACCAACACAGGAGAACTTTACGCTATCCTACAAGCATTGATTTATCTGAAAACAGATAACCACAGGGGATATTTATTACTATCGGACACACTTGGTGCGATTAACAGCATCCAACAGACATACCCTAAGAACCCTATTCTTCTCCAAATCAAAAATGAACTCCACGACATCGAGACAAACGGAAAAATGGTGAAACTTGTGTGGGTTCCTTCCCACATAGGCATACAAGGGAACGAGAAAGCAGATGCAGCCGCACGCCTGGCGATTTCAAGCCCACAATCTCACCCAATCAGACGATCAGTACCATTGGACACAAAAAATTATCTGAAAAACACTGTTCTGAATGAATGGCAGAATAAATGGAACCAAAACTTGCAGAGATCAAACAATCCGTGAAACCGTGGGGACACACCTCGAGCAATAGAGAACATCAAACTAGATTATCCCGTCTTCGAATCGGACATACAAAGTTCTCACACGAATATCTGATGCTCCGCACCGAACCACCAAAATGCGACAGCTGCCAATCATTCCTAACAGTGAAGCACGTGCTTACAGAATGCAACGTACATGCAGATTCGAGGAAAACTTTCCATCTACCAAGAGAATTCCACAACATTCTAGGAGAAAACTGCCGCACCGAAAACCTAATGTCCTATCTAGCCCACATAAACCTTTATAACATGATCTAATACCATAATATGTAGAACATTTATTATCTAGTCTGCGCTAATAACCTAAAGGGTTGATGCACTTTAATCTGTAAATAAAAAAAAAATAACACAAAACTCTCCCAGTTAGCTACTCGTGAAAGAACTGACAAATAAAGGACTATCAAGCGGAAGCTCATCCTCTCGAACTCTTCATTTAAATTTTCAGTTCGAGCACGTATTCGTTAAAAAAGTAAATTTTCCCCTGTTGATCCAGCACTTTTTCCACTGCTTCAAGCTTTTCCGGTTCAGTTACCTCTCAAGTCAATATTTTTTTTTATGTGTATTGTTTCGAAATTGAAAGAGGGCAAGTATCCGTTTTGTTTATTCATTCCCGTGGAGCTATCAGTCGAATTCTGTTGGTTTTGTGCGCTAATGAAAGATTTCTCTCTTTGTTTCCACTGAAGTGAAAGATCACTTCGAGCTCTTATATTTTTATCAGTTTCGCGTTTCACTGAATGCTGGATATAATTTTATGGTTGGTGTTCCATTCAAGTCCAGCGCCAATGAATACCTACTGATAATGATTTTAACAATTTTGATAGTTATGATAAATTTGAATAATGATTCTGAAACTCTACTGTGATATATTATTGATATCTTAATACCTAATCAATCAGGATATAATTTATTTATATGATTCTGTATTCTCTGTACATCACCTTTCAGAAAGAAATACCTACCAATGTCGACTTGGTTTTTATGTTACCACTTTTTTATATATCTCGAGCTACGAGCTCGATAAGAATATATTTTCTCTACGACTATTGTATTCTACGTTCATTACATATTAATTTTTATAATTGAAGAATAAAGGTGATTCCAAGACACCGTGGATCCTAACTCATTATTCAACGGCACTCGGCCAATCACAGGTTCAGAATTTTTAGAATCCACGGGAACTGAGAGGTTTAACAAACAAATTTCTCAAGAAGGCTTTGCTTGATTGAACTTTTGTCACAGCTTTGTATTCGCAAAGGTCAGATTGACTAATTTCTTAGTTTTAACTTTGATATGTGTGAAAAGTACCTAATATAAAAATGAATAGAGCGGATTGGGAAAGCAGTGATAGTGAGGAACATGAAAACTATCTTGCAAAAAAGGTATGCCAACTTGAACGTTCCACTCTCTCAAAACTATCTTGCAAAAAAGGTATGCCAACTTGAACGTTCCACACTCTCTCAGTTCTTGGTCAGAGTTTCTCTAGTAGGTATTTCATTCAGAAATTTTCGAGTGCCTGTTATAGCTCAGTTGGTAGAAGCGTGTACATGAAATAAATGAATAACGAAGGTAGTTATATAGGCGTGAGTTCGAATTCCCACTCTTGGAAGTTTTTTTAAAATTATTTTCAATCAAGGCATTTATTCATTCATGAATGAACACCGATTATTCATGTATAATTGTTATTCCACCCTATATTACTTCATACTATATGATGATGACATGAAGATATACAGAATTATTGATAATGAATTGGATGCAAAACGATGTCAATGTACTCAATGTTTGGTGTGGAAAATAAATTAAACCTTAATGTTGCCAAGTGCAAGGTAATGACGTACGCCAGAAGAACGAATCCTATAGAATACCTGTATACAACTTCTAATATGCATTTGATCTCTCATCTTACTCGTGTTACTCAGTTCAAAGATCTAGGAATATTGTTCGATAGTAAACTCACGTTTACTTCTCATATTGATATCATCGCATCTAATGCAACTAAGTTGTTGGGATTTCTGATGCAAAATTGCAGAGAAATAAAATCTCTAGACGCTTTAAAGGCTGTTTACAATTCTCTTGTGAGGAGTAAACTCAGTTATTGCAGTTCTGTGTGGAATCCGAATCATAAGAGATCGATCGCTACTATTGAACGTGTACAGAAGAAATTTCTCAGATATTGTTTTATGAAGAAACACGGAGTCTATCCTACTAGAGGTTACAATTACGATCTTCTCCTCAGTGAGTTTAAATTCGAGTCACTATGCAAAACCAGAAAAATTTGTGATCTCACATTCATATTCAAACCCATTCATAATCTTATTGATTCCAATACGCTACTGTCTTTCATTAATTTCAATGTACCTCGATTGATGTCTAGATCTAATTTAACCTTTCATTCGAATGTACCAAATTCTTTTCACCACTTCCACTCTCCTATCAACACAATGTGTAGACAAGCTAATAAATTATGTAATGTAGACATATTTTTCCTAAACATTAATCAATTCATACGACATCTACATGTGACATTACCTAATTAAGTATTTCATCTTTTGTGTATAAATCATGTACTTCCTGTAAATGGGTTTAACCTGCTGGATGTAAATAAATAAATAATATATACTAATTTTCATAAATAATATTTAGATTTCATTAAAACTCTGACTATCGTATATAGTCGTAGAGAAAGTATAGTCTTTTACTCGCGTATAATAGCTATTATTTTCTCGGACAATTCCGAAACTCGCCCTCGGCTCATTATTGAATTTTTATCCTCGAGAATAATAGCTATCGTTATACGCTCGTTGAAGAATACAGGGTGTTTCATAATAAATGCGCAGGACTTCAGGATGTTATAGCTCGTCCAAAAATATGAAAAAAGTTTCCAATAAACTCCCCTTTAAAATGCACCATTTTCGAGATACAGGGTGTTGAAATTTTAAATAAATTATGGAAGTCCTGCGCATTTACTATGAAACACCCTGTATACTATTTACTACGATTTATTGGGATTTTGATTTTTAACAGCGTTGAAGAAATTTTGATGTCCAAAAATATTTTGGTACATTATAACCCTGATTATGAATTGAAATTATTGATCGATGCGAATCCATATGGGGTTGGTGGTTGCTGATGGTGGATGTTACCAAAGATAGGGATCATCAAAAATCACACGCTGGTTGAAAGAGAAGGTTTGTCATTTATTTTCGCGCTATGCAATTTCCATCATATGTAGGTAACTCACACTTTTTTGCGATAATAAACCTCTATGTACTTGCAATTACTCAATAATCCGCCATTATTTTAAGGGGATGGGCTGTTATATTATCGAATTACAGATACAAATTTGAATATGTTTAATCTGAAAAAAAAAAAATATCTGTTTTTCATTACGACTGCCAATCCAAAATTATGAAAACGAAGTTAAGGAATCTGTGGATGTTAATCAGTGTGTCCCACTTAGAGTAGCCACACCATCATATTTCATTATAGTACTTAGGAATAACTTTTTTTTGTTGATAAAAAATTCGTACATCCATTTTTCACGGATAACTATGACCAATTGAAACGTGACAAAGTGGTAAAAACATATTAGGGATTTCAAAGAGAAACATTCTCAATTGAAAATTGAATCAATACATGACTCCTCTGGAAATGGAAAAACTCTACGATAAAATTGAAGTTACTTTTTTGTAATATCTAACAGAAAACAACTACTTCCCCGGCCAAAGCCACGCTGGACATTGAACTACATCTGATAGATATTGACAGACCCTATATAACTTGAGAGAAAAAATCTGAAAGTGAAAATTTGCATTTTCATTCATATAGTTGATTATTTATTAAATGTCCAGTTTCCATTGGAGATTCTTATCTATGAATGAGATAAGGGAGAATGTTATTCAGAAGTATCACTCACAGAAAATCGCTCATTCCATTGATGCGTAAATAATTGCATGTCTTTCGCTAGGCCTCCAATACATTTTGGTCGACAAAAATCTATTTCACTCTTCTAAGATCATCAGGGAGGTCGGAAGAATTGGAAAACATTCTCTTCAGAAGCAATTTCATACTGTAATTGTTGGACTATTTCTTGTGGGGTGAAACTTTGAAAATATTTCTCTGACATAAAACCTGTCATGGGTATGGCATGTTGATTTCATCGAAAATATGAAATGTTCATAAAGTCAGTTGTGGAATCATCTGCGACTGAAAGTTGGAATTTAGTCGCTGTTTTCCATCGTACAAGATAACCTCTCTTGGAAGGTATTCATGTTTTAAAGAGAAACATTCTCAATTGAAAATTAAATCCATACATGACTCCCCTGGAAATGAAAAAACCATACAATAAAATTGAAGTTACTTTTTTGTAATATCTAACAGAAAACAATTACTTCTCCGGCAAAAGCCACGCTGGGCATTGAACTACATCTGATAGATATTGAGAAAGATCCTATATAACTTGAGAGAAAAAATCTGAAAGTGAAAATTTGCATTTTCATTCAAATAGTTGATTATTTATTAATTAATTTCTTCACTTTTCACAAAATTCACAATAATATTCAATTAATACTGCCAAAAATAACCAAATACTACTTTTCCATGGCAAACTGTGACCTCTTGAATAGTGACAAATTCGGAAAAAACATGTTAAAGATATTTCATTGAGAAATTAACCCCAACTCCTGGTTTTGGAATGTCTCAGAACCCCAGAAGTCAATGCTGAATCATTGAAATACACAGGGTCATATGTAGCTGGCAACATCACCAACTCTTATTCATCCATAATTCCATTCAATTAATACTTCAGAATGTAACCATACCTCACTTTTCCATGGCTTACTATGATCAGCTGAATAGTGAAAAATTGGGGAACACATATAACTGAACTAACGTCAGAAATGGGTTCAGAATACTCTAAAACTCTTAGATCTGCAAATACCGATAGGTAGTATAAATTGATATGAATTTGAAGCTGCTGATAGGGAATAAATTAATAAGCGAAATAATTTTCAAAATAAGTCAGTTTAGTAGTTGCACTTTTTCCATATACAGATGAAACCCCATATATTTCTCAGGAATTGAGATCTGGAGATTCAGAGTGTTCCGATCCAGAATCTGATGTTAGATCAGTGATCAAAGAATCCTTTAATATGTTTTTCCCAATTTTTCACTCTTCAGTTGGTCATAGTTAGCCACTAAAAAGTGATTCTTGGTTACTTTCTACAGTAATAATGGAACATTTATGGGCATTTTGTAACAATAAAAGATATTTTATAATCAACAGAGCATTATGGATGAAGAAGAGTTGTTGATATTGCCAGCTACATATGACGCCCTGTGTATTTCAGTGATTCAGCATTAAGTTCCGGGGTTCTGGGACATTCAACATAATACAACTATACAAAATGAACCATGAAATACTCCTGAAGAAAATTACTTGTTTGGGATTCAATAATATTTTTCTAAACCTTTTGAAATCGCACTTGAAAATAATAGAACACAGTATGTCTCTTACAATGGAATCTGTTCACAAAACTATATCGCAACCAGTGGAGTCCCCCAAGGTTTCAACTTGGAACCATTGTTATTCTTGAAATTTATCAATGATCTTTGCGAGACACTAGATTGGAATAAATTAATGTTTGCAGATGATTTAAAATTATATGTTTCTGTTTCCAATTTGAATGATTGTATTATATATACTACAGGAACAAATCAACTCTTTATGTTTGAAAAATCATCTTTTCTTAAATATTTCTAAATGTAAAGTATTTACTTTCACTAGAAAATCCAATACTGTTTTTTACCCATACACAATTAATAATACAATTCTAGAACATGTTGATAATATTAGAGACTTAGGAGTTCACTTCGACAATCAGCTCACATTTAACTCTCACATAAACGAAATTACTAAATCAGCATATCGTATATATGGTTTCATCTTCAGAAATTGCAGGAACTTTAATGATATTACTGCACTCTCATCTCTCTTCTTCAGTCTAGTAAGGTCTAAACTAGAATATGGATCATTAATATGGAATCCCATTTACTTATAGTCAATCATCAACAACTATCGAGAAAGTCCAAAAAAAGTATTTAAAATTTCTATGATGGAGTTTATCCTCCAAGAGGATCTGATTATATGAATATACTACGCAGATTGGATTTCGTTTCTTTGAAAAAAAAAACGCATAAATCAAGCATCCATTATATTTCTTCAGAAGCTGTTGAATGGTGAAGTGGACTCCCCAGTACAATTATCAAAAATTGATTTTCATGTGCCGAGATTGGAGTCTAGATCAAATACCACTTTCAAGTGCAAAAGAGCTCAAACAAATATTATGTCTAAAGCACCAATTAATGTGATGTGTTCTAATGCTAATAAATTATCAAGTACATGTGATATTTTTAACTGCAGTAAGAGTGAATTAAGAAATAAATCTCGAGCACATCTATAAGCAATTTGGGAATCAATAATGGATTAATCTTATTATTTTTATATTGTATCCATGCCATATTTTGTATGTTGTAACACTGTTACTATAATTTTAATTATATTTAATTTGCTATCCTTTAAAAATTGCCTTGTAAATGGTTTCTGTTGGGCAATAAATGCTATATTATTATTATTATTCAAAAACCAAGAGTTGGAGTTGATTTTTCAATAAAAGATCCATTATTTATTTTTTTCAATTTTTCACTATTCATGTGGTCACAGTTTGCCATGGAAAAGTGGTAATTGGTAATTTTTCGCAGTATTAATTGAATATTTTTGTGAGTTTCGTGAAAAGTGAAGAAATTTTGAATATTAAGCAAATATTACTGATGAAAAAGAGTTAATCTTATTACCAGCTAAAAATGACACCCTGTATAATAAATTGATTCAAGCATTGAGATCTGGGAGTTTAAGGACATTTTGAAACAGAATTTGATGTTAATTTTGTGATGAAAACATCACTAATCTGAAAATGGATATACGAATGTTCCATCAACATAACGGTAGGTATTCCTGAGTACTATAATATAAAAAAAAAGGTTTTTCAAATTATTTCGCTTTTGAATAACAGAATTGTTTTTCCAGATACCTAATCAGTTAGTTGCATTTGTCCCATCTCAGGATAGTAGAAATGAAATCTTTTACAAGTGTAATTTTTTTTGTCCCATCTCAGGATAGTAGAAATGAAATCTTTAACAAGTGTAATTTTTTTTCTGGCTGGGTATCAATAAGGACATCAAAATTTCATGTAATAGTTGTGAAAACTGTTCGGTGAATAAAAATAGTCTTACAAAAACTACACTGAACCCCTTGAAAATAGCCAGAAGAAGTTATCTGTCGTCTTCACATAGATTATATTGGACTTTTTTTAAAGGAATTTTTTTATAATATTATATGCCTACTACCAATGGGTAAAATTTTCTCCTAATTCTATTACTTCACCTTTTACAATAACCGTCTTGCATAGTATATTTGCAAGGTATGGTTTAGCCAAGCTTATAGTTCGGACAACGGGAGAACTCTCACTAATTTTTACTAAAATTTAACATCAAAGATGTAACGACCTCCTCAATTTTTCTGCAATGGAATAACGAAACTGAAAATGCTCTCAAGAATATTAGAAACGCATCAAAACATTAATTTGGCCGAAACAAAAGAATTGATATTAATACCGCATTGAATAATTTTTCATTGGACTACCGAAATAGTAGTCATGGTACCACATGAGTTTCTCCCTCAATGTTAATGTTTGGGCGTGATTTGGATAGTAGATTCAGTAGTTTGAAGCCAGATATTGGATTAGATATACGAAATAGAATGTTGGATAAACAAAAGAAACAAGTAAAATCTTTTGGGGGGAATTGGATAGGAAATTTGGTATTGGCGAGAAGGTAATTATCAAAGATTATCGAGAAATTATATAAGTTTACTTTGCTTTAGCTATTGTAGAGAGAATTATAGGGAAATGTACCTATATTGTTAGACTTCGTTAAATTGATAAAATTTGGAAACGTCACACTAATCAAATAAGAAGAAACATAATCCAAAGTAGTTCACGAGATCATAAAGCTTCTACTGAGAATACTGAATAATCATCCAAACCTATCAATCATAAATTGCTTTTTCCTCAAGAATGAGATAGTCCTAATAATTCGTACAAATGGAAACAAACTCACCTGAAAATGGTAAACCAACAAGAAATAGAAAACCTCCAGATCGTTCGAATTATTGAAAGATTGTTTAGTTTTTTCTGGAACGGCTTTGTATTCTCTAAGTTCAGGTTATGTAGGAATTATTTTATTTTTCATTGTTGGTTGTATTAGTAGGAGAAGGTATGATAAATTGATATCTTGATATTTATTTACTCAGTATATCAATTTCAATACGATTCTGCAGTCTCTGTACATTATCAGAGACCATACTTTTTGTATTTCTGTAGACTTGGTTTTTGTGTAACATCTTTTTTATATCTCTCGGAGCTCGATAAGAATATATTTTCAAGACGAATTATTGGGATTTTGAAGAATGAATTGAAAGTTCAAATTATTTGCAAGTTTCGTTATTTTCAACCCAAAGTATCCCAGTGCGCAACAACCAATTAGTTTTCTTTTACTTCGCATACTAAGATAAAGTTCTCGAATTGAGGGCAGACTATCTTTTTAATTTAATAATTTGGTACCCGATTTGCGGACCAAAACCAAGAAGCCATCTCTTTTAAAATCCATGATTTGCTACACTTTCTGTATGATATAAATATTCTGTGTTTAATCCGTCCTAGTTAACACAAACTAAACCACTACTCTCCATAAATTATTTATAGATGTTAATATGATAATAATTAGGTAGGTAATTATCGGAAGATAATTTGCATTCGCAGTTGGTCCGCAATTGGAGGAAAAATAAAAATACATCGTGAAATATGAAAATCGTTAATTATTTTTGATCCGCATGTCATTCTTTTGAATTATTTTTCTAGCTATCAAAGAACTCGAACCATCGAACGCACTTATACCCCACCCCGCATACATTTTTGATTGCCCAAGTTATCAAATGTTCAACCCCTGTACTGATTCATAAATATGTCCCTACTACATTAAATTTTTATGTTCACTATCCAAAAGCTAAAACCAATCCAACAAGTTTATAGAAAAAACTAAAACCAGAATAATGGGAAAAAAATGCTTAATGAAATATTACATGAAAATGGAATATTCAAAACCACCAGCTATTTTTCTCGAATGATTCAAGCTGAATTTTTTTGATTGAGTCCGTCATTTATCGGCTATAATCCCTGGCTTGAAACAAATATGACATAATATGCTCGTTCATCAATAATGAAGCTTAATCGATGTATTTGACATGAAACTGATTGAAACGGTCTCATCTATTGGATTACCAACTAATATAATGAACAGTTCAATATATGCACGAATTGTGAAACAATGAGGAATTGATTTCGAAATGACTTCTTCGATAATGTTGAAAAAATTGTTACACTTTGAATATTTGCAATGGATTAGGGATACCGATTTACTTAGTGAAACTGTTCATAGATGTTCTTCAACTGCGTTGTCACATAGAATAGTATGTAGTTGCAAATAACAATTGTAACTTTTGGAAGTAGATTCTGAGACGATGTAATCCAGTTCAATTATATTTTGAAACAAGGATCTGTTGTAGCACCACCAAATTTGACACGATGTAGTTGGAACAAAGCCAAACACTTCAAAATTATTTCCCAAAATTTCAGAAGCTATAAAATTTATTTTGCTGCTATCTTGCAGAGAGTCGGGTGCAACACGTTCAACTTAACTTTTGGCTTTTATAATGGCAACGAAGCTGTCAGAGTGACAGGGTGGCTCGCGACTAACTCAAGTGGAGACGGGAGTGTGTCATACAAAATAAATTGTGATGAGATGTACGAATGTGGGCGCCAGCTATATGAAGATGCAGGCTCACCCTATAGATTATTTATACTGATTTCCATATAACACGAATAGTATTAAAAATTAAAGTTACTACACTCTGAATGATAAACAGCTTACTTTTTGAAGAAGTATAATTATTGAACTCGAAATTATAGTGAAATGACTGTACGGGTACGTTCTTACACAATACTAACTGGCTATATTAATAACTGTATATTATCAAAATCGACCTTACAATTGGTCTAAAGGTGCAGTTCAATGACCAAATATGTTTTCAAACATTAACCAACCTCTTAGGTGAGGTTATACAAGCACTAGTAAATAGACAAGGTTAAATGTATCCAATATCACACACAAAATATATCTACCGCTGTAGGGTAGGAGAAAAGAATATGTCTTATACAATCCGCAATAGTATGGTGCACCTTACCTTGTACCGTTTTCACATTAGCATTAGGTAAAAGAAAAAGAAAAAGGATATCAGTAGCTTACTTAGTGCTATTATCTGGTACTTGGAGTGCAACGTCGGGTCAACTAGACTGGTACCACCAAGCTGATCTTAACTGCAATGCTGCTTCTTCGACAGTCACGCTACCAACGGCTACAGTAGGTGGAAGATGGTCACAAGGAAGACATACCATACATCAAAGGAGTCATGAAACTTCCTCCAGAAAGGAAAGAATTACAGTGGTAGGGACAGAACTATAGTGCCCTATAGATAAACCCTGAAATACAACAAGAACTTGACATTTTGTTCAGCAACTTGGATGACCTAGTGAATACCTCTGTCCAGATCAGGCCTAGGTGCTCCCATAGTGGAAGATGCTTTCGGTAGGCTCTTTCAGATGTCAGATGAAAATATCCTTGTCAAAAGGTTAACAGCGGCACATAGGGTCAAGTACCCAGAAGGCCTAACGAATCAGATCCTAAAATACATGAAGAATAGCCAAATGGTAGAAGAATACCATGTGCGAGACTTACCAGAAATAATTGGTTTATATAATCCCCCGAGAGGTAAGGTTTAGAAATATGCATACAAAGCAATTCGATCGATTAAACGAAAACTGAAACCTTTTGGCACTTGCAAGATATAATCCCTTTACGGATGATTCAAATGGATATAAAATTCTCACAACTTATTCCCCAATCATGTCAAAAGTGAAAAGCCCAGCACACTGGTGACAGACGACAGTCAAATCCATTTTTTTTCTTCTCCAACTTTAGGTCAAAATGTCAAATCTGTGTGCATTATTGCCAAGTACACTTCTCGAAGAGTATTACACTAGAAATATATTATGTAGCCCTATCTTCAAATGAAACACGCCTGAGTAATACTGCATGGCACGCCTCTTCAGTTATGAAACCAACAAAAGTCACTCCGTGCTACTCCAACTGAATGCAGAAGAAACAACAACCACAAGTCTATGGCGTACTCCGCTTAGTGCGCACACCCCAGACGTGGAATGAAAAGCGTTAACAGAGTTTCAAACGTAAACAACTAAATCACGAATGACAATTAATAACCTAGGGATAACTTGAAATATGACGTTACCAAAACATGATGATTTAAATGTGAAATGGATATACCTGGTAGTATTATGCAATGGGGCCTACTTCCGTATTCAATTAAGAAATAGTTGGATGGATTACCAGTGAATACACTCTCGAAGAAGCAACATTTTGATAGCAATATAGGATTGTTAGTGTTTAAACATTATGAAATAAATGCAGAAGGCAAATAGTGGTAAAATGCATGTAGAATATGATTAAAAATTTCGATATACCCTGAATAATAAAAAAAAAGTTACACGGGTATATCAATACATGGTTTCAACAGAGTGGAAGATCAATTCCATATGAGAATGACAGTCAGTAATCCCCTACGAAATGCGTGCTAATTTGCTGAGAGTAGACTTGGTGTTCATTCAATTATGTCCAGCCTTGATGGTGGCATCACTTCATTATGATTTTGGTTCTGTGGAAGAACTTCTTGTTGATTTGGTTCTTCTGCGATGTCTTCTTCTTGAATAACTGTTGTGCACTTTATGCACGCCAATATCATGATCGCTGAAGATTTTTCTGTTCGAAGGCACTAGTCCAGTTTTTATAAATCCATTGCACGATGTTACAATAGTTTAAGCTCTATTGTAGGCTTTGCAAGAAATACTAGCAATTGCGTTTTGGGACACAGTACTGAATTGGTTCTCTCGAAGCCAGTTTTCCATCTCCTGGACATAAAAGGTTTTCAACGGAGACAAAAATCAAACATTCAAATGCTGAATATTATTGTTTGAATGAGACGGAAGACATGATTTTATTTTGCGGAATCTACCAGTGCAATGTTTCTTGTGTAGAAGTAGTGTCCATTTAACACAAGTAGTGGGTTTTGTAAACCTGATGAAATGACTTAACTGCCTCGTGAAAATATCGGATTGAACCCAACTTAGCCACTGCCCCAGCTGAAGCTTCAAGTATTAGCTCCGCCACCGTATTTTTGCAGGGAAAAATTGATGATGGTGGTGCATAAACTCCTGCAGCATTCATACAGGTTACAACGGTTATTAGTTTACCTCTTCATTCGGAGGTCGAAGAGGAAACCTGTTTTTTTCCTTTCAGTGATAAAACCCTAATATGCTTATGTTGAACTATAGTAATACCCGTTTCTTCAACCTTGAAGACCATCTGGGAAGGATCTTGAAGCTTGTTATATTCTGGCTAAGGGATTAAAAAACGCCAAGAGTTTTTCTGTACTGAAGGATTTCATACGAGCCGCAGACATGCCTTGGGGTGTTCTCATCGAAAGTTGTGTCTCTTCAATAATAATCTTAAACATTTTTTCCCAGCTGATTTGAATGGATGCGGTATCTTATCTCTAAATGCAAGCTGGAATGCCATTCGTTCAATTTCGCCCCTCCTCAGACCATAAAAGCTTTGATCCAAGCTAATGCAAATTTTACATGTTCCTTTTCTAGATCGGCAGAAAAAATTGGTCTCCGATCTATCGATAGTTTGACAAGCTCTTCTGGACTTTTATTTGACTTTGTATATCTTTCCACAGTACCTTTAGAGTACATCAAAAACTGTTGAGGCCTTAAGATATCCCTTTTCCATATTACGTACTGCACTTTTGGCATCTGTAATAAAGAATAAAAAAGTATGTGGCTATCTAATTTGAGCTAGTCTGGATTACAGGACCCATTCCGTATCTCAAATTAGGAATTTTCCGTAAAAAAAATCACAACAGTATTTTTGAGTTGATTAAGAGAATGGTGCAAAATTTCAATGTAAGCAACTCCTGAAGTAACTACTAGGACACACAATAGTTATTTGTATGCTAAGGCCGCGAAACCTTTTAAACGTACCGAAAGAACAGTTATCGCCGAGGCCGCTTGCGGCCGAGGCAAGATAATCTTGAGGTCGTTAAAAAGTTTCGCGGCCATGGCATACACACTATTTTTCGTGCAATCGTTAAAAGTATTAAAATAGATAGTTGTAAATAAATATATTATTGCTCTAAAATCAACAGCAGTTCAATTTATTTAACAATATCACCGTCTGCTATGGAAATGATATGTTTCAATATATACAAAATATTTTGACAGTTCTTGTCAAAACGCAAAATGTTTGATACTGATAGCGATATTTCAGTACCTTCCACTTCTCCTGAACTCAAAAGCGTTGTAAATTCGGCGCTTTCCGTTTTAATACCCGAAAAATCTAAACGGCAGTACGAAAAATGTTACGGCGAGTTTAAAGATTGGTGTGACAAACAGAAAGTTAAGACGATGTCTGAAAACATTTTTGAAAGTGACGTTTGGTTTCGCGGCCGTTGCTATGGGTAACGGCCGCGAAATTAAATTTCGCGGACTGTGCTGAGAACGCGAAATACTGACTTCGCGTGCGATTGCACGAAAAATATTTTATTTTACCTCACCTTGGCTGTAAATGCCTGTTAATTCACACTGAAAAAACTGAATCTGTCAAATCACACCAAACACGTGTTTGTACATATACTTCATAACAAGGACCTATTTCAAATTTAACACCTATCTTAAATTTGGGTCTCTTTCCACATCCTTCAAAAATACTGTTCATCTTCCCTTCATAACTCTGCCAGTGGATAATATAGAACATCTTGTCTTAGGTCAAAAAATATACCCCGCACGATCCAGCACTAAAACTGAGTCTACGCCTCTGTCGCCATTCTGGAAAATGTAATGAAGAACACTACGGGCTTATCAGATTAAACGACGGTATATGACCTATTTCATAACCATAGTAATATATTTTATAGTAGCACTTCGGTGTATAATTCATTGCTCGGCGAGGAAGATACCTAGGTGGATGTATAGAAGAATAAAGTCGAGAGAGAGACTTTAATTTCCTATCCATAAATATGAAGCATTAGTGAACGCGCCACTTTGCATGCATATTGGAGATTCCTTGCACCTTAATATAAATAGATATTACCGCACTCGCTCCTGTTCTTGTCCCATCCAAACTGTGATTAGACTTTATGGGCGACGATGGAAAATGTTCCCCTATCAGGCGAAACTGGCTCGAACGGTTAAATATCAGTACGTAGGTAAGTGGTAGGTGGCTTTCAACCTAACACTAATAGATCACTGTCACTGACGCAAGCTGTCACTTGTCAAACATGCTATGGGAGGTCAAACAAAGCTATACGTATATCTTATTTGTATTTCAAGCGAAAAACTATTCCCTACAAATCAGTTCTTGGCACTTTGGTGATTATTAATTCATTGTGTGGAAAAAGTATGGAATATGGGTAAAACTCCGATTTTGACGAAATTTTCACAGATCACTTAAAACATGATAAAAATGAAATATCCGTTGAAATTTTTCGACGGAAAGACCATTTTACAATTTTTTTAATTAAAATTATTGCCGGTACCATCATTCAAAACACAAACACAATCCGTTGAAAGGAGTATTCGAAATGTATCATTTCGGTTGAAACGCACTGTGATTCAAAAATACTTCCATCAACATAGTTTCAGCAATTTATGATTGAAAATAACTCCGAGCAATAAAAGATATAGAGGTGCCATTTCTAAATAAACAACACACTTTGTTATGAAAGCTGTATATCACTATCCTTTGTGATAGTTTGACAATGAGGGGTAACCTCCGAGTTCGGTGGGGGAGATTTGTTATTGTTGTGATATTTGGATGTAAGAATAGAACCAGTGGCGGCGTGCTGATAATTTTTTTTTCATGTTATATTTTTATCTCTAGACGACAACATGCCTGGATGGAAAGCACGTTTGTTGTCAAGATGTGTACTGTATTGTGCGAAAATTGGATTCTTGCTGACAAAACATACAATAAGGTCATAAATACTGAAAAAATAAGTGAAAGTGCTGAAATAAAGAAGTAAATATATTCAAATTGCTGGATCACATCAGTAAACTGTACACTATACACTAAATATATGATATACATGCATTATAATACACATAAGAATTCACACATAAACTATAATACACATAACATTCAAATTTATGTTAAAAGTGTATCATTGAAATACTCATCCAAAGTGTAGTAAAAGCCTCGATAGTCCTTTAACTTTTTTTCTTAAATTTTTTTCTGAATTTAGATTATTGGTATCCTGGGGCAGATAATCAAAACGTGTTTTAGAGTTGTCAAAAAGTGATGTCTCTACTCATGTAGAGTTATGCTCAGGAAGCGATCGATATTACAAGTCTGCCTGGTAGGCAAACGAAAATTTCTCATGTAGCTATTATTTTACTTCTGTTTCTTAAACAACAAACAGGTGAGAGTCAATAAAGTTAAATAGCGGTATCTCTGAAGACATCTTTGCAGACATACCAAACAACAGCTCTATTTTGAAGTAGTCTTGATTTGCTCACAGGATGGAGCGATGACCTGCTTATTGTAACTCGTCTGTCCACCTTGAAACAAATTAAAATTTTGGATTGCATACTTCTATTCTTTTTCTGGAGTAGTCTATTTTTTTGTATCTGACGGATTATAGTTCTCGTTGCTACTTTTAAACACTTTCTTCTGGTATCATCTGTGTCCATATCATCGGTTTCTCAATCACGAATTCCTCTAAAATGGCATACGTTTCAAACACATATAACTGCCAAGTTATTATAATGTTATACTTGCAGAACAGAGAAGTAAATTCCATATCCAACATATTCAAAGTAAAAAAATATCACTGAACTACCTTTCGTCGTTGATACTGTAATACGACCTATGTCCAGAAACATTCATTTCACAGAAGACTGTAGATAATAACTATTAATGACCATAGCAGTCGATGCCAAAACACCAAAGAAAAAAAATAACTACCACATGAAAATTTCAACCGCTCATTGTTTTGGAATTCAAAGTATAAAATAATCGCGCGTAGAAATTTTTATGTAGTACCTGTTTTATCATTTTACAGTCTCCTGTGGAATAAATGTTTCGTGACAGCTCGTATTGCAGTATCAACGACGCTATGTTTTAAGTACTCGAAACACATTCCAACAAGACAGAAGAGTTGAGTTTGCTTATTTACTTTTTAGTGTACCTACACTGCAACAAGTTTTTTCCTAATTATTGATAGGTAATCGTTTTTAAGGTCGACTTAAATAGTAATAATGCTTTTTACAGCTATTTCCACAAATAGTGTATTTTTGTCTCAAAATTGGGATTATGCCTTGATTACCATGCTGCGACGCTCATGGTTTGATTTGACAAGACCATAAATAAGTCGTAAATGGACGTAAACAAACATGATCGCCAAATTAAGAGTGAATATAACATGGAATTTCAACCTGGTCCCCGAGTGCAAACGGATATATCCGACAATGCCCATTTTTAACTTGATTCGGGCTGAGATGTTTGTAAACAACGTCGGGTATGTTGCTTCCAAGAAAGAGATAGAAAAGCCCTCTCTATATCTTTTAGTGCTCGGAGGAAAATAATACTCGAGAATTCAAAATAAACTGAAAACTTGGTCACTATTCAACAGAAATTTAAAGCAATAATTTTGAATGGCAAATGACAGCATTTCAATAACGGCGAAACAAATTTTGCGCCGTTGCCAATGTAAATTCAGAAATTAAATTTACATATTAAGTCTCGTTCATATCCCCGCGGATTTCTCAATTTTTCTGCGAATAAAATGGCTGCCGGCATGATTGTTTCCAAATGAATGCAGGATGGCAGAATTGAAATATCGTGATAGATCACAAAAATTACTTTTCATTTGTACGCAAACCATGCGCAAACGTATTAATTTACACATATTAACATAAAATGTGGAATAACAGCAAACGCAGGGAGAAATTCAGTGTTTGCTTTCTTAAAATTAAGACCACCAGAGTGGTTTTTTCTTTCAAAGCAAAAATTGGTCATATATCCACTATCTATACCAAAAAAATATTCTTTGTGCACTCAATACAAAATATATATTTATTTCAATCTAGTCATCTTTCACAACGAAATGACATTTTTATAACAAAAAGTAGTTAGTTTCAATGTCTGTTATTGAATCGACAATGAATTTAATTAGTTTGAATCGGATTTGCGAAAATAAAGAAGATTTGCTTGTTAACTTGAGAACACGGGGACTAATACCTAAAGAAGGGGAGTACATGTGCCCAAAATGCGGTGGTGCTTTTACACTACGAGAAGATATTTCCAGGTAATTTCATTTGATCGTTTTCGTGCTAGCAGTATTGTTGTAATCTCTTGTGTTGTGAATTTCATGCCATGTTATGAATTGACATAGATACAAATATACACAAAAAATGATAAATTATTGTTAGTTTCGATCATTGAAAATTCTGTGACACCATAAAAAAGGGAACTATGAAAAATTCAAAAGGGTACAATGCGACGTTGTCAGTTTTCTTTAAATTTTTGCATACCGAGTGACTATAAGATATTTTAGTGAATAGTTTTCACAAGTATCGGTGCCCTTAGAATTGGTAAATTTTATCATAATTATTGAAAAAATAAAGTTGACAATTCGCGTATTTCTAGCACTACTGCGTCCGTTCTTTTAATTAATATGTATTCTCATCTATGTCTTATTGCTTGGGAAAGATCAACAACCCAAAATGAGCGAGCGCGCTCCTTTCCTGTATGTTAATTTTTTCAATGTTATATTAATTCGTGTATCCCTTATTTTCTGGTGAAGATCTATAGAAAAAAACACGCGAGCGTAGCGAGCGCGCTCTGCCGATATTTCGACAAATGTCGGCCGAGCGCGCGCATTCATACTCCTATTATGTACATTTTTTCAATTTTATATAAAAGGTTCATCCACTATGTTTTGGTGATGATTTATAGAGAAAAATACGCGAGCGAAGCGAGCGCGCTCGGCCGACATTTCGCAATTTCACGCGCGAGCTGAATTGCGAAATGTTGGCCGAGCGCGCGCCTTTCTACTGCTATTATTTTCATTTTTTCAACGTTACATGAAATCGTTTATCCCTTATTCTATGGTGAAGATCTATAGAAAAAAATACGCGAGCGTGCGCCTTTCACTCCTATTATGTCCATTTCTTCATCTTTGGTGATGATCTATAGATGGATACGTTTGCGCATAGTTTGCGCACAAACAAAAAATAATTTCTGTGATCTATAACGATATTTCAATTCTATGCCAGTCTGCATTCATTTGGAAATATTTTGAGTACCAACGTTTAATTTAACGGGTAATTGTTATACCCTATAATTTTTGATGACTCTTTCTCTATATTCCTTGTGAAAACTTGTTTATATCCTCGCGAATTTTGCAATTTTTCTGGGAATAAAATGGTTGCCAGTCATGCCGGACCAATCGTTGATGCAGAATCATATCGGCAGCCATTTTATTCGCAGAAAAATTGCGAAATGCGCGGGGGTATGAACGAGACTTAATACGTAAATTGAAATTCTGAATTCACACTGGCAACGGCGCAAAATGATTGCTTCAAATGCCTGTTGAATAATGACCAAGTTTATACTTTATTTTTATTTCTCGAGTATTTTTTTCATTCATAAATTGCCGAAACTATGTAGATAGAAGTATTTTTGAATCAACACAGTGCGTTTCAACCAAAAAGGTACATTTTGAATACTCCTTCCAACGGATTGTGTTTGTGTTTTGAATAATGGTACCAGCATATATTTTATTTAAAAAAAAAAGTGAAAATGGTCTTTCCGCGGAAAAATTTCAACGGATATTTCATTTTTATCATGTTTTAAGTGATCTGTGAAAATTTCGTCAAATTCGGAGTTTTACACACATTCCATACCTTTACCCATTGTGTACAGACTAACGTACGAGCGTAAATAAGGCTGTAGAGGTATTGTGAACAAGGATTTTCCTATTTCAAAATCAGTTGTCATGATGATATCACACATAAATGGCATTCTCTTTTAAATTAAATGAAGATTTGTGCTGTTGTGGGTTGTAGTAGCCAACCTAATCGAGACCAGCATGGTAAATTTTTTAATTTTCTACTATGCAAACCAGGCAGATAGGCAGAAGTTGTTAGAGTACAGACGTGTCAGTTAGATAGCAGCTCTTCAAAGAATTTGTTTGTATGGAGTTGCAGTTAACATTGAAGTCAACATTGAAGAATGTTATCGAAAACAGAAAGTTTTTTCCAACTCCTCTTTTTATGTCGGTACACGAAACCAATCAATATTATTTTAAAACCCATTAGCATCCAGCGATCTATTTATAGATCAACACAAGAAACACGTGGTAAAAACAAGTTGAGACGTCTAGGGTGTTCACCCCTACCATATTTCATTGCTCATGGGTCAGAGGAATGCAAACTTACTGTTAGTAGCGATTTGTTGACGTGACAGAGTACATCGCTTGCTTTTGAATTTGTTGAATCTCACGGTGCGTGCACTGAAAGACGTTTTTTGTATGTCACATGATAATAGATTCAAGCAGGTAAGCCATATTTTCATTTTTATTGTAAAACTAGTATATGCACCAAATTATAAGTGTGGTTGATTTCGATTATTCATAGCTATTTTGTTTTTGTTGAAAAAAAAACTGCAGTCTATCGCTGGGCAGTTGTATTGAAATTTTTTTTAAATATTTTTCCAGCATGAGTAGAAGAGACGTTTTCAAAAATCTGGAAGATGCAGTAGAGTACTTGTATTCTGAGCAGATAGAAGCGGACTTGATAGCTTTGCCACCAGAAGTAGATGAACTAATAGATGAGGAGCTACTTGACGAAGAGAATACTGGGTTGCCAGTAGATATTCCTGGATTCGTTGAGCTTCAAGCACAAGATTCAGATGAAAGTAGTGAGGAAGATAATGTGCCATTAGCACGTCTAGAATCTGCACTGAAAATACCTAAAAAGGTAACTCCTAAGAAACTGATTGCAAAGTGGTCCAAAATAGATCCAAATTATAAACCATTTGAACCGGAACATGAATATCTAGAAAAAGATGAAAATTTGAAAACTTCCTTACGCCATAAGACTGTTGTGGATATGTTCGAACAATTATTTGATGATGGTGTTTATGACATGATTGTGGAAGAAACTATGAGATATACTGCACAAAAAAATAAACATGGTTTCCTTATTACAAAAGATGAGATCAGAATTTTTATTGGATTTCTCATATTCAGCGGCTACCACACGTTACCATCTGAGCGCGATTATTGGTCAGACGATGACGATTTGGGACTACCCATCGTCAAAAATGCTATGAGCAGAAATGCCTATCTTGAAATAAAGTATGTTATACATTTTCAGGATAATACCAAAGCTGATGAAAATAAGACCGATAAATCCTTCAAACTCAGACCATTGTTCGATAAAATGAAAGAAAACTTTCAAAAATTTGGTATTTTCCAGGAAAACCTTTCCATAGATGAGATGATTGTAAGATATTATGGCCACCACTCACTAAAACAGTTCATGAAAGGTAAGCCAATTCGGTTCGGTTACAAACTGTGGGCACTTTGTGGTGAAGATGGATATTGCTATTCCTTTTCTCTTTATGCTGGTAAGAAAACCGAAGCACAATCAGAACCTCTCGGTACTAGAGTAGTTTTGAAATTGCTAACTATCGTGGAAAATCCGAAGAGTTATTGCTTATATGTTGACAATTTTTTTAGTAGTCATGCTCTATTTCATAAACTCAAAGAAATGGATATCCGTGCGACTGGTACTATTAGAGAAAACAGAACTGCAAAGTGTCCGGTGCAACCAACCAAGGAACTACAAAAGCTGCCTCGTGGATCGTTCGTGAAAAGATGGAACAGAGAACAAAAGTCACAAGTGCAGGTTGCTCAGCCAAGGGTAATACACAATTATAATAAATATATGGGGGGAGTGGATCATCACGACTGGCTCTTGGAAAAGCAATAGCTATAAGAGGCAAGAAATGGTACTGGTGTCTATTCAAAAGATGTATTGATATGGCTGTTGTTAACTCTTTTTTACTATATAGAAGGGTTAATGGACAAAAGTCGATTTCAATTAAAGATTTTAGGAGACAGATTGCAGTTACCTATTTAAAAATCGGTCATGGAAGAAGTGTTTTGAATGGAAGGTCACTCAGCGTCCCATGTTCATCGAGAGCAAATGATTTGGACAGTGTTAGACTAGATGAAAAAGGGCATTTTCTTGAAAATAGATCAAATCAACGTCGATGTCAGTTTCCAATGTGCAAAAGTCGACCTCTTACCTTTTGCAAAAAATGTGATATCACTTTATGTGTTACTTGTTTCAGTAAACTTCATCGCAAAAACTAGAACCTATGTAGATTTTTTCTGAATAAAACTTTATTTCATTTACTGTAGATGTATCATTCCAATACCCAGCGATCTATTTATAGATCAGCATTTTTTACAAAAACCAAAGAAAAAAAAAATTGTAAACATTTTTAAGGGGTCATTTACACTAGTTAAAATGGAAAATTTTATTCAAAACACAGTTTTTTAGACAAAAAAATATTTGGGCGTTAATGGGTTAATTTACTGATAAACACCGCATTTTTTACAGTTGTAGAATTGACATATTTTATATAAACATTATAATAACAAAATCAAGTATTGTACGTATATTATAAGTGATGAAGTCATTGATATAAGAAGTTGAATGATGAATTGATGGTTAATGTAATATTTATGATTAGCCTTGAACAAGACGTTAAATGAACGTCGGAAATTCTCTGAATATCAGAGACCACTTTTCCTTGTTTTCTCTTTCCCATCAGTCAGCAGTTATATTGAAGGACGTGAAACCTATATGATATTTATTAACATTCGATTTTTGTTGCTCAGGTATACCTATCGTTAATAACTGAACGCTACTCATCGCATTGTCACTATCACAAACACTTAGGTATGGTGACCACTCGACTAGTGAAAAATTGGGAAAAATATATTGACCCCAACTCCTGGTTTTGGAATGTCCCAGAACCACAGAACTCAATACTGAATCATTGAGATATACAGGATATTATGTAACTGCCACTGGTAATATCACCAAATCAAATCAAATTTTATTGAGCCCGTTTCCTATTCAAAAAAACAGATTGGACGGGTCATAAAAACCTCTTGGATAAAGATGTAAGGGGTATATAAAAGATTTAACAGAGTATAAAGACAATACTGAACATAGGCAAGAATTAAATATGTAAACGAATTATGCGTCGCTGAGCGAGGTAAGTTTAAATAATAGAGTAAGACTGGGTCCGGAATGAAACCAACCTATGTAGGGCAAATGAACGTTGGTTCACCGATGGTTCCAAAACTCAGGAAGGCGTCGGAGCCGGAATATATGGGATGAACCCAGTAGTGAAACGCTCGTTCAGTATGGGCAAACTAGCTACGATATTTCAGGCAGAGGTATATGCCATTGAAATGTGTGCCAGGGAGCTGGAAAATCGGCTCCACACACGAAAAACAATAAAAATATTTTCAGATAGTCAAGCAGCACTTAAAGCGCTTGAATCCAACTGCTTTAAATCTAGGGCAGTATGGAACTGCAGAGACACCTTAAACCGACTGGCGCAACGCAACAACGTTACCCTAGTCTGGATACCAGGTCACACAGGCCTAGAAGGAAACGAAATAGCGGACGCCCTAGCAAGAGGGGGGGGGCGAAACAACGTTCACTGGACCAGAACCGGTAATCGGTTTAGCATATAGCACTGCCAAGAATGTCATAACAGCTTGGGCAGACAATAAAAGACTCGAGTACTGGCGTAGTCTACCGGGCCTAGCCCATTCCAAAGCATTTATTGCTTGTACAAGGAAAAACAGGACTCTGACAAACTGCTAGAACTCAGCAGAGCGCATCTCAGAGTTATAGTAGGTTTGCTTACTGGCCACTGCAAACTCAAATACCACATGCATAAAATCGGACTTGCACAAGATGCAGAGTGCCGGCTATGCATGGAGGATGATGAAACGGCTGAACACATTCTGTGTACATGCCCTG
This sequence comes from Chrysolina oricalcia, assembly GCA_944452925.2. NCBI lineage: Eukaryota > Metazoa > Arthropoda > Insecta > Coleoptera > Chrysomelidae > Chrysolina > Chrysolina oricalcia. The sequence continues at coordinate 19,753,785 of OX101818.2, forward strand.
CAGCGGCCAGAACCAGATTCTCAATATTTGGCGATACGACAGTAAGGCCAGAAAACCTGGTAAATTGTTCTCCCAATGCATTCCTCAATTTCGTCAAGAGATTGGATATACTGGGAGAAATATAACCATAGGGTGAGCCACAATAGGCCATTGGCCGCAGTGGAGGGCCTGATACGGGCCCACTCACGTTCAAAACCTAACCTAACCTAACCTAAGTACGCAATGATAGCTAATGGACGTTGATATAACTTTCGAACTCTTCTACAGAGTAAAAGCATTCTTTTATAAGAAGTTTTTTAATTTGGCATTTAAAAACCTCTACACATTTCGAGCTCTTCAAAAAATAAGGAAGTTTGTTGAAGAGGTAACTATCTGCAGAGATCGGTGATTTTTTTGGAAGGAGTGTTTTGCTATGTTTATTAATATATTATTTTTATTTCTGGTATTATGGTCGTGAGTATCACAATGTTTGATAAAATTATTTTTGTTGATATAAATGTATGACATCAGTTTCATTATGTATCTGGATGGTGCCGTGAGAATACTATAATTTCTAAAAGTATCTTTGCAGGAAGCTCTGTAGGATAGTCCGTAAATACGCCGAATGATTCGTTTTTGCAAAATAAACATACGTTTCATGTCAGAGGCTTTGCCCCATACAACAATACTGTATGATATAGCTGAATATGCAAAGGCATAGTATACAGTATACCTCTTATTGGGTAGTTGTTTTATAATTTCAGTGATTTCATTTTCACTAACAAAAACAAAAAAAATGTATCACGCGTAGCCCGCCCTGTAGTGCAATTAATCGATGGTTCTGAACCAAAGTGGTCAGTAATTTTCTTATTGATTATGTTTGACACATAGTTTCCGAAGGTTGCGGCCATGTCTTCTGGTTGAGTTAATGTTTCACCGTTGTGACAAATTTCCCTGATTTTACTAGTATTTCGCTTACCTTTGGTCGAGTTAATTGTATTCCATACTGTCTTGGTTTTGTTATTGGATTCATCAAAAATTTTGCTGTAATGTTCCTTTTTTTCTTTCGTTATCTGCTTATCAACTTCTTTTCTTAACTGTTTGAAACGTTCTTTTATATTTTCATCGGGTACTCTCTTACGTAGCCTCGATGTCTCTGAGTTCTTTCCTTTTTACGAGCAGTTGGTGAGAAAAAGTTACTTTGATATTTATTAGAGTGTTTTTTTTTTTGGAAGTTTGACATTTTTTAATGAATGAACAATTGAAACTCCATATGATATTTTCCAGAAAATTATCAAAAACTACATCAATGTCTTGTTCATAGTCGGTGTCAAAATCAGTTCGGGAGAGAAGATACAAGAACTCGTCTATGGAGTTCTTAGTGATATTTCTAACTTCCAACTCTTATTGATCCATAATGCTTGAGATGATTTCGAAAATGTCTTATATTGTGACAAAGAGAACATAATTATTCCAATACTGCAGAATATAAACAAGCATCACTTTTCCATGGCTTACTATGATCAGCTGACATTCCAAACCAGGAGATGCGGTTAATTTTTCAATAAAAGAACCTTAACATATTTTCTTCTCAATTTTCCACTATTCAAGTGGCCACAGTTTGCCATGAAAAAGTAGTATTTGGTTAATTTTCGCAATATTAAATGAAAAAATTTGTGAATTTTGTAAAAAGTGGAGAAATTTTGGAAATTAAGCAAATATTACTTATGGAAAAGACAAAATCACTTTGCCAGCTACAAATGACACCCTGAATAATGAATTGATTCAAGCATTGGCATCTAGGTGTTTGAGAGTATTTTGAAACAGACTTTTATGTTAATTTTGTGATTACAAAATTCCTTAAATGTTTTCACTACTTTTGCCCTTTTTCAATTGGCCATATTCAGCAGTGGAAAATGGATAAACAAATGTTTCATCAACATGAGTACTATTATATGAAAAAAAAAAATTATAATTATTTTATTATCAATTAATATGATGTGGCTGCTCAAAGTGGAACACACTGTATGAACATGGTATTCATAGTTTTTCAAAATATTCCAAATGGTTCTATTATTCATATTAATTTGAGCAGCAATGTGCCTGCTCGTACAAGGTTTAGTGGCTTTAACAGCGGCACACTCATTTCTCTATTTTGACGTTCTTCATTCATTGACTTCACTCGTAGTCCATCAAAATTTTGACACTTATAGCAATTCTGGTGGACGTGACGGAATGGACCTTTCCACGACATATGAGAGAACACTTTTATTAGAAAATGTATGCGCTATATCACTCGGGAATTTTTATTTATTTTTTCTGACCGCTTGTTTCTCTATAATCAGAAGAAAAGTGGTTTCGTGACGTCAAGTTCATCAAAACTAGACTTGGCAACGTTGTAAAAGTTGTGCACAGTGGAATTTCAAATTCTCATTTGAATATAATGTGTCGTATGACAGTTGTCATTTGATACCAGGTGGGTATTTTGTCTGTTTCACGGAGCATCAAAAAGATCGTTTGTCTCTGTTCAACTCGTTTGCCTACTTTAATATTTAATACAAGTAGAGCAGTTCCATTAAATATGTACGCTGCAAACGAACAGGCCCTACTTGATTTCTTTTTTTTACTTTAATGCGGTTTTCAAAGTTTTGGAATGTTGTTTGGGCTCTAATTTTTTTTCCTAATTTCTGTATCTGTATCCCTGAAATAACTGTGAACATGAGTGTGAATTATTAAAAAATGTGGCTTTACTCATTGTTGCATAACACCATCCATTTAATACACAAATAAATTCACACCAGATCGGTCATAATAACACCTCGCTACAGTATTAATGAAATGTATCAGGTAAATGTCGAATGTAAAAAAAACAAACATTAACCTCAAATCTCGAGATCACTTTTGTTGCATGAGAACTGTCATAATGATTTGCGGTATTGTCAATTCTCGTTTTTCATCGAAAGGATGGTCCGTTCAGGAAATCTGAAAGTTACAAATACAATAAAAAGTAGCTAATATGTGGATTTTTTCTATGAGTTGATCAATTCGCGAAGTTTCAATAATTTCTCACTGGCTTATACCAAGCTAGAATCTATATTTTGGATGAGAACGGTATTGAATGTTTCGGAACATGGATTATGGTGGGGGTTGTTTCCTATGAACGTGACGTCAGCGGCACACTTCCAAATGAGATATTCTTTCAAAGTGATAAAAATATAGTGAAACTCTTTGTTAAATGGACGTTTCAGACTAGAATCTATCGATTTAAAAGAGTTTTGCAATTTATTTTTCATAAATGTAAAGGTCCATTGGCATGTTTTCAAATGCAACATTTAACAAATTTATTGTATCTTCTATCGAGTGACCCCCAAAATACCACTTTGAAATAATTTTTTCTTCCTTTGTGAACGTGAGCATTTTAAAATTCGCAAGAACGTCTGTTATTTCCAATCGTTATATGGGCTTACTTATGGTACGATGTATGACTGCGATTGACAGACTCAAACTGTTTGCAGGAAGGGGAACAGTGGTCCAGTTGAATACTTGAATCTCCATCGCGTGTATTTGTTATATTTTGTACTGGTCGACTCACTTCATGACCTATCAACCAAATGCATTGGAAATGCTGTATACTGATGATATTTTTCTGTATCTGTATGATGATGCAAACGTAACGTGTACCCCTGTTAACATTGCGTCTATTCCTCTGAAAATCGATTCGCCAGACAACTACTGACTGATTGTGAGTGTTCGGAATCGTTGGCCCGATTTCCCAAAGTTTTCCAGGATTATGTCTCTAGTTGATGTAATAGTTAGTGCAACATTTGGGGGCCGGAATCATAAATAGCGGTACCAGCCTGCGACGCTGAATAACGAGCAAAACGAAGCGAACCAAAGACGCATGGAGGTTTGAATCGCATTAAAACAGTGTGACGCCACCACTTCATATAGCCACACGACTATGAAGCGGAAGTTCGCCATACGTGAATTTGGGAATGAAAATAGTCCTGGGCATAAGAATCAGTTTGGAAACGAGACGTCACAGCTAGTGAATGGATAAATTTATTCATTGCCTTGAATTGGAATTCACTACATACCTCAAAGTGAACATACATAAAATGAGGTACTTAAGTAGCACCTCATATTGGGTAAATCTTGATTTGAAATTGAACCAATATAGATATATTGGTAATGTAGAAATAGTATTGTTCCAATATGGGTGAAAATTGGAAAACAGTATATTCTTCAACGAGCGTATAATGATAGTTATTATTCTTGATGATAAAAATGATCTGAGAAAATAATAGCTATTATACGCGAGTAGAAGACTATGCTTTCTCTACGACTATACGATAGTCAGAGTTTTAATGAAACATTATTATTATTTATGAAAATAAGTATATATTATAAAGTAATATAGGGTAGAATAACAATTATACATGAGTGATCGGTGTTCATTCATGAATGAATAAATGCCTTAATTGAAAATATTTACAAAAAAAATTTCCAAGAGTGGGATTTGAACTCGCGCCTATATAACTACGTTCGTTATACATTTACTTCATGAGCTATAACAGGCACTCGAAAATTAATGAATGAAATACCTACTAGAGAAACTCTGACCAAGAACTGAGAGAGTGTGGAACGTTCAAGTAAAAATTGTTTAGCATACCTTTGTTGCAAGATAGATTTCATCTTCCTCACTATCACTGCTTTCCCAATCCGCTCTATTCACTTTTATATTAGGTACTTGTCACACAGATCAAAGTTAAAACTAAGAAAATAGTCAATCTGACATTCGCGGATGCCAAGCTGTGACAAAAGTTCAATCAAGCAAAGCCTTGAGAAATTTGTTCGTTAAACCTCTCAGTTCCCGTGGATTCTGAAAATTCTGATCTGGTGATTGGCCGAGTGCCTTTGAATTATGAGTTAGGATCCACGGTGTCTTGGAATCATCTTTATTCTTCAATTAAAAATCAATATGTGATGAATGTAGAATACAATATTATATTGATAAAATTGGTGGAATATATAGGCTCGTGGTGTGAAGAAAAACATTCTCAATTGAAAATTGAACCAAAACATGACTCCTCTGTAAATGTAAAAAACCTACGATAAATTGAAGTTACTTTTTTGTAATATCTAACAGAAAACAACTACTTTCCCGGCAAAAGCCACGCTGGACATTGAACTACATCTGACAGATATTGTGAAAAAACCCTATATAACTTGAGACAAAAAATATGAAAGTGAAAACTTGCATTTTCATTCAGATAGTTGAAATGAAAAGAAGCTACTTTTTGTAGTATCCAACAGAAAACAACTACTTCTCCGGCAAAAGCCACGCTGGACATTGAACTACATCTGATAGATATTGTGAAAAGAACCTTACTTGAAAAAAAAAATCTGAAATTTAAAATTTGCATTTTCATACAGATAGTTGATTATTTCTTATGTTCAGTTTCCATTGGAGATTCATATCTATAATTGAGATAGGGGAGCATGTTATTCAAAACTATCACTCACAGAAAATCGCTCATTTCATTGTTGCGTGAATTGCATCTCTTTCGCTAGGCCTCCAATACATTTTGGTCGACACATAATATTGGGAATATTTAAGAGGCCATGAACGTGATCATGTTTGGGACGGTTGCTTTTCACAGATAATCGAGGTAGCTGCCACGGTATTTCTCTTCAGTTTTGGGATTTCTTTTTGTGAAAAAGTTGATTGAAATTTCAATTTCCATTACAGCCTGTACCTAGAATCGAATGTCCTCTAGAATCATGTCCATGTTTGAAATTGATACAACAAACTGTTTTTTAGTTATGAATTGACTCTTTTACCTTAAAAAGCGCCCCAAATATGATCGCGCTCATAGCCTCTTAAAACCAATATCGATAAACAGTATTATATTCTAGATAAACATCTAACTTTGGATTCCTTGGTTCGTGTCAAATCAAGTTTGAACTAATGACTGTAGATGTCATAGGTTCTGTTATATCTGTCTTGCCTTCACGGTACTGATTTTTGAGTGGATTCGTTTTGATATCGAGAGCTCCATAAATCTTTTCTTATGAGTGGCTGACAACGAAACAGCTGTCAAAGGTTGGAACTCTCGAAATCAAATCGAAAAATAGTCAATTTGATAAATTACCTCAAAACCAAAGTTGTTGAGGTCACTCATCCATCTTTGAGAAATTATTGTCTGAAAGAACTAGTTAATAAAATTGTATGTAGCTGCTCTAATTCTGATTCTGATTCAAAAAACCACCCACCAAGAACTAATCACATTCCAATTTACGTTACCTCATATAGATGATTTGACTCCAAAATAAATCAATTTGGTAAAAAATTTAGACAATATTAAATTGGTAAAACGTGTTTAAAATCAATATCACAACTAAACTCAAAGTTGAAAACACCTGTACCATTCAAGAACAGATCAAATGTTATTTATGAAATGCAATGTAGAAGTTGTGATGAAGTTTACACTGGTCAAACATGTAGAATGCTCAAAGACAGAATGACCTCCCATAAAAGTGACTGCAGAAGGAATGTAAGATCGCGTAGCCTTGTCGAACATGTTATAGATAAAGATCATTATAATTGACTATGACAAAGCAAAAATTCTTGATTATGAACAAAATCTCAAAAAGCGTCTCTTTCTTAAAATGGTTCATATAAATAATACAGAGCAAACTATGAATAAAAGAACAGGCATCAATGATCTTAGTACCATATACAGATATCTTTTAGAAGAAGAAGACAAAATAGTCAGTAACAATAGATGCAAGATACTGATATGGGGGAAAGTGAGATATGTTTCAAAAAACAAAAATGAACCTTCGATTGGATAGACGGAAAACAAAAAGAAAATATGTCTCCTCGTCCTCCTTGAAATGATTATTTTTATATTATACCTATAGTTATACATTTAAATTTCTCACTCTGTATCTTTCTCTTGAAATACCGAAAATATGATCGAGTAACCATAATTTCATTGTCAACTTGTCCTCTCAAATTGTGACACCTATGTTTCTTTTTGTCTCTAATTTATTTTGAATTTCATGTTAGGAAGTATCCCAAATTATGTAATACCATAACATATTTATTAATCATCTACTTTTAGTTACGTCTTGAAGAAAAATTTTTTTTTTTTTCGAAAGCTTGACATAAAAACGAAGAAATCTTCTTGATTGCTCTACCTTTGACTGCTTCCCACTAATTTGTAAATAAATTATTGAACAGTCACGAAAACAACCCCTTATTTGAACAGTATTATGTACATTTTTTTTCCAATATCTGGAATGAATATTGCCATCCCGACATTCCTCTCATATCGATTCTAGAGATAAGAAGCAATATTTGATGGCACATTATTTGAAAATTGAATCACCAATATTCGACAAAGGATATCGATAAAACAATATTGTCTACATACTGTTTCCACCATCTTCATTGAATATTTCAATCCCAATATTCCTGTCATATTTACTTTGAATGTTATATCAATAAATCAATACGATATTATACCAATATCACTTTATGTTTTGAGATACGTGGAAATGGAAAAATATAGATAACATTTCATTCATGTAATTGAGTGAATCATAACTTCTTAGTATTTTTTTCAGTGAAACTTTTTTTCAGACATTACCACTTGTTAAACATAGGTTATGCTTAGGTCAAAGATGTTAGTTTGGTGCTTTTTTTTGGGAGTGGTTTTACATTAGAATACGCAGTAGAAAATAGCATTCGATATCAACGATGACGTGGAGGAAATTTCTGTTGAACCAGCCCAGTCTAACATATTAACAGACGTGGATTCAGGAGATGGAAAGGTCGAGGGAATAATTGATTTTCCATCTGGAGCGCAACTTCGTGCACCAGCAGAACTCCGAAGACAAAATAGTCAGTGACAACAGAGGCAAGATACATCTAATACTGATATGGGGGAAAGGGAGACATGTTTCAAAAAACAAAAATGAACCTTCGATTGGATAGACGGAAAACAAGAATCAAGTACCCGAACATTTCCAGAACTTGATTATTCTGAGTATCAAGATTTAACCCAAGTGCAGATTTTCGATACGTATTCTTCAAAAATTGGCCTGGCCCCAGAATTACGCCTCAGGAGATCAAATGTTTTATTGGAATTCTCATTGTGAGTGGATATTTTTCGGTACCTGGAAAAAGTAGACTGATTTCTGCTGCAACGGAACGTGATAGATTGGTCCAAATAATAATAATAATAATAATAATAATAACCCCCCAGTAAACCCTTTTACTCGGTTCCAAATAATCGGGGAAGAGGCCCCCACAACCGACCCCCTCGGATTAGGGGTCAAAGGCAAGGTGGTGGGGCCAACAACGATGATTTGCCAAATGACGACAACCGCAATGACAACGGACGCTTTGAGTGGACGGATAGATTAAGGGATGGACTTCTGTATTGCTATGAGAGCAGTGAGCCCGCCCGGAGAGGATACATGGCAAGGATGCATGCTCTTTGGTGTGAGAGACACCCAGAGCATGCCGCCGTTTCCGCCCAAAATCTCAGGGATTATGTATCCTATCTCCGGGCTCGAGGCTATGTTAGAGCTCCTCCTCAGCCGGTTAACGAAGTGGCAGATATGCCACGTGTCGGTCTGGCTGCAGAGGAGGCTCGCATCATACCACCAATGGAGGACATCAGAACCCGCAGGGCGCTTCACAATATGAAGCCCTTGAAGCCGCAAGAACTGGCACGGGTGGATGCGGAGATTGGCGATGTTCTTCCAGAAGAGGCCAACATCTGGCAGATCAATTCTGTCGTGTACGACGCCGCTCATGCAATATCCCAGACGGAGAGGAGGGACACCACTGCTCTTGTTGGGAGGCATGAGCGACGCGTTCACAAGATGGAAGCTAAGATCAAGTCGGCGAGACAACACGCGTCTCGTATCCAGTGTGTGGTGGACTACATGTCGGCCAATAGGCCTTTCACGCCTGCAGTGCGGCGAATTGCTGCAAGGCTAAGACGAGCTCACCACACATTGAATCAAGGCGTGCTGTTTACCATAAAACAGCACTGTCTTGATAGGATACGTATGCTAGTGGCTGCAAAGAAGTCACTAGTGAGGCGGGCGAGAAGTATCGCGGAAAACATAAAGTTCCGCGATAAACCTTCCCGCTTATTCCAAGAGCCTCCACGTGTTGTCGATAACCCGCCGGCTGCTGATCGGGTAGAAACCTTCTGGAAGAACATCTATGAGTTTCCGCAACCACTCAATGTAGACACTCCAGCCCTAGCGCAGTTCGAAGCTTACTGCAGGACGCTTTGGCAGCCTGAGCACAATGATCTGCGCAATCCGATAACCAAGGAAGAAGTTCGAGGGGCCCTCAAAGGCTCAAAGAACTTTGCTGCTCCAGGCCCTGATGGGTTGAATAATTATAGGTGGAAAAAGTTTCCAACAACCCACCGCCATCTGGCTAGAGTTTTTAACTCATGGCTAGATGGGGAGCAGCAGATTCCGGAGTGGTTTGTCGAGGGGCGAACCGTGCTCATCCCCAAGAACGGAGATTTGTCTGATCCAAAGAATTACAGGCCGATAACATGCTTGAATGCGTGCTATAAGTTGTTTACGCGCATCTTATACACGCGCATTCTCTCCGCAGTTGATCCGGTGTATGAACGGATATATGAGCAAAGAGGGTCAAAGAAAGGGGTCGCCGGCTGCAAGGAGAACCTGCTCATCGATAGATGTATCACGCAGGACTCCGTGCAGTATAAGCGTAACCTTTCGATGGCCTGGATTGATTACCGCAAGGCACTTGATACAACATCGCATGAGTTAATCATGCATTTGCTCAGATGTCTTGAGGTACCCAATCAAATAGTGGGATGCATTGGACAACTGATGCCACTCTGGAGGACTCGCTTCACCATAAGATCTGGTAGAGACATAGTCCAAACAGAGCAGGTCATCATTAGAAGAGGCGTGTTTCAGGGAGACTCCCTCAGCCCTCTTCTCTTCTGCATCTCACTATTGCCATTGTCCGTTGTACTCAGGAATACCCGTGGGTACAACTGCGGCACCCCCAGCAACCGGAGGTATAAAGTCACTCATCTGTTTTACATGGATGACCTCAAATTATATGCCTCTGGAGAAAGGGACCTACATCAGTCCCTTAGGGTGGTGGAAGAGTACACGCATGCTATCGGAATGGAATTTGGGATCGACAAATGTGCCACGGTTCATCTCAAAAGAGGACGATGCGAGGAATACGGAGAGGATGTCCAGCTCGTAGACGGAAGCATCCTACATCATCTGGATGCCGGAGAGACTTATACCTACCTTGGGGTGGAACAACGCCGCTTCCAAGAGGTATTCACAGTTAAGAACTCTCTCCGCGGCAAGTATCAGCATAAACTCCGACAGATCTGGTCATCAGAACTGTCGGGGAAGAACAAAGTTGCTGCAACCAATATGCTTGCCGTTCCGATCCTTCTCTACTCTTTCGGAGTAATGAAGTGGACTAAGGAAGAGCTGCGACAACTCGACGTTAAAACTCGCAAAGTGATGCATCTCAATAGGTGCTTGCATCCTAAATCGTCCGTTCCACGGTTATACTTTCCCAGACAACGGGGAGGCCGTGGACTTTTGAGTTTGGAGTGTATGCATAACAGAATGGTTCTGGATGGGGCCTGTAAAGTCATCAGGAGTTCAGATCCCCTTCTCTGCATGGTCCGCGACCATGAAAAAGCAGGGATTGGAGCATTTCTTTTTAAGGCAGCAACCCGTGCGGCCGATGAACTCGGTATCGTATTCGACACTGAACGGGCTAACCCAAACTCTGTCACCGAGTTGGGACCCGTTCAGCAAAAAGCTCACATCAAAGCTGCGGAGACAGAGGTCCTGCTACAGCTACATATGGATAAGCCAATGCATGGTGTCTTCTTTCACAACATCGAAGACCTTGGCTTATCCAAAAGCTTGACCTTTGCCTTCCTCAGGTCGAGTGAGCTGAAGTCGGAGACCGAGGGATTCATAATGGCCTGCCAGGATGGTGTCTTCAACACCCTCGTCTACCGTAGTCGCGTGATGGGTATAGACGTCCCTGACACCCGATGCAGGGCATGTCGTGGGGCACCTGAGACCGTAATGCATTTGCTATCAGCATGCCCATCTTATGCGGTCTCAGCCTATATCCACAGGCATAACGCGGCGCTACGAGTGTTATACTACCATCTACGACACTCGTACGGTATAGACGAGACACCGGTGTTGCCTTATGTTCCGGGGGATATTGAGTCCGTGGTGGAGAATGAGAGGTGCCGGATCTATTGGAACTACTCATTCCCCACCCTCAGGCAAATACAAGCCAATAAGCCTGATGTTGTCCTCCTCGACCACCAAAGTAGAACGATATTCGTCATGGAGTTTTCCGCTCCAGGCGAAATGAATATCGTTCGAAAAGAGGAGGAAAAACGGACTAAATATCGAGATCTTCTCTTTGAACTCCGCAGGTTATATCCGGACCATTATGTCAAAATGGTGGTTCTGATCATAGGAGTCCTTGGTGGAATGATGGACACACTGCTCTCCAACTTGAAGATAATACCTGCTTGCCGTAATATGGCAGAAATCTTAGCAGCGCGAATGCAGAAGGCCGTCATCCATGGTTCGCTCCGTCTACTCAGGGCACATGATTCTCGGACCCAATAGTCACTCACCCTACGGACGTAGGGAGTGGTTATTGGGGTTAACGACACCAGCGCGCCCTCCGGATGTATCGGAGCACCGGAGACAGGGCCTGACTGGTACATTCCCAACGGGAAAAAAAAAAAATAATAATAATAATAATAATAATAATAATAATAATAATAATAATAATAATAATAATAATAATAATTATAATAATAATAGTAATAATAATAATAATAATAATAATAATAATAATAATAATAATAATAATAATAATAATAATAATAATAATAATAATAATAATAATAATAATAATAATAATAATAATAATAATAATAATAAATAGGCAGGGAGGTCAACCAACACCTAAGGCCCTGGTGAGTTGCGACACCACCAACCCGAGCAAAGGATGCAAAATCGGACCGGCAGCTCATGCGCATCCGGGAGGGAAGAGGCATCTTTCCCTCTGGTGTCGGCCGTGGGTTTACTGGGTTAACCCCCCAGTAAACCCTAACACTCGGTTCCAAATAATCGGGGAAGAGGCCCCCACAACCGACCCCCTCGGATTAGGGGTCAAAGGCAAGGTGGTGGGGCCAACAACGATGATTTGCCAGCTGACGACTTACGCTACGAAAACGGACGTTTTGAGTGGACGGATGGATTAAGGGACGGTCTTATGCATTGCTACGAGAGCAGTGAGCCCGCCCGGAGAGGATACATGGCGAGAATTCATGCTCTGTGGTGTGAAAGACACCCAGAGCATGCCGCCTTTTTCGCCCAAAATCTTAGGGATTATGTATCTCATCTTCGGAGACGAGGATATGTCAGAGCACCTCCTCAGCCGGTTATCGAAGTGGCACAAGTTATGCCACGTGTCGGTCTGGCTGTGGAGAATGCTCGCATCATACCACCGATGGAGGACATCAGAACTCGCAGGGCACTTCACCATGTGAAGCCCCTGAAGCCACAAGAACTGGCACGAGTGGATGCGGAGATCGGCGATGTTCTTCCAGAAGAGGCTGACATCTGGCAGATCATTTCTGTCGTGTATGACGCCGCTCATGCTCTAACCCAAACGCAGAGGAGGGACACCACCGCTGTAGTTGGGAGGCATGAACGACGCGTACACAAGATGGAAGCTAAGATCAAGTCGGCGAGACAACACGCGTCTCGTATCCAGTGTGTGGTGGACTACATGTCGGCCAATAGGCCTTTTACGCCTGCAGTGCGGCGAATTGCCGCAAAATTAAGACGAGCTCACCACACATTGAATCAAGGGGTGCTGTTTACCATCAAACAGCACTGTCTTGATAGGATACGAATGCTAGTGGCTGCAAAGAAGTCACTAGTGAGGCGAGCGAGAGGAGTCGCGGAAAACTTGAAGTTCCGCGATAAACCTTCTCGTTTATTTCAAGAGCCTCCACGTGTTGTTGATAACCCGCCGACTGTTGATCGGGTGGAAACCTTCTGGAAGAACATCTATGAGTATCCGCAACCAATCAATGTAGATACTCCAGCCCTAGCGCAGTTCAGAGCATTCTGCAGGAGGCTTCGGCAGCCTGAGCTCAATGATCTGCGCAATCCGATAACCCCGGAAGAAGTTCAAAGAGCCCTCAAAGGCTCAAAGAACTTTGCTGCTTCAGGACCCGATGGGTTGAATAACTATTGGTGGAAAAAGTTTCCAGCAACCCACCGCCATCTGGCTAGAGTTTTCAACTCATGGCTAGATGGGGAGCAGCAGATTCCGGAGTGGTTTGTCGAGGGGCGAACCGTGCTCATCCCCAAAAACGGAGATTTGTCTGATCCAAAGAATTACAGACCGATAACGTGCTTGAATGCGTGTTATAAGGTGTTTACGCGCATTTTATACACACGCATTCTCTCCGCAGTTGATCCGGTGTATGAACGGATATATGAGCAAAGAGGGTCAAAGAAAGGGGTTGCCGACTGCAAGGAGAACCTGCTCATCGATAGATGTATCACGCAGGACTCCGTGCAGTACAAGCGTAACCTTTCGATGGCCTGGATCGATTACCGCAAGGCATTTGATACAACATCGCATGATTTAATCATGCATTTGCTCAGATGCCTTGAGGTACCCGATCAAATAGTGGGATGCATTGGACAACTGATGCCGCCCTAAAAGGCTCTAAGAATTTCGCTGCTCCAGGCCCTGATGGGTTGAATAACTATTGGTGGAAAAAGTTTCCAACAACCCACCGCCATCTGGCCAGAGTTTTCAACTCATGGCTAGATGGGGAGCAGCAGATTCCGGAGTGGTTTGTCGAGGGGCGAACCGTGCTCATCCCCAAAAACGGAGATTTGTCTGATCCAAAGAATTACAGGCCGATAACATGCTTGAATGCGTGTTATAAGGTGTTTACGCGCATCTTACACACGCGCATTCTCTCCGCAGTTGATCCGGTGTATGAACGGATAAATGAGCAAAGAGGGTCAAAGAAAGGGATCGCCGGGTGCAAGGAGAACCTGCTCATCGATAGATGTATCACGCAGGACTCCGTGCAGTATAAGCGTAACCTTTCGATGGCCTGGATCGATTACCGCAAGGCATTTGATACAACATCACATGAGTTAATCATGCATTTGCTCAGATGCCTTGAGGTACCCGGTCAAATAGTGGGATGCATTAGACAACTGATGCCGCTCTGGAGGACTCGCTTCATCATAAGATCTGGTAGAGACATAGTCCAAACAGAGCAGGTCATCATTAGAAGAGGCGTGTTTCAGGGAGACTCCCTTAGCCCTCTTCTCTTCTGCATCTCACTATTGCCATTGTCCGTTGCACTCAGGAATACCCGTGGGTACAACTGCGGCACCCCCAGCAACCGGAGGCATAATGTCACCCATCTATTTCACATGGATGACCTCAAATTGTATGCCTCTGGAGAGAGAGACCTACATCAGTCCCTTAGGGTGGTGGAAGAATATACGCATGCTATCGGTATGGAATTTGGGATCGACAAATGTGCCACGGTTCATCTCAAAAGAGGACGATGCGAGGAATACGGAGAGGATGTCCAGCTCGTAGACGGAAGCATCCTACATCATCTGGATGCCGGAGAGACTTATACCTTGGGGTGGAACAACGCCGCTCCCAAGTGGTATTCGCAGTTAAAAACTCTCTCCGCGGCAAGTATCAGCATAAACTCCGACAGATCTGGTCATCAGAACTGTCGGGGAAGAACAAAGTTGCTGCAACTAATATGCTTGCCGTTCCGATCCTTCTTTACTCTTTCGGAGTGATGAAGTGGACTAAGGAAGAGCTGCGACAACTTGACGTTAAGACTCGCAAAATGATGCATCTCAATAGGAGCTTGCATCCTAAATCATCCGTTCCACGGTTATACTTTCCCAGACAACGGGGAGGCCGTGGACTTTTGAGTTTGGAGTGTCTGCATAACAGAATGGTTCTGGATGGGGCCTGTAAAGTCATCAGGAGTTCAGATCCCCTTCTCTGCATGGTCCGCGACCATGGAAAAGCAGAGATTGGAGCATTTCTCTTTAAGGCAGCAACCCGTGCAGCCGATGAACTTGGTCCCGTATTCGACACTGAACTGGCTAACCCAAACTCTGTCACCGAGTTGGGACCCGTTCAGCTAAAAGCTCACATTAATGCTGCGGAGACAGAGGTCCTCCTACAGCTGCATACGGATAAGCCAATGCATGGTGTCTTCTTCAACAACATCGAAGACCTTGGCTTATCCAAAAGCTTGACCTTTGCCTTCCTCAGTTCGAGTGAGCTAAAGTCGGAGACCGAGGGATTCATAATGGCCTGCCAGGATGGTGTCTTCAACACCCTCGTCTACCGTAGTCGCGTGATGGGTATAGACGTCCCTGACACCCGATGCAGGGCATGTCGTGGGGCACCTGAGACCGTAATGCATTTGCTATCAGCATGTCCAGCTTATGCGGTCTCAGCCTATATCCACAGGCATAACGCGGCGCTACGAGTGTTGTACTACCATCTAAGACACTCGTACGGTATAGACGAGACACCAGTGTTGCCTTATGTTCCGGGGGATATTGAGTCCGTGGTGGAGAATGAGAGGTGCCGAATCTATTGGAACTACTCATTCCCCACCCTCAGGCAAATACAAGCCAATAAGCCTGATGTTGTCCTCCTCGACCGTCAAAGTAAAACGATATTCGTCGTGGAGTTTTCCGCTCCAGGCGAGATGAATATCGTTCGGAAAGAGGAAGAAAAACGGACTAAATATCGAGATCTTCTCTTTGAACTCCGCAGGTTGTATCCGGACCATTCTGTCAAAATGGTGGTTCTGATTATAGGAGTCCTTGGTGGAATGATGGACACACTGCTCTCTAATTTGAAGTTGATACCGGCCTGCCATAATATGGCACAAATCCTAGCCGCTCGAATGCAGAAGGCCGTCATCCTTGGTTCACTTCGTCTGCTCAGAACACATGACTCTCGGACCCAATAATCACTTACCCTACGGACGTAGGGAGTGGTTATTGAGGTAAACGACACCAGCGGGTCCTCCGGATGGGTCGGAGCACCGGAGACAGGGCCTGAGGGTACACTCTTAAAGGAAAAAAACAAATAATAATAATAATAATAATAATAATAATAATAATAATAATAATAATAATAATAATAATAATAATAATAATAATAATAATAATAATAATAATAATAATAATAATAATAATAATAATAATAATAATAATAATAATAATAATAATAATAATAATAATAATTATAATAATAATAATAATAATAATAATAATAATAATAATATTTATTTCGCTTGTTAAAAAGTATGAAATTATCACAATTAATATTTCTGTACAATAACAAGGAAGACGTCAGTGTAAAAACAAATAATATATAGATAGAGACGATAAATTGACATGAAAAATTTGACTAAAACATGAAAATAAGTTACATTTCATAAAAATTGTTATTAAAGATCCTCAACGGTGTAGCAATTTTTTTCTATAAGATATGCTTTTAGTTTCCTCTTGAATATGGAAATATTCACTGAATCCTTAATAGACGTATCTAACTTTTTATATAGTTTCGGTCCGAGGTAGAGATGACTCTTTTGATAAAGAGAGGTTCGGTGGGGATTCGGTATTAGTAAACCTCTAGATCTAGTTGGATATGGATGGTCTTGTTGATTTGCCATAAATTTTTGTTTATTTTTATGAACGTATATGCACATCTCATATATATATATATATATATATATATATATATATATATTTATATATATATATATATATATATATATATATATATATATATATATATATATATTTATATATATATATATATATATATATATATATATATATATATATATATATATATATATATTTATATATATATATATATTTTTATATATATATATATATATATATATATATATATATATATATATATAGACCGGCAACTGTGAGTATTTTTAGTTCTCCAAAAGAATTTCTGCATGTCTGCCGCCATCCTAATTTGGCAATTATTCTTACAGCACACTTTTGCAGAATGAATAATCTTTCAGCAGAAGAGCTCATACCCCAGTTCAAGATTGCATAGCGTAAGTGACAGCCAATAGTGGCATGATACAGATTCAATAGAACTTCCTTTCCACAATGATTTGACATAAACCTCAATGGCGTAACAGTTCTTTCTCAGTTTATCACATAGTGAATCAATATGAGGACTCCAAGTGAGTTTATGATCTAGAGTAAGACCCAGCATTCTCGTTACTGAGTTGGATGTCATCTCTAGTTGGCTGTCTTCATAGATTTTGAAAGTTTCGGTGGTGTTGTGAATTGTAAATTTTACCAATGTTGTTTTGTTGATATTGAGTGCTAAATGGTTTTTATCGGCAAGTGTTACTGCATTGTGGTCAGTGACAAGAAAGTTGGTATCATCAGCAAATGCCACAATATGTACCTCCGAAAGACTATGAAGATAGCTTATCAAGTCATTTGCATATATAAGAAAAAGCAGTGGCCCGAGTATGGATCCCTGTGGTACTCCTTGTTTACAAGGCAAGGACTGACTCTGAGTATCTTGAACTATTACACATTGTGACCTATCCTGTAGGTATGACTTCATCAAGTCTTGAGCCACACCATGGACTCCATATCGATGCATTTTTTGGATCAGTAAGTAGTGATCGACACAATCAAACGCCCTAGAGGAGTCAATAAACAAACCACAAATCTGTAACATGCCATCTAAGGCTGTTACAACATGCTCAATGAAATCATATAAGGCTGTTTCGGTACTTCTATCTTGCATGAAACCATGTTGGTTTGACGAAAGGAGTTCATTTCTAAGGAAGAATGCTAGTAAATGATTTTTAATATTCATTTCGAACAACTTGGATACACTAGAAAGAAGACTTATTCCTCTATAGTTCTCATATTTAGTAGAGTCGCCCTTTTTGATGGACTCGTGGTGTTACCAAGCAATGTGATCTCGTTGATTTCAGACAGAATTACTATCGATAGTATTGCGAGCACTCGTCGTATTACCCCCGATAATTTCACTCCTTTCCTGCAATATTAGGACCAATAAGGGACGTATGCCCCGATAATACGCAGTACCATCCTTTCGAGCTGGTAATACCACTCTGTCATGGCAACCACGTATCCAAACAACAACGGAGGATATAATATCATCTTGCTACTAATATGGATGTCAGTCTGATAGACTTCATGTCTATCAGGCATTATCCATAACTACTGAAGAATTCACGACAATGGAACTTTATTTAATTTGTTGGTTCCTGAAATCATCTCATTAAATATTACTCGAGCTCACAATACTATCGATAATTCTGTCAGAAATCTTGAACTCGGTCAAATTGCTTAAAGGTAACACCACTCGTCTTAAAGGACTCGTGGTGTTATCAAACAATTTGATCTCGTCCATTTCTGACAGAATTACTATCGATAGTATTGCGAGCACCCGTGGTATTACCCCCGATAATACTCAGAAGAAGAAGATGATAAAATTTGAAAACTACAGCCATATGTCGATGAGTTAGGTATATTCCAAATTTTCTGTTCATTATAAACCAGAAAAATTTATGAATTATAATGACAGCACGATCAAATATTATGACCGTCACTTATGCAAACAATATATACTCTGGGAACCTATAAAGTTCGATTATGAGGTGTGGAATTTTACCTTTAAAATTGGATATTTGATAGTGAGATATATCAAGGGAAGAGCATCCGTTGTTCAGCAGAGTACGAGTTGAAATTTGGAAAAGCGTGAGCTGTATCAATGTTGAATGAATTGAATTTGCAAAAAGGAAATCTTCCATACCACCTATTTTGTGATAATTTGTTTACAAATATGAACTTACTGGAACACACGGTGAATTCCATGGTATCAAGTTACAGGAACTTTAAGTGAGGATCAAATACCGAAAGGATGTCCACTCACAGATAAACGAATCATGCAAAAGAACCCGCGAGCTTATTATCAAGCAACTTCAGAAAAAACCACTGGAACCCAACTAACTAAATTGTTAGATCATAATGTTGTTAGTGTAGATATCATTGAAAATATCAACAGGATGTTTATAAAGTCAGTTGTGGAATCATCTGCGACTGAAAGACAAACTAGTCGCTATTTTCCATCGTACAAGATCTGGATATCTATCAGATGTAGTTCAATGTCCACCGTGGATTTTGCCAGGGAAGTAGTTGTTTTCTGTTAGTTATTACAAAAAAGTAACTTCAATTTATGGTAGGTTTTTTCCATTTCCAAATGAGTCATGTTTTGGTTCAATTTTCAATTGAGAATGTTTCTCTTTACAACAAAATGAATCCCTTCCAAGAGAGGTTATCTTGTACGATGAAAAATAGCGACTAGTTTGTCTTTCAGTAGCAGATGATTCCACAACCGACTTTATGAACATCCTGTTCATATTTTCAATCAAATCAACATGCCATACCCATGACAGGTTCTATGTCAAAAATTATTTTCAAAAGGTCACCGCACAAAAATAGTCCTACAATTCCATCATGACAGTGTGAAATTGCTTCTGAAGAGTGAGAATTTCAATTCTTCCGACCTCCCCGATGATCTTAGAAGAGTGAAATAGATTTTTGTCGACCAAAATGTATTGGAGGCGTAGCGAAAGAGATGCAATTCACGCATCAATAAAATGAGCGATTTTCTGTGAGTGAATAATATTCTCCCCAATCTCATTTAAAGATATGAATCTCCAATGGAAACTGTACATAATAAATAATCAACTATCTGAATGAAAATGCAAATTTTCACTTTCAGATTTTTTCAATCAAGTTAGGTTTCTTTTCACAATATCTATCAGATGTAGTTCAATGTCCAGCGTGGCATTTGCTGGGGAAGTAGTTGTTTTCTGTTAGATATTACAAAAAAGTTACTTCAATTTATCGTAGGTTTTTTCCATTTACAAAGGAGTCATATTTTGGTTCAATTCTCAATTGAGAATGTTTCTCGTTATAAGTGTAGTTTCGACATTCTATGGAATCGAACTAATTACTAATGTGAAACGTTACAGACAGAAGGAACATGAAATGATTCAAAGACCGAATCTTATTGGTCAGTACAATTCCAGTATGGGTGTTACAGACCTTGTAGATGAAAATATCGGGAGATATCACAAATATAAATTTAATTTCCAAAAAGTTTATATTTTCAATTTAGTCCCATGACAACGAACATTTTTGTAAGAAATGGAAAATATGCAAAACTTTTTTTAGACTTTAGATAGAACTCAAAATTTTTTTAAAATCATCAAAATATTGTGGTAGTACAATTTATTCAATTATTAAAATCTGGAACAAGTTAACGTAATCAATTATTTTCAGAAAATGCAAAGTAGCAACATTACCTATTAATTATTTCAATGACTTATTATTCTTCATAGGTTAAGCAAAAAGTACATATGTTTACATCGAAACCCAGAATACGTACGTGTTGCTAAAATGTCATTTTATCACGTTTTGTCTTCTTAAATTTTGCCACTATTTGAAGATATTCCGAAATGGTCTTTAAGTTGAAATTTTGAATTTTTTTTCTTTTTTATAGATCTATAGGTGTGCAAAATCTTATGACCGAATTTTTAAAATTCAAAACAGCAGATTGGTATTTATAAATTTGTTTATATACAGGGTGTCCGGAAAACCATGGATCATACAGTAGCTGGTGATCAACAAGTTCTTAACCCCAATTTGACCTCAGTAAAAACCTCACGGGTTTCGAGATATTGGAACTACAAAAAAAATTGATTTCCTGTCTTAGATCATTCTTATTTATTCCAAGCAACTGAGGAGCGTTTCATATCAATTCTTATTATCGAATAATATTACTGATTAGTAGTTGTATCAATCGCAGAAGGCAGAATTTGGAAAAAAATTATTCTCATATTTGGATCCTTCAAGATTTCTATTATGAAACTTTGGACTTCTTTTATGACAAATTAATTTCCTATGAAAACCTGGACATTGGACTTAAAAACTTGCTTTTGCAGACCTTGAAGGACTGGTATCGAAATTCTGCCTTCCGCAATTGTTTCCACTACTATTCAGTAATATTAATCGACAATAAGAATCGATATGAAACGCTCCTCAATTGCTTGGAACATAAAATAATTATCTAAGACAGGAATTCATTTTTTTTTTTAAATATCTCGAAAACCGTGAGGTATTTATTGAGGTCAAGTTGTGGTTATTATCACCAGCTACGGTATGATCCATGGTTTACCGGATACCCTGTATATGTATCAAATATCCATCAATTTTAGCAATATGGAGCAAATTGAATTATGGAATATATAAAACAAGGAAAGTTGTTGCTCATATTTGAATTCAAATAGTTAACGGTGCATATCCGAAGTTACCGACTTACCACAATAATGAAAATTACTATAAATTAGGTTATGTTTAACAATATACCAAGGTCGATTGTTTTGTCTAAAACGTTTGCTTTTGTTGTTTATAATTGTAGAATAGGAGTTGGTTTCCGTTTGAAAGTGTCGACAAGAAGAAGGAGACAGTGTACGAATTTTTACTGAACAATTCTTGTTTGAAAATGATCGATTTTCAAGATAAAAAAATCTCGAAAATTATTTGAAATCTCATAATTTTTTTCGGATTCGTGCACGGGAGATAAAATTACGTGACACAACTTTTTTTAATTTTTGGATGTAGAGTCTACTAAACTCACCTTTACCGTTCAACAAAACAAATTATAAAGATTTATTTTCCTCATTCATAAGTTTTCTCTTCATCACTAAATATGTATTTCCCGATTGGTTGATTGATTATACGGTGAAAGCAATAGTCGAATTTCTATTGACACAGTTTCTTCTTATTTTTCGCAATTATTTCGATAAATAAAGTCAGAAACTCCATCGAAGACGGGTGAGCAATAGCATACCGGAAGCCGCTTCGACTGTGCTAAAAGCCACACGACTCTAAAACGGAAGTTTGCCACGCGTAAATTCGGGAGCTGAAAGCCCTGGAGCCTTAATAAACCATATTGATGGCATGAGACTTTAATATGGCACCACCATTTATCTGAAGCCGAGGTTATTGAGTTTTTGTCGAATTGGACGCTTTGTCTTTTGTAGTATTTAATCTGAAGTGTCAGATTTTCATACTTCAATTTGACAGAGGATGGAAAATCCTTGGAAACGTTAAATACTTCTCGGGGAGGCTTGTGACATTTCCGAATTGATTTATCGTAAGAAGGAATTATTTTATCTTTCATTTGGAACTCGCTACATTTCCTGAGTGAATGAAAAAAGTCATCATATTGTAATGAATTTATCCAAAAGAAAAGGAATGAGCTGATAGTTTTCAATTTATTCATTTGTATATCGATACAATACAGGCCTTTCTGTAATTGACTTTTCATTTATAAATTTAAAATTTATAAATTCCCTGGATACCGATGATAGTTATTTATGTATCAAGGGCGTAGAGTAGGCGAATATGGCCTGATGCGTGAAAAATAGCCCGATGGCGTAAGCCGAGGGCCTTACTCACTGAAGGCCATAAACGCATTTTATGCACTAGTGGTAAAGCACGAATCACAGATACTGACTTGAATTTTAATGGGCTACTAGTTTCATACGTTATGTATAACTTCGATAATCAAAAGTTCTGGAACAACCTGTGAAAGGTACTGATTAATTGAAATGTAATAGTTTTAAAATTGTTTGAATCTGAAGCAGGAATTCCAAAAACTCGGTTTACTGAGGTTTAGCCACCCAGTAGAGAAACAAATCGCATCTGACAGGAGAAATAATTCAATTTTCAAGAAACGTCAAAATTTGACGAGTATACAGTGTGTCCCTAGACCAGTGGGACAGTTAAATATCTCTTGAACCAATAGGAATTTTCAAAATATTATTATTTCACATCATATTGCACTATGAGAACTAACTTCAGGAATGATTATTTTTTATACGACCCAAGTAGCACACCTATATTGGTTAAATATCGGTACAATATTGTGAACATATTGGCGCAATATTTGAAATTCAATATTGGCTAAAAAAAATGTGAACATTTGGCGATATTGGTCCAGTATTACTTGAATAATATTGGCGAAATATTCTCGAACTAATATTGGCCTCAAAATATTTGGCGATATTGGTACAATATCGCTGATACAATATTCTGACAATATTGGCACAATATTCAAAAGTTATATTGTCGAGAAATAAAATGTAAATATTTTGCGATTTTGGTCGAATGTTGTTTAAATATTTCAAAAATAGTTTTGGTGAAACATTCTTGAAGCAGTAATGGCCTCAAAATATTTATCGATATTGGTAAAATATCATTTGGATATATTGGTGAATGTAAATTATTAAATGTATTTTAATTGATGAAGGTGACAACAGAGTTTGCCTTTTGATCGCCATAACCACTGAGTGAACTGTCTTGAAAACAAGTTATTGGAAGTATTTAATATACTGTCGTGGGTTTTAGAAGACGTTCTATATGCAGAGCCACTTAGCGGATTTTTATCCAGCTTTGATCATGAAATAATTTTAATATGTTTCATTGAATATTCGGCCAATATTCAAATTTTATCTCATTCTGGATGTAGGAAACAATATGAAGAAAATATTGTTTCAACGATATCGATAAATATTATTGAACCAATATTGACCCAATATTAATTATTAAGATTTGTTGAATATTGGCGAAATGATATTCAACCAATGTGTCACACTTTGAGATAAAATATAGTTTTTATTCCTAGAATCGATATGAGGGGAATATTGGGATTGCAATATTTATTCTAGATGTTGAAAACGATGTGAAGACAATACTGTTTTATCGAAATTGGTAAATATCATTCAACCAATATTGACTGAATGTGAGTTATTACAATTTGTCGAATAAAGTGAAAATGATATTCAACCAATATACTATCAAACTTGGAAATACAATATAGTTTTTTTTCCTATAATCGATATGACTGGAATATTTCGATTGCAATATTTATTCTAGATGTGGAAAACAATATTGTATTATCGATATTGGTAGAAATTATTCAACTATTATTGACCCAATATTACATTTGACTAGTTACATTCTGAACAGGTTCAACCAATAATCCACCAATATTATTAATATAATATTGATTTTTGAATATTCACCCATATTGGAACAATATTGATTTTTTATTTACAATAAATCTATATTGGCCCAATATGGAACCAAGATTTAGCCGATATGATGTGCTACCTGGGGAGGGGCGCAAGAAAAGCTCACAATATCGAACATCAGTTTTTTTTAATGGAACACCCCATATATTTCAATACATCTGAATTCTCATTCATTTAGGCTAATTATTAGTTCTTTATTTTTGGAAATCCGACAAGGCGTTGCCAAGGTAAACCAGTTTTTCTTTAAATACAGACATTTTTGAAGAAAAACCCATCATTCATACTACCAAGAATGTATGAAATCATTCAAGGCTCTAGGTAGTCGGTAGCATATTCTATCATATGAAATACTCATCTCATTCGAAAGTTATACAGTTATACAATATGCATGATTTTGTATCCAATTGGTGGTTCGATTGCTTATGGTCAATAGTTGTTGAAGAGTGATGTGAATTCCATTATCAAAAAATGCAAATAAAAAATAATGCACCAAACTATTTATTCAACTGTATACTTAACTACTAAACAAAAAGTTTCAAAGAGAAAAAACTGTCTTGACGAATAACTAGGCATAAATGTCCGAATTGCCTTCCGTTTGCTGCAGACACATTTCAAAATTTTTAATCACATGATTTTTTCTAACATTTTCCAACATTTGCGGTGGTGTACTTTGACGAACCGTCAAAATTCTATATTGCGAATCCTCCA
Organism: Chrysolina oricalcia; assembly: GCA_944452925.2. Lineage (NCBI taxonomy): Eukaryota > Metazoa > Arthropoda > Insecta > Coleoptera > Chrysomelidae > Chrysolina > Chrysolina oricalcia. The sequence continues at coordinate 19,778,843 of OX101818.2, forward strand.
AATTCACTGGTTGAGTAGTATACACCTCTGATTTTAGATACCCCTACAAAAAAAGTCTAAAGGGGTCAAGTCTGGCGAACGAGACGGCCATTTCATTGGTCCGTTTGTTCCGAGCCATCTTTGAGGAAAAATAACGTTCAAATAGTCTGTAACGATCCCAGCATCATGAGGCGGCGCTCCATCCTGCTGAAAAAACATTTATCTTTGGTGTCCAAGGGGAACTTCATCAAGATTATTATTGAGTTAATTTTGAAAGAAATTAAGGTATCTTTCACCATTTAGAGTACATTGATAAAAATATGGCCCTATCAAATTATTCTTGAAAATTCCACACCAAACATTTACTCTCCGAATCTCCTGAAAATTGGTTTCTCGAACCCAGTGCGGATTTTCTGCAGCCCAGTAATGTACATTATGACGATTTACTTTCTCATTATTGTGGAAGCGGGATTCATCAGACCACATCATTTTTGACAAAAAATCACCATCATCATGGATTCTTACCATCATCTCAAAAATGAAATCTATCCGCCTATCATAGTCAGTTGGTTTTAAAGCTTGGACTAAATTCAGGGCATACCGAAATCACTGTGGTAAGAAAGAAATCCCACTATCCGCTATCAAAGTGATACAGGCAGAGGATAAAATTAGGTGGAAAAGGACGATCTCGCTAGAGATCCCAGACAGGAGAGAGTGGGGAGATGAAAGGGTGATATTTCCCCCAGAAAGCCTGGTCTGGTTTACAGACGGGTCCAAACTGGAGGAAGGGCAAGCCGGAGCAGGAGTTTACCTGGAAAACGGAGAGAAAAGAGCATATGCGCTAGGTTCTGTGACAACAGTTTCCCAAGCAGAGGTGTATGCCATCCTGGAGGCAACCAGAATGGAAGAGGTGAGGTCCGGCCCAGAGAGACATGTATATGTCTGCTCGGACAGTCAGGCAACCATCAGAGCTCTGAATGCAACCAGAACCAGATCAGTACTGGTTCAGGAGTGCAGAGATGCCCTGGAGAGTCTTGCGACTGAAAAGGAAATATTGCTGATGTGGGTCCCGGGCCATGCAGGAATTGAAGGCAACGAGCAGGCAGACCAGCTAGCCAAGCAAGGAGCTGGACAACCCTACTACGGGCCCGAACCCGCACTCGGCATAACAAGGAGACAAGTAACAACGGCACTGAATGAGTGGGCCGTTGATACATTAGGAAAAGACTGGAGAAGGATAGACGGATGCAGGCAGTCAAAGCTGATGATATAGGGGCCCGACATGGCAAGGATGGCCAAGATACTGAAGCTAAGCCGCAAAGAACTCTGACTGTTGGTGGGAGTTCTAACCGGCCACTGCGGCCTCAGGAGACACCTGGCTCTCATTAGAGTTGAGGCAGACCCACTATGCACGGAATGTGGAAGGAGTATTTCCTTCCACTTCCTGTATTTATGACAGGCTCAGACAAAACGTCTTCGGAGCTGCCACTATTGAGGAGGAAGAATTGCACTCGTTGCAATGGAAGGACATTCCGACTTTCATAAGAAGGCCGAAGAGGTTCGAGCAGGTATCCGACATGGGATGAGTGAAGATGCCGGGGGTTGCGAATAGGGCCCACTGGGGCCTAGTCGCTGACGCTTGCGTCCCCCACCCATTACCATTACCATTACCATTGAATGAGCGAATGTCATATAAGTGACATGACTTCAAATGTTCCAAAGCCACCCAGGACGGCTTGAGTTATTAATTTATCCTCGATCGTGTGAAGGATACACAAACCTGAAGGAAATTTTGGTTATCAATTTGTTTCACTAGAGTTACAAAATAAGTGATTACCTGTAGACCATTGACCATAAGCAATGGGATATAAAATCATGCATATTGTAGGGTGATTTGAAAAATATGAATTTCGTGAAAATCATATAATTTTTCTGACCACCCTGTATAACTTTCGAAGGAGATGAGTATTTCATATGATATAATATGCTACCGACTACCAAGAGCCTTGAATGATTTCATAAATTCTTAGTAGTATGAATGATGGGTTTGTCTTAAAAAATGTCTGCATTTAAAGAAAAACTGGTATAACTTGGCAACGCCTTGTCGGATTTTCAAAAATAAAGAACTATTATTAGACTAAATGAATGAGAATTCAGATGTGTTGAAATATATGGGGTGTTCCATTTAAAAAAACTGATGTTCGATTTTGTGAGCTTTTCTTGCGCCTCTCGTATAAAAAATAATCATTCCTGAAGTTAGTTCTCATAGTGCAATATGACGTGAAATAATAATATTTTGAAATTTCCTATTGGTTCAAGAGATATTTAACTGTCCCACTGGTCTAGGGACACACTGTATATTGCCAAAAATATATTTTTTCTATGAGAGTGCGTAAACTAAGCTTTTACGCACTACTGACAGTGCGTAAACTAAGCTTTTACGCACTACTGACAGTAATTGTAAACCATCAACAAATATTCGAATGTAAATAGCATTGAGTGTGTTAACTGAAAATAAATCTTTTTCATAAATATTAAGGTTTACTTGAAATAAAAAATGAGAAATTCTCATGATTACTGAAAAATGTATTACGAAAAAGTCGTTTTGTTGGTTTTATGCATTTTTTACAATATTTTCCATATGAACAATATATTTTATTAACGACATCTCAAAGTCAGGGTTTCAACGAAGAGCTGAATGATCACTGATGAAATCAAGCGATTGAAAATTTGTAACTCAACTTTTTCTATTGAAAATTAGGCATTTTTAAAATTGAATACGTATACGTATTGTGCTTTGAAAAAATAACAAATTATTTAAATAAAAAAAAATATATTTTGATCAAGTTTCAAAGGCATTTTTTTGCAAGATATAAAAATTTAAAACAAAAACAAAAGGTTTTGGTTGATTTTGTCGTTAATTATTTTGACGTGATTTGAAAAATTCTCTCAAGAAATGTTTAATATTTTCAAATTATTATCTTCAACTTTTGCTATAAAATTTTGCAGAAAGGGTGCATGTTCTAGCCACATATCGTGAAAATCGAATATCCAACAATAGAGACCATCTCTTGGCAATGATCATTTTATGTCACGAAGATGACATATAGACATTCTTTGATTCTCTCGAAAAACTTCCATGTAATTTCGTCAAGTATATGTGATGTGACCCACTTTTACGTTCCTTTCAAATAACTCCGACACAGTTATATTTTTGATTGAGGCGCGCTACGTGCCAAGCGTATTTCGTTCATCTGCTTTTGTAACAGACATTTCTTTCATTCCCTCAAATCTTCGGGAAATATATTTCAATTGAAAGTTCGCCGAGAGACTGACAAAATTGTCAGTGTATAGACGAACGGTCGTGCGAAGGTCTTCATAGCTGAGTTGACATTCGGGTGGTTCGTCTGCACGTCTTTTGGAGACACGCGATAAAAAATAAATTGTGTTTCACGCTCCCGTGAACTTTTTTACGATTTCGACAGCAGGGGGATCAGGGACGATCTGGAGGTGAATCGACCTGGCAGACGACTCCCCCTAGTAATAGTATTAAACTGTCATCTTGTTACGGGTTTATTTTGCACTAGAAACCCCTTTCTGTTTTAATACAATAACATCAGAAATTCTCTTCTATTGATATAAACTTTCCACTCTGCACGCCACTGTTTCAAAATGACAACTTGATCTTTGTCATGTACAGCGTGTTCTGAATGTTAGTACTTACCTTTGCCGTACTAGTTCGAGCGGACATGAACCGGCCTTAAGCTAATGACAGTTATCAGTATTTTCTATTTTACGCTGACTGTTTCAAAATGACAACTTGATTGTTGTCATGTACACCTTGTTCCGAATGTTAGTACTTTCTTTTGCCGTACTAGTTCGAGCGGACATGAACCGGCCTTAAGCTAATGAAAGTTATCAGTTGTTCTATTTTGCAGTATGACAGCGTTATTTTGTAAACATACTTTGGGTTAGGTAAGGTTCATAATTGTTAGCTATAATCGTGACGTCACAGGCATAGCCCTCACTGGAAGTTTATATTAACATTCTCAAACGATACACTATTCTCAATCATACAATGTATTTCATCTTGGTGGTGCTATATTTACATTTCATTTCATTTTGTGTTGTGTGCCGAATTGTAGCATATGGTGTATTACAGCATCTTTCACAGTGTAGAAATTTACCGAAAATTATCAAAGGCATAAGGTAAGTGACCTTATTTTCATCGGTGACCCTAATTTCGTCAGTTTTGAAAGTTTTTTTATTGTATTAAGTATCAATGTCACCTAATATAAAATTTGCTGACTTTGAAGAATTCCTTAAACATCCGGCAACAACGCGCGTCTCTTGTCATTTCTTCTAACTGCAGGACAACTTTTAGAATATTATCACAACAGTTACTTGCCGACAGTGGTGGTGAAACAGCACTAAAATTACTAAGGTGAGTTAACAGCAGGTTGTTACTAATACCTCAAATATTCTTGAGCATTTGGAAAAAATGTTCAATAAAACATTTGTCAGCAATACTAGTATGTGTTTCAGCCTTTTTGAAGGACATTTATATTATTTTCATAAAAAATAGTGGGTGACGAAGTTTGGGTCACGAAAAATGTAGAATGTCCCTATTTTCGTCATTACTGACGAAATAAAGGTCAAGAGCATATTTTCATGATACGGTATCTGAATGAATTCGAGATGCATTCTCAGAGTGAAAATTTGAGAGTTCAATAAAAATTGACTGCCTTTTCGTGAGCCCTAATTTCGTCACATACTTATTGAAATATTTCTGGTGTTATAAATAGTAGAATGATTGTGACGAAATTCAGGTCCAAAACCTGACGATTGTTGGGTCACTGTTGACGAGATTGAAGCATAATGTGTTTTTGATAATTTTTTGGAACTCGTAATTTCGTCAACTCCTTTTCTGAATTAAGTACTTACTTAGTTCAGATAATTTCTTAAGTAAATATATAAAATGAACGTGGAAGCATTATCAAGTAAGCTCACAAATTTTCAATTTTAATGAAAAATATCTATTCATTTTCAGACAAAAATAAACAAATCGAAGAAACGGTATACTGTGGAAAATATTCGCAATGCGATAGAGGCAATTGAAAGTGGCATGAGCATTTCTGAAGCAAGCAGAATATTTAATATCCCAAGAATGATTTTATCCGACAAATATAATGTTAGTTTTCGGTAATGTAGTGAAATCTGTAATATCTAACAACAAATACTGAAAAATTACATTTTATGACTGATTTTCCGCAAATTTTGTGTTGTCTGAGTAGAATAAAAAAAATGGGAATATTCGCAAGGGTATGAGCGGGCCTCAAGATGTAAAGATTTATAATTCATAAATTCAGAACTTGTAGCATTCTTCTTCATATTTTTTGTATTAAATATTATTCAAAACCAATAAGAAACGTAGAAAAAGTGAGAAGAGGCGAAGTCTTCTATCCAAACAATCAATTGAGATTATGCGTATGCGCAGTATCCGCCATAATACGAATGCGTACTGTCATTGTGACAATAAAAACCATTCATGGTCCACTGATGTTATAATTTGTTTTTTCTTAGAATCATCTTCAAGCCAGATGAAATTATCATTAATTTAATATATTTTGGTATTAAAAATGGATCAAGTAATCCAGACTTCGGCATTGAACCTATACAATAGTTATAATCGTTGGAAAGTCTCCAACAGAAAACAACTACTGCCCCCTACGACCATTGAATTATATCTGTTATATCGTTTTTTTTGCCGATCATCAGTGCAGGGCAACTCACCCAACGCAATCGAAAAACATCTTAACCCCAAGATTCGAAAAGCACTCCGACTATGGTGTCGACTTCGACTAAATCCAAATAAATTCAGAAGAAAACATTTGATGACACTTACTACTTGGCAGAAGCCCATTAAATTAATAGTAAAAACGGATCAAGCAATTCAGACTTTTGCATTCGACCTATACAATAGGTATAATCATCGGCAAGTCTCCAACAGAAAACAACTACTTCTTCGTGCGTAAATTGAATTATATATGTTAGATTCTGGGCAAAGCATTCTACAAGAACTACTTTGCAGTGGCGGCGATAAGGACTCGCCCCCCCCCCCCCCCCGCCCCGTCAAATTTTGTTAGGAAACTCATACATGTGGCAATAAGATCTGGGAATAGCAAAGAGGTCGCAGGGGCCCTTTCTGGAGCTGGCCCCCCTCTGCACGGCGGGCTCTGCGGACCCCTTATGTTCACTCAATCTCAATGCCAAAACATGTCCCAACCCATATGGAGGAACACCCACGGACCGGTTCCATGGTTTTTAGCCAATCAGAAATTTTCTACCAAATTTTGTTTTTTTACGAAACTCCCAGGTTTTCGGAGAAAACCCCTAAAAAGCAGAGCTTATGCGAGCAAGGGAGATCTGGGAACTACAGTTTAAATAAAAGTGGAATCCGAACCACTTCAGCTCAGTGATACGCGACCGATGATCGAACCTGGACCACCTGGGTGGAAGCCAAACACTCTAACACCACGACCACTTCGCTTCGAATACCATTCATATTTTGAAAATTAACCAAATTATTCCGAAAAAAACTACACTCTGTTATTTTTTTCATTGATTAAAAAACTGCCTTTCTCAATTTATACTTTGAAACATGGTATTATGGTATTATCCCCGATTATTTCACTTATGCTAAAATAGCGTGTTATGATTGGTTGAAATTTTTGTGTTGATAAATGAAAACATCATGTTTTCGATTTTGTAGTTCGGCTCTTGATTGGCTACTGGATATGTATATGATGTGTTTTCGATTTTGTAGTTCGATTCCTGATTGGTTATTATCAAAACACAAACTTACAACTAGCAAGCTGCTATAATGACACAACACCAAACTTTGACCAAAACTAAATAAGCACTCACTATTAATTCATATCAACTTCACAATTTTCGACAAATTTTGCATACTTGTTGATTAATCAAATCACTAAATCAAAATGTTATCAAAACATAACCTCGAGCGAGAAGTAGTAGACTAGACATGCAATGACGAAACTACGAATGACGCGCTCTGTCATTTGTAACTGAAATAGAGGGATGTTTGAAATATCAAGTAAATGTTTTGTTAGTTGCATAATTTCAGAACTAAATGCGGGATTAATGTTCCCAGTTAAATTGAATAGTAAATAAATAAAAATCATTTCGATTTTATTCATGAAATAATCTTAACAAATACAACTCGTGTTATCGGCGATTATCGTTAATTACTTCTCGGTTTCGAATCAAATATGTTGCTTTAGGCAACCACACTCGCACAAGCGCTCGTGTGGTTGCCAAGCAACATAATTTGATTCTCAAATTCAAAGGAATTGCTATTTCGATAATCACCGATACACTTGCGGTACTACCTACGACAATTTTAAATTTTCCTCGAAATTTTACAGAAATACCCAGTGCGGACAAACATGGAACAAAAACCATGCCACTCTGAATGATATCACCAATACTACTTTTTGAAATAGAATAAACTATGGTTGCCCGATAAAGGGTGTAGGGAGGAACATAAATTTGAAAACTTCAAGAGAAATGTGGTGTCAAATTCAATTCTCTTTTCAACCCTTTACATGTTTTTGATTTTCGTCAATCCACATTTTAACAATTTTTATTCCTTTGCCCTTTGAAATTTTCAAGTTGACTTGCAATAGGTATATCTTCTCTCGAAATGTAGTATTGGTAATGCCGTTCGAATTTTTTTTCCTGTTATTCCACATGAAACCGTTAAAATTGATTGGGATAAGGGTACCATTCAGATCCGTACTTGATATTTCGAGTGCACATGGTAAAAAAAATATACTAAATCCGTAAAAAAATTAAGATGGTTGAAATGAGAATTGAATTCTGTTTAGAACGATGGGTCACTTGACCTCCCATGCCATTTGATATTTTCAAAATGATGTGTCCCCCACCCCCTCCATCAAGTTAACAGGAGGGGAAGAGACTAAAAAGCCACAATGTATAATTAGGAGTCAGTTAGGACGAATGATTTTATCTGAATTCGGTTTATTTCTGTGTATGTGGAAAGACTTTTCAATATACAAATTTTGATGGTGAATATTTTAAAATACATATATTTTTGCCAAGACAATATTTTACTGCGAATGGTATTCGGATGACTATATTTTGAACACTTACAAAAAATTCAATGTATTATTATTCAACACATTGACTGCCACAAAGTCCACACTCACTAACACATGGTACCACACAAAATAGGACCAGTGTAACAATTCTAAATGACATAAGCGTGACATTCAGTTTTTGGTCCACATAGAGATGTCAAATCTGACGTAGGTTTATAGGATGGAATAAATATTCATAACAGCTTATGTAGAAGATTTGTTCTCAAGAAAATCATATTGTTTGTTGTTTAAAGAGTTACTATATTCAATATAATTCAAAAAAAGTATTTTTTATTCGAAATTCTAATATTTTGTTCAAAATATTATGTTATTATAATTTTTTTTTATTAGAAATAACCGCATCAACCCATTGGGTCATTAGCGGTGGAGTAGATGAAATACAATTATAATTTCTTAGTCATATCTAAAGCATGCAAAAATTGTATGATTTTGTTGGTATTACTATAGTCTAACATTTCTTGTAAATTATGGGAGATGTTGAATAAGTCTCTCTCGATTTGTAACATGGGACACTGCACAATAATATGTTTCACTGTTAGCCGAACTTCACAGATATCACAAGTTGGTTCATTTTGTCCAGATATAAGGTATTCGTGGGTGAACCTCGTGTGTCCTAAACGGAGTCTAGACATTAATACCTGTTTTCTCCTGTTGATCTCATGATACTTCCACAGTCCAACGTTTGACTTGATTTCTCGTAGTTTTGATTGAGACGTCTGCCACTGAGTGTTCCAATTGTTCATGATCTTGTTCTTGATATAAGATTTCATGTCGATCGAAGGAGTGTGTTGCAACGCTACCTGATTAGGGTTGTTGACTGCCTCTCTTGAACTCATATCAGCTGTTTCGTTCCCAGTTATTCCTATATGGGAAGGAACCCAAAGTAATACCACTTCTTTGTTCAGTGCTTGAATTTCGTGAAGTTCCCTTTTGATCAGTTTTCCTATTGGGTGGTGAACATATATTTGACGGAGCAAGTGTAAAGAGTTTAGTGAATCTGATATAATGATGTATTTATTGGAGATATTAGATTTTGCGAAACGTAATGCTTGCAGGATTGCAAAAAGTTCTCCTGTGAGAATTGTATTGGTTTCTGGTAGCTTATAGGTTAGTATAGTTTGAGGTGTTACTACTGCTGCTCCAACTCCTAGATTTGATTTGGATGCAAATGTGTATATTTCTATGAAATCTCGATGTTGATGTAGGATTTCACGAAAATTCTGGGTTATGCTTTGTGTATTCGTGTCATTTTTATTAAACTGGGATAGGTTGGTGTCGATGATTGGTTGGGATATCTGCCAAGGGGGTGGAGTGTTTATATTCATGGGATATAAAGATGGGAATTTCTGCATTTGGAGTGATCTCAGGTACCTTCGAATCCTCTCATAGAACGGTGGATCAGTTCACGGTTGCTCATATGCTAACAGAAAGCGTGTTGTGATTGTATTTTTGAATGTTGGTACATTGTCGAGTGAAGCTATTCTGGCAGCATAGGATAGACTCAACTGTTGCCTTCTGAGCTGTAGAGATGATCCTCCGAGTTCGCATTCCAAGCTTTCGATTGGAGTAGTTCTGTAGGCTCCTATAATTATGCGTAAGGCAGAGTTGTGGAGGGTATTCAAAGTTTTCAGTGTCGAGGGTTTTGCAGAGGCATACGCAATGCAACCATAGTCAAGTTTGGAGCGTATGAGAGCTCTATATAAGGTGAGGAGTGTCAATCCTTCTGCACCCCATTGTTTATGGACTAAGTATTTCATCAGATTGAGTCTTTTTTGACACGTAAGAATGAGATTTTTGATGTGTGATTTCCAGTTCAGCTGTTGGTCAAATATCATTCCCAAAAATCTTATGTTGTCTGTGAACGTTAGATTTTCATTAAATAGTGTGAGTATTGGAGTATCTGCCATGATTCTTTTAGAAAATAATATGCATTTCGTTTTACTTGAGGAAAAAGTGAAACCTGTAGTCTTTGCCCATGATTCGAGTAGATTAATATGTTCCTGTAAGGTGATTGCTAAGTTGCCGACGTTTTTTCATTTCGCAAAGATAATTAAATCGTCCGCATAAAGTCTTGTTTGGACCGGTTTTTTCAAAGATTGAATGACATCATTGAGTGCAATTAAAAACAGTGTTGGGCTCATGATTGAGCCTTGCGGTGTGCCGTTCTCTTGGATTTTATGTTTTGATAAAATTCCGGCATGGCGGACTTGAAAGATTATGTGGCTCAAAAAGTTCTTAATAAAGGCTAAGATATTTCCCTGGTATCCCCATTGTTGAAAATGTTATTATAGTGATTGGTCGAAAAATGCTGCTTTCATATCCGAAGATTTTGTACTTTAACAGCAGTTCGTATTGTATTAGCCAGTGGCTGATCTTGTAGCATTATATCTTAATTGCATTGAAAAAAAATGTATTTTCAGATAATACTGAACGAGTAAAATAATTTAATTGAGTTAGTTCATCAGTCTTCTACTCACGTAATTTATTGAAACGATAAATTGTGTATATATTCCAAACTTGTCCACATCCCTTTCAACCTGATTTCCATTTCTCATCGAAGTAAAATTGTCGTATTTCACTTTTCACCAGACTGCTCTTTCAATTTGCTTCTTCTCGAAATTTTCTCCTTGTTGCTTGTGATCTCATTGAATACTGATCAAGTCTCCAATGAAATGTTTCTCATTACAACTTTAAATTGGAAACAAACTAGGAAATTTTATTGTCTGATCTTTATGAGATCTGAGTTGGAGCTTAAAACCGGAAATCTTATTACTGGCTTTCAGATTTGTTAAAGGACATTTCTTAGAGAAACTCTGATACGTAAAATTGCATTTGGCAAATGGTAAAACTTATATTGAATTCCCTTTAATTTTTTGTTCGTTTCTTGTCTTCGAATGTGTCTTTTATTTCCTGTAAGTAGTACAGTTGGAACTTTTATGAGCAGGAAAGAAAGAATACAGTCTTACGCTGTGAAAATAAATACAACGTAACTCAGAATGAGATGAACTCTGGGACCTGTATCTTAAAGTTGGCAGATCAGTTGAAAACACAACAGACGTTTTATCTTCGAATTGCACTCGTCTCGTCTTACTTTCAAACTTGAAAAAACCTGAAGTTTTTAATCCGGCCTAGACTTTGCCTTCAAAGTCGCTTGGAATGTTCTGCCTTGATACCAAAAAAATTATGAAAATCACCTTTACAATTTCAGTTTTCAGAAAAAACTTGTCGACTATTCAATATCAAGCCGATTTCGTTTGATTCTTTCAGGATTTACGAAACCACAGTTTACTTTTTATTTAGAGAGTAACAAAATTAATATGGTGTCAGAACCATACGCTTTGCCTAACTTGCTATGAACAAACTCCTTGAGAGTACTGGACCTTCGATGGCGTGTAGCCAAATTTTTGTTCTACAAAAACGTGCTCCACGGATTCTGTGTTACTTACAATACAATGCAATCATGCAGGGAAGCTTCCAAATCATTGAAAATCTTGACTACGACATCTTTGTAGTTTTATGAGATACTGTGTTTTGCTTTTAAAAATAAAGACACTATTCTTGGTACCCAAACTCAATATCACTATAACGTTAGATGTAAAATAGACTATTATTGTGGATTTATGCAGCAGTCATAAGTCATAAGTTTTAAGTCATAAGGAAGAATATCCGTCAATGATTGGTTGGTCCGTTTATTCCAACCAATCATTGGCGAATATTCTTCCTTATGAAATGTTCTATCGTGGTGGCATTTAATATGTGTAAATTCATCATGAATGATAAATAAAGAGGAAATAAAATCTTCCAATTTACACAAAAAATATATACTTGTAACGTGCTTACAATTGTTTCGACACACGGTGTCATCATCTGAGCGAGTTATCAACTAAAGAAACGTCAAAATCACCTTCTTAAATATTAAAATAACATGCATGAAATTTCACTAATGACAATTGCAGGTATGAAATTTCCTAATGACATATAGCTTGGATTAGGGAGCATTTGAGTAGTTACTAGTGAGATAATTAATTATAGGTGAATTGTACAGGTCAATTTGGTCATTGAGAACTAAATTGCTATTGTTACGTAAATGTTTTTTGATTTCTATGGATTCTAATATGTTTAATTTTTGACCTTTAGGTTGAATATGCAAAATTTCAGGGTTTTGTGTGAAGTTATGGTTATTGTCAATAAGGTGGTTGGCATAGTTTGAGTCCTGTTTATTTAATCTGTAACTTCTCAAATGCTCACCGAATCTTCGGTGAATCTTCGGAAGATTCGGTGAGCATTTGATAAGTTACGGATTAAATAAACAGGACTCAAACTATGCCAACCACCTTATTGACAATAACCATAACTTCACACAAAACCCTGAAATTTTGCATATTCAACCTAAAGGTAAAAAATTAAACATATTAGAATCCATAGAAATCAAGAAACATTTACGTAACAATAGCAATTTAGTTCTCAATGACCAAATTGACCTGTACAATTCACCTATAATTAATTATCTCACTAGTAACTACTCAAATGCTCCCTAATCCAAGCTATATGTCATTAGGAAATTTCATACCTGCAATTGTCATTAGTGAAATTTCATGCATGTTATTTTAATATTTAAGAAGGTGATTTTGACGTTTCTTTAGTTGATAACTCGCTCAGATGATGACACCGTGTGTCAAAACAATTGTAAGCACGTTACAAGTATATATTTTTTGTGTAAATTGGAAGATTTTATTTCCTCTTTATTTATCATTCATTATCTTCCTTATGACTTGAAACTTATGACTTATGACTGCTGCATAAATCCACCGTTACCTGTAAAACATAACACAAAGCTTATACCAAAAAAGTCTATTTTTCAATCATCTACCAGATGAAAGAAAGAACCTGCCTTAAACCTATAATATCGTATAAATACAGATGGACTCAGCATTGCCATACCTACGACACGGAGTGATTTGAAGTCGCTATGTTTTTTGGCGCGCGGGCTGCGGGGAAGAGAGAAGGTAGTGATGGACTGTGACCTTTCCACAACAGACGGGAGCGCACGCATTTGCTGAAAATAGTGTTCAATCACAAGAAAAAAATGCTGAATTTGAAATAATGATGAAAATATCAAGGAAAGTGTTAGAATATACATCCGACTTTTTTCAATTAATGGAAAGCTGAAGACAGTCGACTGAAAAAAAAAGAATAAAAATGCATTTACTAGAAAATGGTATTTTCAATAATATTCAATAAATACATGTTCTTATACATATTAAAATAAATTAATATTGTGAAGAATAAATATTCCAAAGGAATTTTCAGCGCATATTATTCAAATTCAGAAATAAGAAATTTCAATGTATTTACGACAATATGCAAACAAAATTCACAATACAGATAATCAAACTAACATTTTTTTCTAGAAGATATCAAAAATCAAGTACGTACAGAGTTTCACAAAAACAGCAATAAAATAAAAATGAAGAATTTGTTTTCTATTCTGAAATGATTTGATAATTTCCTGAGTTCCCTCCTTGAGCAATGATACTCAATATCAGAGTCCTTATTCAATTATGTCTCCCAAATTCACTAAACTGTCCCTCAGCTCATTCAAAGTAACTTTGGGCTGCTGCAGGGCTCTAATTCATCTCCCAAGAATATCATATATATGTTCGATGGGGTTCGTATCAGGACTTCTTGCGGGCAAGATCTCCTGGAAATACTGGCGGGCCGTGTGGTCTCGTATGGTCGTGCAATCATATGAATTCTTCACCAATGAATGGAGCAAAAGAACATACAACATGGAATTTCGGATACATACTGTTGTCAAATTCGCTTCATAAATGACTACCAGTTTCATACGTGCCTCCAAATTCATACAACTCCAAATCATTACCAATCCTCCGCCAAAAGAAATGATTCACAGAGTGTTACATTGATTGTAGCGTTCTCCTAAACGTCTGTAGACCCGCATTCGTATGTTATTGGTCATGGAACAGAATATTGACTCATCAGTGAAGAGCACTCGACATCATTCAGCTTCCCGCCAATGAGGGTGTGCACGAGCAAAATCAAGCCGTGATCTGCAATGTTCTGCAGTCAATGAAGGCCTTGTTGCTACTCTGCATGGCATCAAGTTGTGTTCCCTTAAACTTTGCTTGAAGATATCTTAGATTACTAGACTAAATTAAATTAGCTTAGATTCATTTTTGGCTTCCGCGCTAAATGCCTTTACACTGCGACCATTTCAGACATATTGTGTGTGCCCTTCGAAATCGTTTAGAACCCTTGCAGTGTTAAAGTGCGTGTACTGATGTAAAGCAGCATTTGAAAATTCTCATCATTATTATTATTATCACATTGATATCATGGAATTCTTGTATTGTCGTCAGTTCTTGATGTGTGTGCTTAATTTAGGATTATTCAGAGGATTGGAAGTGGGTGGAAATTGTGTTTAAAATTTCTCATAATTATTATTATCAATAAATCATTAATTTATTAAAATTCTTATATTATCGTCGGTCATTGGTAAGTATACCAAATTTTAAAATTTTCGGATGTTTAGAAGTGGGTGGATATTGAATAAAAAATTCACGTCAATATCATTATTATCATTATCATTAAACTTTTATAATTAAGTCCTTGTATTGCAATCGGTTTATGTGTTCCCAATTTCAGATCATACGGACGATTGAAATCAAATTGGAAAATTCTCATCATTATTATCATTATTAGGTGCGTTATTATCATAAAATTCTTGTATTGTAGTTGGTTCTGGAAATTTTTGATAAATTTTAGATAATTCGGAGGATTAATAAAGGGTGAAAGTTGAATTTGATATTCCAATTATTATTATCATTATTTTCATTACATTAATAGTAGTAAATTCTTGTATTATCGTCGGTCCTTGATATGTGGCCAAATTTCAGATTATGATAATCGGAAGTGGGTGGAAATAGAATTTAAAAATTCACATCATTATTATTATTATTAGTGGAATCGAGTTTCTTCAAGAAAATCGTCTGTATGGAGGAACTTAACAACTAAAACCTTATCTGAATAAAAATTTTGATCCAAATCTTTTAAGCTGTCTCCGAGATAGCCAAAATAAATATATCAATATACAAGAATTGCTTTTAAAGATATTACATAGATTAGATAGATTTGATACTGCTACCAACTAATACTTTTTTCTTTAGAAAAATCACGGGATTCTATCCTGTTTTTCAAACCAGAAAATATGAAATTTACCTGAATAATATTATCTGTCAGATCGTCAGTATTTCAAAGCCAATCAACGTGAAGTGGATGAGTTGCGAAATTTGAGTTAACAATTTTTGCAATGCTCAATTTGTCATCACCTCTTCAGTGGGGGACTTGACAACAACAATTTCTTCAGAATCTGTACCTGGCGGTGTTTCAGTGGTGTTTCAGTTGATGATTTTTTCTTGCTGAAATCGTTCAATCTGAAAATATGTAATATATTGTTTTTTTTTTTTTATATAAATCTCTGTTATTATTTGAAATAACTCATAGAAAATAACAATTCTGACGGCTGATAATAATTACCCTGAAGTTGAAGCAGCTGAATTTCTTGGGATATACCATTCTTCATATATTATAATGAAGGAAGAACACTTTTCTTCAAAAATGTTCTTCCACTTGGGTTAATCTCGAATGCTGCGTCTTTGAAATAAATGGAACAAATCCTAACAGACTTTGGAACACATTCAGTTCAACATTTCATCCCCAACTCTTTCAACCAAGCCGCTTTTACTGTGACATCAGCTGGAAACCTAAAGATAAATCAAAATTTTAATAGACATTTCTTGGACTTTTTGGCAACCTTTTTGTTTTAATGCATCATCCAAAAAACTAATGAAGTTAAATGTTTCGTGAGGTATTTATTTCATTATCTTCACATGTAAAGGTTTGAATTCACGTATTAATTTCATTTTATTCGGCGAAAACAGATTGATACCCACTGTAACGCCTATGGTACTTATAATCTGATATTCGGGTTCGAACACATGGATTGTTTGCAAACCCAACAAGATTGCACTATTATGATTCTCTTACTATTGTACTACCACTATATATCACGAATGCGTTCAAAAACCACTATTTCAGCAATAATCCCACAAAAAATCAATGACAGAACATGACAGAACTGTCAGAAGTTTACTTTATGGAAAACATAAACATTGATATTCGACAGCGTTGACAAACGTCCAGATACAATAATTTCTTAACAACCATTTGAAGACGCAAGTTATGATTTTTTTCGATAGTTTGGATTTTTAAACTTGTAAGTTATACAGGTTTGAGTTGCGTGATAATGTCACCATCACCATTCTTCATTCTTCGATTGTAATGAAATGAAATACGTATAGTGACACAATTTTGTCTGAGACTTATTACCTACGCGATGTGACAACGCCCAACTCAATATCACGACTAGACATTGTGGAAAAACACGACTTCAAACCAGGATGTAAACAGCATGGTCCAGTACAATACTTTATAGGTCCATGTCTTCAACACACTAGAAGGTAACAAAATTTGTTATGCAGTGGATTACTTTTTTTGATATAATAAAAAAAAACTATTCCAAGTATTCTGTTTGTGATGTTATTGTGGTATGTGGTTTCATTACATGATTATTATTATTACATGATATTGTTTAAAAGTAGATATTCTACATAAAACTACAATTTTTTTATTTCTTTGTATATAGAAAACAAATTATTACTACCAGTATAAAATTTGGAACACTGAGAGAACTGTCAAGTGTGACAGTGGAAGAAATTCAGAAATTGAATTGATAACAAAAGTCGAGACAAAAATGTAAAGGCTTTTCTGTCAAAAAATTCAGAATAAAATGAACAATTGTGATTTCTGGTAATAATTTAAGAGGTGAAAAGTGAACGGTAAAATAAAAAGTGAAGTGATTGCTTCGTTTGGAAAATTACAAAAAATGAGGGAAGTTTGGTTTCTTTAGTAGGCCAATCAACAGAGCATTTTTTCCTAACAAAAATACTAGTAGAAAACCGACTGTGCCATCACATGAAAAACAGTCCGTAGTTATATTATATTATGTATTCGACTCGCTACTATCATTTATTAACTTGTTATAAATATTTAAATAACAAAAAACGTGTTTTTCATGCATTTTTCACCCATTTCGCACCATTGTAGCCCAAAATGAGAATACACATTTTGTAGTACCTACTATACTTCTACTTTCATAATCTTATTGAGAAATTGAAATTGACCATCCAGGCATGCTGCAAATTTAAATTGCAATTGTATCATCCGACAGCGCCTGTTTTGTGCACACATAAAGTACAAATGATTCAATACTTTCATGAGGAAAAATCGCAAAATTATCCGGTTTTTCCGGTTTTTCTCCGTTACTAATGATCCGACCGTTTCGTAAAACATCCCATTTTGTTCGTATTTTAATTATTTACAACTCTTCTTCAAGAGCAATCAGATTGCTCTATAAGTTTTTATTTTATAAGCAAAATAATTTTGAAAAACACATTTTTTGTTATTTAAATTTTTATGACAAATTAATAACTGACAGTTGCGAGTCGAAAACGAATCAGAATATAACTGCGTCTTTCCTCTTCGTCTTCGTCTTCGTCTTCGTCTTCGTCTTCGTCTTCGTCTTCGTCTTCGTCTTCGTCTTCGTCTTCGTCTTCGTCTTCGTCTTCGTCTTCGTCTTCGTCTTCGTCTTCGTCTTCGTCTTCGTCTTCGTCTTCGTCTTCGTCTTCGTCTTCGTCTTCGTCTTCGTCTTCGTCTTCGTCTTCGTCTTCGTCTTCGTCTTCGTCTTCGTCTTCGTCTTCGTCTTCGTCTTCGTCTTCGTCTTCGTCTTCGTCTTCGTCTTCGTCTTCGTCTTCGTCTTCGTCTTCGTCTTCGTCTTCGTCTTCGTCTTCGTCTTCGTCTTCGTCTTCGTCTTCGTCTTCGTCTTCGTCTTCGTCTTCGTCTTCGTCTTCGTCTTCGTCTTCGTCTTCGTCTTCGTCTTCGTCTTCGTCTTCGTCTTCGTCTTCGTCTTCGTCTTCGTCTTCGTCTTCGTCTTCGTCTTCGTCTTCGTCTTCGTCTTCGTCTTCGTCTTCGTCTTCGTCTTCGTCTTCGTCTTCGTCTTCGTCTTCGTCTTCGTCTTCGTCTTCGTCTTCGTCTTCGTCTTCGTCTTCGTCTTCGTCTTCGTCTTCGTCTTCGTCTTCGTCTTCGTCTTCGTCTTCGTCTTCGTCTTCGTCTTCGTCTTCGTCTTCGTCTTCGTCTTCGTCTTCGTCTTCGTCTTCGTCTTCGTCTTCGTCTTCGTCTTCGTCTTCGTCTTCGTCTTCGTCTTCGTCTTCGTCTTCGTCTTCGTCTTCGTCTTCGTCTTCGTCTTCGTCTTCGTCTTCGTCTTCGTCTTCGTCTTCGTCTTCGTCTTCGTCTTCGTCTTCGTCTTCGTCTTCGTCTTCGTCTTCGTCTTCGTCTTCGTCTTCGTCTTCGTCTTCGTCTTCGTCTTCGTCTTCGTCTTCGTCTTCGTCTTCGTCTTCGTCTTCGTCTTCGTCTTCGTCTTCGTCTTCGTCTTCGTCTTCGTCTTCGTCTTCGTCTTCGTCTTCGTCTTCGTCTTCGTCTTCGTCTTCGTCTTCGTCTTCGTCTTCGTCTTCGTCTTCGTCTTCGTCTTCGTCTTCGTCTTCGTCTTCGTCTTCGTCTTCGTCTTCGTCTTCGTCTTCGTCTTCGTCTTCGTCTTCGTCTTCGTCTTCGTCTTCGTCTTCGTCTTCGTCTTCGTCTTCGTCTTCGTCTTCGTCTTCGTCTTCGTCTTCGTCTTCGTCTTCGTCTTCGTCTTCGTCTTCGTCTTCGTCTTCGTCTTCGTCTTCGTCTTCGTCTTCGTCTTCGTCTTAGTCTTAGTCTTAGTCTTAGTCTTAGTCTTAGTCTTAGTCTTAGTCTTCGTCTTCGTCTTCGTCTTCGTCTTCGTCTTCGTCTTCGTCTTCGTCTTCGTCTTCGTCTTCGTCTTCGTCTTCGTCTTCGTCTTCGTCTTCGTCTTCGTCTTCGTCTTCGTCTTCGTCTTCGTCTTCGTCTTCGTCTTCGTCTTCGTCTTCGTCTTCGTCTTCGTCTTCGTCTTCGTCTTCGTCTTCGTCTTCGTCTTCGTCTTCGTCTTCGTCTTCGTCTTCGTCTTCGTCTTCGTCTTCGTCTTCGTCTTCGTCTTCGTCTTCGTCTTCGTCTTCGTCTTCGTCTTCGTCTTCGTCTTCGTCTTCGTCTTCGTCTTCGTCTTCGTCTTCGTCTTCGTCTTCGTCTTCGTCTTCGTCTTCGTCTTCGTCTTCGTCTTCGTCTTCGTCTTCGTCTTCGTCTTCGTCTTCGTCTTCGTCTTCGTCTTCGTCTTCGTCTTCGTCTTCGTCTTCGTCTTCGTCTTCGTCTTCGTCTTCGTCTTCGTCTTCGTCTTCGTCTTCGTCTTCGTCTTCGTCTTCGTCTTCGTCTTCGTCTTCGTCTTCGTCTTCGTCTTCGTCTTCGTCTTCGTCTTCGTCTTCGTCTTCGTCTTCGTCTTCGTCTTCGTCTTCGTCTTCGTCTTCGTCTTCGTCTTCGTCGTCTTCGTCGTCTTCGTCGTCTTCGTCGTCTTCGTCGTCTTCGTCGTCTTCGTCGTCTTCGTCGTCTTCGTCGTCTTCGTCGTCTTCGTCGTCTTCGTCGTCTTCGTCGTCTTCGTCGTCTTCGTCGTCTTCGTCGTCTTCGTCGTCTTCGTCGTCTTCGTCGTCTTCGTCGTCTTCGTCGTCTTCGTCGTCTTCGTCGTCTTCGTCTTCGTCTTCGTCTTCGTCTTCGTCTTCGTCGTCTTCGTCTTCGTCTTCGTCTTCGTCTTCGTCTTCGTCTTCGTCTTCGTCTTCGTCTTCGTCTTCGTCTTCGTCTTCGTCTTCGTCTTCGTCTTTCGTGTGATGGCATAGTCGGTTTCCTACTAGTATTTTTGTCAAAAAATAGTCCATTTTATGCTCTATTGCTTGGTATAAAAGCTGATTTAGTCAACAACACTTTAAAATTGTGCTTAAATATTATGTAAAAATCGAAAGTTGAACCTCTTGAATCAAATGGCACCGTTTATACTACAATGTTGAATTTAGCTAAAAACCTTTGATGTTTCCGTTATGTTCATGATAATACCTAAAGTTGACTAAATCCACCCTTAGGGAGGAGAAAGACAAGTTGAAAAAGAATTACAAACATTGAGTTTGGCTCATGAAATTCAGAGATTTGAATTCAGCAGCCATTCTAAGTCAAGATATTTTACCAGAATCATCATTGAGACAGTCCAGGAGATTGATTTCCAGTTCTACTTCGTCTAACTTCGCCTTTCATTAGGAAATGTGATGACATCAGCTATACAGAAACAAGGTATTTACCAAATTGATACATTGAACGAATCAGATGAACTTTTATGTTTATTTTTGCAAAGCCACATCCAATTTATGAAGAAATTTCCCAGTCCCAACAAGAAATAGACTTCCAATTAACATGTTGAATCTTTTTTAGTCCACAAGTGTTGAAAAAACGTCTCTTAAGACTTTTGAGATAGTTGTCGTACAGTAGGTAGGTATTTTAGGGATTAATTGATATGATCGTGAATTGAGGTTTGTTCACGACTAGGTTGATACTGATCTTTTATAGATTCAAAACACTTATAAAAATATGAAAACATTTATTTAACTATGTACAAATATGAGATTGAGACGTTTGAAATAAATGAAGGAATAAATAAATTGATGAATTAATGTATCTCTCCTAGACTAGTTACTGTTTAAATAATTTTTTCCATAAAGTCCCATACTTCCAATCAATACAGCCGTATACATTTTAGGAAAATTTTTCATGTATCTAAACTGTGCTCTTCTCCAATAGCCCCTAATAGCTGTGGACACGGCAGAACTCGATATTCCACTACTAGGCCAAAAATAAAAATAGTTCGTAAATGAAAACACCGGTTTTTGTCCCAGAAAAATCGCTTTGTGTAATTTTTTAAACAAGAAATGTCTCAAAAAGTATAAGGGAAATCGTTTTACTATCAATAAAACTTTGGCAGAGAATTATAGAACCTACAAAGCGGTTTTTTATACGACCAGATTGGTGCAATTTTCACTAAGAAAATCCGGGAAATCCTCAAAAAAAGGACCATTATTCAAAAATTCATAATGTTAATAAATCTGAAGCTAGACAAACAATATTGCAGAACCTCATAGATAATAATATGTGGTTCAACTGTGCTCAAGATGGTTTCTGTCCGATATGTAGTTTTTGCACAATCGCGTTGTAAACAATTTACGGGCAAATCTTTATAAATGCGCCGATTTAAGGGAAATCATCTAATTCCAATTCTGTAAACGGCATTTGGAAGTAGAGGTCAATATCTACAATTTGTATATTTTGGATTTTCACCTGAGAGGTGAAAATGTGTTGAAAATTTTAAAGGAAGTTACTCTCAATGCTTCAAAGTGCACCCGAATTTGCCCTAACTCAACCCGAATTAACTTCAGTGCGACTTCGGGTGACTTCGGACGCACTTTGAAGCGTTTTGATCAACAATCAGTGACATTTCCAACACATTTCCACCTCTCAGGTGAAAATCCAAAATATACAAATTGTAGATATGGATCTCTACTTCCAGATGCCGTTTACATAATTTGAATGCGGCGATTTCCCTTGAGAACAGTTGAACCACATCTTGAGAACAGTTGAACCACATGTTATTTTCTATCAGTTAACGCAATATTGTTTGTGCAGCTTCAGATTTATGTAAATTATAAATATTTGTAAAATGGACTCCTTTTCGAGGTTTTCCCGGATTTTCTCAGTGGAAAATGCACCGATCCGGTCATATGAAAATCCATTTGTAGGTTTTATAAATCTCTACAAAAGTTCTATTGACTGTTAAACGATTTCTTGAATAATTTTTGAGATACTTTAAAAAAATCAAAAATGTTGTAATTTTTTCAATACTGCTTGTTTAAAAAATTCCACAAAGCCATATTGCTGGGGCGAAAACTGGGGTTTTCATGAAGGGACTATCTTATAAAAATTAGTATGGGCCAATTGCGTCTTCTGTTTTATGGTGAAAAAACCTCTATTGCTTGGTCTATACCTGATCGAACTATCAGTTGAAAATCTCTTGGTATTTGTTTATGGCACAGTTGATGACAAGTTGTGTTTCAAAATATAATAAATTCGCTCACGTACTGAATTTTGAAATGTAACAGAGTTACCCACTGAATTCCAATAAAATATTTTAATTTACAGTGTGTTTGATATTTTTTTGACAATATTCTGATCACGCTTTTTTGGCATCATTTTGATTTTTGGACTTCTTGAATAAAGAACAATCTGACATTAGGATATCATAATTTATTTTCCTCCTGAGAAGAAAGAGTCTCTGTCATGTTCACAGGCGCAACAACTGAGCTGAAGATATAAACAACAGATAAAACGTAAATAACAAAACAGAAAGGTAATTAGTTCTGGAGCCAGGCAAATTTCAATAACAAAATTTGAATATTTTGGTTTTGTATAATTTTTTCAAGTTTGTAATATAACTATTAATTTCAGAATACGATTTTATAATAATATATACTGGCACTTCTGCTCCACCCCGTAGACCTACTGAAAATAGTTGAACGTCAACCACTGTAACTTCAACACGCTTTAACGCAGCCGGCAGTGTAGCAGCAAATGCAATCTTTTGATCTTTTTCCGACCTGTTTACATAATGAAAGAGCTATGTTGCAGAGTGCTGGTTAAAACTAATTTTTTCCTGTTTTCGTGAAAAGAATAAAATTTTAATGCGGAGCAGAGCACTCCATTTGAATAACACGGGAAAATGTTCGCTAGGTGAAGGGTAAATGTAAATCAGTTTTAATTTAGACGAGGCGCCTTTTAGAAAAATCTATAATTGTAACATAATTATAGATAATATGTACATGTACAATATGGGGAAAGTACGAAATAAGTAGAGTAGATGAGATGACGAATATCAATATTGACCACGTTATAGTTACAACTCCGGATTTTTCCGAAAAATTAACTTTTTAAATATCCTCACCTGTTCAATAGATCTAGAATATTTTCGGCACCGCGATGTTGCTACTTCTATCAAGAAGTCCTAGCAACTTAATTTTTGAAGAGAATTAGTACTCTCAATTCTAGGCAAGTCGATATTCTGAAAGTAGTTTTGAAAATCAGGATATATTTTATGTACACCGAGAAATCGACTCAAATCATACAGGGCTTGTTGAAATTACTACTATTCCCTTTATGTAAAGTAGCTTCTTCGAGAAAAATATTTTTTTTAATAATTTAATTTTAGGTAGCCATGGACATATCAAGGTTATGATAGTTTTTGATAATTTTTCAAAAAATCTTTCGAAATGAATGCAAATATTGATTATTCAAACGAAGTTACTGAAAAGACACTCTAAATAGTGAAGATTTCGAAAGTTTGTTAACAGTATGACAGTAGCAGTGAAATGACGGTTGGTTCAGTTGTCCTGGGGAAGGGGGTAAGGAACCATTGAATGGACAGTTTGGAAAATTCTTGAACATTGAAAATCGGGAAACTTTCTAGAAATAAATAGAACATACTTAGTGAATATTTAGTGGTTTCACACACTTTCACAATGCACTCCCACTCTCTATAAATCTATTATATAGCAGTGCATGGGCAACGAAGGATATTAAGTTAGTATCATATATTGTGACAAGCATTTTGTACCAAATGTACCTCAATGGCAATAAACATCTATGACTCCATATGCAGTATTCATCCAGTACCATTCTCATCAGCGTACACTCCATAATAAAAAATCCATGGCATCTGTTCTATTTGGGAAGGTATAGCAGTTGAACAGACGATAGAATATGCTTGCTTGATCATCTGCTTCTAGAGATTTTCAAAGAGACATAGATAAAAACTATATTGAACCAGAAACCAGAAATACAAGGTACTGGATATGTGAAGGTATAACTGAATAATCATTGAGGTACAACTCAATAATCATATTGGGGTGTGGCGCAGTGATAAGAGCGTCCGACTCTGAGCCAAAGGTCCGAAGTTTGGGCCCTAGTTGGAGCTGGGATTTTTTTATTCAATTTCACCGATCAAATCATTAAAATCTCGTGGCTCGACTTGGGCGAGTCCTGCACGATACACTGTTGCATTCCAATTAACAGTGCTGCTCCTAAGCTGGCGTATAGAACTAGTAACAAGGCCTACCCACAACACATGGCTTATGACCATAGTAGTAGAAATAAAAATAATAATCATTTACACATGAATACATACACAAGTAAAAAATCATTAAATATGGTGAAAAAAGGCATATTATGCGTAGTAAATCATTCAACTAATAAATAAAATATGAAAGAGGTCCTAAACATATGTAAGAAAAAGGTATATGCTATTACTATTTTCGGTTTTTTTTTCGAATTGAATATGAAGATTGAATATGGAGTACTTGTGTCAGGTAACTGATTGCAAATAGCAAAGTTTCTATTGAAAACTCAAATGTTTGTTTTTTAGAATTCATTGTTTACCATACTGTTATTTCATCTATTGCTAGTTTGATAGCCCCAACCACACTTCCCATGGTGAATTCATCTATTCACATTATTGTCAGCAAAGTAATTCAAATCAAAAAGTTTACTGATGTTCGATGGACGGTCGTTAGAAAATAGTAAGAGTATGAGTTGGCCAAGGAATAAACCTTGAGTCACTCCTACATCAATTGAAAAATTTATCTGACTCTGTATCACTCAAATTCAAGGAAAAATTCCTGTTTGACAGAAATTATACAATCCGTTCCAACACATTTCCTCTTATACCAAGTTTATACAGTTCAGAGGCCAAAAAAACATTTGTCAACGGATTATATGCTTTTGACAATCAAAAAATATTCCAGGTACAAACTTCTTGTTATCATTCCTTCATAAATGAAATCAGCGGAAAGTGAAGTAGTGGATCTATCAGTTTTGAAGCCATGTTGAGACTCAATAATTAATATGTTGTGTTTGTTCAACAGTTTTATTAGTCTATTATACAGTACGATGCAAATGTATGGAATAAATTCATTATTTCTGAACATAAATATATTTTGGAAAATTCCTTGAACACGTCGATTTTCTTTTCCGATTGGCCAATTTCTAAACCCCACCTAAAATATATAGGTTTATCCGCATTCGAGTAAAAACTAGTTTAGTGAAATTTTTAAATGGGACACCCAGTGTATTTTTCCATATTTGGTTAGAGATCGTCATTACAAATCCAGTTATACTAGGTCTGATGGGATTAGGTCTAACGGCTGCGGAGATATGGACAAAAAACTTCTCCATATGTTCAATGAGTGCGACTTTTGACCTTCCGAATCGTGTGGAGTCTCTCAGTCATACTCACTGGACATACGAGGAAGTTTTTTGCCCATATCTCCGCATCCGTTCGACATTATCCCATCAAACCTGGTATCACAGGATTTGTAATGAATACCCCTAACCAAATCCAAATATGGAAAAATACACTGGGTGTCCCATTTGAAAATATCACTGAAGTCATTTTTAGTCGATTGCGGATAACTCTATATATTTAGGTTGGGATTCAAAAATTGACAAATCGTAAAAGAAAATGGATGTTCTCGAGGAATTTTCCACAATATGTTTATATTCAGAAGTAATGAATTTATTCCATACATTTGCATCGTACTGTATATGTTCTCTCTAGAATTTTTGAAAAATACTGAAGAGAATAATAGGCCTATTATAGTTGTTTACATTTGACTTATCACCGCTTCTGTACACTGTGACCACTTTATTGATGAGTTTTAGAACATCTGGTAGGTCACCCTTGACAATGGAATTATTTATTAGCACAGTTAGGAGTTCAACTATACCATCAGCAATTTGTTTCATAATTTTCACTAGTACGTCATCTGGACCCCACTGACATCGTATTCTTTATGTTATGTATTATTGGTTCGTATGCATAAACCTTGAGCAAATGCTTGTTTTTGGATTTCTTGAAACAGACGTATTCATTTTATTGAATTATAAGGGAGACAAACCTATAGAATAAGCATTTGCTACCTTTTATAAATACTACCCATTGTTTCGATTTCGTCGATTGTAGCTGGTTTAAAGAAAAAAGTGTGCATATATGAGATGTGTCAGATAAAAAGAGTTTTTCCATTTTATTCTCAATAACGATGAAAAAAATCCTCCAAAGTAATTTGCTGCTATCTCAGGGTTGATAATTTCGTTTCCTTTCACAATAAGAAGATGGATTTTAACAGCTTTGTGAGTCCTTCTACCCTGTTTAGACTATACTTCTCTCCAGATTTCTCTTGTTTTGATATCAACCATATTGATATTCTCATTCAACGTTTACTTTTTGCATCTCTTATTTGTACACGGTACTTTTTCCTTTCTAATTTATAGTTTTTTTCCAGTGGTCGAGTGGGCGCAGCTCTACTCTGCTAGCGGGTTGGTGTTGCCATCGACAAAATTGTTTGAGATACATGAAATTGAATATTTTATCTATTTCCACCCATTTCTCTCGAGAAAATAAATTTCAACCAAAGCCTTCAACCCTATCATCATCTTGCCCCTCCAATGACCAATAGGACTATATCACTAGTTGGCAACTGTTTGGGGAATGTGTAATTTCACTATTTTGAACATCTCATTGTCCAAAATAAATTCAGTCACAAGAATAAAACGGAGTGATACTGAAATAATCAAGAAACTTTTCGATATGAAAATTATTATTTCACGTTCCGTATTCATTGTATAGAGACGTAATCGATTTTATCTTCAGCAGATCCGAACCGGACCTGTTTTATTGACCGAGGGATGGAAGCTCATCACAGTATACTTGGAAAGTTTTTCATTACATTTCAGTCCACCTCTTTTTCTGGAGCTTATAACGATCCCTTGTTCGGTGAAAGGGCGGAAGTTCCTCTGAATCCCTATTTTTATTAAAATCAGATTCACTAAAAACGTTCTCCGGATTGGGACTTCGTTAGAATTTGAGAGGGTTTATGATATAGAACTGGTAATGGATTTGAGATTCGGCACTCATCTTGATTCATGCAGAGCGCCTACCCAGTGGCGTGGATGCGACAGAATAAACAATAATTTATCTTACGTTGTATTGATTATTGATTTTGTCATTGGATTATTTCTCGTTTTATTTTTTTTTATTGGACTGGTAGTTTCATTTCAATATTACGGTTCACTTAGGAAAGACGAGGAGGTGGATAACTTTCCGTATGGTTGGGTTTAAATTATATTGATACCGCAGAACATTATATATAAGTTCTCGCGAAATTTTCGCCTTCTTTGAAGTTACAACAGACAGGTGTACATGAATGCAAACTCGTAAAATTACAGACATATACAATATACAGGGTGGGGCACCGAAAACGAAACAGATCGAATATCTTCAAAACGCGTGTGTTGTGAATGAAATGCAAAAACACGTCGATTTTTAATCCAAGGGGGACATTTTCCTATCATAACCTCAACTGTTATACCTTTCCACCCAATTTGAATAAGGAAAGTAGTAAGTGTGACACATCATTAAAAACGTAATTTCATAAGGAATTTAGCCATGTCAATTTTGGCCACCTAACTTTTTATTTTGGCGCCCTCTTGCGGGAAAAATAACTGTTCCGTATTCCAAATTATAATACTGCTTTTGCAAGCTATTTTGACATAAATTCGGTGACAATGGATTATGGAATTTTTCTATGAGAAAAAACAAAATGGCGGCTCCAAAATGGCGGACGTGATTTGCAATTATGGTCCGATTCGATTCAAAATTGATATGTGGTGGTTTTCAAGGTCGGAAATTATGATTTGTCCGTCACTGCACAAAAACAAGATGGGGGCTCCAAGATGGCGGACGAAATTTGTAATTTTGGTCCGATTTGAATCAAAATTAGTATGTAGGGATTTTCAGGGTGAAAAATTAGGATATTTTTGTCAATGCAAAAAAACAAGATGGTGTACGAAATTAGTAATTGTGGTTCGATTTGATTCAAAATTGGCATGTGGGAGTTTTTTAAGTTTTCAGTATGACTAAAATGGATTAATTAAATTGATAAAAAAAGCTTTCATAGAAATGCAATAAAAAGGAAATTATATTTTTTTAGATGTGCGACGTAGGTTATTCTATGCGTAACAGAATCGAAAGTTCACCTCGCAAAAGTACCTATTTTGTACTCGCGGCAAGCTTTTGAATAACCTACGTCTCACATATAAAAAAATATTTTATTTCCTTTTTAGTGCATTTGTATAAAAGCTTTATTTTATCAATTTAATTAATTCATTTTAGTCATACTGAAAACTTGTAAAACCCATTTATGCCAATTTTGAATCGAATCGAACCACAATTACTTTCGTCCACCATCTTGGTTTTTTGCATTGACAAAAATGTCAATCGAATCGGACCATAATAGCAAATCATGTCCGCCATTTTGGAGCCGCCATTTTGTTTTTTCTCATAGAAAAATTCCATAATGCAGTATTATAATTTGGAATACGAAACAGTTATTTTTCCCGCAAGAGGGCGCCAAAATAAAATGTAAGGTGGCAAAAATTTACATGGCTGAATTTCTTATGAAATTACCTTTTTAATGATGTATCACACTTAATACTTTCCCTATTCAAATTGTTTGGGTGATGGTGTCCAAGGGGTGGGGGGAGAGGTATGATAGTTGAGGTTATGATAGGAAAATGTCCCCCTTGGATTAAAAATCGACGTGTTTTTGCATTTTATTTACAACACATTCGTTTTGAAAACATTCATTCGATATGTTTCGTTTTCGGTGTCCCACCCTGTATAAAAGGTTGCACAGATAAGATTGCACATATCTATTTAAATATCTTGTATAGATTGAATACTATAGTATTTGAAATTAAAATAATATTTTGTCAAACACTAAAGATATTTCAGACCAATCCCAAATAGTAAGTGTAATATGACTAATACTAACCTTTATCATTACATGAACCCCATTAAAACATGTTGTACAAAAAACTACATTCAATATTTATTTGTTAACTTAGAGCACAGAGTGATAGATTGCCGCTCGACAGATAGCGCGCTAGTTTTTGGAGAGCAGCAATGACACTGTCTGATCAAAATGTGAAGCTTTTTTCTAGAAACGTATCTCTTGGATAAAAAAAAAAGGTCAATACTTCATTCCACATTGGCACAAACAATGTCACCCATGAAAAAATTAACACTATCCTAAATGAATCTTCAAGCTATACAAGTAACCATAATAATTGATATTTCTAACACAAGAAAAACGGGAGAATAACTCATGCCTGAAAGTAGTGTTTGAATCAGTTTGGGATCAAAAATCAAAATTAAATTTTTTTTTTAATTTAAGTTGCTAAAACTGATTTAAATGTTTCTCACGGCACAGTTTTGGGGCCGTTGCTCTTCATCATTATTCACATGAATCAATTATTCAGGATAATGACAAACTGGAGTAATTTATAGTTTTGCGGATGAAACTGTTTAATTCTACAAGGCGGAAACATGTAGTGAACTAAAGTGGACAAACTTGACATGATAACATCTATAATTGAGGGATTCAACTTCAACCTGCTAAAATTTACCTTCGACAAAAACATGTTTTTTCCTATATGTAACTACAAAAATAGTCTTCCGAAATACCGTGATCCATAGTAAATCCAAACAATGATGCCAGTAATTTTATATGCAAGGCTTGTGTGATTAATTTAAGTAAGTCATGAATTTCTTTTCTTGCTTGGGATTTTATTCTTTCTTTTCAGATTAACGTCTATTGACAATCTATAAAAAAAATAGTTTCCGCTTATGTGTGATGAGTAAAATGCGTTGAACTCACTGTTACTTTTCTACATTATATAAGAATGGTTTCGTTTTCTACAAAAGCGGTGAAGATCGTTTTTTCAATTTTGCCGCTGTAGAGAGCAAAAATGCTGTCAGACAATATTATTTCTAGAAAAAAGTCAGCTTTGCGTTGAGATCTGGAATCGTTAAAGGCTACTTTCGTGAGAGGTTGTAGAAAATAGCTATTTAAGATACAAGTTCGTAAAGTAGGACTTTTTTTGTATGAGCGTGAAGTTTGTTGAATGAGGCGCGGACGAGTTCTACAAACATCTGAGTATAAAAATGCCCTGTACGAGAGTGTTTCCTACAAAGTTTTTTTTTCGACAGTTATTAAATTGCCAAATTATAGCAAATATATATCATTAATTTGAATATTATCAATTAAAGACTTCCGAGTTATTTTTGACGCAAAATATTTTTTTTTTCAAAAATGCATAAATGTATGAACATTGTGTAAAAAATTACTTTTCGCACAGTTGATGATTTTACGCACAGGTGATTTTTTTACGCACTTGTGCGAAAAAGTGTTACTTTACGCTTAGTTCATGCACTATCGTAGAAAAATAATGTATTCGCTTCGTATATTTCTTCATTGAATGCGTAAGCATCTTAATCAGGCAAAAAAAAAATTTAATAATATAATAATATAATAATATAATAATATAATAATATAATAATATAATAATATAATAATATAATAATATAATAATATAATAATATAATAATATAATAATATAATAATATAATAATATAATAATATAATAATATAATAATATAATAATATAATAATATAATAATATAATAATATAATAATATAATAATATAATAATATAATAATATAATAATATAATAATATAATAATGAACATTATAATGAATTAGACATACATTTCTGACACAAACAAATGAAGAGAAGGAAGACAAAGTTTTTGCAGTCCGTGTCATTTTTCATTTGTTTATTTATGTGTGAAATGCGAATATTAACACTGAATCTTTATATTTCATCCGATATATCGGATTATGAACATAACTCGGCGATAAATGATTTTAAAACACATTTTTGGGTGCAGTTCTTTTTGACATTTGCTGCAAATAATGTTGCTTTCACCTCCTCAAAATTTGTTTTTTCATGGATACAATATATTGAGGCCAATAATCACGAATATCGTACCAAATATCCGATGGGATTTGTAATACTTTTTCTTCTTGCTCACGGTTTTTCGAGAAATAGCAAGTCTTTATTATAGGGCCAGCCTTTTGAAAACAACATGGAGGCTGGAAGTCCAACAGTGTGGCAGAAGGTTATGTGGAAAACTCAAAAGAAAACGAAAAAAGAATTTTCACTTATTCTAAAGGTGTAGTACGCAATGTTACGGCGGCGAATTCAACTACGAGTTCATCAGGAGTTAACCTAACAAACTGCACAATCTGCATTTTCAACGTTTATAATTAGGATACAAAATGTTCTTACAAACTTGTAACGAGTTTTCAATAAATTTCACTTCTCTTTATTTTCAATAATTGATATATTTCCTAATTGATGATCTAATGACCTTCTCCCAACTAGTTGGTAGAAGTAAAATATATTCTTACTGTTTGGATGTTATGACATTTGCGTCAGTTTTGCCACTTTATATGTGAAAATTAGACAAATGTATTTTTGAAAACAAACTTAAGAGAATATTGGCTGAAAACTCAATGAACA
Organism: Chrysolina oricalcia; assembly: GCA_944452925.2. NCBI lineage: Eukaryota > Metazoa > Arthropoda > Insecta > Coleoptera > Chrysomelidae > Chrysolina > Chrysolina oricalcia. The sequence continues at coordinate 19,810,613 of OX101818.2, forward strand.
ATATTGAAATAATTTATGATTGAGCCTGGGTAAGAAGCCGCTAGATTGGTCTACATATAGAATGTCATCTAATAAACAAAAAAATATTAAATGTAACTTTGAGACAGTTTACTCAGTGGTTATGACGACCAAAAGGCATATTCTGATGACACCTTAATTGAAGGAGAACTGTATTTGTTGAAGTTTTGTGTTATTCGACATTTCTTGAAAATAATTAATTTTTTTAATGCAACATATTCACTTTGAATATTCCAGCAATATATCCAAATGATTTTTTACCAACATCGCTGAATGTTGAGAGGCCACTATAACTCCAAGAATATTTCATCAATATTAATTTTAAAATGTCCAAGCAATATTTTTTTCTACGTTTCTTATTACTTTGTAAATTTTTTACTAATATTATCATGAAATTGTACCAATATTATCCCAATATTATAGTGTGCTATAGTGATATTGTAACAATATTTCTTTGACTGAATTGCTGCAATACTGTAGTAGATAATGTGAACCCGTTGCAGGTCGGTTATGGAAAAGTGGATGGATCATTCAATTCTTCTTTCTAGTGTATTAAACTTCATTAGATGTGCACTCAGTAGACACTAAGTAGAAGATCTCAGGAAAAGTTAATAATTGCTACCGTGTTTTTAACTTACTGTGGTAGTTCTTTCTCTTATTCTCTTGATGACATTAATATTTTTATATTCCTTCCATTAACCCTCGATGTCTGCGTTATTTAGTTTGAAATTCAGTTATGCTTTTTTGTAATCCCGTACTGTTATTTGGATTTAACGGTATTCAGATAACATTTGAAAAGTTAATGTCAACAGCCTCCGTCTGTTAAATTTTTTTAACGGTCGGGGGCCGTTAAGGAATCACTTGTTCGAATATTTTTTCAAAAACCTTATCCTGCTCACAATAATAATAATTATAATAATACTAACTATTTAAAAAAAAAGTAATTTGACAATTGCCATTATTTGAAATTTCTATTCCATAGATGAGAGATTTACCATTTATAGCACCAGTAATTGGACTTGCTGTCAGTGTGGCCTCATTGATATAAAATAGTTGTCTCTCTATCTTACGAAAGCGTTGAAGGGCCACATAACATAAAAAATATATAATTCCGACTTCACAACTCGGAATTAGCCTAATTCCGACTTAACAGCTCGGAATTAGTATAATTCCGACTTTACAACTCGGAATTAGCCTAATTCCGACTTTGCAACTCGGAATTAGCCTAATTCCGACTTCGCAACTCGGAATTAATATAATTCCGACTTCACAACTCGGAATTAGTATAATTCCGACTTCACAACTCGGTATTAGTATAATTCCGACTTCACAACTCGGAATTAGCCTAATTCCGACTTCGCAACTCCGAATTAGTATAATTCCGACTTCACAACTCGGAATTAGCCTAATTTCGATTTCGCAACTCGGAATTAGTATAATTCCGACTTCACAACTCGGAATTAGTGTAATCATTACGATTCCACGAGCAAGAACTTTGAAGATTTAATACAGCTGATGGTTGGCCCTAAGATCTGTGAAACAATACATACCACTTCTACATATGATATGTGGTTGAATGCTTGGCGAAACCACTAACAGCCGTATGCATAGTCAATCGCCAGCGACTCGCCAGAGTTTCGCCGCTCGCTACACAAGGAATATAATGCACAGTCGAGCTCCAAAAAAGTCACAACTACGCGATAAGTTACATTTTGGCGAAACGCTGGCGATGTACCACTTTTTTGGAGCTCGACTGTGCATTATAGTTCCTGTGTAGCAAGCGGCGAAACTCTGGCGAGTCGCTGGAAATGACTATGCATACGGCTGTAAGAGTTTTGGAAACTGTAGATTTTAATCATAGCTTGATGTACCAGTTCACCAGACATACTGCATATTTATTTTCTGACATCATTCACAACACCTAGGAGTCCCCAAAGAAATACTGGAGGGGATTCTGTTTTTCTTTGTTTTTCAATTAAGTTTACACAGCACCGAAAATGTTGCCAGCAATGACAACAAAACAGAAACCCTTTAATGTTTAACGCCTTCCAACAGGACCGCGAAAAGTTGCTGCAACACAACACATTTTGTAGATGAAAAATTTCAGATTTGTTGTTAAATTGTTCAAAAACATGTTTAGTTTCTGTTTTGTTGGTTTGATGTGGATACGGCATAAGAGTTGGAAACGTCTTTTTTCCTTTTTCTTATGGAAACGGGAACGCGAAAAGTTTGTTGTAATCAAAAACACAACAGGTGCGTTTTATTGAAGGAAATTTTCAGATTTGTTGTTAAATTGTAGAAAAACATTGAGTTCATGTTTTGTTTTTTTTAGTTTGATGTAGACACGGCATCAGAGTTGAAAACGTATTTTTGACCCTTTTCAATGGAAACGGGAACGCGAAAAGTTTGTAGCATAAAAAACACAACACGTTTCGATGATGAAAAGTTTCAGATTTATTGTTGAATTGTTTAAAAACATTGAAATAATTTTTCATTTCTGTATCGTTGGTTTGATGTGGACCCGGCATAAGAGTTGAACACGTGTTTTTTTCAATGGAAACGCATCAATTAATAATAGAAAAATTTCTCAGATTGGCAGGATGAAATAATGTAATGATCAATAATAAACGTGTTGCTAAGTAGAAAAGATGCTAAGCATAAAGCTAGTACTTTTCTTACGATTTACTCTAAATAAAGTATGCTCTTTTTCAATAAAAATACTTAACAAATACGGAAAATTATACTTTCCCGCAAACTACTGCCAATGTGGCGTGCAGGAAAAATACGTTCTGATAATATTAAGTAATAACGTTAGGGAGCAATGTTTGAACTTTCACTATAATTTCAATGGAATCGCAATGATTACACTAATTTCGAGTTGTAAAGTCGAAATTAGGCTTTCCGAGTTGTGAAGTCGGAATTATACTTATTCCGAGTAGTAAAGTCGGAGTTATAGTAATTCCGAGTTGTAAAGTCGGAATTATAGTAATTCCGAGTTGTAAAGTCGGAATTATATAATTCCGAGTTGTGAAGTAGGAATTATACTAATTTCGAGTTGCGAAGTTGGAATTAGACAAATTAAATGTTTTTATTTGTGGCCCTTCTACACTTTCGTACTATCTTCTTTCTCTTTGAAACTGTATTTTAATTTGCGACTCCGCCACCCTGTGAAGAGCTGAAGATTTTTCAATTTTAAGAATGCTGCAATTTTCTTTGGAGTAGCTCCAATAGTATGAATGCCCACAACTTGTTTTACACATTTACCATTCCTATAACTAATGAAGAATCGCCGATTTTCCAAATTTGAAGGTGGCAAATCTACGTATATTTGGTATAAAACAAAGGCATCAAAAGGATGTCCTTCTTTGGGAGTGACAAATACCTTGTCCTTTTTGTTTTTAGTATACCTCAATGTAACCAAATCTCTGGTACTGGTGCTTTCAAAATCATTCACAGTCAGCTTAACAAGTTCATCACGTCTACAGGCGACAAAAATACCACACTTCTTCTTACTTACTTCTTCTCAGACAAAAATAAATTTCCAAATCTGAAAATACCATTTCTGTAGGTAATACTCTTATATGGTGTACGATTCAAAATAACTAACCTTGAAATGTCAATGTTGTCATAAACTTTCAAAGCAAATTTCAAAATTGAAATCTTGGTCCACAGCGAGTTGGGAGAATAAACCTCTGATTTTCCTTCCATATAGGCTAATAATAGGTTTGTTCTCCCAATATTTCTAGAGAAATTTGATTTCGTTCCTCAATTTCTTCAATTTCATCCATGGTCGTTGTTAAAGCGAACTCACGAACACAAAAAACTGACGTTTATAATATTGTTGTGATATTGTTGAACTGTTCCATGACGACACGATGTTGGGATTCTTCTGTAGAATTACGAGGTACGTGGTTTGTTCTTTCCTCGGAATCAAAATGTAATCTTTCAGCGAGATTACGAAAAGTATTGAACGTCACACGGCTGATACGCAAATAACGGATTCGGTTCTTATAACAATATTCAACCTCATTCGTTATTTGCAGCGCATATCGGCCTTGTTACGTTAATAACTATTTCTCTGCTTTCACAGCTGTGATAGTCAAATTTTTAGATTCCCTATAATAATTCTAACGTTATGGAGTTTTGAATTTGGATTACACATTAATTTTTCTACCCAATTTAAAGCTTGCATCTACGCCATTCCCAGATAATTTTCAGAAGCGGTATTGGCATCGTAAAGTTGTGGTGCTTTCTCATACCACGATGCGGGCTATCAAACAGTTTGAAATAAATTCCCCAGAGGGATTTGGTCAGCAAAAATAAATAAGGCGATCGGAAGATTTGCCACTCGACTGAATCTTTCAAAGATCGGGCCACCATATATTTCACAATCCCACTGAAACCGAACATCGGACTACGAGATTTGCCAGAATTTCCAATTCTTTGTCCTGAAATCGAGCAGAATTCAAGGATTATTTCAACTTCAAGTTACAATGGAATTAAATCTGTAAAAGCAAACTTTGACGTGTCGACGGCACTATACAAACCACCGGGCAATTTTAAACTTATTGTTCTGGCGAATTTTAATTTATAAAATATGGAAGTTGTTCGAAGTCAGTTTTGTAAGTGGAAAGGGTTGAGAATGCCATGCCGGAGTTCGGTGCAATCTTTGAAAATGATGTATTGACATTGCCATCAATAACGGCTCGTGTAATCACTATCATTTACTAAATTTCAAATAACAAGGACACGAAATTAATAGAAGGTACTCATCAACAAGGGAACGATGTGCATAGCAAGTATGGTGAAATGTTGGTTAATCTAAAGGAATAGAGAAAAAATACAAATTTTGTCGAAAAACTATGATAGTGTTATAGTGGAAGGTCTGGAGAGTGGCAAAAGTGTATCATGAAATACTGGTCGAAAAGCCTACGTTTTTTAGAATCAGTGGCTTGCCGCTCGACTTCTTTAGATCATATTTGAGTAGTCGAAAACAATGTGTGGGTATCAATAATTCATCATCTGATTATGGAATAGTCATACATGTAGTAACGCAAGGCTCTGTGTTAGGACCTCTCTTATTCATTATTCATGTGAAAGACTTGATTGATGCTAGCACAAATAAAGAGAAAATAGAAGATTTGAAAATAAGAAATCTCATATTCGCTACTCGAGCTGGAAAATGGTTTACTTCCAATAATCTGAATCTTAATCACGATTAAAATCAAAATCTCATAATCTCAACGAACAACAGCATTGCTCAAGATCATAGTGCGAAGCTGCTTGGATTAGTCATGTATGATACACTAAAATGGTCCTGTCATATCCAATAATTATGCCAAAAACTCTCAAGTTCTATATTCGTGCTATACGCAATTTGAGTGAACAATTATCCATGGCAACTACGAGATCGTGTTATTTCGCTCTGTTTCATTTCCATCTCAGTTACGGTACGTTGCTGTGAAGTAACTTTCGTCGTGCACCGTGCTATCACTGTGAAGAAATGTTTGAAAGTGTTAATATAATGACACTTTATTTATTTTTTTCTGAAATCGTTCAAGAATGCCCACTTTCTCGGAGCAACTTCAGGCCTCAAAATACGTTAATCTAGTATTTTAGTCCGTTGCTAAGCAACGAACTTTCCCGGACCGTTTTCGGACCTAAACGGTACGGGAAAGTACTTTTTCGGCAACCATCCGAGAAGTGTTCACTTCCTGGACTCTTTTTCTTTGGGAAAGTAGCACTTCCCGGCCTAGTCCGGGAAGTACGTACTTCTCAGACTAGGCAGGGAAGTGCTCGAATTTTGATATAAATAATAATATAAATAAGAATTATAATGTTTCTGTTGGTACCTATCTTCTCTTCGAATTTCAATATATAATACAAATAAGGACCAAAATGTTCAAAATATTCAAATTAGGAATCACAGCCAGGGTACTTTACTCTTGATCAAAATTTTACTTTTTGTTCCTTCCTGTACACCGTTTGATAACTCGAATACAAGTATTCCGTAATGCACCAATCTTTATGAAAAATAATATTTTCTGACAAATCGATAATAAAAATGTTTCCATACGCTGCAAATTTTTGAAACTTACTGTGTATAGTCATGACCACCTTTTGATAGGCAACCCATTATAGGCGTATTCGTCTATTTGTGCAACTTCATAAAAAGTATGTTTCATCCGGTTTACAGATGGGTGAAGGTCGTCCTCTCTTCGTCTCTTAGACTAAAGCGTTTCATTGATTTGTTATTCTACATGGTTGCCGAAAAAATAGTGTACGCAACACGTCCGAAAACAGTTTTGGACTCGCAGACTTCCAGGACTCGCTAACGCTCGTCCTAGAATTTGGTCTACTCGTCCAAAAAAACAGTATTTTCCGGACTAGTTACGTAAATTACTATTCCCGTGTCAAAAACGACATTTTTGCCGACTTGTTTATATTTTAGACTGTTATTGAATTCATGCAAACAATATGTAGAATTCCTTAGTTTTTGATAATGCTGATTGCGATTTCAGAAAAAATAGTATGTGTACCTCGTAGTAAAAGCACATTCCCAGACTTCAATGCTTAACGCCTCGGCAAACGCCTCGGCAAACAATTTACATTGTCGTCCGGGAATGTATTGCTTTTACTACTAGATACACAATATACTATTGTTCCAATAAAAAAAGCCAATGTAGAGACCAATACAGATATCCATAACTATATGACAAGGAGATTACCTCATCACCGGCTTACAAAGTTGACGAAGAACTCTTCAGATTTTAATTTTAGCAAAACAATAAATAATGAGGAAATCGGTATATCACCATTGATCAATAACCGAAAACAATCTCAGTGTCTGTCTGAATTGTTCAACGCTTTATATTTTTATATAATTTTTTCAATCTTTCAATGTACAAGGGTCCTATTCTCGAGTTTGTACGTATGCGAATTTAATTCACTATTTCACACTAATACACATGAAATACGTATATTTGTCTCTTTTATTCGTATACGAATAGGAAGCCGAATGATTCGAGAATAGCACCCCAGTTGTGTGCATAAAAAGTCGTACAAAGTACGACACTAAATGAGGCATTGCACTAGATGAATGTTGAAAGCGCTTTACTGACAAAAATAGTTTGAATTTTGACACTATTTATCAAAGTCTATGAAAAGTTTAATAATCAAGGTTGGCAAGCCTTACTCACAATAGCCTTCAACTGCTGTACGACTTTTTTATGCACACAACTGTACAAGTATACTATGGCTATATATTTGATCTGCTATTTTCATTGCCAAAATTGTCGAAGAAAATATTTTCTTTAACAATTTTAAAAGGTTATTTGAAAAAAAAAACTGGTTTGTTGTGTAGGTTTGAATTTTATGTTCTTTTCCAGTTCATATTGTGTAAACTTTGAATGTACATAAATACTGTATTATGTATAGTATTAACTTTCCGAAAACAACAATTTTTGTAACTTGGTTAAATAAAGATTCTATTATATTTTGATAAAAATAATCGTCGTATCTATGATTCCTTGCTCATAAAGCTGCTTGCTTCGCGGAAATATTAGCATACTATAACATGTCCCTATGTAGGGTGTGAACTAAATGATGTCACTGACTTCTGGTGGTGATTCCTTGTCATATTTTATGAAAGAAAGTTCATATAAACGTATGTCCTAACTTGCTTTGTTTTCAAGTGACGGAGTGTCAAAGTTTTAATAAAATTTCGGTTATTTATTAATTACTCAATAGTCTTTTCACCGATTCCCATGAAACCTGGTGTGTATATTGGCAGTTACAAGGGGCTTGTTTTCATGAGATAAGATCTCGAATTATAAGCAGCGAAGAGTCACCTGATTGATAATTATGGTAAAAGTCATTGTACGCCACTGTTTATCTATAAGTTTAAAATTTTGATCAAATTAAACATTTAAAAATACAGCTCTCTTGTAATGCTGTAAATTTTGAATAATAACAATTTATCAATCGATAGATTTCCTTAATTAATTTTTTTCTTCCTGAACTCTTTTATAGGATTCGTCGTTGATGGACTGGTTGTTTGTTGTGTTCTTGGCCCATTATTGTCAACTGTTTCTATCAGAACTTAACAATATATTTGTGCATAAAATTAAATAGAATTTCAAGGAAAACTTTCTGAATTTTGATGGAGCGTAACCACCATTTCTAAGCCAAGGACTTTGATTTGAAATTCACAGCATTATAAGGAAACTGTATTTTCAATTATTTTTTCTGCAAAAAATATGAAACTTAGAGAAAAACAGCAGCGTACAATGATTTTTACTATAAGTATCAATCAGGTAACAATATGCCACTTGAAATTTGAAATGTAATTTCATGAAAAGAAGCCCCTTGCTACTGCTAATAACCATACCAGGTTTCATCAAAATCAAATCAAAAGGACTGAGTAATTGATGAAATGAAACTTTGACACACCGTATCTCGGAAACGAAGTGAATTAGGACAAACGTTTATATGAAATTTTCTCCATAAAATATGACAACGAATCATCACCTGAAATTAATGACATCATTTAAATTACACCCTGTATATTCAAATCATCGATCATCAGAAATACTGAAATCTGTTCCTCCGTTAGCAGTTACATCAAGATTGACTCGATCAGTAAAATCTTCCCACCCATTTTCTATTTTACAGCGAAAGACTGATACTACATAATTTTCTGAGCATACGTTTTACCATGGCATTGTATCATGAAAAATATCAGTAGCTCAGCTGGTTAACTATTGCAAGGCTGAAAAAATATGGTGACATTTACCGACAAAAATTTTGGTGCATTCCAGCTGGTCACACAGTCTCAAAAGTTGTTGTGGGGGCTACCTAAAATTTGCGCAAATTGTATGATGTACAACTTGACATGAATAACAGATATCCGAGGTCTCAATGTCTCTAATTTTTTCTCGGTATTGGGCTCGGGGACTACAGTGTCAATCAAAGAGTTGGCATCATATGGGACACACCTCCAATGATAACGTAAAAATTTTTTTTAAAAATAATCTGTCACAATAGGCTTGAAACTGAATTACAGAAAAAAACAAAGACAAAGGTGTTTCCATTCCGATTTCACACATGTCCCAAATTTAAACGTTTTATTGCAATTTTAATTTATGCAAGCTGTATTGTAAGCTGAATCGATGAGGTAGACAGACTGGCCTAGAAGTGATCAGGGAAACCATTAATAGGAACGGAACCTATCTTAGGAATCCCCAGTAGCTTAGTGGATGCTGCAATCAAATCGAACCAAATATATTTTTACGATATGTACAGCTCTCATCTTGTAATTAGTTCACAGTTTTTGATAGTTATAGTGCATGAATATAGAATGGAAATACTAGAGGTAGTAAATGTTATTATTACCAATTTCAGTATCAAACATAGAAAAGTATATGGATAATGAAAATATTGTGATCAAGTAGGAACGATAGTTCATATTTACTCAAAATGAGTGTGAATACATGTCTGGAAAAGAGTCGTGTTCAAGTGATTTTTCAGAAAAATCAAATTGTCCGGAATTGTTGAAAGTAAATTTTTTTTATTTCACATTCAAATTTGATTTTGTTACAGATTATTTTAATGTCAGCTGGAATAGTATTACATAGTGTTGATCCAAAATGAAGGAAAGATATTTGTGAAATTGGTTGCTGCGTTATTACTGACAGGCTTTTTTAGAAAATGTTCATGATTTTGATACATCTGCAGGAGAAATTGGTAGATTTGATTCATCTCACTTGAAACAAACCACTATCTTGGTAATGTATTTTTGTGTAGAGAAAGAGTTTCTCCTTACGAGTGGGTTAGAGAGTGGGTTTGAACGTGAGTGGGCCCGTATCAGGCCCTCCACTGCGGCCAATGGCCTATTGTGACTCACCCTATGGTTATATTTCTCCCAGTTTATTCAATCTCTTGACGAAATTGAGGAATGCATTGGGAGAACAATTTACCAGGTTTTCTGGCCTTACTGTCGTATCGCCAAATATTGAGAATCTGGTTTTGACCGCTGCAGTGCATGTACACAGAATGTGTTTAGCCGTTTCATCATCCCCCATGCATAGCCGGCAGTCTGCATCTTGTGCAAGTCCTTACGAAACAATATTTTTAGTGGAATGTTTTGAGTTATTTGTAGGTTTTGTATTATCCCAAATTGTTATGGCTTATCTCTGAGTCGTTTTATCACGCATCTAATATGGTCGGACCACCTGTCATGCTGGACCAAGGTTTTCAAGACCTAACAATTTTTGCAATTTGGGACAACTACACATTTAGGGTAGTGTAGTTTAACATTAATATTGGGTTGATCATTTATCGTAGGTGATATATTTCGTTTTCGCAACGTTTAGGATGGATAGGTTATGATTCAAATACTTTTTTATATTTTTCATACCCATTACAGACATTCTATTCACTTCAGCCCAACTTCTCCCAGTATAGATAATTGCTATATCGCCATCATAGCAGATCATTTGACCTTCGAAATTATTGATTTTTGGAATACTGTTTATATATATTATCATTTATTCTCTGTGTCATGAGTCAATCATGAGATAATCGAAACTACATTTAAAAACGGCCTTCGAAAAAACTCAGACGGGAAATCCTCTCTATTGCTATACTAGATATCAAGCTAGTGACAGGGCTATTAACGGGACGCAATCACCTGTACAGACACATCTAAAGGTGGTGCCTGGAAGATGTTGAGACTTCGTCACATCTCCTCAGATAATGTCTTGAACTGGTGCATCAGAGAAAGGCCGCCTCTTGGAACATTATACTGAACCTAGAGGACGTCAAAAAGATTCAGCTGAGAAAACTGATGGATAACGCAAGGAGAGCTGGCATGCCCAGCTGAACCCAAACATGTGGGTGCACAATTAGCCGAAGCAGAGAGGCCTACATGCAGGAGCTTAAAATCCCACCCACCCGTAAGTAATTAAAATAAATGGCATTGGATTCAAATAATTTTGGAGCGTGATCACTAAATTAAAAATCATTATTATTTTCAGTTCCAATTATTTCAATGTTCTTTCCATGTATTCGGACATATTGATTCGTGATATACCTGATAATTATAAAATAAATTCATAACAATTTCTGTTCGGTTTACACAAATTATCAATAGAGAACACGCCCCTCATTAGTAGCTGTGATTAAGGGTTATGTTCGTACAATGTGGTTCATCGATCGTTGATTCACTACAAAACCTGGTATAAAGGATAACAATGGTTAACAATATAACAGACATGAAATTCATCATGTTTTCCATTCAGAGAACTTATTTCAATCGATGATGCGAATTTTGATTTTAATTACAGAAGAGTACATACATTGTGTCAAATAATTCATGTTTTTGTTGAAAAGAGTAATTTAATTAACACTGCACAATGCACATAAAAGTCATGATAAATTCAATAAACTGTCGAAATAGAAATGTAGAAAAAAACTTTATCAGGAAAATATTATCACCAAAATGTATATTATTTCAAATTATGTTACGTTTTGTGACTTTTTCCACTGACTTTCAAACGTCATTTACTCGGAGAAAAAAATCACTATTTCCAGAATTTGATTATAACAAGTTAAAACATATAGAGTATATGGGACAGCTCTCCAACTAACTTACCACAAGTAAAATGAGATTGCTAAAATAAATCACTTGCCATTGATGAGTTAGTTTTAGCATCTGTAATCACTAGCCACTAGTTGCTAATTAAAATAAGTGAAGGAGGCTCAAATCCTTTAGCCAAATAAAGAGAAGATACAACAGTAAATATATGGACTGGTGTGAATGATTAGCGTTCTTATGTCACTATTCCAAGATGGTATCGACAATTCAGTTTGCTTGATGGATGGTCCCCGTTTTACTGTCAGTCACCACTCACTACTCTCACCAGTCTTGATGCTCTTGTATCTTATTTACAGGTTGGATAAAGGCTTTAAGCCTTCCTCATTGATTTTAATTACCAATGTTATTGGTATCATTACTCTTGTTATAGTAATGTTTTGAACATGTAACACGTAACTAATTGTTTTACCAATCGCTTTTTCTTCTCCATGTAAGTAACACATATTGTACTCCACTACCTATAGTTACACTGTCTTTCTTTTATTGTACAATTTATATTCAGCTGATGATGAACCTATATAAGTTTGAAACATGTATATTATTTCCACTTCCTAAGTAGGTAATTGATGGTTATTTACTATTCTACTATCACATAACTAATCGATTGCGATATTAAATTGTGGAGATGACTCTGAGCTTTCTACTTTGTAAAATCATGAGTTAGCTGTATTAAAATGTTAATTTCCTACGACTTCCCTAGGCTTCTAGACTGTCGTTATATTAACAAATTTTATGATGATGAATTATATGAGATCAAGACGATCGAATGAAGTCTGTTAACGTATGTCTAATAAGTTTCGTAGTTTGCATAAATTCCATTTCAAAACATAACATAATCAAAAACATTATCAAAATGTGTGGCGATGACAGTATTATTCAAAATTTGACATCTCCTGGTTAGATATTATAGCACGTAATTTCAGCATTCAAGTAAGTCTGTGTCTGTCTGATAATGCATAGTTGTTACCTGAGAGATTCGTGTTCAAACCCTGATCATATTAGAAATGTTTTAATAAAATCGAATAGAGTATTACGGGTTCAGTTTGCACTGGAAAACTCTTTCTATTTTGATACAATAACATCAGAAATTCTCTGTCATTAATATAACCTTTCCACTCTATGCGCCACTGTTTTAAAATGATAACTTGATCGTTGTAATGTACAGATCTTTTCGAATATTAGTACTTACCTTTGTCCTATACTACTTTGAGCAGACATAAACCATACTTAAGCTAACGACAGTTATCAGTTGTTCCATTCCGCGGTATAACAGCTTCATTATGTCGGGGCGTGGCGCAGTGGTTAGAGCGTCCGACTTTGAGTCGAAAGGTCCGGAGTTCGAGCCCCAGTTGCGGCTGGGATTTTTTAATTTAATTTGAACGATTAAATTATTCAAATCTCGTGGCTGGACTGGGGTGCGTCCTGCACGATTCACTGTTGCGTTCCAATTAACAGTGCTGCTCCTAAGGTGGCGCATGGAGTTAGTAACAAGGCCTATCCAGAACACGTCATTAGACCATTGCAGTCGATGCCAGAACACCAAATAAAAAAAAACAGCCTAATTTTGTAAACATACTTCTGGTTAGTATATTGTTTTGTGTTCTGGCACATTTCTTCTCTATCTCTATTTTGTGCCATTGGGCACTTTCGAATACTTGAACTTGTTTGTGTTTGGCATCACTGAATCTCTAGGTGTTATGTTCACCTGAGTAGTTGTCCAATTGTCCCAAGGAGTAGCTCGAGGTGGTTCCTGGACTGATCTCACATACCACGAACAGACAATAGGGAACATGAATTTTTTTTTTTTATTTGTTTAATAAATTTTTTACTTCGTTACAACATAGTAAAAATTATAAATACGGTTGAAAGTCTTGGAATTAATTTTTAAAATAATATTTAAAATACCGATTGAATTTAACCTATTTGAACGCCTCCATTTTCGCGCGCTGTGGATGACGTCACATTGCGCGATCAGTGTTGTTCTTCGTCAGTATCTTTCGTTGAGATGTACTCTGATTGCTCTACTTGCATGAAGTTGATATTTCATAAAAGAGTAAGACATATACAGTACAAGTATTAGAGAGAGATGAACATATGTGAAAGTGATCTTGATCAACCAGAGCTGTCTTCAATGAACAAGCCTTTCTATAGTTATGGCCATTGACACTATTGACAGTTATTAATTAGCTTAGGGACTTGCAGTTTTAATCGCTATAACGATAATGGAAAATGCTAAAAAACCATTTTATAGGTATTGTCTAGTACCGGAATGTCAAAACACAATTATAAGTACACCAAGTAAAGTATTTTTTTCTGTTCCAAGAGATGCGAAAATACGTAAACAATGGTGTAAGGTTATGAGAAGAGGCGAAGTATCTCCAATAACACATTTTCATTGTTGTGAAGATCATTTCAATGTGAGTACTTTGTATTTCGATAGTTAACATGAAGTGAATTGATCAGAAGTAAGTTTTGTATGCATAAATGTTTTGTATATACCTGCCTCACCTAAATTACAAAAGGTAAGCTATCATTTGATAAACTATTACTACTTATCAGTTCAGGTATTGTTGGATTGTGCTTTGACAAAACCACTTTCAGTCATTGCTCTTGATAATTTACAATTGTCACTAGACCAAAATCGCACTATGTAATGTAAAACACTACAAATATATAAATAAAAACAAATTTTCTATGAAAGACGCCTAGCACAGTATGAATATACACACAGATAAATTTCATAACGTGCCATGTGACGTCATTCTTCGTTTCGACCAATGGTGATGCGTTTCGCAAATTTGAATTCCGCGCGCTTATTATGCACTTTTTGATAAAAGTTTTATGGAGTTAAATAAAAACTAAATGATAAACTAATGGTTTAGGTATGATTTCAAGACAATAAAGTATATGAGGTAAAAAAATCAATAAATTTAAATCACTTGCATATTTCATATTAAGGAAGCGCTTTGTCTGATAGTGACAATTTTTGTTTTTGACGTCTGAGCATTTGAGTGACGTTTTCCGGTTGAATATAGACCATTCCAACCAACAACTGTCAATAGTAAAACTTAAATTAGTAGGTAATTAGTTCTTAAAAGTATTAATATTCCATCGTTTCGTAGTGTTGTTGAGTGTGAAATGCGGGGAAAAAAGGACGAGGAATCTTTTATTCGATATCCGACAGTTTTAACGAAGCATGGTGACTATTTAAATGATCTATTTGCACAACGCCGCGATGCTTGGATCAATGCTTTAAATTAGGCCCCCCTCAGTAAATCACAACTTAAAACTTGGCGTGTGTGTTCTCGACATTTTATGGAAGGTTAGTTGGTGTATATCAGTTAGTTTTTGTACATAAATGAGTTTCAAAATTGATTTTTGGAAAACCTAATGCCTTAAATGAAAACAGGCATCCTGGCAGGATTCCTACACAAAATAAGGGCTACACCACAAGTGGGAAACCAGATGAGCCTGCAGCTTTTTGTTCTCAACATTTTATACAAAGTAAGTTAGTGTATATCAGTTAATTTTGGTACAGATCGCGTATTGTCTATAATACGAATTTTTAGGGATAAATAATAAATAATCCGAGGCATATTTGTTACAATTTTATCAAAATAACACCAGAAAAATTAATTTCTTGAACTAAACACACAAGGTTAAACGCCAACTAACCGATATGTGTGCCCTCCAGCAAATATGGCCGACCTGTCTAAGTCACGTGTTCTGGAGTGGTCTATTTGATGAGAGTGACATCTTGACAACTAACCTATTCATATCTGGAGATTTTCTCGTATTGTTTGCGATATTTGACGCTGTATATTTACGAGAAAATCTCTTTTTCGTGTATCCGGATTTTAGAGGTTAGGAGGGCCTGTGGTCATTTCTTCATCGGTGAAACCGCTGAAACGAGAAACTAGCTATCAGACAGCAAACAGGCCACCAGAGCTATCACCTCCCTCCCACTCAATGGTGGTCAGTATTTGCATTTGGGCTCTACTTATGGCCCCATACAAGTGTAATCATAAGTCAGAATGGTATGGTTTATTCTAGGGTGTCCCGTTGTTCCCACTCTACTGTTTCACTACTGTGATTGTTCCATTGTTCCTGTTCAACTGTGGCTTTTCCACTGTTCATATGTTGTTCAGTATTCCTTCTCTGTTTATCCCCTATTGATGAGATTTTCCCAGCTGTACACGTACTTCGTTTGATTGTGTCGCACCCACTGTGTACACCGGTATTCACCAAGGCACTGGATTCATGAACAACAACTGGTTAACTGGCACTATTGAGAAAATACACTTACTATCAGATAAGTTCAGCTTGACATTAAGGCCCTAAAGGTGGGATTTCCTAGCGACGTCTAGCGTTCGCGGCCCGCATCGACGTTCAGCAGTAACGGCTGGCCGCGACGATTGTTGGATTTGCTTGAAGCGTCTGGCGTCCGCGTTTTTGTAATGAAATTATACCCCCAGTGCGTTTTGTGTTCTGGTTGACTGCAGTTTAAAAGTGAAAATTGCTTGTTGCCATAATGAATGGGAATGTTCTAACAGCATTAATGTTATTTTATTCGCAAAAAAATGGCGAAATTCGCGAGGGCATGAACGAGACTTACTGAGAGAAGAGACTGATGACGACTATACTGAACCGAGAATAATTATCTGAATAAACTGACAATCATCTAACTTATCGATAAAAATATTGGGGGAAACACAAAGAAACTAATTGACTCCATGCCTCCCTACTATTCACAAAACTCAATTCTATTAATGATATTTTCTGAACCAAGTAAAAAAAAAAAGAATTTTTTATTCAATACTCGCAGCCCATGGATGAAACTGTGCAAATTTAATTCCACATATTTTCCCGAATTTGACAATCTTTGAAGTCTTTGTGTGAATGGTCATGAAGGATATTCACACACTTGATTAATCAAACTTTCGTCGTCTGTATTGGTAAATTTCTGTGACACTTTGTAGTAATATCCACCACGCTTATTTCACATTGAAATAATGTTACTGCTGGTGTCGGCGTTCGCGTCTTGACATGTTTTTGAGCAGTCGGGACGAGGCTGCCGACGACCGGCCGCTGATACGATGAATCACGCCGCTTCAAACAAAACAGTTGCATTGAAAATTCGTTGTATGTGTCACTAACTGCCAGACGTCGCGGCGGACCGCGAACGCTGGACGTCGCTAGGAAATCCCACCTTAAGGCATATTAATAATTGTTATCATCGTGACGTCACGATACACTACTCTCAATCATAGCGTGCACTTTAATTCATCTTGGTGGTGCCATATTCACATGTATTCCTTTTCATTTTGTATTGTGAGTCGAACTGTGCACATACAGTGTGTGTAAAATCAATTTATATACCTATTTTATAAGTAAGGGACATGACTATTTCTTTTATTCTGGTCCAAGTTATCCAAGCATAAGGAAAGATAAAACCTGTATATATTCATATATTATTTTTATACCGTTATAGGTATCGATTGTTTAATGTTATATTAATATTAGTGCAGTAGGTTATTCCATTCCATTAGGGTGGTCTCGGATTTTTCACTGGCGATGAATCCGTGGCACTTCGGAAAACCAAACCCCATATTTCAATCTTATCGGAATCAATCTTTATTGTCGAATCCACGCCTACTGAACAACTGCGTATGTTAGTGGCGTGAAACATCATTGCACATTCACTGCTCTCCTTTCCTAAATTTCGCCCCTAACAAGAGTATTTTTAGATGTTCATAATATTCTTTAATATATGTAATTTTAATGTTGCCGTGAATGTTATCAATAAAAAACAGATTTCGTATGTGATACAAAATGTCGTTGAAAAAATATAGTGTAGGTACAATGACATGTGGGAAATGTCTGTAATTTTGAGCTTATTGTGCAATATACTATTCAAACATGCTCTGTTAATGAGAAATAACTGTTTTGGAGCATGAAGTTTCTATTCGTAGTAGTCATCAGAAAATCCTGTGAGAATTAGATCAACATCAGTGATCCAATTCGATACATCTATCCAGTGAAAAGAAGCCCGTAAGTAATCTTCTTCAAAACCCAACCCAGTCCCTGACAATTCCATTAGTACAACAAAAACATTATCCATACATCATCGGCAATCCTGGAGATTCTATATTTTATTTATTAGTTTACTGCAGCTTTTCCATCTACTGAAAACTCCAATAAATCTAAATGAATGCTCTCTATGTACGGCTCTGAAATTCTAATCAATCACTGACACAACAACAGAATAACTGATCGAAATATGAATTTATTATTTATGGAAGATAATCATTTTCGACGTTGTGAAATTGCTTCTCTATTACGGCGTCTCTTTTTTACGCGGCAAACATTACGGCTTCGTGGATATTACTTGTTTCCGGGGAGATGTAATGACATTTCAAGGTGATTATGCGACTTTTCAAATTCGAGTGGAGTGTGTAATTCAACTTTTTTGCATGTGAGCTTTGATGCATGTTTTTGACAATTTTTTGTATAATTGTTTTGGATTATCTATTTTTATGCGCACATACGAGAATGCTTGAACAAACGTACCAATGTGATGGCGTATTTCCAAATGAATAAGTATACCGGGTATCCGCAGAAAGTGGTTCGCTCCTATGACTTTTTTGCATATGAGGCAAATGGAATGAACTTTGGAGTATCTGCAAACGACATAAAACTGCATTTTTTGACAAGTAACTAATTTTGAAATTTATTTTTTAATGTGAATGTAAATACGTTTAAATCTATAAAATCACCCCTAAAAATTTGAGAAAAAAATAACTTCGCTGTTTTGGGTCAAAATGTTGGTGCCATATAAAATTAAATTTTTAAATTGAAGTTTCTAACTTTTTTCAAATGGCAACAAGGTGGCTCGTCGGGTTAGGAAAAAGTTTATGACGATTAATTTGATACCATACACACTGATGGGTTTTCAACAAACTTCCGTAAAAAAGCTTAAGAAATAACTTTATATCTTTCTTAAGATGAGGCTTCTTTTGGTAATTAAATGAGATTCAGATTCATCGGGTAACCTTCGACCAACACAACTGATAAAACAAATTCATCAAAGAGGTCACCATTTTATTTCACCTCCCTTATGCAAAATTAAATTAATTAATGCACTGAAGTAATTATTGTGTAGATTTTGTTTAAAAAACACGTAATGTTATTAGCTTTTAGATGTTCACTAGATGCAATCAATTCTTATTTTAATTTCCAAAGATAATCAATTTCGAGAAATATCTAATGTGATCATTTTAAGATTTAAACGGAAGTATGAAACCAATAGAGTGCAGTTTCATACTAATCGTGATAAAATACTCTTTTTACCTAACGTGTCACCATATTGACATTTGGAAAAAATCAGTAATATAAAATTGAAAACAAAATTTTACACAGCACATACATTTCGACCGGAACCAGCAAAGCGGTATTTTTTCAAAAATTTTAGGACTAAAAATAGTGATTTGACCGCTAAAATAAAAAATAAATTTCAAAATCGACAAAGAATATGGTTACAAAAACTGACAAGTGATACATGACTGCATTCAGTATATCACACTGGGACAAAATCAGTGAAAATATAGCAGGTGTTTCATTTAAAAATCATAAAAAATTAAAGTCATGTGAAACTGGAAATCGCAAGAAGCTGAGTTAGTTGTCAAAATATGCAGTTTTATATCGTATGTAGTTTCTTCAAATTTCATTCTATTATCTTAAAAAATTACAGGAGCAAGCTACTTTCATTCCCGGTATACAGAGTGTTGCTAAATTCTGCAAAATTCTTGCTAAAAATATTATTCATCAACATTATACTGTCCTATAAAGACTTTCGAAGTCAAATTTCTTCTGAGTTATGCCCCCGAACAAATCAACCCGAACCGACGAAAGTAACATTGTGTTTTTATTTTCTATTTTACTCAAATCCGTGAAAATCTAGAAATTTAGGTATTGTGGAGATTACGTACACTCGTGAAGAGGTATCTAAGGAATTTTTTTATGTTTCGGTATTTTAAAAATCCTTCAATTGTTGTTATTTCCGTCAACCCGCAACGCGCAACTCTCGGAAGTCTTCGAAAGACTTGTGTGAGCTAGGGAAGACGCAGCCCTTACCTTTTAACGTGTGATGATGCCATGCACGAGACCAGTGAATCGGTGAATCGAACCCACGACCCACGCTTGCGAGGCGAACGCTTTACCAGCCGACCACCACGGCAAAGAACATCGTGGGAGCCGAAAAAAAGTAGGTAGGAATTGGTATTAGTTTCGAATTCCTGCATGCTGTATGCCTCAGGGAATACCTTTCGACCATTGAGTTTCAGGGCTTTGTCTTTCATTGAAAGATTGTGCACGTCGCCAAACTGACGAAAAAGGGATGTGAAGACTGACTTCGACGAGTCAGTCTCGATGGGACCGCTAACACTGGAAGGATTGATAATATTCCAGAAGAGCATCGTTCTTGAAAATATCTGTAGAACAGAGACAGATCGCCAACCTTTCTGCGATGTTCTGCTGATGAAACTGTTGAGAATGTGACTGAAACGGGTTCAGATTGGTTCCGTGCAGATAGATTGAGTCTCAACGAAAATAAAACAGTTAAGATGATTATCACAACCCAAAAATGTTGTTCACAATCAATCAAATTTCTATGCATCCACTTAGATAATAGTTTATCTTCGACAACATATTCATAAAGACTCGCGAGTACAATCTATGCAATAAAACATGTGAGACTGTTCATAATGTAATGACTTATGGATTACTCAACAGGGGGCACTCCTGTTACTTTAAGAATATATTCATACTCGAAAAACGGGCAATCAGAGCTATAGTAGGAATAACTTGGGTAGAGTTCATGTTCTGTAATACACTGAAAAAAATATTGGGATCACAATGTGAAATTGAGTAAAGATTTACTGGAAAGTTTACAGTCCCATAACTTTGAAAATAATTTACCAACAATAACAAGTGATTTTTACAAGCACGGTATGAAAAAAAATGAATTTTTCCAGAAATATTGTGAAATTCCATAAAACCTGTAGAATTCACAAGAGATGTCATTAATAAAACTTTTTTTTCTGTAAATTCCTACACGAAATTTAAAATCACAGAGACTTGCTGTTTTTTTGTTCACCATTTTTATGTGTTTTTACAGTCCACTATGTAGATTCACATTTTGAAAATTCACCTATTTAACCCACTCTTCTCTGAAATTACAAGACCTGAGGAGTAAAATCATATTTATTGTAAATTTGCCAATGAATTGTGAATTTGCATCCAGATAATAATATTACATTGTATCATTGAGATGATGGTACATTGACAAGAAGGTCACACTGTTATATCACAGTAGTGTTGAAATTTATAAGTGTTTTCGTAGGGAGTTACAAAAGATATTTGCTCTTCCATATAATAATCTGAATTTTAGGCTATATTTCTCAGCGAGTTGTGAAAATACAGCTAAAAATTATAAATAAGGCAAAAACTTTCTATTTACTATAAAGATACACTTCAATACTCGGAAATGTAATAACTGATATAGTTTATAATTATATCCTAAATAATATTCAGTATAGGGGAGGTTGGCCTAAAATGGGATATGTAGGTAAAATGGGACCCCCATGTTTTTCGCTTTACTACAGTTGGCAGCACTACTTATTTACATATAACGTGTGTGTCTGAACTAAACTTCAGTTAGTATAGGTTAAAACGTGCCTTATGTAAGTGATTGAAATAGCGAGAGTGCATATTTTAGTTTGCTACGGTGTTGATGTAAAATTTATTGTCAGCGGCATAAGATAATGCAACGAAACCATTTGCCGTTTTGAGTTATTGATTAACTTGGTATTGTTTACTTTAAGTTAGCCACTGCCGCGTGAAACACTGCTGTGGAAGCCAGTTATTCTATAGGCGGTAAGTTTAAAAATTTGAGCAGCAATGTGGGTAAAATGGGAAATTTTCGTTGAGGTAAAACGGTATACTGTCCCGTTTTACCTCTACCTAAACTCAAGGGTCTCATTTTACCTATACTATTCATTGACTTATTTTTTTTTCAGATGCCTTCTACGTATAAAAGAAAGACTGATCGTCAATCTTGGTCTGAAGAGGCCATGTCCAAAGCGCTTCAAGCCGTGAGAAGTGGAACATGTGGGTACTTAAAAGCTGCAAAGAAATATAATGTTCCAATATCAACGTTAGAAAGGAGATTTAAAAATAAAAATAAACAGGCAGTAGACAATGTAAAACAACTTGGAAGCAGAGAATTGACATTTTCCATAACGCTAGAGAGGCAATTGGTTGAGTATAGCAAAAATATGACAGGAATGATGTATGGTCTAACAACAAGAAGCATTCGCAGTCTTGCATATCAACTTGCTCTTCGAAATAATATTGATCATCATTTTAATAATGAAACCAAATTAGCTGGTTGGCACTGGTTGCGTATCTTCTTGAAACGACATAAATTATCTCTTCGAAGACCTGAAGCAACATCAGCTTCAAGGGCCAGGGGTTTCAATCAAGAAGCAGTTAACTCTTTTTTTGATATCTTCGAACCACTCCAAGAAAAATACCATTTTCCGCCAGCAAGAATCTTCAACGTGGATGAAACGGGCATCACAACCGTCCAATCTAGACCATCAAAATTGTTGCTGTTAGAGGCAGGAAGCAAGTAGGTTCTCTCACATCAGCTGAACGTGGTGAATTATCAACAGCAGTCATTTGTGTGAGTGCCAGTGGTGATTTTATTCCACCCATGATAATTTTTTCTCGAGTGCGAATGAAACCTCAATTCAATGAAGGAACTCCAGCAGGTACCCTTGCAGTTTGCCATAAATCTGAGTGGATGCAATTAGAGTTGTTTGAGAGGTGGTTTGATCACTTTGTGCTACACAGTCAAGCATCGAGTAGTAATCCTGCATTACTCATATTTGATGGTCATAAAACTCATACGCAAAATATTGCAATGATAGTCAAGGCACGAGCAAATGGAGTGTCCGTTTTATGCCTCCCATCACATACCAGCCATCGCATGCAGCCACTGGATGTATCATTCATGTCATCACTCAGCACATTTTATACACAGGAAGTGGAAACTTGGCTGAGGAATCACCCAGGGCGTTGCGTTACTGTAAGTGAAGTTGGTTCTTTATTTGGTGAGGCTTATCTAAGAGCCTCAACACCTCTCAATGCCATAAATGGTTTTCATAAAACTGGACTGTGCCCAATAAATCGCGTCATATTCACAGAAGATATGTTCATGGCAACAATACCAACCAGTTATGGTCCACTTCAAATCAGTGATCCTAGGAAAAAAGATGCACCGGTGTTAGAGGAACAAGACAAAACACCAGAAAATATTAATCATGGTGCTAGAGACTTTACATCAGAAAAACTAATAATGAAACAAACAGAACAAGAGCAACCATAAACAAGTGGAATTTCTAATAGTTTAGTAACTCCTGAAGCAATTGCCCCCTA
Source organism: Chrysolina oricalcia (assembly GCA_944452925.2). Classification (NCBI taxonomy): domain Eukaryota; kingdom Metazoa; phylum Arthropoda; class Insecta; order Coleoptera; family Chrysomelidae; genus Chrysolina; species Chrysolina oricalcia. The sequence continues at coordinate 19,833,786 of OX101818.2, forward strand.
TCCAAAAATCAGTAAAGAGGGTGAACCAAAAAAGAAAGCCAACAACAAAAAGGGTAAGGCTGCAATACTCACTAGTACCCCTTATACCCCTTAAAAGGAGGAGTTAGAACAGTCCTTGTCTGAGAAAAATAGAAAAATGAAAGCAGATAATATGAAAACAAAGAGAACACAACAGCCCTTAAAAAAATGCTACAAACAAGAGTTCTTCAAAATATGAGAAAAAGATGTCCAAGTCAAAGTCAAAGTTCGAATCTAGTGAAAGTAGCGAATCAGACGTCGACGTGCAGTGCCTATTTTGCGGAAACAATTATTCTAATGACTAACAGGGCGAAGGATGGATAATGTGTGGTCGGTGCGGCAAGTGGGGTCATGATGAATGTGCAGGTGTGGAAAGTGATGACGCTGCTGATTTCATATGTGATATTTGCTTGGAAAAATAAAGTATTGAATGCTATTGTTTCTCTATCTTATGTTTCTATCCCATTTTACCTTTTGCATTTTCCCATTTTACCTACATAATATGGGTAAAATGGGATTTTAGACGTTTTCTCTTCTAATGCTATTAAGTTATTTTATATATTATTTTGTCACATTTTGAATAGATATATATTCAAATATTGAACCATACTAAAATATACCCAAAAGGCAGACTTTTATTGAGTTTACTTTTTTTCATACGTGGGGTTGAACATTAAGTATCCCATTTTAGGCCAACCTCCCCTATTTAGTTTAGTGCCTATACATTTTCGGATCTTCCACAGATATTGTGTAATTTCAACATTAAAATTTAGAGTAATTTCGATAGTATAAATAGTGAAAAGTTTTCTACTCAAATAAACAAATGTTTCAACCCCAGTATTTTAATACGAGGATAAACTCTTTTCATTTCAGATTATGAATGTATCTAATATGTGAATTAATCATGACTCCGTTGAAAATCAGAATGCAATCACTTATAAAGAAATTTTAGGAAATATTCACAGTTGCTTTGATAATTTCTTTGATTGCTTTATTTTCTGACCAATGAAATCGTCTGACGCTCGAGGAATTCCACTTCCAGTGTGCATAACCGAGTCAGAGTGTAACCGTCTCGTTGCATATTAGTTAATTTGTTGTACTCCTACTTTAAACTAGACAAAACGTGTTTGAGTGATTATTGTGATCAGTATGTGAGAAAGTGCAACTGAAGTGAGTTGATATCATAAGGGTATATGTCAATTCTGTCTTCTGTCATTCAACGATGTTTACATGTTCTATTTGTATAAGTATCGTATGCAAACGCTTAGAAAATCCGAACTGCTTATTATTTTTGTAGTTATAAATTCTCTATTACCTGCTTATGTCTCAACCCTTGATATGAATTAACTAGTAATTGTAGTAGGTTTATTGGAAATATCAACTTGCCAAACTAACGCGTCAATATATTACTTTTTTCTTTATACTACCTCAACTAACTATTCAAAAACTATAAATATAATAGAACCAAATTATTTCATAGAACTGTCTATTCGAAAAACAGCCAGTTAGAAGTATTGTCCTTTCCAATAACTTTATTTCGAAGATTTGTCATACGAAGAACTGTCCAGATACCAATGATTTAACCCTGTTTTGATAATAGCATTTTCCTATCAATATTTTGTTATGTAGATAAAATGAAGCCCGAAGGTGTTTCTGCTCAAAACGGACACACTATATATAGCATATTTACCTTTTCATCCATCAGGTGAGGTTGCTCAAATGACCCTGCTCGCAATTCTGTTCCGGAATGGTTTTGTATTATGAATATTCTGAAGTTTTCCTCTCAACCAGCGTGAGAACGACTTTGAAACCGCACTTTCTGAAATCTTAACTTCCTTCGTGACATTTGGCGAATACTAACAACTCTTATTTGAATTCTAGGAGTGCGAAAATTATTCAGAACGTTGTTACAGATTCTATACACCGGTATTCCTAAAGTTCGGTGAAGTTTCTTGTTTCGAAGTTGTTTCTGGATTGTTCGCGCAATTTGTAATTCAAACAAAAGTTTTCCGGTAAGAAAGTTCATCTTTTGTTCTACTCCGGATCTGTAATTGTGTACATCTTCAAATTGTATTTGCGAAGCTCGTAGAAGGGAAATTTCTCTCGTTAGTCGCGCAGGTATTGAAATTTACATTTAGCAAATTTGTCAAATTAGTAAATTGGTTTGAAGTTTGAACGAGAATAACATTCGTATAAAGGAAAACAACTTAGAGGGAAAGATTAATCGTGTTTCTGCGTCGTTCTATGCCTTTGAAAACTCGTAGCAGGTGCATGTTCCATTAACGTAATAAGGTATATGAAGATGAAGACAATACTGGAATTTAATCATCTTCCTTACTAAGTATATGAAATTATTATTAATGATTGTATATGATATAGATGAAAAATAGATTCACTGAGTTTAATATGACACATACAGAATATGGTTTATAATAGCATATATCAATTATACAGAATGTATAACTATAGAGCAAACAAACTTACATATACAGGGTGTACGTGTAGAAAATTTAGGGGCATGCTGCTGACGTCAAAATCAGATGAAAAGTTCGAATAAACATATGACCGCAAGTTATTCGATTTTGAGATACTGAGTGTAAAAGTTCAATTCTTATTTTTGTTCTTTGTGAATAAATTCCAAAATGATTGTGATATTCGAGTTAAGTTTCATTTTTGGGAGTATTTTTCAGTGAAAATATCAAATCTGATGTTAGTTTGTTTCTTTCGTAGGAGTTGCGCCACCTAAATGTCTTTTCATTCTAAATGTCATAACTTTTTTGTACGTAGCTCTAGCAGGTTTTCTTTCATTCTGTGATTACTTTTTTAAATCTAGTAAGATATATTATTTTGTTTCTTCATGGAATTCATTGCGGCACTCATGAAGGGTCTGAAGGGACCGGACGGTCCTTCTCGCACAATAATTGTTGTAGTATAAAGTAGAGGGCTCATTCAATCATGGATTAGATTTGGTGTGATCGTTCTCACAAACGTAGACAAGGAGACAGGAGTGGTAGATTTACGAAAATGAAAAGATCTTCTGGTAAAAAGATTACTTGAAGTTTTGAAGGAAGAGAACAGATTTGGATGGCAGTCCAGTTGAGTTTTTGTTGGCGAGCAGAGTGTTTGCACATTGCGGTCCTGATCACCGTGTATTCGTTGCCAAGTTCTAAACTTATCACCTTTTACCTACTCGGAAATATTTATACCATCAATTGTAAAATCGTTTTAGTTCAATAGTTCCGTGTGCATTTTAAGTATTAATTACTTGAGGAACGATGTCTGACTTCGAAACTAAACAACTCGGAAACCTTAGCATAATGATATTACCTGCTACTTGTCATTGAGTTCCATATAAGTTTATAGCAAGTCATGTAAAAATAGTTATGTGAAACGAAGAAAAAATACCATGTTACAAACAAACCAACAAGATTGAATTTAAAATCACTGAGTCGTATACAAAAAGTAGCGTAACTACAATAAAATAAAACAAGTACAATCAAAATGTATATGGAAAGAAACAGTGTATTTCACAAGTCATCAGCAATGAAACAGCAGTTGAGAAATTCTCTGCTGGATAAAAGCATTTCTTGAGTAGGAATGCTTTGATTTTTTTGTTTAAACTGCAAGTCAATGACATGTTTTATTTCAGTCAGCAGTTTGTTATAAATATCCAAAGGACCCCGCACGGTTCTTATGGAAAATGGGTCCCAGTCGAATTGGCTGAAATTTTAGTAAAATGTAGTTTTTGATGTGCTGATCCTGGGCACAACAAGATCTAATGAACAGTTTTTGAGATAAAGGGTGTCAAACATGAAGAGGCAGCGTTGTTACTTGCCCTTAGAAAATCAATAATATGGCGACTATTTTGTTACAAACAGGTAAGGATAATGATTGCAATCTTAATATTGTCGAGTTATAATGAGAAGTTCTAAGACGCCGTATACAGGGTTATTAATAATTACATAATGTTTATGGAATTCTTTAAACAAAATCAGTCAAACGCAAAAGCTCGTAGACCTGCAAAATAGGTAAATATCATTTTATTTTGATATTGGTTGATCTGAGATTACTATTATCCAAGGTCACCCAAAATTTTCTTTTTTAGATGTATTTTAAAAAAATTTTCAAGAAAATCTGTATACAAATTAATAATGAATTGGAAAATTGAATAAAAATGGTCAATATTTAGGTCTATTTGTTGCATCTTATACGAATTCTGGTCAACGGCCTGATGATGCAGCTTTCGCTTTCACATGGGAGACTACTTCAAAAAGTATACGAAATTATCGTTATGTGGAAGGTTTCGACACTTCCCAGCACCAGATTTAAAAGTGAAGTAATCAATCTAGGGCATTTTATTATTCATTGAGGATTTATAATATGTGTATAAACATTCAAATTCATTATAACTCAAACTACTCTCGTGGTATATTCTCGTCAGATTTATTGCTATATCTTCGTAAGAATGACAAGATTTCTCATCTCATGAACAGATAATGTTGTTATCCAATAATTATCATCTAATGGACGGTTCTAAAACATATCCTATCTAGCCAATCTGAATGATGTGCACATGATTTAATCCTTTCGGAAATATAGCGACAGATAATGAAGATCTTCATCGCTGGTACATACCGTGTGTGTCAATAATTATTAGTCATTTTGGGCATTTGTTCCATCTTGTACAGCACTCATTCTTGTAGCAATACTCGTCCCAATTCTGTTATCCCGGGCAGTTTTAATATTATTATTTCAAACTTCAAGAGTTTGTCTTAGATAATTGCCAGAATTCCAAATCAGCATAGATGTACAGGGAGTTGAACTATAATAAATGAATTGTATTTGTATTGTATTTGTATCGTATTGCCTGCATGTTATAATTATTTGATTTGACTATTTTTTGATAACTTTTATTATATCTGGTAATAAAGCCGGTCGTCACATTTAATAAATCACCCTGTATATTACATCGACTCAATGTATCGCCGGAGTCCAGCCTTAATTCAATACCTTTCACAGAAAATGAAAATATGAAGCGCACGGTGTTGCTAGGTGCGGTGTTACTTTATTCGATTAAATCAAAGACAGCCTACCCTGTATAATAGTAAGTTCAGATCACCAAAAAATATCAAAATCAAATAATATATACATATTCTGCAAGTCTACGAGCTTTGCGTTTGACTGATTTTAAAAATTAGGTAATTATTAATTACCCTGTACCTATACGGAAACTGAGAACTTTTCATTATAACTTTTATCCTTAAATGTTTGTAACAAATAGCCACATTATTGATTTCTAAATGCAAGTAACAACGCTGCCTCTTCATGTTTGACCCTGTATCTCAAAAACTGTCCATTAGATCTCGTTGTGCCTCTGGAGACATTTGATCAGGAAGGACATCACTAACTGCATTATATTAAATTTTCAGCCAATTCGACTAGGACCCATTTTCCATAAGAACCGTGCGGGGTCCTTCAAGGAATTCCTTCGAGATACTGCTACCCAGTATCATTAGTAAGTTACCTGATATCGTAGGGTAAGGATGTATGTATAAGGATTGTATTTGAAACTTACTCTGTTCTTATGAAATTTTGATTGGCATATGAAAAATGCAGAAAGTTGTAAGTGGCAGAATTTGAAGTTCAATGAAAGGGTTACGACAGTGGTCATTGAGGGTCGGTTTTTCAAGTTCCAGTTAACCTCCAGATCAATTGACTAATGGTTATAATGTGATCCTTCCAACATCATTTAACGAATGTCATTCACCATCTATTAGTTAGTTATCTGGAGGTTAGCTCGAACATGAAAAACTGGCCCTTTAAGCCAGCACCTGACATCACCCTTACAACTTTGTACTGGGAAATTAATATTTGGCTTTCATAACAGAAACTACCTCTCATAATAAGACCATATACGGATATGAAAAACACTGAAACCGCTAGGCTTGAGAGTAGAAATGCCCACCATTTATTTTAATCTACGAATTAGAAATGTAGCGCTAGACACTACCGAGTTTATCGTTTATCGATGTGGCACGAACAGTTGAGTTTGTCATCAATATGAAATCCAAGAGATTCGACAAGTTGTCCTTCAGTAATTGTAGCATTTGTCGATATAATGAGATTTTGTGTTTTCTCAGCGTTGAGCACGATTTTGAGGAAAATCACCTTTTAGCCAAATAAAAAGTATGGGTGACTGAGAGTGTCATTTCGATCAATGAGCGTTGTATCATTGGCAACAATAGTGCAATTCTTTGGAAGGACATGATAATATATACAATATGAACAGGGTTGGTCCTAGGACCGAACCCTGTGGCACACCATGTGAGATTTCATTCAAGCTTGAATTTAAGCCAATCGCACTGAAATACATTGAGATTCTCCTCTCAGATAGGACTTGAAAAATTCTAAAGGCAAGCCACGTACTCCGTAGTGAAAGAGTTTTTAACTAATGTTTAATGGGGCACGCAGTCAAATGGGTCCTTTTTAGAGTCCGTCAACCGCATTTGCAACAACATATAGTAGAGCTTTCGTGGTTGGAAAACCTTTTTTGAAACCAAACTGTCCGGGACAAAGTAGAGCATTCACTTCTGGATGAGGAATAAATCTCTGTTTAACCGGTATCTCTATAATCTTTGCAATTGTGGGCTTTTACCGATATTGGCCATTTTTTAAATAATGTTTGAATAACCGCAAATTTCAATTCACCTAGAAATATACCCACAGAGGAGCAATTGATTAATATAGAAGCTGAGGGATCAGCAATAGATTGAATTATAGAAAAAAATGTTTCAAACAAAATCGAATACAGATATGGAACACTGTGAAATGTTTAATTGAATATTGAATCAATCGTTTTTCGTTTTTCCAATATTATGAATGGTTGTTGTTAGTTGGTCTCCGAGCGATATAGACGTGAAATAAAGTGCCCTGACTAAGTTAAATGTTGAGTTTTGTTGCGTATAGGCGGCATTGAATACGACGAGGAATATATGTGTGAATGAAGAAACCAAAAAACTCCAAGAAGAAATAATCTCTCTAAGACAAGAAGTAATGAACATCAGAGATAGCAACATTGAACTGGTAAAATTATTGGATCGTTCTAAGGATGAGATGAGGCTTGAACAAAGTGCAAATTACTTGAAAAATACTAGTAATCAAAATTATAATTTACGAAATCGAGGAATGTGTTCGCATAATAACACCAAAGATAAAGAAAGTATTCAACAAAAAGTAGGACCACCAGAAAAACGCCAAATGAAAAGCGATTCACCTACAGAACCTGAACAGAGTGATACTAGCAAAGTGAATGAACCAAATTTCAGTCAAACAAGCGAATTTAAAACTAAAAGAAATGAAAACCAATGGAAATTTCCACGTAAACGAAATAGAAGAAATATTATATATGGCAGTTCCAGTGAGGCAAATGCATTTCAAGGATTACAATGACTAAAGGACTATCATGTATTCAGGTGTCCCTTAGATTTAACAAGTGATGAACTACGAAAGTTACTATCTTCCAAAAGTATTCAGAATGCAGAGTGTGTGAATATGCAATCGAAATACCCGGACTTATATAGATCATTCAAAGTATCAATATCATCAGTGAACAAAAATATTTTCACAAATCCTGAAATATGGTCGAAATATGTTGGAATCAATCAATTTGAAAAACTTTTTTTACGGAACGAAGCTGCTGCAGTCAACCAAAGGTAGATAATCAAATGAATCATTTTACCAGTGATATCGTATATATTAATGCGGAAAGTCTCTTAGCAAGATTTGATGAAATTTGTAATCTTATACATAAAACAAAGCCTGTTATTCTGTGTTTGAGTGAAACAAGAATAAATGATGATATTTTGGACAAGGAAATTATTATTGATGGGTACAGCCTTATCAGATACAATTCTTTTAACAGATATACGGGTGGAGTTATTATATATGTCTCTAATCAATTCAATTCTCACATAATTGACAATATATCAGTTCAAGGAAATTACTGGTATCTAATGATCAAAACAAAAATAAATTTCAAAGTGTAGAACATCAGTTGTGTATACCGCTCACCAAACAGTAAATCAAGCTGTACAGAATTTTGTTCGATTTTAGAGAACTATTTAGACGATATTGATTTATCCCAGTGTTATTTATTTGTAGGTGATTTCAACATACGATGGGATCTACCGAATGATACCTACTCAAAAAAACTGTCAAAAATTTTCAATATGTATGGGTTCATGCAGTTCGTTGATTTTCCCAGTAGAATTCAAATTGGTTGTGAAAGTAAAATAGATCTTGTCTTCAGCAACGATTTTGCGATACAGGTAAGACCAGAATCATATGAAATTTCAGACCACGAAACCATTGGTATTTTCCTCAATGATGTCAGTAATATATCTGTTAAAAATAAAGTTATTTATCGTCGCAATTTAAACTATGAAAAAATTGAAAGAGCTTGTATTGATTGTGATTGGCTGTATAAGTGTACAGATCCTAACAACTTATTTGAAAATTTTATAAACAACCTAACTGATATATTAGATAGAGAGTGTCCTCTACAATCGAAAGTTATACACCCATCTAAGGAATGGTTCAATACCGATATTAAAAATGCCATTTTTGATCGGAATTCTGCTTTCAATCGAGTCAAAATAACACAGTCTGATGAAGATTGGTACAATTATAAAGCAAAAAGAAACGCAGTCGTTACTCTCTTGAAACATACCAAATTGAAATACTTTGAAGAAAAAATTGATGAAGTCAAACATGATTCTCGACTTATATGGAAGACGTTGAAAAAAGTGGTTAATCCACAATGTGAGAATATCATTAAATCAGTTAAAATGAACGGTGTTATGGCAACAGAAAATTGGCCGAATACTTTTAACGAATATTTTGTGAATAGTATTGAAGAGCTCACAAAAATGTTAGATACTAGCACCTTCATATTGAATACAGAGGTCCTTTATTTAAGTCACCAAATGAAAAAGAACTATTCAAGTTGAGAAATATAGATTTATCTAACTTGAGAGATATAATATTTACTCAAAAAAATAAATATTCCGAAGATGAAATCAATTTCAAAATGATAAAGAATATCTTTGGTAATATTGGCTATCCTCTATTAAATATTATCAACACAGAGTCCAAATTTCCAGATGTTTTGAAAACATCTTTGATAGTACCTATACCAAAAGTTCCAAGGACGATGTTACTCGAGGAGCACAGGCCCATTAATACACTACCTTGTCTTGAAAAAATATTGGAGTTAGTGGTTCATGAACAATTAACCGAATTTATGATTAAAAAGGAACTGCTGTCAATAAATCAATCTGGCTTCAGAGAAGGACACTCGTGTGAAACAGCACTCCAAAAAATTATAAGTGAATTGAAATATTCAATGGACAAAAATCTTGTTACTGTACTAGTGTTTCTCGACTTAAAAAGAGCTTTTGAAGTTGTAGATAGAAACATTTTGCTATTGAAATTGAAACATTATTTTGGCTTTGATGAATCAGTTTACACTTGGTTTCAATCATATTTAGAAAATAGATATCAAATGACAAAAATTGGTAAAGAATATTCGAGAAAAAGAGAAGCAAGCAGTGGAGTACCTAAAGGTAGTGTATTGGGGCCTCTGCTCTTCATAATGTTCGTAAATGATATTTTTTCAGTTGAATTGGGGGACTGCAAAATGCACCTTTTTGCTGACGATACAATAATATATGTGTCCGGTACTTGTGTTGATATTGTCATTGAAAAATTAAACACAGTTTTATTGAAAATTGAAAATTGGATGAAAATGAACAAACTGCTTGTGAATCCAAATAAATCAACTTATATGATAATAGGGAAAAATAAATATTTGTTAGAGCAACATAAAACTACTGTAGAATTTGAAGGTGTAATATTAAAAAAACTAGAATATACTAAATACTTGGGTATCATTCTCGATTAGAAATTGTCATTTTCACCACACGTTGATTATGTTTGTAAAAAGATATCAAAAATGATTGGTTTTGCATATCGTGTTAGTAGAGACTTAACCATATATGCTAGGAAAGTTATAAATTATAAAACCACATTTTGAATATTGTGCAACAATTTCATACATGTGTAATAGTACAGACGTAAAAAAACTTCAAATTTTACAAAATCGCTGTATGAGATTTATTCTGAGGAATTCTAAATAGACTAACATTTTATCAATGCAAATGACATTACATTGGCTTCCAGTCAAAGAATACATTCAATTTCGTACGTTAGTTTTTATATATAAGATTCTAAATAATTTGCTTCCGACTTATTTAAGTGAGAATGTTCGGTTCAGGAAAGATATTCACCGTTACAATACCAGACAAAGAAATCACGTCCAAATATTTCCTACCTCATTGATGAAAACTAAACGAAATATATATGATGAAGGCATGAGCGAATATAAGAACTTACCTGAAGCGATTAAAACGTCTGGAAAATTGGCATATTTATTAAGCGATTGAAAAAGCATTTTTTTAAATTAGTTAGCATTAGGAAATGTGATAAAACTTTTTTCTGGAATATCTATTTATATTTATATATACATGTAATATGTATTCACCATGTTTTTTGTAGTGATCGTTGTTTGTAAATTTGTGACGGTTGAAACGGTTTAACTTTCTAAATTAGTTTTAGTGATATATTAGTACTAGTACTTATTTGTATGTTAGCTCTCAGCTAAATAAATAAAAAAATTCTCTCTCTCTTCTTATGAGTATTTTCCATGGTTTTCCTTTTCTCTGTGTTTTTCGTTGTTTTATTCTGTTCTTAGCAATGTGCAGAAGTAAGAATACCAATATTGTACTCGATTGAGATAATTTTTCTCTATCGCTCCCCTTGATGGAAAGAATTACATACAATGCAGATTGAATGATTGAAAGAACAAAATTTCAATAAAAGCACACATTTTCAGTTATTTTGCTGTGTTCGAATTCTTGTAAGAATAATTGATTTCTCATTGATATAATAGCAGTAATCAATTGAAAATTAGCCAAATAGCCTACTGGATAGACGCAGATGAATATTCTTTAAACATAAAGTAACCTAAATAGCATTCTAGATTCAATTTACTCACTTACAGAGCAGTCAAACCCATATAGTACTGACATTTTATAGGATAGAAAAATTAGTTGAGCCAATTAAACCTCGAAAATTTTGAAAGAGGTTGGAAAATAAAGATAATTTTTGATTATGAACTTGTGTTCTTTGTTGTCGGTCTTCTAATAGTCTTTCAAGTCAATTGTCCACTTCCACGAACATTTTTCGAATTTTGTTGCGACTGAATAGAAAAAACAAAAATTCCTAAGATGAAACAACATTCACAATATCTTGACAGATCCTCTTGACATTCTGATGCCTTCATCATTCTGAAATTATTATATTATACTTTTGTTATTTCATCATATAATAATATCTAAAGTTAGTATTTCAATAATTATTATACATGAATTTTCTGTAACGGTTGAGTGGAAGAACAGGAAACGATTCAGATATCTAATAAATCTGTATTGGCAATGAAAGCTATTTTTATTTGTTCATTTGATTTTTGTACAGAGAAATTTAAGAGATGCTGCAAAGCATTCCTGGATCTTGAATTCATCATACTGCATGGTACATTTGAGCTTCGTCATTATGAAATTCAGTCTGTCATCATAAAATTTGAAAATATCGTTCTTCTCGAATACGTGAAAATCCTTATCCAACCGACTGCTTTAGCAAGTATATTTTTGTACTGTTGAGTTTTCAAAAATGAATATTCTTTTGGTAAGGAATACAAAATTAAGCGGAAAAAGAAAACAACGCAAGATGAAAATATTTTAGAATCCAAAATCCTATAAAATCATTTTGAAAAAGAAAGATTCTATAATGTATTGAAAAAAAAGTCTGGACTAAAAACCATACTTAGGTGAGAATATTGTATCTGTTTTTGTTCATAAAATGATTTGATGTATATGGTTTTACTCTCAGGGTTCAGATTTGGGGAGCAATATTAATTCAGAATATTATCAATTTCAATGGGAGAACGTAAAACTAACTGAAAAGTTATTACTAAAAGTTGGCGGACATCATTTCAAAGTTCACGTACCTATATGATTGGATAATTTGACAGTGTCAAATATTGAATTCAAATAACTAGGTAGCTATTAAAATAAAACATTCCAAAAAGTGTATCGAATAAAATGGCTGTTTGAATTCAAAGGAAAAATTCTAGCTTAGATAAATCAATATATCATTTAAATTAGAATATCTTTTCGGACTATATGAAAATACATTCCATAGCCCTTTCTACATTCTAAACTTGTTCCTGGTTATTTATACCGTTGATTGTAAATTAAAAATATGAAAAAAATCAAATCAACTGATTTCTAATATAAACACATCTGAATTAAAATAACAAAAACGTTACAATGCCAAGAAAGATTTGACGATTTTACAAGGATACTTTTAATAGAAAAAAGGAAATCCTGTTAGTCAATCAAATCTGGAACCCTATTCGTAGTAATACAAAGAGAATTGAATGGTTTGACGTGGAACAATGAGACAGAAAATATTTTGAGAGAAGCTACATTGCAATTACTCTACAGATGGCGCTGGGGCACATCAACTTGCAAATTTCGACAGGTATCAGAGAGATCAAATTTGTGAAAATACGTATTGAGGAAACTCAATAAAAATTCAGATGGTTGTAAAGAGAATTGAAATATCTTTCCCCGTGCAATTTAAATTTTTTAAATTGATGTACCTACCCCTGCGCCTTAAATCATGCAATCACCATGTCTTTTATTTCTACCATTCAAAACGGTTTTCGTTCTATGTTTGTACGTCAAGCTAGTTAACGGGACTCTATGATTTTCTGAAAATAAAAAATTGGTTCGGTATGAATGTTCTAACAGTGAACTCTGAAAAGAATAAATATATACCCTTTACTGCCTACCAAACACACTTACCTCATTATCACCTTCTGAATATCCGTAATCCTTCTTGAGAAACCATCATTGAAATTGAGGAGGCAAGAGGCATACAATATCTCGGAATCATGATAGATAGGCACTTCAGATGGGATTTGCATGTGAATTATTTGGTAAATAAATTACGAATGCTACTACCTAAATTCAAGTTTCTCAAACAATTCTTGTCACTACCCCAACTGAAAATGATGTATTACGCTCTTGTGCAGTCCCAACTATCATATGGCATAATAGGATGGGGAAGTGCCACCATTACATATATGAAACATGTTAAAGTGATACAAAAATGGATTCTGAAAATAATATTCAATAAAAAACGTACATACCCCACAGATGAGCTATATCGAGAATCAGGAATTTTTGACTTGAGACAAATATACGGACAAACACTGTTGATGAACACTTTCGAAAACGAACACAAAATTCGTTATAAACAACATCTCTACAGTACCAGAAATAAAAATCTCGTAACAGAAAAACAAATTGTTAAAAAAACAATTGGTCTGAGAAACCATGCCCACTTAACTCTGAAAATATTCGATATTCTTCCACTCGAAATCAAAAATCAGAATATCAAATTCAAATTTAAAAAACAAATTAAAGAATGGCTCCATGAAACACCTAGAAGTATTATTGATGACATTTTCAATGCTATGAACTAGAATTCGAAATTCAAAAATAGTGATTATCTTGTAGTTATAATACTGAACTACATACTCTTTGTACCATTCATGTCTTGACATGTTTATAAATAAATATATCCTTGATATTATATGTGCTATTTTCCTTGTTATTAGTGTTTGTATTTAGTATAATTTACATTGTTGCTTACATTACATATTATTTACATTATTTACAATATTTACATTATTCGCATTATTTACATTAATTATTATCTCACTCTAAGTATAATTTGATATAGTTTAGCAGATCAAAATTTCTATTCCTATATACATAGTTGCTATTAGTATTAACTATTGTGAAGGTGTCCGATCACTCATGCTCATTATCAAGAACGTTGTTCTATTAGAGATGGATGATCACCGGCATATATGTGTGTATAATTAGAAAATTAGATCAACCATACCTTGTACTTCTGGTTTCTTCACGTTTATTCCAATGTTATAAGAAAATTACTTTATGTTCTGTATATGCTGAATATTGAATAAACGGTTATTATTATTATTATTATTATCAACCTTCAACTTTTTAAAACCTTTCATAACTTCGCTTTCATTAACGGAATTGAAACTAATCACATCAGGTTTATTAGAAACTATTATTCCATCCATATCAAAGTGTGTATTTATAGGTATTTTATTTCTCCTTGTCTACCAACATCATGATAAACGAGCAAAATTTGAGACGTCTAATGTTATACCGTATTAATCTTAATAAGGCTCGACCTGAAGTTCGCGGTTTTGAACTTTCCAAGTAGACAAGCATCACAGTGACAAATTACCATAAAAGTAGTTACTATTTGTCCTGCAGGCGCTGCCTCTGGAGAACTCCCAACTTCACAACTTCCATTCAGCTATAATTTACTACTAAGCGTTCCGCACTTGAAATAGTATTTTTGCGATACTGCGATAGTCCGGAACAGATAAGAAACATTCTGGCAAGAATTTGTTGAAAAAATAAGCGATTGAAGTTACTCCTGGTTATTTCACGTACGTCCAGATCGAGGCTAAATTCATATCTCATGTACTCGTATAAACAAAAAAATTAAAAAATCCATCCTCACATTTTATGAGTTTCGGGATTAACTTCTGAGGACTACGAGCTCCATGAGTTGGAAGAATGAATCCAGACTCTTACAATTTTGAGCTAATGACGAAAGAGCGGTAAGGTCGAACGAATTTGCTGGGAATAAAACAAATTTCGGTATTTCTTGAATGCATTGGCCATGATGATATCTACAGAAGAATGGCAGGTTGTGGAAAAATAATACAAGTTAGAAACTCAACTGGACGCAAATGTTTTGAAGCATTTTAGAAAGAGCCCAATCAGAGAAAAGTATTAGTTATTTTTCTTATATTTTGGGTCCAACGAAAAAAAAATCCTTTAATGTTCAGAGAACATCATGAGAGCCGAAGAAAAGTACGTAGAAATTGGTGTTAATCTTGAATCTCTGCAGGTTGAATGCCTCAGGGAACAGCTCCCGAGGCAATAATACAAGTTAGAAACTCAACTGGACGCAAATATTTGGAAGCATTTTAGAGATGAGAACCCAATCATCGAAAAGTATTAGTTAATTTTCTTATATTTTGGGTCCAACGAAAAAAAAATCCTGTAATGTTCATAGAACATCATGAGAGCCCAAGAAAAGTACGTAGAAATTGGTGTTAAACTTGAATCTCTGCAGTTTGAATACCTCAGGGAACAACTCCTGAGGCAATAAGTTCCACAGCTTTGCCGCTTGTTGGAAGAACGAGCCTTGGGAAAGAGATTTTCGATTTCAGAAGAGCATCCATGAAAAATCTATAAAATACAGACAGATCGTAAACCTCTTTGCGGTGTTCCAGAGAAGAGAGCAAGATTTTAGACGAAGCATCACCAACGAGACGACGACGACGACGACATTTTGGACATAATTAAAAAGTTTCATTGTGTGTTTGAGGACTGCACTCCATATATTAAAATTTTAATTTATAATAACAGTAACTTCTCCAAGTGAATGATCATCCACCATTTCCTGTTCATGATGTTGCGCCATACATTTTGAACTTCAGTTCAATTGTTTTTTTTTTAACTCGTTTCGTTTCTAATGTCAATTCAACCTCCTATTCATTTCAACTAGAGATGATCATTACTATGCTCGAAAACATGTTTTTGATTCATTGATTCACTTCTGATGCAACTTTTTGAAAAGTTATTTCTAATCAGTTGTGATACTGACTGAAAATATAAAAGTTTGGTATGCAATGCTTCACCATATAGTAGGTATAGAATAAATCAATTCCATTGGATAGTGTAAGACCACTGCAAAGAAACTTATTCAATGTGAAATACCTACTTCTGAGCATTTCTTAAAGTAAATAATCTAGTGAACCAGGAATCCCAATCAACAAGAAAGAAACTAGTAGAATTCTTCTGCACTTCCATTGTCTAGAAACAAAGAAAATAAATTCTGTGCATGTGTTTTGAATCAAAACAGGACAAGCTATTAAAATAAAATTGGGCCGCAAAGGGTTAAAATTAATTTAAGTGAGGAAGGTTAGTACATTCCAGAAATAATTCGATCTACGACTTGAAATGTAGGAACTTGAAAAAGAAGCAGTAACCTTAATTATGTAAAAACTTTATCTTCTCCATAAATCTCCACTGAGACTCAAATCTTTTTTGAATCTTTATTTCCAGGATTACGACTGTGAAAAAATTCTGCCTCCATCTGCGTATTTACAGCATTTTGCCATTTAGTCCTCAACATGCCCATATAAAATCTGTCTATAAAGTGACACCCCACTGAAAAGTTAGTTACGCCTCAATTAGTTTTGGCCGAAAATTAGCTTCTTGAGCCCATTGTATACTGTAGTGAAAAAAAGATAGAACATTGAGGGAATGTAGTTGACACTCTGTTGATATTTTTGTGTACAAAGACATTTCAATGCTCAAAAAATGATCTTGTAATGAAACAGTTATTTCAAACACTGCCTGGTAGCCGATTTTACAACCGTTACAAACGCATTGCAGTTTTCGAGAATAATCTATTGCCCTCATTTCCTGTTCTATTTTCGGAATAAAACTCCCAAAACCATCTACATTCACTGAATTGCTCTTATATCGCCTTCTATAGTGTTCCCTTCTGGCACTAATGTTCACTTCGTCGGCGCGGCGTTAAAAATGGACTTTTTATGAAAAACTGTTTTCCACTGCTGAATTATGTGGAGCTGAAAGAATCCTGGAGTGGATATTGAAAAGTTTCAGAAAAAGGGGGGATGAATGGAACGAGATTTGTTAGAAATGGCACAATGTCACTGAATGCGTGGGCTTGTCTTTTTGTCCTAATTCGCCCTACTTTATAGTCCTCGAGCATTCATTCAATGTTGGAATATTATTTTCGATTCCCGATTGTCGGGATATGACAGGAAGTTTCTTTCATATTCGTCCTTATTTTCTTGTCGATCCTATTGAAATACTTTTTTAAACTTGAGGAAGAATTTCCTCTTTAATAATAATCTAACTTTTGAAATAATTTTCAGAATAACTTACGCATATCATGAATGGGTGTTTTCATGAGTAATAATATTTTAAAAATGATGTTTCAGTAACTCAAAGTACCTACATGAATACAAAAAAAATATTGTAAAGTGACTTTGCTGAGATGGTCTACATTCCTACATTTTCAGTGCAAATTTGGAAGAAACTATTGAATCAGGAAAATAAAATAGTAAATGCAAATTTTGTTTTTATGCTACTGAGCGTAATCTAACGATGTTTTCTATCGATACAGGCTATATTTAATCCTGATGAAAAATTATTTTTAGTTCGAAATTTCATAATTTGTTATCCAAGATAAAAAAAAGAGCTTGGCTGCTTAATCGGCATGAGAAGATCAAACGTGAAATATAGAAAGCCTAGGCTATGTTCCAAAACTTACCCTGGAGTAAGAGTAAAAATAATGTCAAGGTACTAGCTTGACAGAGAGTAAGCAAGGTTTTGGAACAGTGTTCGATCTTATGACGTAGGAAAGCAAATGAAACTACAATCATTTCTTGTTGTTTTATCATTGAAGGATTTCTCATTATCATATACAGGGTGGGTCACGGTCGATGGTACCTTAGACGTTTACGGAGAACGGGACATAGGATCATTCTGAAAATTTGGTTTCTCAAGTAGTTGCTCTTGGTCTATCGATCTAAAATATTTTCAGCAATGCAGCATTGCCGCTTATACCAGAAAGTAGCAGCATCTTTGTTATTTCAAATGGGTCACCCTGCATATTGCCGCATTTTTGAAAATGTCATTCCTTTCTGATTATATTTGCCTCATACTCCCCTATACCTGTCTCTAACGGTTTTTGAGATATTGGTTATTTTCCATATTTTTCATCCAAAACATAGCTCGAATTGAATGTTTATTTCTGCGGTATTTGGATTCTCAGGAAGTTGCAATTTTGTGTTTGGTTCATCAAGATCTCGTACATTGATTCTGTATAGAGAAGTTTGTTCTGCGTTATACAGGGTCGTTCAAAATTCATGATCTTACTGCTAGATACAGAAAGTGCTGAAAGTGCGTTTTTTTAAATGGAACATTCTGTATATTATGAAATATCCTGAAAGATGACTAAATTCCCTTCGAATTATTATATCATGTTCCTGTACCTAAATAGCCAGAATTCCGAGATAATAGCAATTTCCACTTGTAATCTCCCAAGTGCTTGAATTATTGCCGGAAATTTTTCGAGTCCATGAATTTTCTTTGAAACGTGCTCGACCTAGCTAAAGTCACCACTATCCAAGACCACATAATGAATCTTTCATATAAATTTTACAAATATCACATTCCCAAGAGTTCACTCACCAGGGAAATAACAAGAGTAAGGGCACACCACAATGAGCCCCGCAAACACGGCGGACTCATTTACCAAAAACTGGACTTGTTCCATGAACGCCAAGACTAAGCACCAAGTCACCTCTTTAGAGGACTAAGACCACCCCTCACAAATCACACTTCTAAAATCTGATCAATCTGACAATCAACCCCTGTATTAGCATAGCGGGAGACAGGGTATACTAATACCATGATGTAGGAAGGTAAAATCTAAGTCACACCCGTCAACACCAGCGGGGGTGCCTCACCTGTTCCTCTTGAGGAGCCGAGGAGACACTACATTCGGGACAACGCCGACCCCTGGCAACAGGGGTCGACGGAGCCCCCCCACCCCAGCACTCCCTCACAACCTGCGGGATCCCTATCAGCCCACGGAGGTGGGCGGAAAATATCAAGCAGAGTTGTGTTGTACATAGATTTCACCGAAATGCAATGTAAATAGTTAAATATCTGAATATACATGTTTTTGAGTTTGAGTGTGAGCTCAGCGGTAGTGTTGCGGCCTATGAGTCGCTAGGTCGATGGTTCAATCCACGATGAGAACATAACTTTTTTATTTATTTTTTGTTCCAAATTTAAGCACATTTATTGATGAAAATTTTGTTAAGTATTTTACATATCAATATTTCAGTGGTTATAAATAGTTCAGGTGAAACCATCGTTAGTTATTTCTTATGAATTGTTGGATGATTTTCATTTCTCGGTGTGAAATTTTCTTACCGAATCCCCCTCGTGCTTAAATTAATTGCCGTAAATTTATCTCGTACATGAATTTTCAAAGAAAATTTATGTACTCGAAAAATTTCCGGCAATAATTAAAGCACTTGGGAGATTACAAGTGAAAATTGCTATTATCTCGGAATTCTGGCTATTTAGGTATAGAACATGATATATCAATTCGAAGGGAATTTAGTCATCTTTCAGGATATTTCATGATATAGAGAATGTTCCATTTAAAAAACGCACTTTCAACCCTTTTCGTATCTAGCAGTAAGATCATGAATTTTGAACGACCCTGTATAACGCAGAACAAATTTCTTTATACAGAATCAATGTACATGATCTTGATGAATCAAACACAAAATTGCAACTTCCTAAGAATCCAAATACCGCAGAAATAAACATTCAATTCGAGCTATGTTTTGGATAAAAAATATGGGAAATAACCAATATCTCAAAAACCGTTAGAGATAGGTATAGGGGAGTATGAGGCAGAAATAATCAGAAAGGAATGACAAGTTAAAAAATGTGGTAATATACAGGGTGACCCATTTGAAATAACAAAGATGCTGCTACTTTCTGGTATAAGCGGCAACGCTGCATTGCTGAAAATATTTTAGATCGATAGACCAAGAGTAACTACTTGAGAAACCAAATTTTCAGAATTATCCTATGTCCCGTTCTCCGTAAACGTCTAAGGTACCATCGACCGTGACCCACCCACCCTGTATATAAGTATATAGGTACCTTGTAGCTGCATCATTCAAAGAAACTTTTTCTGGTTCTTTTTGAGCGACCTAAACCGGGTTGTCTCTGACACTAGATTTCTCGGAGTTTCTACCTTAACAAGCAAACCTTGGAAGCAAACATCTCTATATAATCATTGGATTCAGGAAGTTGTGTCACTAATTCCTCTGAAACGAACTTTGAGAATTACGCATCTACGTCAATATAAAATCAGCAGAATTCTATGTGAGCAATCTATTTGTTATAACTTACGTTTGTTTCGAAGTTTTAATATCAAAAAATGTGACAGAATAACTGTCAGAGTACTCTTCTACCCTCCTTTTTGATAGAGTACGGTTGATTTAGCTTTGTGGTAAACCTGACAGCTTTTTGAACGTTTGACAAGGGCAAAATTACTTATCAGAGTATGTTTCGGAAAAGTGAAACTAGACTCCGGGTAGGAGAGTGAGGTTTTGGAACACAACTCTATACTTCTATTTCTATACTAATTTTATAAAAAGGTGAAATATGATAATTCGTATATAGGAGTTATATGTGATATTACTGAAATTATTCAAACATTTTTTTCTGATAGAAAGCTACACTACTCCTGAGTTGGTAATATAGGCTATAATATTCCATACGAAAATTATAAAGAACTAAAGTTTGTTTGTTGGTATATAGGGGGAATCTCTGAGAACAAGGAAACGATTTGAATCATGTTTTCACTGATAAAAATTTACACCATACCTGAGTAATAGTGGATATAATAATCTCAACTTGTAGTGCCTTGCTGAACAAAATTTGAGAACCTGTGAGGCTCGTAGCACCGAACTCCCGTAACGATTTGCGGAACAAGCTTAAAGCACCCAACGGCACGCACATAGAAATTTTGGGACAAAGGTTTGCAGCACCGTGCTGAAAAAAATATAAGAAACATACTAGTGCCGAATGCTATCAGCACCTTGCTGAAGAAAATTCAAGAACCTCACATGATCGCGCAATGAATCTATCGCCAAACGCCTAAAGAGCTCCTCTGAATAAAACAAAAGGATCTTACTGGTTTGCGCAAAAGAATCCAGCTCTGAACGATCACAGCGCCTTGCTAAACAAAATTCAAGACCCGGACGCTGGCCGCGCCTTGCTGAACTAAATCCCACAGGCTCACGAAAAGGTGACTAGCAGCGCCTAACTGAAGAAAATCTAACAAACTTACAGGCTCCGGCATTGAATCCATCGTCTGTAGCTTGAAGTGCCTTGGTGAATGAAATTTGAGAATATCATTGGTTCGCGCGGAAAAATCTGGCACTGAACAATCGCAGAGTCTTGCTGTATAAAATTTAAGAACCTCTGGAGTTTGGGCAAAGAAATCTAGAGTTCAAGGCTCGTAGCGCCTTGTTGTACGGAATAATTCAAAAACCGCAGTGGCTCTGAGCGTTGAACGCTGGCAGAGCCTTGCTGAACAAAATGCAAAAACCCCACGGGCCCGCGCAAGGTTCCTTAGCGCTGAACGCTCGCCTTGCTGAAATTCAAAGATCTAACTGGTTCTAAGTGCTGAGAAAACTTCACGATGCCACAGGCTTGCGCAAGTATTTCTATTCAAAAACCTTGCTGGTTCTCAACGCAGAACGGTCGCGGTACCTTTCTGATCATAATTAAGCATCTTCTGTTATTTTTTACATCTTCGAACGCTCGCAGTGCCTTCCAGAACAAATTTTGAAACCTCACGCTTGTGCAGTGAATCTAGCGTCGAATGTTTGCAGCACTATGCTGAACAAAATGTAAGAACCTCACAAGCTCGTGCAAGGAAATCAAGTGTCGAAGGGTTGCAGCGCCTTGCTGAACAAATTTCAAGAGCCTCATTGTCTCTCGCAATGGATCCTAGTGCTAAATGCTAGCAGCGCCTTTCTGAACAAAATTTGAAAATATGTCTGGCTCACGCTAAGGATTGTAGCTCGGAATGCTCACAGCGCCATGCTGAACAGAATTTGAAAACCTCCATTGGCTCTAAGCGACGAACATAAACCGTACTGAACAAAATTTGATTATCTCAAGGGCTCACACGAGGATATCTAGCAATGAGCGCTCGCAGCGCCTCGTTCAGAAAAATATAAAATCCTCACTGGCTCTAAGCGCTCAACAAAAGTCAGGTCCACGGGCTCGCGCAAGTGTTTCTAGCGCTGAACCCCCGCAGTGCCTTGCTGAACAGAATCTGAGAGCCCCAATGGCTCTAGGCGACAGACGGTCGCAGCACTCAATATAACTCAGCTACTACGTTTTCTCTCAGCTCCGAACTCTCGCAGTGCCTTGCTGAACAGAATTTCAGAACTTCACACTGGCACAGTGAATCTAGCACTGAATGCTTGCAGCATCTTGCTGGACAGAATGTCAGAACCTCACAGACTCGTGCAAGACAATCAAGCACCGAACGGTCGCAACACCTTGCTGAACAAATTTTGAGACCCTCATTGGCTTTTGCAAAGGATTCTAGTGCTGAATGCTAGCAGCGTCTTGCTGAACAGAATTAAAAAATCTATCTGGTGCGCTCAGAGGTTTCTAGCACTAAACGCTCACAGCGCCATATTGTACAGATTTCAAAATCGTAAACAATGCCTTGCTGGACAGAATGTAGGAACCTCAAAGGCTCACACAAGGATATCTAGCACTAAACGGCCGCAGCGCCTTGCTTAACACATTATCGAAACCTAACTGGCACGAAGCGCTGGTCAAAACTCAATAACTCCTGGGCTCGCGCAATGATTTCTAGCGCTCAACACACTATAAATGATGTCAAAAATGACGTATAATATAATATTTTTGAAACGCTGTATCACAGGCCTTCTTGAATACTCCTACCGAGATATTTCTTTGTCGATATTAAACCGGACAAAGTTTAGGATAATGCCATTGTTCCCAGAACTAATCCTTCCAGTATCAATGGAGGGTATCCATCCGCTCCAAAAAGTAAACTTACGCATTTGTTTGGTTATGGATCATATCTGAGGAATTTGTGAGATTAATGAATATACCTTAACAGAAGTTGAAAACATTTTCAATATTGCTTGGTCCAGAAAAGTTCTTGATTGAATTTCAAAAGTGTTTAACTTTTGTTACCATTGGCAGCTCTAATTATTCTGTAAACAAAATCAGAGTCGGACTTGGAATTACTTCTTCAATGATTTGTACTTCATACCTCTTTCAGGAATGAAATTTTCAAGGGTGTTGAGCTCTTCATATATGGCTGATATATCAGATTCAATAATAATACTATGGTTCTTGTTTAGATTTAAGTGTGATTTACCCTATATATAAAAGTTTAGTGAATATCTCTGTATTGTATTATATTTTTTTGACTGACATGTAAAAAGAGTTGAATGTTAAGTTGTTGATTAAAAAAAAGAAAAGGATCATATTGTGTCTAATTTCAAAAAAGAATAAAAAGCCAAAAAAGGATAATTCGCTGATCCTTCTGCCGGATTACTAAGTTTTGAACCTATTTTAGGTAAGTTGACGCACTTCCAAACATTGTGCTGATCCTTCTGCCGGATTACTAAGTTTTGAACCTATTTTAGGTAAGTTGACGCACTTCCAAACATTGTGCTGGTCCTTCGCCGTTAAAAGAAAGCCAAGATATGGAAAAACAAGTCAACGAAGGAGTTGTTACAAGGAGTAGACAAAGACAAGGAGGGCAAACTTCAGGTGACGGAAACAAGGAAGCAAATCAGCCGTTACAACAAGGAAGCCAATGCTCAAAAACCAAGAAAACAAGGTCTACACTCTCAAAAACAAGTTCGACAAGACGAAAAATATTGGAAGCACAAGTGAAGGCAGACGAAGAGATAGCAAAACTCTTGGCTCAGGAGCAAGAAGTGAAACTCAAAATGCTGGAACATGAAAAGCAGAGGATTTGGAATAAACTGGCTCTGGATGAAGCAAGATTTGAAAAGGAGTCAGAAGGTAGCACACATTTGAGTACTGAGGAAGGTCAAATAGAGGTATTACCTGTAGAACAGATTTCCCAAAAAGGTAAGGTTGAAAATTGGTTATCGAATCATTCAGATTTTCAATATCAAAACAGTGTCGGTCTTGCTAAAAAAGTAGATATAAGTAATAATGACAACTATTATAGTATTAGACATTTGCTGTCAAGGCAGAATATCGACAAAGATCTCCCAATATTTTCCGGTGATATCAAAGACTGGCCTCATTTCTACACGCAGTTTACATCAACTACGCATTTGTTGGGTTTATCTGATGAGGAAAACGTATGCCGCTTGAGGAAGTGTTTGAAAGGAAATGCCAGAAGAGCCGTGGAAGGACTATTGATATTGAATTCATCGGTGAGTGAAATCATTCGTATCCTAAAAAGTAGATTTGGTAGATCAGATCTTATAATACGAACTCTCATTACGGATGCCAACAATTTGCCTTCAGTAAAACAGAATGATTTTTCAAGTCTGACACATTTTGCCGATGTAGTTTCTAATTTAGTAACTACAATTGAAACGATGAATATGAACAGCTATTTGAGTTGTCCTCAACTATTGACAGAGTTACTACAAAAATTGCCATATAGTTTACAATTATCTTGGGGTGAAAAGGTTGCCAGGTATGAAAAAGAGTTTTCTCTCAAAGATTTCAAAAATTGGATATGGGAAAAATCAGAAGGAGCCAATTACGCTCAAATGCTCATATCAAAAGGGTCAAATAATGTGGGATTTCAACAAAAGGACAGACACAAGACGTCCCTAGTGACAACACAAAGTAAATATAAAACTATAAACAAAATTTGTATTTTTTGCAAGGGAAACCACGAAGTAAACGATTGTGAGAAATTCAAAAAGCTGAGTCCAGACGAAAAATGGTCATTTGTCAAGAAAAATGGAGTCTGTTTCGCCTGCATCAAAACTTCGCATAGGATTTCATCATGTACAAGGAAAAGAAGGTGCGAAGTGAATGGCTGTCCGAAATTCCATCATCCTTTGTTGCACAATGAGGACTTCAGGAAAGAAACAGTAGAGGAGACTAAGGAAACTTCAGAGAATTCAGCTTCAGGTACACATCAACTAGTAGCACATACACGGAACACCTTTGGTAAGCAAGTTCTATTACGTATTGCTCCATTGACTTTGAAATCGGGTGAAAAAGAAATGAAAGTATATGCATTATTTGATGAAGCTTCCACTGTTACGTTATTAGACGAAAATGTTGCTTCACAGTTGAATTTAGAGGGCAAAAATACGAATTTTTCTTTGAAATGGGCTGATAAAAATTCTATGAAGAACACCTCATCAAAATTGGTGTCGTTCAACATTAGTGGGCAAGATGGGGCTACATATTTTCTGAAAAATGTATATACTTTCAAAGATATGGATTTACCAGTACAAAGTGTCAATGCTCGAAATCTCAGATCAAAGTGGAAACATTTACAGGGTGTTGATTTTGAAAGTATGTGTAATGCTCAACCTAAATTGCTAATTGGTCAGGATAACTGGGATCTCATAACAAGTCGTGAGATAATAGAGGGGCCAAAAAATTCTCCTGCATTGTCAAAAACAAAATTGGGTTGGATACTTCATGGGAATTTGCATCAATTTGTAGGAAGGGTAGATGAAAATATTGTTTTGCATATTAGACAGACAGGGTGTGAAGAAACTGACGACCTTCACAATCAAGTTAAATAATTCTTCACTACAGAGTCTTTTGGTGTTAAAATTCCTGAGAAGAAAGTCATGTCCAAAGAAAATGAGAGAGCTGAGAAAATGATGGAAGGAATAACACGCAGGGTAGGAGAAAGGTGGGAAACAGGATTATTGTGGAAGGAAAATATTTCTAATATTCCAGATAGTAAGACAGTGGCACTTCAGAGATATGGATTGATAGAAAGAAGAATGAATCGTGATAAGGAGTTTGAAGAAGCTTATAGGAAGAAAATTGAAGAGTATGTTTCCAAGGGGTATGCCAAGAAGTTGTCTGATGAAGAAGCAGAAGAGAACCCATGGAACTCTTGGTATCTTCCACATTTTGGAGTTGTCAATGAAAACAAGCCTGGCAAATTGAGAATGGTTTTCGATGCAGCAGCCAAGACTCAAGGAATAAGTTTAAATGATATGCTCATTACTGGTCCTGATCTTTATAACTTTCTCATAGGTATTTTGTGGAAATTTAGGCAATATAAAGTAGCTTTTTCAGCAGATATCTGTGAAATGTTCCATAGAGTGAAGATAAGGACAGAAGATCAACCTGCACAGAGATTTTTCTGGAGAGAAAACAGACAAAATAAACCCTCAACTTACGCTATGCAAGTTATGATATTTGGAGCAGTGTCATCTCCTTACTCAGCACAGTATGTGAAAAACAGAAATGCAATGGATTTTCAAGAGGACTATCCCAAAGCAGTAGAAGCCATACTACATAGACATTATATGGACGACTATCTGGAAAGTGTAGAGACTGAAGAAGAAGCTATCCAACTGGCAAATGATGTCATAATGATTCACAAAGCAGGAGGTTTCCAATTACGAAGTTGGGTGAGTAATTCGTCAAATTTACTTGACAAAATTCCATGTGAAATGAAAAATACGGATAAAATAATGGACGACAAGGGTGTGCTCACTCCACAAAGAATTTTAGGTCTGAAATGGAATCCTGATCAAGATATTCTTACGTTTCCAATGAACTTCCATAAAGTAAACAAAGATATTTTAACAGGTATAAAGACTCCGACTAAAAGAGAAATCCTGAAAGTAGTTATGTCGTTGTTCGATCCTTTGGGTTTATTGGGTCATTTTGTGATAAAAGGAAAGATAATTTTGCAGAAACTTTGGAAGACAGGTATACATTGGGATGATGAAATCACAGGAGGCATAGAAAATGTATGGAAGTCATGGTTGAGACAACTACGAGAAGTGGAAAACCTCAAGATACCAAGGGCTTACAATTTTGGACATCAAAAGGATATGACGGTTCAACTTCACATATTCAGTGACGCGAGCGAACAAGCATTTTCTGCTGCAAGCTATTTTCGATTCGAAAATGAAGATAATATTAGAGTCAGTTTGGTTATGTCGAGAACGCAGGTTGCCCCAATAAAGGAAATGACCATACCAAAACTGGAATTGCAAGCTGCGGTGATGGCTAGTCGACTAGCAGAAAAAGTCAAAGAAGAGCACACATTGAAGATAGAAAAGACATATTTTTGGACAGACTCAAGAATTGTACTCTGTTGGATCAGATCTGAAGAAAGGAATTTCAAAGTATTTGTAGCCCACAGAGTTGGTGAAATCCATGAAAAAAGTAATGTTGAACAATGGAACTGGGTACCAACTAAACTGAATGTCGCAGATGATGCAACGAGGTTTGAAAAAGAGACTGATTTGAATCCCAATGGTAGATGGTTCATGGGTCCTGAGTTTTTGTATTGCAGATAAGACAAGTGGCCAACAGAAGAAAAGAAGAGTGAAGAAATCGATGATGATCTTTTGGAACGTAAAGCTCAGAGTGTATTAGTTCATCACACAGAAAAACATGATTATCTACCTGATATAAAGAGATTTTCAAAATGGACATATTTGATACGATCGACTGCATATGTTTTGAAATTCATAAACCTCTGCAAGAAGAAAATTTCAGAAACGAAAGAACTCACGAAGGAAAATTTGAAAGAAGCGGAATTACTTTGGATCAGAAAAGCTCAAGCAGACACATTTGGAGAAGAAATCAATTTACTTTCAAAAGGAGAAGAAGTTTCGAAAAATAGTCGTTTGCTGCAACTGTCTCCAGGCATAGATGAAGACAAAATTTTGCGTTTGAATGGTAGGACCGATAAAAGTCACATTTTACAAGAAGAAACCAGAAGGCCAATTATTTTGGAAGGAAGACACCCTTATACAAGACTTCTGATTTATCATTATCACTGTTTTTTTCAGCATAGTGGTATAGCGATGGTTTTGAATCAGATGAGAGTAAAATTTTGGGTAATTCAAGGACGTAAAGCAATTCACACTGTATCTCAAATGTGCATGCTGTGTAAATTGAGAAGAGCCAAACCGAGAATACCTGAGATGGGTCAACTACCAGAATTTCGTTTGAGGAGACCACCACGTCCATTTTCATATGTCGGCTTGGACTATTTTGGACCATATGAAGTAACCATTGGTCGAAGAAGGGAGAAAAGATACGGGGTTTTATTTACTTGTTTATCGATAAGGGCCATACACATAGAACTAGCAGAATCTTTGACAACAGATTCAGCTATTCTGGCAATAAGAAGATTTTTCGCAAGAAGAGGACAACCCTGTATGATGATAAGCGACAATGGTACCAATCTCAAAGGAGCATCGAAAGAACTGAAAAGTGCCTTGGAAAAAATCGACGAAAATTTGATACAGGAGAAAATGGTAAACTTTGATACTGAATGGAGATTCATACCTCCTGGAAGTCCTCATATGGGCGGAGCGTGGGAGAGGATGATTAGATCGGTCAAGAAATCGTTGAATTTGACACTCAAGGAAAGGTCGCCCAGACCCGAGGTATTGTATACTCTGTTATGTGAGGCTGAACACATTCTCAATAGCCGACCTCTAACTTACATTTCATCAGACAGTCAGGACGTAGAAAGTTTAACCCCGAATCATTTTTTAATAGGACCACAGTGTAATCTGAAAGGCATGGGATTTCATGAAATGAGAAACTTGGACTTGAAAAAGCAATGGAAAATAGCAGAAGACCTGAGTGAAAAATTTTGGAAAAGATAGGTGATGGAGTATTTACCTACCTTAACCAAGAGAACCAAATGGTTCGAGAAAAGTAAGTCTGTTCTGCAGGTAAATGATATTGTCATCATATTTGACAACAAACTGCCTCGAAACAATTGGCCACTTGGTAAAATAGTAGCTATCTATCCAGGAAAAGATGGTCAAGTGAGAGTTGTGGATGTGAAGACGCAGTTGGGGACCTACAAGCGACCTACTTCAAAAATCTGCAAACTGGATCTTCTAGAGTCGAATGAAGACGTTTAGGAGGAGTCTTCATCGGGGGGAGAATGTTTAGATTTAAGTGTGATTTACCCTATATATAAAAGTTTAGTGAATATCTCTGTATTGTATTATATTTTTTTGACTGACATGTAAAAGAGTTGAATGTTAAGTTGTTG
Organism: Chrysolina oricalcia; assembly: GCA_944452925.2. Classification (NCBI taxonomy): domain Eukaryota; kingdom Metazoa; phylum Arthropoda; class Insecta; order Coleoptera; family Chrysomelidae; genus Chrysolina; species Chrysolina oricalcia. The sequence continues at coordinate 19,862,964 of OX101818.2, forward strand.
ATTAAAAAAAAGAAAAGGATCATATTGTGTCTAATTTCAAAAAAGAATAAAAAGCCAAAAAAGGATAATTCGCTGATCCTTCTGCCGGATTACTAAGTTTTGAACCTATTTTAGGTAAGTTGACGCACTTCCAAACAGTTCTATTCATGAGAACAAAATACAATATCTGTTTCTATTGTAGAATTACCCAGAATAAAAAGACATGTGTATTCTGAAAACATGCTGGGCTCAACAAGTTCATGTGATCTAGCTTCGGTTAATTTTCCTTATTTTCCAATAATTTGTTATTCTCTCGCTTCTCTCAGGTACATATGCCAATCACTTTAGCAAGAATAGGTAAAAATTGCAAAACAATGCAAAGTATTTTAGTGCACAATAAAATTGCGCCGTAGTATAAGAAGTTATTTTGTAAAAAATGCAGAAAAATCGCAAAATGTGTAAAACAAAGGGAATATCATCCTCTTTCGTTCTCTGATTTTGCGTCCATTTCCAAATTTGGCAAATAAATGAGTCATTCATACTTTTGTTAATAATTCGGACGTAAAAAATCTAAAAGAGTGACGAACGCAAGGAAACGTTTCTCCCTATGTCATAAGTTTTCCCGAAACTTTGCCATTACCGCCGTTGACGGCAACATATTTTTTTTTTGTATATTTCGCACTCAAAAATTTTGTTTGCAACCTGAATTGATTATGGACATAATGCAAACTGATAGTTGGTTGGGAACGTAGGGAGTAATTTCCCAGAAAACATATAAAATTTGCCACCAATACAGACTTCGGGAACTCTGTCAAATAAAATGAAACAATTTTGCATTTTTTCACTCTTTTCAAATTTGACAACGTTCCCGAAATCTGAGGTGGTGGCAAATTTTATATTTTCATGGGAATTACTACCGATACTGAAATAAATTCCGTTCATTGGCACAACACATTTTTCATCTAGCCGATGAATTAAGATTCCCTGAAATACATAGGTAGTTATTGATATAATGAATTTAGGTTGATTGAATTCAATGATAATCGTTACTCAGACCTATAAAATGGTTTCGTTCCGGTAATAGAAAAGTTCGTTGAGGTGAAGAAAATAGCACACTGACATTTTTCATTCCATCAAACAACATAATTCATGGTCCCGGCGTCCTACAATGACAATTTTAATGAATATTGTTCATTATAATAATGAATACTGTTTATTACCTCTTCCTTCATTTACACAAGCTGATTTTATGAGTTGGTACAATGTACAGGATTTTATGACACGATGAAAAATGTTTAAAACCATATGTTCCCATTGATCCTTCGAATATATGACCTCACATGAATTCATAATATCGATGTACTGATCACCGAATGATGAATCAATTCATTTCATTAATTAACGTGTTCTTTGAGGCGGTGAATTTCTACGTCAAGATTAGGTCAACAAAAATGTGGAAATGTATTATCCGGCGTCTCGTCAATTTAGGGATGTTTCTAAATTCAGTTGGAAACAACAGAAATGATATTTCGTAAATAACAAATACACTAAAATTTCTTAGAGCAGGGAAAAGGCAAACAATAATAATAACTGTCCTCTTTCCGCACAAAGGCTATGCCTCTTCGAGTATTTATGAGGAAGTATTATTATTATTATACATATTGGGTACCATTACATGTTTTTTCAGATGCAGACAACAATGCTGGAGGCAGTAGAAAATAGTTCAAAATATGGTGAAAATGTGATAATTGATTTTATTTCAGAAGAATTTGAAATAGGTATACTAGAAATCTTTTGGTGAGTATAAACTTCAACAAATCCGTAGAAGAAGGCAATCGTATTTAAGTACTGACTTCCATACAAACGACGACCCTCTGAATTTCGTCTGGTGAGCTATAAGAATACCTATACCTAACCAGGGCTTTGAATTTACTTATTTCAAATTTTTTGAAGATTGATTTGGATTTTAACGTATTATATGACAATGCAAATGAACTGCAGAGTAATTGGGGACCTTGCATGGAAACACCTGAACTTTTCTTAATGTGTAAAAACCAAAGGAGTGATAACAGTCTGCATACCCTGAGCAAACCAGAAAGTGAGTTTTTATGATATAGATAAATATCGATATTGTAAAAAGGTTTCATTACTTGGAAATTTGTTACTAGTTTTAGTTTAAAACATCAGTAATTCAGCTAGTGTCTTAACCAATTGACCAAGCTGTCTATGTGACTGTCGCTTGAATTTCAGCTGGCGTTGGATAATTCGATGATTTTTTTGACTAATCAAAACAGATTTGGATATCAATTATTACAGTTTTTGATTTTAAATTTTATCTTTTACGTATGTTTATGTTTTCTTACAATTTTGCAAGGTTTAGACGTACTCGTAATGAATTCCATTTGATTCAATATAATTCAGTAGGTAGTTTGTAATTATATAAATAATAATGAATAATAATAGGAATTGTGATTTTAGGATTAGTTGTTAACGATTTGTTCCTGATGAATGCACCTTTTTAAATTTTGCATTTGTTTCATATTCAAAATGATACCTGACTGAATTCCACACCTCAAAATTGCATCCATTACTGCGAACAGCCAAAATTTTAACTAATTTCCATAAGATCTGATGAAGAGAGGATTAATGTGTAACGTATCATTACAAATTATAGTCTTTCACAAGATCTCACATTTTAATCAATAACTCAACAACGCCGTGACCAAATTTTAAAAACTTAACATGAAATAATATCAGAATTCAACGTAGAATCTGAAAGAGTAATGATATACACTGCGTTCTATTTTAGAAAAATAATATTTTGGTCTATAGCACATTCACCAAACAACCAGTATATTTGAAATTTATATCAAAATATAGCACTCATGAACTGCTGATACTTTTGCATGGAACATTTTTGTATATCTCCTCCAACAAACCAGATGTAGCCTGTCACATAAAATGTGGGACAACCACTATATCTTCATCTGTATCGAATAGATTCAACACTACACGAGAGAAAGTTATATAATCAAAATTCCGAGTTGCAAGTCTGAATTCCGTGATGTAAGTCAGAATTCCAAGTTGCAAGTCGGATTTTCGACATTGAAGCAGGAACTCTGAGTTGTAAGTCGGAATTCCGAGTTGTAAGTAGGAATTTATTCCGAAATGAAAATAAAATTTATTGTGGCCCTTCCACGCTTTCGTAATTCAGTTGTCTTCATAGATCAATTATTTTTATTGGTAATTTTTCAATGCATCGCACCTACTTCCTCTTCAAAAACGAAACATTTCAATTCCTTCAACACTTCAGTTTGTTCTCCAAACTTATAAACTAGTGGCCGTCCTAACGACGTTCAAACTTCTCATCAAGCCTATGTTTACCTAATGAACTCACCGAAACTTCTTATCAAAGCCCGCCAAGCCTCAACTTTATGAAGGAAGAGCCAAGAAAATATAAACATGACAATCGATTGGAACAAAAAGTTTAATCCCCAAACAAAAACTTTATTTCAGCTCGGTCATCATAAGAGCACTCCGGCGGAAGTTTACCGGTGGAGTAGAAAACTGTTGTGTTGCGGCCGGGGTAAAAACTGGAATCAAGTAAGCAATCCAAAGTTGTTTATGATATCTTCATTCCATTCTGGGCATGTTGGAGATGTTTAAGGTGTTTTCGAGCACGTATTTCGCGGCAAGAAATATATAAACTTTGCTAAAACGTAATATAACTCTTGGGAAGAAATTGTACAGATAAAAAAGGAAATAAAGTTAGTTGTCCTCTGAAGTGTATGTGCTTGAGGTTTTGTAGTTACTATTTCTGGTGGATTCTTGACAATGTAGCAAGTTTTGTTGAGAATTTGTTTTTTGTGTCGGAAGTCCTGGAGAAATAAGACGGAGAGAGTAAATATAATTTGTAGAAGGGATTTACTTCTGGAGTTTATGTTGGTAACTACATAACGAAAAAAGATTTCGTACTGTGTTTTCTGAGGTTGGCTGAAGAACTATTTTGGAGAAAGTAATCCCACAAATGTCGGGGCGTGGCGCACTGGTTAGAGCATCCGACTTTGGGTCGAAAGGTCCGGAGTTAAAGCCCCAGTTAAGGCTGGGATTTTTTAATTTTAATGCCAAGACACCAAAGAAAAGAAAAAGAAAAAAGTGATCCCACAAATCGATATCATTTGAAAAGCATTTTACGGAATAATGTGGGTTTAAATAGATACTGTTCAAATCAAACTATGATCACTTCGAATCTCATTGATAATTTTCGTTGATTTTCACAGAAAATCATATGTTTGTGACTGTTTTCGGTGATCAGACTAATTGCATTACCGAATCTAATTACAAATATAAGATTATTCGTGTAGATAGCACAAAGTGTTTAATTATTTTCTAAGTGAACATGCATTTCCACAAAGTAAACAAGACATCAATCACGTTTGTCAAAATATTATGTTGTTCATGAGGTGAAGACTAGAACTGATGTAGAGTTGATTCTTGACGAACTAAAAATGAATGGTGATACATTATCAAGATACTGTGAAATAAACTGAACATTCAGTGTAGTCTTGGTTACGAAATCGAGTGAAATATTATATTATTTTGTATGTTCTTGATTCCACAAAAAGAAAAACCTTGTACTCGATGCGGAACGATAAATGATATTGCAGTGGAGCATCGTCCATGAAAATATGTATGAATCGAAGACAGATCACCGAAGTATATGTGGTGTTCAAGAGAAGTGAGCGAGCTTGTAAGCGAAGCATCATCGACAGGACAAATTGCTCTTTTTTGGACAGATTCTAAATGTCTCAGTATGCGTTTCTACCAAGTTGTTGTTTTTCCATTTTAGGATTTTACCCCGATCAAGTAAATCAGCATTAGGACGAGAATGCCTGTATCACTTCAGGTGTGGCTGTCTTTTTGTTTTGTTGTGGTATCTTTGTTTGCAGATTTTGATCAAGCATTTTTAGGTCCTTCTCGTAAATGGATTTTTCATGGGCGAAAATGTTCGGTTTTTACTCTCGTTCATGAATTTCAAGTTCCAATACGAGATTATCGTGAAGGGTATGTATGTCTTGTTCGTTGAACGATTTTCCATCTATTTCCACAGGACCATTTTTGAGGAAATCTACTGATGGTTGGGTGATTTGATGTATACAATTCAATTCACAATTAGCTTGTAGGATAACCGTTTCTTTCTCTATCGTTGTTTGGGTAGAGAATGTAGAGACTTTTGTGGATCTATGATCGTACTATGTTATAAGTTCAGCCTTGCAAAAGATAAAGCATTTTCTATGATAGACATCAAGTTCTGTAATGTATTCAATTGGATTATGAGGTAATCAATGGTATTAGCAAATGAGAGAGCATTTTTTAACTGAAGGAGATTGTTCATTCCATCTGAAAGACCTTTTATTTGGCTTTGTAGAATATTGGTTTTGGCATTTCTTCAAATAACGTGTTCCGACTTTTGTCATTTGACAGCAATTGTTCGTCATTTTTGTTTAGTAGCCCAATGTGTTTTCCAAAACCATCTCCATCTTCATTTTCTAGAGTTTCCAGAAAAGTTTTTCAGTTTACGAAGAATTATTTCGCTTAAATGATTAGGGTTATTGGTAATTATTTTAGAATAATGATTTTGACTATCATTTAACATTAGTTTTAAGTTGCTTACTTCTGAAGGACCCCGCACAAATCAAATGAGAAATGGATCTCTGTTGAATTTTCTGAAATTTGGAAATGTTGTTTATACCCTTCTGATCATCAGTCTCCATGGGCCCGAGACCTAAAAATGGACAGTTTTTTAGGGATCGAAGGAGAAAAATTGTGACAAGGGCAGATCTCTCACGTGATCGAAAGAGAATTTGCATCTCTTACTTTGGGTGGTCTATTTAACCGCTCTGGTCTGCGTATGCATGGCGGTTTCACATTTGTCAGAATTTTCTTCTAAGAGCTATATTATTCAAACTAATGCGACTAAAAGAATTTTTGAAACATTAGTTTTTGTAGAAACTTGACAATTATTGACAATTCAGAAATTGTTATTATTCCTGTCAGAACTGAACAAAGCCATCGCCATTATACATGGTCAAAATCAAATGTGATCGCTTGGGAGATATGCACAAGTTGCAACTTCTGAGATATGAAGTATTGAGATATGAAGTATTGGGTTTTTTACATCTTCTACCGTTGAAGTTATTAGCACAAGTGGAAAGAGAAGAATATCAGTAACATCATTCTTCCGTTTTCTCTCGTCTGTAACAAAGCGTTTTGGTTTCATTGACTGTAGGTGATAAATCTCATCTTTAGTTTCAATTCTATTGTCTGAGACTAGTTCTAGATCTTCCAATTTTCTAAAGGTTGGAATGGATTTATCTTGGATTTTCTCAGGTATTTCAATTTTGTAAGCAGATTTCTTATTGTGGACATTGATCTCTCTTAGTCTATGTCAGCTAGCTTCTTTCAGGTTCTGTTTTTGTAATTGGTTGATTGATTATGAATCAAGTCTGAACGACTTTCTAAATTTTCCGAATATTCCTGTATGTATTGGGTTACTCATTTCCACCTATTTCAACGGGGTGTTTATAATCCAACCATCCTCGTAATAAATAAAAAGGTGAGTATCCCGTGGCTGTATGGAAACTATCATTTTATGACAAAAGGGCTTATTTCAGTAAATGAATCAATGATAAATCGGGATTTTCTTCACGCAATGTTCTTAGATTATCAATTGAACTGAAATAGAATGGTTTGATCAAGACTGTTACTGTTTGGGTTGTGAGCTGTTGTGTAGATAATATGAATTTGCTGTAATAAGCAGAAGTCCAGAATAACGTGGTTCATAAATTTTACTCCGTTGTCGCATGTAATATTTTTTGGGGATGCCATAATGGCTCATATATTGAATGAGTTTGTTATTTTCATTGCTGTTGGCGCATTTAATAATATTTTGAATCAAGCTTTCTTTAATCTTCGTCTCTGTCGTCTGTTACCATAATTGTTGTGTTTGTCCTATTTAAAATACACTTGGTACAGAATGTCAAGATTTGTCATGTTACAACCTCCGAGCAATAAAAGATATAGAGGTGCCATTTCTATATAAACAACACACGTTGTTATGGAAGCTGCATATCACTATCCTCTGTGATAGATTGTGGGTGAGGGGTAACCTCCGAATTCGGAGGGGGAGATTTGTTATTGTTATGATATTCGGATGTAAGATTAGAACCAGTGGCGGCGTGCTGATAAATCATTTTCATGTTATATTTTTATCTCTAGACGACAACATGCCTGGTTGGAAATCACGAGTGTTGTCAAGATGTCAATCAAAAATACTGTATTGTGCGAAAAATTAGATTCTCGCTGACAAAGCATACAATAATATACTGAATAAATAAATGAAAGTGCTGTAGTCAAAAAGTAAATATACTCAAATTGTTGGATCACATCAATGAACTATACATTATACCTACACTATATATGTGATATACATGCATTATAATACACATAAGAATTTACACATAAACTATAATGAGTACACATAATAATTTACACACACTATTATACACATAAAAGATTACATTCAAATTTATGTTGAAAGTGTATCAATGAAATACTAATCCAAAGTGTAGTACAAGCCTTAATAGCTCTTTAACTCTTACGTTTTTTTCAAAATTTAGATTATTGGTATCCTGGGGCAGATTATCAAAAAGTGTTTTCGAGTTGTTAAAAAGTAATGTCTCTACTTATGTAGAGTTAGGCTCAGGGAGCGATCGATATTACAAGTCTGCCTGGTAGGAAACCGAGAATTTCTCATGTTGTTATTATTTTACTTCTGTTTCTTAAACATCAAACAGGTAACATGTACCTCTGAAGACATCTCTGCAGACATACCAAACAACAGCTCTATTTTGATGTAGTCTTGATTTGCTCACAGGGTGGAGCAATGACTTGCTTATTGTAAATCGTCTGTCCAGTTTGAAACAAATTAAAATTTTGTATTGTATTCTTCTATTCTTTTACTGGAGTAGTCTAATTTTTTGTATCTGACGGATTATAGTTCTCGTTGCCACTTTTAAACACTTTCTTCTGGTATCATCTGTGTCCAAATCCTCGGTTTCACAATCACGAATTCCTCTAAAATAGTATACATTTCAAACACACACACACACACATAAGTGCCAAGTTTGCAGAACAGTGAAGTAAATTCCATGTCCAACAAATTCAGAGTAAAAAAATATTACTAAACTACCTATCGTCGTTGATACTGCAATACGAGCAATATGTCCAGAAACATTTCACAGAAGACTGTAGATAATAACTACTTATGACCATAGCAGTCGATGCCAAAACACCAAAAAAAAATATCTACCGCATAAAAATTTCTACCGGTAATTGTTTTGGAATTCAAAGTTTGAAATAATCGCTCGTAGAAATTTTGATGTAATACCTATCATCATTTTACAGTCTCCTGTGAAATAAATGTTTCGTGACATAGCTCGTATTGCAGTATCAACGACGCTATGTTTTAAGTACTCGAAAGACATTCCAACAAGACAGAAGAGTTGAGTTTGCTTATTCACTTCCTAGTATACCTACACTGCAACAAGTTTTTTCCTAATTATTGATGAGTAATCGTTTTTGAGGTCGACTTGAATAGTAACAATGTTTTATACAGCTATTTCAACAAATAGTGTATTTTTGTTTCAAAATCGGGATTATGCCATGATTACCATGCTGCAACGCCCATGGTTTGATTTGACAAGATGATAAATAAGTCGTAAACGGACGTAAACAAACATGATCGCCAAGTTAAGAGTGAATATAACATGGATTTCCAACCTGGCCCCCGAGTGCAATCGGATATATCCGACAATGCTCATTTTTAACATCATTCGGGCTGAGATGTTGGTAAACAACGTCGGGTATGTTGCTTTCCAGAATGAGACAGAGAAGCCCCCTCTATATCTTTTATTGCTCGGAGGTTACAACTCATTGATTGTCAAGAATATTATACAAATAGTCAATTGAAATTAAATACGTACGCAGGTACCCAACAATAATGTTCTCTGAAGGCTGTTCGTACTGAAAGCCAGGTAGTTTGGTCTGGTCTGCACATTATGAAGTTAAATACATCGTCTATTAATTTGGAACAGATCACATTGGAAGTATGGTCATTTTGATTGTTGTCATTAGTAACACCGTAATCATTGTGAAAATCATCACATCTCTTAACAAAGCTTTCTAATTGGCTTTTATATTGGAAAGAAATCTGCTACTGCTTTTGCAGCTTGTGCACTGATCAATAATAGTCCGGGAGGCAGCGTTGCATTTTTGATGCTGATTACTAGGTCCCTGAATCTTGTGTCGACAGGAAACAAGTATTACGGGTTGATTCACAATCTTTTAACGATATCGTTATCAGTCGTTATCAAGCGATAAGCCGCCTTTTTGGAGAATAAACCTGTTAGTATCGTGGTGGAAATGAATTAGTACAGTATGTCAAAAAAATGTATAAATTATTTCAGGTCATTCAAAAAGTTGCACAGCAAACGTTTATATGATGACAATACTTGAAAAAAAGTCAGCTGAAAAAATAATGTGGGATTATATGTCAGCTGCTCATATACTCATGTATACAAAATAATTAATGTAGAATAATTTCAGGTTCAATGAAACTTATACAGCTAATTGTTCATTTTAAATAATGAAACCATCGTCAGCTATTCTTTCAAAGAAGTTAATACCGTTAACTGAGTATGATTTAACTAACGATCCTTTCCATATTTTTCAAATCTGTGACATATATTTTTACTCAATATAGTGTTCGAATAACGTACACTAAAAATTTCAAGTGACCTGCAATTTATTCAATCAGAATTCATGAACAATTTTTCATGGTACACATAATTTTTATTCAATCAGTTTGTAAAGTATGTTGTACAGCCACGTCATACTGCTCTCGAAATATCTAAAGAAACTGCTTCTGCTTTCAGTTTGTTTACACAAAGCTCATGGAGATTTGTTTCCAGGGTGATTATATTATCGGGTGTGCATCGGTTCTTGCAAAATTTACTTCGTTCGGGAATCAATTACACCTGGTGAAACTATTTTAAGAATTTAGTTTTGATGTCGAAGATGCGGATTCTTCATATTAATTAATTGATGGATTAACCATCCCATTATTATTCTATTCTCTCTCGGTTCGTTGTCTTCGCGTACTCCCGAATCGGCCGAGTTGATAGACACGCCAAAACTTTGCTAATGAGTCCCAGTGCGTTTTCCCTCATTCCCAACTTTGATGCCAACACTATTACCGAACATTTCATTAGATTACATCTAGTTAAGCTGAAGCTGAACTGCATCGAAGATTAAAACAATTATGCTAAAACGGACCTCAAACGTCATCGTAGCTTGCCATGGATCATCAGTTGTTTCAGAATGCGGACTGACTTGTTTGCTTCAATTTGGAGACAAACAGTTTTGGATGGATCATTTAATAAATACAATGAGTGTGGCATTTTTAGATGAAAATGGAAAGAATTTCATACAGAGTGACCCATTTGAAAGCGGGGCACCCCCTGGAATCCTTATTTATCAATTATCCGATTCAAACGTTATTTTTTCAATGGTTACAGCATGAACACTTCCAGTTCAGTACCATTTATTCCAAAAGAAAAAAAATCTTAAACTGCTCCGAATTTATTTCATTACCAAAAATAAAAAAAGGCGTTTTCTATTATTTCAAACAGAGGTTACCAAAATTCCATACAATATATTAATTTCTAACAGATGTATAGCATTATTGAAATTTGAATCATCCTAGGTATCTGTTTTATTTGGATGGAAATTAATAATTTAAAGGAAAGAACTTTGACGTATTTATTGACTTTTCAACATTTTTCTGACAAATCATATAAACATCATTTTGTTTTGTATACATAGTAATGAGAATAATATCACGTTCTCTTAACAAAAAACGAAACAATAGAAGTTATATTCCCACATCTTCTTCCTTTTTGTAATTGAGTTACGTTTCGGTATTTTAATAGTGTGCGTCCAATTCTTGTCTTGCTTGCCGTCGTCATCCCTTGTTTGGTTTTACTTTTCTTATGTTCTTCGTGTTTCTTTGAAATTACTTGTTCTCTTTCATCCATAGATATTTCCAAGGAGTACTGTCGCTACAAAGGACTATTCAATACTCTTCCAAAATTTTCCCAAGAGGCCAGTTCAATCGTTTCTTGGTATTTGAGGAAACTCCAACTCCAAGGTAGGAACTTGTCTTTTTGTGATCAGTAAGCACTAGTATCGCTAGGTATTCTTTTCTGAATCGGGCTCGCAGGTCATCTCTTGTTCTTTGCAAGTAACGTAGAATATGATAAGATTTGATGAAAATAAATTTTCCTACAACTGCTACGAAAAGTAGCGAATTTCTCATAGCTTACTTAATTTCAAAACGAAGTATTGCTCATACTGTGAGAAATATTTTTTCTCACGGCACTTTGCCCACAATCAACAAAAATCGATAAAAACTAGTTGGCTAGGTAGTTGGCTGCTGTTCATTTTTAGATAGTTATCAGAACTGTCAAATTATAGAAGTTTTTTAAACTCTTCAGATAGTTTTCATTCGTGCTTCATAAAAATCGCAATTTCTGTTGAATATTATTGCAATAAGACAGATTTACTCATAATAAATAATATGGATACTGACAATAGTGACGATTTTGATAATTATACTCCACCAGAGATATTGGAAAAAGCTGCGAAAGTTACGTTGGATTTGTTGCCGAAAATAAAAAAAAAGTATGATTTGACATACGAAAATTTATTTATGCACTAGCAGGCGGTAAAATACCCTTTACCGCCCGTGGGCGCATTATGGCCCGGCGGGCCGTAAAGTAGAAAAAATTCTCAAATTGTCTATACTCACACATCATTTCATGCAATTCCTAACACGAATTAGAATCATTTCAGTTCAATAGAGCAATACTCTTTCTAACATTTGTTCATAATCGTTGGCAATTTTTTCGGTGATGATCTATTTATTTGAAATAGATTCTCCAATGTAGCACTCAGCTACTATAGTTTCACATTCCTCATATTATGTTATGCTTAATTAATGTATGCATAACGTATGAAACGTAGACCATTGCAATCCAAGTCAGTATTTGTGATTTGCGCTATAAAACCGCTAGTACATAAAATTTTGTATGTATCACGTGCGTAAAATGCGTTTAATGCCTTCGGCGTGTGATGGCCCTCGGCTAACGCCATCGGGCTATCATCCACGCCGCAGGCCATGAACGCCTACTTTACGCCCTTGATACATAAATAACTATTATCTGTCAAGAGGTAGGGTGCTTTAATGTTATTATAGTTGTGCAGTTGTAGGAAAAAAAAATTAAGGTATATTACTTGTATTTTTTAAATTTTCGCAGTTGTAGGAAAAGTATAGTGTGAAACATGTGAGGAAAGTACTTTTTCTCACTCGTGTGTTTGCGGCACTCGCCCTTCAGGCTCGTACCACAATCGAATTTATCGAATCTCCCGAGGTTGCTCATGTTAGCATTTCTGTTTTTTACATATTTGCAGCCATATACAGTGTGTCTCACTTCTCATGGATACACCCTCGTATCTTCCGTAATTTTTGACCTGGAACCATGAAATTTTTAGGATGGATAGAAACAGTAGAAGTGAACTCACTGCACAAATGGGTGATATACAAATCACGCCAGCAGCGATAGTACCACCAATTTTTACAAAAAGTTATAGTAGGGGTCAAAATTGGCCCTAAGTTCCTTTGGATTCATGTTCAGGGTCCCCAAATTACTACTCATACACCTGTTTCCTGAAAAATCTTCAGTTCTGAAAAATTCTAATTTGTTTCACTTCTCATGGAAACGCCCCCGTATCTTTAGTAATTTTCGACGTAGAATCATGAATCTTCCAGGTTCAATACACGGACTAGAAATGAACTCACTGCACAAAAATGATCATCCTACGTGATATACACTGCACGCCAGCAGCGATGAAAAAATGGGTGGTTTCATCGCTGCTGGCGTGCAATGTATAACACGTAGGATGTCCCCTTTTGGGAAGTGAGTTCACTTCTAGTGTATCTGTCGATTCATAAGAAGTGAAACAAATAAGAATTTTCCAGAACTGAAAATCTTTCAGGAGTCAGATTTATTAGTAGTGATTTGAGGATCCTGAACACGAATACCAAGGAATTTTGGCCATTTTTGCCCCCTAATATAACTTACCGGAAAGATGGGTGGTTCCGTTGCTGCTGGCGTGCAGTGTATATCACCTAGGATGACCCCTTTTGTACAGTGAGTTCATTTCCAGTTTATCTATCGATCCTGAATTGAATAATTTCATGGTTCTACGTCAAAAATTAAGGAAGATAATAGGGTGTTTTCTTGAGAAGTGAAACACACTGTATATGGGTGCGAACATGTGAAGAACAAAAAATGCTAACACGAGCAATCTCGGGAGAACTTTTGCTTCCAGAAATTCACTTGGGCGAGAACTTAATAAACAGGTTTTAGAATAATCGCGTATTCTGCCTCATCCTGTAAGTACGCAAACCATTCAAAGTCAATTGATATTTTCCACAGCATATCATACTCAAAAATCAAGAAAAATCAACTTAAAAACATATTTTCTACAATTTTCATTAGACATTCAACACAATTTTTCAGCTCACCCTGTAGAGCAAGAAAAAAAGTCTAATGAAGAAAGTTGCTTTTTTTCACCTCTAGAATGAATATCCAGAAATTAAAAAACTTTGTAGAGCCCCAGGAATACATGTATCCAGTGCCATGACCTTTTCATATGTTTTTTACAACTTCGTTTACGATTGTTAATATGAACGACATGCCCGACACTCATGCCATTTTGCGTAATGAACATTTATATCATCATATTAAAATCGCACTCCAAATCATTGACGACAAAATCATTGAAAAACCCTTTGAAATTTCCACAAAATCTTCCAGCACTTAACCTCACATCGACATCCGCAAACCTTATGACGATTTTTTTATGGGACATTTATGATGGAATCTTTCATTATTTCAACTGGCAGCAAAAAGAAAATCGCCTAAAATTTTAATATTATTTCACAAGTTCACGCCATCATTAATTTTTTCACAGCTAATGTCTATCTTGACATGCCGTTGGTACATGACAGCGGCGATGAAATCCTCCCAAAACACATATTTTCTTTTTATATGGAAGCCACGCGGCGACCGCACAAATTTTTCATCATCTTTAAATTTTCGTATCTTTCACTGGTCTCAGAGGTATAAACGAGTAAGTCGTCACCCGAAATCTGTCACCATGTCTCAGTCTAACAAGCAACTTCCAAGTTGTTCTTTTTATCGTGGATTTGGCTAGAATCCAAGATAATGAGTCGCCCTATCCAACCCCATTTCAAAGTATTACACCTGGTCCTTTCTTCCACGATAGTTTTCCTTCTTCATGGTCAAGATACTGCCCGAATAAATTCTTTCATACACTTGAATTAATGGCAAGATGAATCTGTGAAATTTTGGGACGACCTTCTCGAGATGCGTTGCTTCAGTAAATCCGCGATCTATCTACTAGTTCCATCACCACGCTCGACGCGGTTAGGCTATCACGATTTTCGATTTGGTTCACGCATCGAGCGACACGCAGCACCCTAATCGATTAGCGAACGGGAAGCAGGAACTCAAAAGAAAGACAATCCACCGACGAAACTAAATATTCCGCGCCACCAAGCGCAAACTTAAATGGCTGAAAGTGACGTGAGTTGTGTCGAAATGTTATTTTATAAACTATTTGCCGACACTGCATCTGTAGGACGCTAAAGATGGAGAAAATCCCTAGCCTGATACTATACTTTTGACTTTTTATCGTGGTCAATCACGATTGAGAGCGCATTTCCACATTTGAATCAAAACATAATTTCGACTTTGAGGTTAAGAAAGCATTGATGAGTAGCTATTACGGAAAACTTCACCAATATTTCAACAGATACAATTCAACGGTCATTAGCGGCAGTAGTTTTCTTTGTATATATTTAGGCGAAAGATTGCAATAGGTACCAAATCAATTTTTCATTGTTAATAATGTTACAAATCAAGTATTCGATACAAACATCATGAATTATTATCGAAACGGCACCGGGCGGTAAATTTAGTAACTTTCTGAGAATTCCACAAAAACATCTTGGAACACTAATATATAATTTCTTATTCTAGTTCCTTATGTCGAATATTCTTATTGAAGTTTAGAATTTCGAAAGTAGTCGACATTTTTTAGTAGTCACGAAGAGTTTCGTCCAATTTACCAACCAAGATATTTCAAGAAAAACCTCTGCCTTTCAATTGTGGAAATTCCTGAGGTATAGGGTTAGAAATTGTAAATTACATCAGTGGTATGTCTTTTTTTGGTAATAAGATCCAAGTACATATTTTATGGGCAGGATCTAGGGAGTTTTGTGCGTAATCTTTTATTTCTAGGGATTTTTTGACAGTTGACAATTACTCTGTCTAGTACTAGCTTCATTACTTCAGTTCCTGTTTATTTTTTAATTTTGTATCAATGTTTGTGAAAAATTCTACAGCACCTGATCAGAAAACAATAATACGTCATAGGCGTGACTTTCACTAACATTTCTATTCCTCAAACAAACATGTCAGCTGATTGCGAGACAAAATATGTCGTACTTGGAAATATAAACAACCATTCAATAACAGCTCTACTAACAGCACAAACATTTACAAAAAAATTATAAAAAAATTAAATGAAATAATGATGCTAGTTCTAGATAGACTGTCAACATGTCAAAAAATCCGTAGAAATTAAACATGACCGCACTAAATTTCCTAGAAAAATCTTTCTGTCCATAAACTCTATCTGCCGATGAAACATGTATTTAGAACCTTATGGCCAAAGATAAGACATACTAGTGATATAATTTCAAAATTTATACACGCGACCACAGGAGTTTCTACAATTGAACAGGAAAATGGTTGTCGTGAGAAATCTAAGTTGGTAACTTTGACGTACCTCTCCCATTGGAGTAGTCACCAGTGTTGTCGAACTGAAATTTTTGCATCCAGTACGAGTGCATTCAGAACACAGAAACGCAACATTTGGTGACACTGAAGAAAGAAGAGTAAAGGATTTTCGTAATTTCATGAAGAATCCTCTAACGATGAAATGGCACTTCGGTAGACATAATTCAGTTTTTGAAGGAATAAGAAGCCAAAAAATAAACAAGAACAAGAAGAGGAACACTAACTAGAAGAGAAAAAGGAATACGAAGGACAATTCGAAATACAGATAAAATAAAAACAAGGAGAACAAGAACTCAAGAGGAGACAAAACGAGCTTCTCAAACATTTCGAACTGAAAATAAGAGGAACAATAAATCGAAACAAAAACAAGAGGAACAGAAATATGAAAAGCTTCCTACAGCTTGAAATGAGAAGAAAATTATAATATGAGGGAACTTCTATACCGAATCAGTCAAATTTAAAATTTCCTCCATAATGAAATTATTAAAATATTACAGAAAGTTGAGAAGTTCAGGAGGTACAGGTATAACGTTTCTCTGGAAAGTAATTGTTCCAAAACAAAAAAGTCTGTCTGGGAATTCCTACCTATGGGAAGGCTGGGTCGTGTATCTAATCCCTCTTCTATAAACCTATAGAGTCAAATCCAAAAACCCGACGAAACCCTGCGGGAGTACGGAGCTGATATAGAACGACTCATTAAGTTGACATATCCATAAGCACCTAAAGATTTCATAGAACAAATAGGAGTTCAGACACTCATCAATGACTTGGAATATTGGACCCCATATTCAAATTCACCAAGCGGTTACCTTGTGAAGAAAACAGAAAGAGCCATTGCTGAAGCTGCAGAAAAATTGGCCATCTGCAGCGGAACTGCTGGGTGGGACCAAGATTCACAACTCACAAAATATTCATGGTCGACAAGCAACGAAGCAAGGTCAACTTCTTCGAACTGAGGAAGAGAACAAAGTGGGTAATTCATCAGAGACTTGAGAAGGTCGTTCATACCAGAAGGGAAATCTCGGACACCTGAGAGAAGACTTTCTCCATAATACCAAACTCAACATGAAAGCGAAACGGATAAATTTTACTAGTCTAGGGCTACTAAGAAGATCAAAGGTGTACCTTTCCCATAGATAAAGGAGTTTGAAAAATCCGTGAAGCCGATAAGAAGAAAAATGGTTTTATAAACAGCAACAGGACAGAATCCATCAGGGTAAAGCTTTTACTGCTCCAGTTCCTGTAGAATATTCTATGCTGTGGCCGAAATGATGGATGAATGTGTTTCGGGTCTGGACATTACGGAGAAGAACGACTTCATTCTGAAAATCGAAGATGGCATTTTGTGGATTGGTGATTCAAAAATGTTCCTGGGCAATTACGATTATAAAATTTCGGCGATGGAGATCTATGTCGAGGAAGATATCCAAAACTTTTCTGAAAAACTGGAGGAACGAGCATCATAAGGAAATTCTGAAACCTACCAATCAACTAATTGTTGTACTGCATGCAGCTCATCCCAAAATGCAAATCTAAGATTGTTCATTTGGAAAGAAGAAATAAATCCCGAGGCTACGATTTCCCAAATTTATTCAAGATGAAGATGGGAAGGCAGAGGTTCGTAAATGGTATTCGAGAGAAAAATCGTGAATTACTATAAATACTTTTCCGTAGGAATTCTTGAGAGTGCTTGGGTTGGTACGTTGAAAGAAAATCACTCCTTGCTCGCTCAAGTCTCCTGAAGACTTCAGAGGGTTGCTAGTATGTGTGTTGCCGGATGACGAAAGGAACAAGGCTTAGAACCAAACGAACAGAACCACTGTCAAAATGTTGAGTTATAAAAGTGAATGTTGAAAGACTCCCATTTATCGGACAGATCTTAAGGGTTTCTATATTTACTCGAAGGGTATAAAATTTGAGGTCTACAGAATAGGTTTTCGACCAAATTGTTATAACAATTGACTATTGTTTCAACATTGTTCATTTTCAATAATAATCAGGCATCTGAGCAAGATACAAGCTCAGACAATAATAACGTTCCATTTGGACTATAATTTTCAATTCTTTCAATTGGAATTGTAGTATAAAAATATAAAATTTTAAAAATAAGTACTCATTGAACGTTTCTAAATGGAGAGTATATTATGTAACTAATATTCACTAATAATAACTTTATGACTCAACAGATAATTTACTTTCAGTATTGTGATCAATAATTTAGTGTACAAAGTTTCTGCATTTCAAAAACATGCTTATGTAACTCTGGAATCTACTAACAATAAATTATGTTTTGGTGTTTCATTCCATTTTGTTCAATACTGTTATTGAAAATATTCAATATTTGATTGGTTTTCATCTATATTTTCCCGAAAGATCACCCGATGGCCAATTAAATTATGTTTAAATCCTTTTATCGAAAGTTCTTACCTGAATTGGCTGTCCCCGTTCCCAGAAGCACGTCGATCCCGTCCGACAGGATGTCGGTGTCCTGGTAGGAGATGGAGAACGTTGCGTCGTCCTGCAACCTAGCCAACATGGCCGCCAGGCTGTTCCGGTCGAGATCGTCGGGTTCTTTGAGTTGCAGAGTGACATTGCCGTCCGAGGCAGTGCTGTACATGAACACGGCATGGCCGCCTGGATAAGGTTGGAGGGGTAGACGAACACCTGCCAGCTCATGGACCCCCTGAAAGAATAAAAATAAATATTAATAACACTGAAAGTTAAAATCCATGAGATCGCTCAATGAGGGTCAATACAAAAATGCACGAAACTGAGTGTATGGGTAACCATCAGAATCATGAGCAAACATAACATAAACTTGGAATAGTGTTAATGTCATCCAATTCATTTGTTGAATTTAGAGAACTGTTTTCGATGCATACAATTTTCATAAATGCGAGAGAAGTGCTAATTACCACTTTCACATTTTTTCCAAGGTGTTCTACGAACATTGCAGCATGTTCCTTTTTATAGAAACCATCATACATTCATGGATCAATCGACTGAGATTTTCCAAATGGGGCTGAATCAATACTGTTAAGATCTTTGAATTATAATGATTCGAACATACTTAGTTACAATTCAGGAGTGTGTATCGAAATTTCAGAGTCGAGGTAGATCAAGATGAAGAATGAAAACCTAGAATACATTGAGTATTGGCTTTCTCTGTTGCTGACCGAGATTGGTATATCGTGGCAAGGCTATGGAGATTACATGGCCATACTTGCGAGAGGCAAATTCTATAGTGTTCTTTGTTCAGAGAGGTCTGGACTACACTGAAGAATGGTGTCAATTGATGACTCAGCGTTAACTCCATCAAGACACCTCAATTTCTTTCCCAAGAACAAGAAACATTAACCACGAAGTCATCGAATGGAATGAAAAAATTATTGAATGAAAGCGAGAGGTCAAATTTCTGGGACTAATACTAGATAAAGAACTTACCTGGAATAAGCATGAAAAGAAAGTTACTAACAAAGCCACGAGATTTCTAATGTTGTGCAAAAACTTCGCTGAAAAGTCAACCCAAAGTTCCTGGTTTTGTATGTACACGTCAATTGTGAGACGGATAATCACCTATGGGGCAGTAGTCTGGGGCAGTAGTCTGGGCAGTCGTCTGGGGCAGCAGAACTAAGATAGCTAGTAGAAAGGCAAATATTTCGGAAATCCAATGACTAACCTGTATATGCCCAACGGCCGCTATGGAGCTAATCCACACTGGAAATCACAAAACCTGGAATATGCCCCAAGACTATATAACGGAAAAGCTCAGAAGTTAAGAAGAATTCAACACAAAGCTGAGTAGCAACAGTGAATGAGATGAATACACCATCCCAAAACTCAAAAGTAGTGCCATTAAATGGTATACAGATGAATCCAGATCGAAAGAAGCAGTTGCAATAGAAATATATGAGTCTGAATACCAATATTCCGAAAGTATAGGCAATTTCCCGAGCATTTTGCAAGCGGATATTTACGTCATCGGAAGATAAACTCTCGCAGGCAGCTATTTATGCTCTGAAATCCTTTATAAACAACTCCAATATGATTTGGGAGTGCCAGAAGAAACTGAATGAACTAGGCAAGAACAACAACCTATGGGTTGGAGGGTACTAAAATAGCAAACGTACTGGCAAAAAAGGAACTGTAACAATATTTCTGGGACCTAAACCCTTCTGCAGAATGAGTAACAGCACAGTACCTAATGAACTTGATGAAAACGAAGTACATAACAAATGATCCCAATACTGGATATAATTAGAAGAAATGAGGCATGCCAAGATACAACTGGGAAACTACTGGAGAGATCAAATTGCTGTACCAGCAAGAGTGAAAATAAGCTCAGAATACTAACGGGAGTTCCAGCAGGGCAATGCCGGCTGGGAGAGTACCTTGTAACTCTGATTAGTATAGGAAGATGAATGCAGATTTTTGGTAAAGATGATGACATTTTTGTACACATTCTCTAAGAATGCATTACCCTGCAAAATCTGATTGTAAGATATATCAGAGACTATTGAATAGAAGAGGGGAAATCTACTTTACCTGAAGCCATTCGAACTTTTCAGAAGCCATAAGACTGGAGGGACTGCTCTAGTAGTTGAGAAATCCTAAACGGCTGAATAGCAGAAGGGGACACAATAGACCTTATAATATGTCACTGTATTGACAATCCCTAACTACGTAGCATAAAATACACTCACCGGCAAAAAAACTGGCCACGTAAAACTCGCCCCAAATTCAAAGTTGGTTTCCTCTCGAACCGCTCCTTTGATTTTTATGTTTCTTTTTTAAATTGTAGAATAATTCCTTAGTAACGATACCATGTCAGAAATTTCTATTCAGATTTGAATTTGAGCATATACGGGGTTCAACAATGGGACGAAGTCTCTATTTCAAAATTTGAAACACCCTGTAGAGTGCAAAAACTATAGCAGCTGTTGCCAACTGAAATCTCATTGAACCCTGATCTCCTCTGAATATTTTTTTTAATCACGACATTATCTCTGTTTTTACTAGAGTTACACTGTTTTGAAGCGAACACCTCGGACGAAGCTGTGAAAACAACAAATAAACATCGAAACGTAAGTTTAATTAGAAAACTAACACAATCATAAAAATTTTAAAAACAATAAACACATTTCAAGGGGCTAATATCTAGTGTGGCCTCCCCGCGCCAAAATAACTTTATTCAGTCGATGTGCATCGAATCAATAAGGTTTGTGAGAATTTCTTGGGGAATGGCAACAAATTCTTCCTGAAGTGCAATTCGCAGATTATGAAGGGTGTCTGGTAAAGCAAGTCGGCGCCGGATGCGCCTTTGAAGTTGGTCCCAGAGAGGCTCAATTGGATTGAGATCAGGACTGCAAGCTGGCCAAACTACTTGTTCAATACCCACTTCGTCCAAATATTCGTTAACTGCTCGTGCCACGTACGGTCGCGCATTATCTTGCATTAATACGAAGCAGTCTCCGACAAAATCAGAGTAGGGAAGAACAGCGTTTTGGAGAATATCTTCGATACATCGATGCGCTTTTACGGTGCAGTTTTCAACTAAGTTCAAATTTGTACGGGCCTCCCTCGAAATTCCCGCCCATACCATCACAGAACCCTCATTGAAACTTACGCGTTCTGAAATTGTACAGTACACAAATCTTTCATTTCGACGTCTCCAAACTCACTCCCGACCATCAGGCGATCGCAGGCATAATCGCGACTCATTCGTGAAAAGAACTTTAGTCCAATGCACAATCCCCCAATTCAAGTGTAGGCGCGCAAATTGAAGAAGTGCTCGGCGATGTCTTGGAAGCAGCTTGGGTCCTGTGGCAGTCCTCATTGAAGACAGGTTGTTTTTTTAAGTCTTCGTCGGATTGTGCTCTCACTGACTTCAATTCTACGCACGGTTTATAGAGGATGTTGATTCTGAACAGCTGTAGTTCTACGATTTCGTAAAGTATTCAGGACAATAAAGCGGTCGTCAATTGCACTCGTCTTCCGTTTTCTTCCGGAACCCACTCGCCTGTTGAAATTTCCCGTTACCCTATACCAATTCCAGGCATCCTGGACTGTTGTTTGAGGTATACCAAGGGTATTGGACACATAACGTTGTCTTCAGCCATCCTCAATTAGGGCCACAATACGAGCAACATCCCTCACAGATCAAGGCATTTTTTTATTTCAAAACCGTTGACAAGCTCTCAATGTTAATGTTAGTGTCAATCAATGTTAAACTCGAATCGGTTTTCATGGATGCAGCCTTGATTATTTACAAGTAGAAATTTCTTCCTGCGAACACTTTTTCCGAGCCGTTCGCTTTCAAAAAGTGTATCTCCGGTAAAAACAGAGATAATGTCGTGATTGAAAAAACAAAATGTTCAGAAAAGATCAGGGTTCAATGAGATTTCAGTTGCAAACAGCTGCTATAGTTTTTGCACTCCACAGGTTGTTTCAAATTTTGGAAAAGAAACTTCGTCTCATTGTTGCACCCCGTATATGCTCAAATTCAAATCTGAATAGAAAATTTTTGACATGGCATCGTTACTAAGGAATTATTCTACAATTTAAAAAAGGAAACATAAAAATCAAATGAGCGGTTTGCGAGGAAGCCAACTTTGAATTTGGGGCCAGTTTTAGGTGGCCTGTTTTTTTTTGCCGGTAAGTATAGAATAGGTCATCTTCTTCGTTGTCATCAGAATCTTTTTGGGTTTCGAGGTAATTTGTTTGTTTAAAAAAATGATGAGGAAATGAACTTTTGACGTCAAGGCACTGTGTATATTCCTTCATTCTCCAGCTATATTGGACTGAATTTTTAGTTCAATAATGTAAGAAAATCATCATATAACTCGGAGAAGAAATCTGTAGTATAACTAATATGTCTAATTCAGTCTCATCTGAAATAATAGCAAATACCCTGCCTGAATAGGTAGATCGATCATCTAAAATTTCATAGCACCATTTAGAAATCCAGTTTCATTCATCTCAATGTTTGACGTTAACTTTCCCACGAATTATAGTCTGAAGCAGTTTTGTATACATTCACCTGGAGTTTGCACCTTTGTCTGAGTATAACTTCAATTTCCTATAGCTAACGAGTTTCACTTTGTGATATATTTGCTAAGTTTATTCCGTTCATAACGTCGGAAATTGAACTGAAATTGGAATATTCTGTTTGGGAGCGTGTCATTCAAAAACCGCTACGAACTTTCTCGAGTCGATGAAACAGACTAGTATGAAGTAGGTTTGGCAAGGAGATGGTTAACCGGTATCTTGCTAACGATTTTCAACAAGTATTGACGTCATGTACCAAGTAACATGAGAATTAGTTCTCACTATACATACAGAGTAACGTTTTGAATGAAATACGAGGTACCTATACTGGAGACTTATTTATAATCAAGAGTAATCAACTAATAATAGGTCAATATAAAGGTAGAGCTATGACCGGAACATAGTATGAGAGTTAATAGTTCATCCAGTGTAAACCTCCGAGCAATAAAAGATAAAGAGAGGGCTTTCCTGTCTCTTTCTTGAAAGCAACATACCCGACGTTGTTCATGAACATCTAAGCTCGGATCGTGTTAAAAACATAGAAATATATATTATATACTTACTCTAGAATACTAATTTTCACGGCGAAAAGCATGCCGCGTATGCGACCCGTTTACGATGTGCGCATGCGCGTCATCAGTGTAGTTTGGGTATCGTAGCCAAGTATGAATATAATTTGGTGTTCCAATTCAGAGTTTTTTGTTATGAGGCGATAAAACACGTCATTTGAAAGAGAGAAATTTGACAGCGCATTTAGGACTTTTTAAAACCGAAAAGAGCCTTTTAGAGATAGATTACTCCGAATTTTAGGCGAGAAAGAAATTTATTTAAAACGGTAATGTACCCTATGCTACTGTAATTATAATGACAGTGCAACAGTGTTTTTTCATCAACAGGAAGACTTTTGTCACTAAGATCTGTCACTCTTGTCAGAGACAGAGTCGGTTTTTAAAATTTCAGATTTTCTCTTGTCGTCTTGTGTGGTGTTTGATGTCATTGGTTTTTCTTTCCTCTTTCGTGAATTTGCATTAATCTTGTTCTTTTAAAGACATTTTCTAATAAAGCCGTTTCTTCTTAAAAATAAACAATGAAGTGTTGTGTAAAGAAAAAATACGTGAAATAAATCATTTTTGGTAGATAATGAAATTTTTTATGTACCCATATGCTTTGCTCAAAATAGCTTAAATATTATTTTGGCTTGACAAAAAATGCATAATTTTTTTATATTATTTTCAAGAAGAGACCCCAACAGAACATTTGGGTGAGAAAATTGTAATTTGTGGCAGACATTTTCCTCATGAAGATTCATGTGAAAACGGTAATAGAATAATTTGAAACCTAGTGCAGTACCAATACTGTGTCTGCGTAAGCATGCAGGGCGAGTGATACAACTTTTTGCCACACCGCTTATATTATGAGTTCTAGATTCCTGCAAAAAGTACTAAACATACACAGAATCGCCTCAGAAAATTAAAGTCAATATGGAAGTGCTTTTCTTTGATGGTAAGGAAAATGCTTCTGGCCTCACTTTTTCTTGCACCCCCATTGTGGAAATTACACTAAGGTAATACAACTAGAAATACTCGTAGAAATAGCATGTTAATCTCTTCAAATGATTTAAATTAAATGTAGTTGCGTATTTTGACATGAATCGTTCTAGAAAAAAAAACCTCGAGCTTCCAAGCATCCAATTTTATTTTATTCTTGATATTAGCTGAAATAAATTTTCATAGTTTATTGTACTTTCAATTTATTTTCCAATCAAGTGCTTCCTTGAAATTCGCTCCGACGATTTGGGTTGATTCCGTAGGTTTTTGTTGGTTAACTGAAGCTGAAAAGTGAATGTGATACCAAAAATCAGTCGCTTCAGAGCGGTGAATAATAATAATAACCGTACTCTACTTTCTGATGGCCTTTGCTGAATATTCGGGATCATAAATATGTGAAAATATGTATTCGAATCGGCTAAATACAAATAACAGGTATAAGCACAATGAGGTTCCCAACCTTATTCTCCGAGATTCAGAATTAACGTTTGTTAATCTTCACAAAAGTACCATAATATTTTACTAAAACCACTAATGATGCGCTTGCGCATTGCGGAGTAGCCTGAACTTTTTACAACACTTTTGACATGAGGATTAGCATTCTAGAGTAAGTAAATAATATATATTTCTATGGTTAAAAAAGAACATTATCGGATATTTCCGTTTCCACTGATTAATTCTGTATTTTTATTCATTCTTCACTTGGCGATCTAGTTTGTTTACGTGCGTTGACAACTTATTTATTTTATCGTCTTGTCAGTTCAGTTTGGATTTGAGCCTATTTGTATAATTGTTTTAATTTTAAGTGGTAGAAGTGTTGTGTTGGATTGTTAAATTGTTATATTATAGACCTTATCTCTAAATGGCAATAACGTGTGAAGTTTGTGGGCTGAAAAAGTTATCAAGCACTAAACAAACATTCCACAAGTAAGTATCAAATCAAACCATGGGCGTCGCAGCATGGCATCTACCAAGTAGGGTATGCCCTACTTAGTTGTAAGTAGTATTATTAAAGTTGATTTTCACTGATCCCCGATTGTGAGACAAAAATAATCTTTTTGTTGAAATAACTTTAAAGAAACTTTGTACTTGAAAAATGATTACCCATTCTTAAATAGGAAAATACTTGTTGCAGTAGGTATACTGAAAAATAAGTTAGTAATAAGCAAACTCAACTCTTCAAAACCGAATTCAATTTATAAGTCACTAGCTGTAGACCCAATCTGCTGGAATATTTTGTTCATATACAGGGATTATCACATATCCCGTTCATCAGAAGTTTTCGATACTTCCATTGGAATAAAAATGTTGATTCTGGTTATACCGTACGTGGACATGAACTTCTTGATTGTAAACGAAACACTACGAGGATATATTGAAAAATTCTTAGCGTAATATAGAACCAAACAAAATTTCAATGTCAAAATATTTTATTACTCAACACATTCTCCTCTTAATTGGATACATTTATTACAGCGAACCTGCAACGTCTCTAGACCTTTCAAAAAAAAATGTTTTTTCTTGCTATGCAAACCAGATCTCCACAGCTTTTATAACCTCCTCGTTGGAAGAAAATTTACGACCTTTTAAACTTTTTTTCAGTTGAGGAAAGACATGATAGTCGGACGGAGCCAAATCTGGTGAATAAGGGGGGTGTTCTAGTAATTCAAATCCGAAATCACGAATTTTTTGCATGGCAACATGAGATTTGTGTGCAGGGGCGTTGTCCTGCAAAAACAAAACACCTCTGGATAGCTTTCCGCATTTTTTCTCATTAATTTTCTCCCGTAGGGTGGTCAGTAACGTCGAATAGTAATCTCTAGTTATTGTTCTACCCTTATCCAAAAAATCAATCATGATTACTCCATGGCAATCCCAAAAAACTGAAGCTAGAACTTTTCCAGCAGATTTTTGGACACGAAACTTTTTAGGTCTTGGAGAACCGGAGTGTCGCCATTCCATCGAATTTTGCTTTGTTTCTGGATCATAGAAATGTACCCAAGTCTGATCCATAGTAACAATTCGGTTTGAGAAGTCTACATCGTTTTCAAATCGAGCACAGATCGAACGCGATGCTACTACCCTTGCACGCTTTTGGTCAACATTCAAACATTTGGGGATCCATTTTGCAGCAATTTTTCTCGTGTCCAAATTTACGTGAACTATATGATGAACGCGTTCGTATGAAATATTCAGTGCTTCAGATATCCGTTTTAGCCCAATTAGACGGTCTGTTAAAATCATGTCATGAACTGCATCGATATTTTCGGGGACTGACACAAAAACTGGCCTTCCCGTTCGGTCATCATCTTCAATGGAAAATTTACGTCTTTTGAAGCTTGCAGTCCAATTTTTCACGGTCGCATACGAAGGACATTGATCACCGAGGGTATTAAGCATATCATCGTAAATCTGCTTACCTCTTAACCCTTTTAGATACAGGTACTTGATGATGGCTCGATACTCCAATTTTTGATTTTCACAATTTCGGTGGACATATTTTTTGTTTTAATTTATTGCGTAACTCTGGTTCACTTTTTTGACGTCAAACTTTACACTGACACTTCTAATAAGTTATTGTTCGTTGCTATGGTAACGCAATATTTTGTTTATGCAGGGAACTGGTCTAGGCTAACTAGATATAAATACATCCTCGTATATTTCATCACAAAATTGAAATCTTATGAACGGGTTATGTAGGTATTATGAATGTCAAGACAATAATTCCATTATCTCATATTCCTTATGATACTTTGACATTGGTTCAGATACATTATATTTAGGTTACCAAGCAATAGAGCAATTGCCTAGTTGTGTTGTGAATCACTCCACTTAGAAATCAAGAATTTGAAGAAATCCTCAGTTATTTGTTCTAACCACTTTTGGCCTCACCATATTTTTCGGTCAGGTTGTAAAACTATTATCAGTCATGGGATTTCATGATGAATCTTCATCTGATGCGATGAGGTGATATTTTTCAGTTTTCTTCAAAATATTTTTCTTACCAGTAAGAATTTGAGCGCAGTTTTAAGGGTTTCCGGAGTTCAAAATTCGTACTGATTATCAAATCAAATGCTTTCAGCTCGTATCTGATTAATTATATTTATTCAATATTTCATTTCTATTGGACCAATATAATGTATTTTTTTTCGCAAAACATTTAGTGGATTCCTTCCAGCGTTGAAATATATTAAGGATGATAGCTCTGCAGCTTGCACTGTCCCCAAAGTTTGAAGCATCTTTGTCTTCTACGATGACAGCACCAGAATCATCACTCGAAATACAAAATTATCGTAGAACAAAATTATCGTAGACAGCGACAACAGGCGAACAACGAACGACAGCAACGTTGTTGCCAGTTCTCGCGCGTTCACGTGGTAAAGTCTTGTTCAGACCCTCACGAATTTCGCAATTTTTCTGCGAATAAAATGGTTGCAAGTCATACCGGACAAATCGTTGATGCAGCCATTTTATTTGCAGAAAAATTCCGGAATTTGTGAGGGTATGAACAAGACTTTACCACGTGAACGCGCAAAAACTGGCATCAACATTGCTATCGTTTCTTTGAAAGTGGTTGACAATGTTTCACTTGAGTAAGGTTATTCTTGGCTTTCATTGTCTGAAAAAGAACAAAGAAAATTCGATTCTCTGCAATTTTATTCACGACGTTTCAACTGTTAATATCTACAGCGTTATAAAGTGTATGATAACTTGATAACGACTTGCAATTTAATTTCTATTGCCCCACAGCATTAAGCACTACCTTTTCACATTCAAAATTGACGGATGAACGTCTATTTTTTTAATGATAGTAAAAGAATTAGTGTATGCTGTGTTAGTACACGTAGCGTGTTGACAATTCTCACATCATGTACTATAAACAGTCACTTATTTTTGCACCTTTTACATAAATAACTATTTGTCCACTACATATTCATCATGAATTCTATTTATGAATGAGTTATTTATACAACCATTTAGGAAATGTTGCCATTTGTATGATAGGAAGAGTTTAATCCAAAAATTCATAGTATCAACGTAAGAACATGTTACTATTTTTTGACAACACTCGTAGAGTGTACCCAAAGGCATAGCCTGTGCGGGTACATGGCAGATTTTATTTGCTGTGGCTCTCCAGGGCGACTTTGTTTTCATTGGAAGCGCATTCACTTTTCATCAGTAGGGAGACCTACACACTGCACTACTGCTGGTGGTTGGTGCTCATTCCAAGTATTAGACGTCAGGGTTGCAGCTGAATAAGGAACTTGCTTTCCAACCAGGCATGTGGATGCCGATACATGTGATAACAAATTTGTCTGCACCGACCGTGTCTTATTAATAATATATGAGAAAATGTATCAGCACGCCACTGGTTCTAAGCTTAGCTCCAGTTTTCAAAACAATAACAAATCTCCCCCTCCGAGCTCGGAGGTCCCCCCTCACCTAAAAATCATAACAAAGGATAGCGGTATGCAGCTTTCACATCAATATGTGTAGTTTATATAGAAATGGCACCACTATCTCTTTTATTGCTCGGAGGTGTAAACATGTTAGAGGCGAAATTTAGGAAAGGAGAGCAGTGACCTATGCCAGTGACGTCACGATGATAGCTAACAATTATTATTATGCCTTAGGGGCACAATCACAAGCTAGACTTTTCTGATAGTAGATGTACAGATTTTCTCAATAAGGCCCGTTCAACAGTTGTAGTTTCTCAATTCAAAGCATTGGTGAGTACAGGTGTGCATAATTGGTACGACACAATCAAACGAAGTATGTGTACAGCTGGGACGAATACCATTAACTGGGAATACCGATAACAGGGGATGAACAGAGAAGGAATACTGAACCATAGAGAAAAAGTGGAACTCCAGCGGAACAGTGGCGAAACAACCGTGGATCAACCCTGCCAAAAATGTCTCATAGAGACTGATAAAAAAATATTTAAGAGAATTTATGACATCCAAGTCGGATAGTGAAACCGCAAATCCGTAAAGAGCCATATTCTATACTCATCAATATTTAAAAGACATTACAGATACCTACATATTACTTTAGACATATCTGTTATCCGTTCCTATCAGCGATAACTGGGATGGATGCTACATGTTTCTATGAGGTCCTGCAGTTTGAAAATAAATTAGAACGTATGAGATTTCATCGCAGTAATTTGATTATATGAAAATAAAAATTATTGATATTCTGCGAGGTCTGCCAGATTTTTCGTGGCACGTTCCATATGAAGATTGAATAAATAATCCAATGGATTTTATAATTTTAAATGCACTTATACACATAAAGAATAAAGTCATTTTCAAATTAGAAAAAAAAAGTGGATTACACATTCATTTCTAACAGAAACGAAGAGGAGGTAGATCGGGTAGATCTGTGCAGCCAGTTAACACCATCTGTTCCTCGACTGTATTATCACAACTCCCATCTTACCGTGGTTGTTATTTACTTACTCTGATCCCACCTTATGAAACGTGGTCTAGGCCGCACCATCTTCCGAGTAGAGGAAGAAGCTCCCCGAGTAGATGGTTAGAGATTCATTCATAAAATACATACAGATATTGTTTCTCTATAAATACTGATACAGACGATGTATGAGGATTACCTCTCATACAACGATTCAGACATTCAGAACTCACGGCTCGTAAAAGAACCATGCTGTTCATTGAAAAAAAAACGAAAATTGTTTATCAGCGAATACATTTGAAATACGAGGGATACAATAAGTAAATACATTCATTCTCGATTATCCGATTATGATAAAAAAATTGATCATTTGCAATTGAAGCCACTTTGAAATATATATCATTATTTGTAGGCGTACATAAAATAACCTAGGGTACATTATGATTCTTCTGATATGTTTTGAAAATCTAGAGTAAAATGATACTAATAATCTATTCGAATATTTCAGCAATATTCTGGAAAGATTTTCCTGGAATGTTGCATATCGCTGATCTTTTGTTGATCTTTCTGAAATATTTTTGAAATATTCTGGCATGATATAATAATAATGATCTATTCGAATATTCTTAAGAATATTTTGTTTAGAATTTTCCACTTTGTTTCGTAATGTTTCTACTGAAATCTCAAAGGATTCGCATAAAATTGGATACGGAATGCCAAATACAGATTGGACCATCAAGTCCTGAACACACTTTTTTTATACGATACCGAATGAGATTATTAAGTGCGTATTTCCACACATAGGTACTCAAGATTTTGAATGAGGATAAAACATTATTTTGTTTGAAATTGAAATACCTCATCGAATCGTGTATATAGTCTCTTTGCACCACCATTGCCTAAAACAAACTCTTATACTCTGTATCCTTGTTTTTTTATCGACACTTGTGAATTCTCAGTGATTTTGAGTTGTATGAAAACTTATAGGAATCGCATGTACTTAGATAAAGAATTCCTGATCAAAACCATCACATCGCGATCCCACTTTTTCCACAAGATACCCAACAAAATTGGATACGGAATTTCTGATACAGATCATCGAAGACTGAATCCACTTTCTTCATACGATACCAAATATGATTAGTAATTGTTAATTTCCACACATTTTTCATACGTTGACAAGCTTGTGAATAAGCATATAGATCGTTGTGATTGAAAGTGGAATACCTCATCGAATCTCATAGTTCCCTCAAACAACTACTGCCTGATACAAACTCGTATGACATGTATTTGGGTATGCTTATAAATTACACTTACTAATAAATCCTCATACATACTTCCAAAACGTGTATGTGCCAGGGATAACGTACGTGTAGGTTACAGACTTTTCACGTAGATCCTTATAAATTCTCATAATTCGTCTTTTTTATGAGATTAAATGTGATATTTTTGGCAGGGAACGTAACAGGAACAATATTCACTAGCGGAACACCCTAGAATAAACAATACTAGTCTGACTTCTGATTACACTTGTATGGGGCTATAAGTAGAGCCCAAATGCAAATACTAACCCCTGAGAAGTGGGAGGGTTCTGGTTACAGCTTTGATGGTTTGTTTGCTGTCTGATAGCTACTTTCTTGTTCCAGCGATTTCATAACCTCAAAAATTCGTATAACGAACAGAGGTTTCCTCGAAAAGGTACAGCGTCAAATATCGCAAACAATGACAGGAAATTTCCAGATATGAATTTTCCCAAGATCCAACTACGATGATTAGATTTTTACTTGATATAGAAAAACTCAAATAGATTTAGTAGCCAAGATGTCACTCTCATCAAATGTCGAACCGGAAAACGTCACTCAGACGCCAATGTCGGAAACTGTCACTATCAGACAAGGCGCTTCCTTGCTTGTTCGTGGTCTGTGAGATCAGTCCAGGCACTACTTCGAGCTACTCTGAGGTACTCCTTGGGACAACTGGACAACGACTCAGGTGATCAGGACACCTAGAGATTTAGTCTTGCCAACTGAATCAAGACGATAACGCGCCATCTTCGTTCACTCTTAGAACCAAATACAAACAAGGTCAAGTATTCGAAAGTGAAGTACTTCAATGACACAAAATAGAGATTAAGAAGAAATGTGACGGTTGTGTTCTAACCACAAAACAATAGAGATATAACCAAAAGTATATTTACAAAATAACACTGCCATACAGCGGAATGCGGTATGTTATTATTAACTTATAGCTCAAGGTTAGTTCATGTCTGCTCGAACTAGTTCAGCAAAGATAAGTACTAAAATACGAAGAGAGCTGTACATGACAACGATGAAGTTATCACTGAGGATTTACTACGTTGCAAAATGAACCCGTAACAAACACACCTGTTAAATTCGTGATTACTGTTATAGTTTTCATTCACTAACCTCAGAAGATGCGCCACTGTATAGAAGACTTTCACAATTTATAATAAGGATGCATTAATTTATATCTATACTGTAATGAAGAGCATTGTACTTTTACAGTTTGTTATATCATTAGTTCTGTGGCACTTTTCTGAAATCCGTCCTATTGTTGAACTGAATCTGATATTTCAAATCCTTCATCATGCCCCAAGCAATATCCCATATTTTATGCAAACTGAATCGACATAAAGTTTTTTGTTCGCATACATTATCTCCTTCATATTCCCAGAAGTTGGTAAAAGAATAATATTATTGAGAGTACCATAAAACTTTATATAAAAATCCAATCCGGACTGTATATTATGAAAGTTTGCGCTTGCACCACGGTTCTATGACAGATTAAAAGAGCCGTATCTCAAGATGGATATTAAAATTTAAAGAAACCGCCCTAGACACTCAGATTTATGAAAGTTTTAAGCTATATCTTTTGTGAGTTATCGCACTCAGATAAAAATAAATAGTTTCCCAGAGACTTCCGGAGAAAATGCCCGTGACAGTTATTAATAGATGTCAACTCGGTGGTTTATTATACTTCAGAACTTCTGTTCGCTTTCAAAACCAAGCAGTTCGAAATTATTCGATGATATCTCCATTACCAAGGGAATATCTACAGAAAATTCATGTATACAGAGTGGTTTCATTCACGAGAAGATGGAATACAGTGAAGCTAATCAAGTAGTTTTCCTTGGGGAGGCCGCAGACCTTTTTTGCCATAACCTGTTCTCCACTTATCTAAATTCGTCTTCCCAATCTTCCTTTCAGAATCTTCGTGACCTCCTGATGGAGGTCAGATTTCCGACCACTCCAAGCCGATCAGTTCCACTTGTTGGAGTTTTTCAACTCCGAAGGTTCCAAATCTTAGCCTCCCAAGCGCCACACACTCGCCGAGGAAGTGACATGAAGCTTCTTCGCATTTGCGGCAATGAAGAGCATTGTACTTATACAGTTTATTATATTATTAGTTCTGTGGAACTTTTCTGAAGTTCCGTCCTATTGTTGAACAGAATCCTTCATAATGCCTCAAGCAATATCCCATATTTTATCGACATAAACTTTTTTGTTCGCATACATAAATATATCTATATGTAATAGGAGTCTGCCTTACTTGTTGTCCTGTTAGTATTCCTTCAAGGAGGCGTACTGCTTAGCGGTTTATGCCCAAGAGCCATATCGTCCTTGACTTACTGGAGCCGGCCACAAAGTATTTCAGCTGCCTGCAGCCGGTATTATCCCTCCAAAGTTTATTCAGCTCTTCTTCCACCCACTCGTAGTGGGCTGAAGAGATTTGGGTCCGGCCAACAGAACGTCGTGGATGACCCGCATCTGGCAAGTACGTCTGCCACCTCGTTTCCGCGCACCCCTCTGTGACCCAGGATCTATACCAGCTGACCTTCCTTCGTTTCAGCTAGTTCTTCGAGCGCATCTCCGCATTGCTGTAC
Organism: Chrysolina oricalcia; assembly: GCA_944452925.2. NCBI lineage: Eukaryota > Metazoa > Arthropoda > Insecta > Coleoptera > Chrysomelidae > Chrysolina > Chrysolina oricalcia. The sequence continues at coordinate 19,896,929 of OX101818.2, forward strand.
AAGTGCTGAGCTTGGTTTAGGATGATAAATGGCTCTGACCGCTGCCTGACTATCCGAACAGATATAAATTCTCTGTTCGGGCCCTTCTTTCACCTCTTGCCTCCTAGCTACGGTTAGGATGGTGAACACTTCAGCTTGAAAAACTGATGTATATCTACTCTGAGGGTAGCTTTCTCGTACCTCTTTTTTTATTACTTGTATATATTGTCCCTTCAACCTTTAAGGTTATTAGATACAGTGTTGAAAATACAAGCAACTTCCCTCAAGGTAGATGCCTGCACCCGAAACCTGTTTGTTAGTCAGGTGCGAACCGTAATGGACTGCCATTGCCTCCTTCTTGATCCAGAGTGGAAGTGGTGGCAGTCTCAGTAGTACTTTCAACACTGCGGTTGGAGTCGATCTCATTGCGCCCGTTATAACCAAACAGGACAACCTATGGACCTTGCATAGTCTTCAGTCTTTTGTGCTGCTCTGTGCTCCTGGCCACCACACGGCTGACCCATAATGGATGTTTGGTCTTACTAATCAAACTCCGAAGTGAATAACACATGAATATACTGACAAAAAGTAGTAATGATGTGAAATTTTTGCAAAGAACAAAAGTAACAAAGGAACCCGCACTTTTTACAGGTAAAATGGTTCTCGGTGAAATTGTCTGAATTTTTAGTGTATTGTAGTATTTGATGTACTGATTGAACGTGCAGAATCGCAAAGTGCGTTGATGGATAGATTTTGAAATTTTGAAATAAGTTAATAATCAGTAATTTTTATTTCATTATTTTCTCGGGATTTGAAAGTGCCAACTTCATTTTTTTTCGCTCTCTTCATCAACGTACCTTCATATTACTAAATATCATTCATATGATGCAGATTATATCATTATGTACAGAGTGAAAAATAAAAACATTTTAGTAATGTCTGAAAATTGCAGTTGGCACTTTCAAATCCCGAGAAAATTATTAAATAAAAATTACTGATTTTTAACTTGAACCCTGTATTTCAAAATCTATTCATCAACGAACTTTGCGATTCTACACGTTCAATCAGTACATCGAATACTACAATATACTTAAAATTCAAACAATTTCACAGAGAACCATTTTACCTTTAAAAAGTGCGGGGTCCTTCACAATCAGGTTTGTACCTCACAAATGTTGTACCTCACAAAAAGTTATAATTTTATTTTGTGAATGTAAACTTGACAATGTGAAAATACACTATCTATTGAAAGTTCTGGACATAACTCTAACGTCGGAACAATCTGTAAATATTGCCAACTGGCACGTGTCGAACGAACCTTTATGTTCGAACCACAGACAGGTCAAATTTGAACTAGTTACCCCATCTCGTACTTTAGTCAAATATAGAAACCCAAGATAGACTAACTGGTAAAAATACTCAGCGTCACTTGTTGGGTCTCTTGAGAGGTACGCAACAGAAATACGGGACACGGAGAGCCTTGAGAGGGCAGTAGACCAAGTGGAAAAGGCCATAGTCGATGCCTAAGAAGGAAGGTGTCCTGAGAAAACAAAGTAACAAAACGTTCTGGTGGAATAAACACCTGAAAATATTCAGAAGTGTTGTGCCAAATATTTTCAACAAAATTAAATTTAACCAGGACCTTCAAGGTTACACTCACGCAGTACAACGAAGAAATCAAGAATGCCAAAAGGCAAAAGACAATCCTGGAAGAAATTTGTGCGAAAAGGTAACAGATACCACCATGTGCTTGGGAATGCAAAAGGTATCAGCCAAAGAAAGTGCTATAAACCAAGTAGGTTTCTTGAAAAAGAATGATAACACATATACAACAATTTTTGAGGAAAGCCTCGAGATGCTTACAGAAGCACACCATCCAGCCTCGGTAATTTCTAATGACTCGATGATAGTACTAGAAGCAATCCAAACTGACCAACAGCTCTGGAATGGAGGCTAGCTACGGACATATCGAGACCAAACAGAAATAGATGGGCAGTCAGTGAATTGAAAACATACGAAACTCCTGTAGAAGATGGAAAATACCCCATATTGGTCCAAAAAGAGCAGGAAATACTTATCCCATGCCGGTGCCATATATTTGAGGCACGACATTAACATACGATGTGGCAAGAGGTGAAAGTCATTCATCTTCTACAAGTAGGAAGAATAGGCGACAAAATACCCACGGCATATCTTCCCATGTGTCTAATGTATTTTCCACTCAAAGCGTTGGAAAGGCTCATGATAGATACATAAGAGAAGAGGTACTACAAACAAGCGCGCTCAGCGAACACCAATATACGTATCAGCCAAGCAAGTCATCAGACTCAACTCTGGACGATATCAACAGGCTACCAACAACGGCCTTAAAAGACGAAGAGATAGCCGTGACAACATTTGTAGTCATCAAGGGTGCCCTAGTAGATAAAGGGGTACTTCCCGTTTTGTGCCAGTGGATAAACATCAATTTGAAAAACAGGGTCATCATATCAGAAATTGGCGGAATGACACTGATAGCTGAAGAAAATCAAGAATGTCCGCAGAGAGAGTTCTTATCGCCCCTGATACTGTGGTCCATCTTATTGTACAAATGATTTGAAAGGTTAGTTTAAAATGAATTTTGAAATTTTTGAGTTATAGTTAGTTGTCTCCTACTGAACTATTGGGGTTGTTTTGGAATGGAGACATTTACTCCTAGACAAAACAAGAAAGTATGCACTGTACAAGAATTATTAAAATCCGCATGAATCTCTAGATGAAATGAAATGCGCGTTTAGAATTTTCATTCTTAGTGACTATAACACCAAGCCTAGGCATCGATTTTATTGAGACTCCAAGCAGATATTGAAAAAGTTTTACAATTCTTTCACTACAACAATAATACAGAACAAACAAAGCATGGAAAGTTCGTCCATTCATGGATAAATTGAATGCATAATATTTCAAACATTTTAGACCAGAGAAGAAAATAAATTATGAAATCAATCAATAAGGTGTAAGCCAATCCGCTTTGGTTATAAAATGAGGTTGCCTAATACTCGTGGTGGATATTTGATGAATTCTGATAAGTATTTGTCAAAGCAAAAATTCACAAAGCAAGAGGCTGAATTTGGTTATAAAAAATCCACAGCTATTTTAACACTTTTTAGCAATTTTTTTAACAATTTCAACCAATTCAAAAAAACTCATAAACATCTTGCCAAAGAAAACGATATTTTTCAACTCTTATACATTTTACGTAGATATCTTCTTCAATTTTTGACACATTATAAAAAGGAAAAGATTTTCTCGAAATTAACAAGAATTTTTTCAAAATTTAATCAACTCACTTCCAATTCTAAAAATTCTAAACTATTCATTCAAACTTCTGAAAGACATTGTTAGAGCCTAAATGAAGTTAACTGTGAATTAATTATGTTCAATTTCAATATTTTATTTTGAGTTTTTCTCTAAAATTTGTATTTTTCACGATATTTAACGTTTTCAGTTTATGGCAGTTACTTTCAACGAGCCATAACTTGGTTCTTACCGAATCTACAGGAATAAAATAAAACTCCAATGGGTTTATTTTTCAAAAACGTTTATTTTCTATATTATTTTTTATATAACGAAAGTTTTGTTATTTTTTTTCTGGAAAATTAGTATAAAAGAATAATATTAGTGATTGCCATTTAAACATTTTCAATTGCAAATAAGGCGAAAAATTAGACAAAAAATTTCATTGTGTATTTTTTGCTTAGAAAAGAGTTTTCTGGAGTTTACTGATTTTTATCTCTGTGAAGGGATGGCATCCACTTCCAGGGCCGAAGCACACATCGGCAAAATATACCTTTTTTTTGAGATATTCCTAACTTACTGTTCCAACAAGAAATTGGCTCTATGGCAAATTGGTTGGAATTTCCTTATTTCATAGTGGAATGGCTCGTTAGAAACATGTGTTAGTTTAAATGATTTTGTGTATATCATTTCTGAGATATATGCGGCCAAAGTTCATAAAAACGTTAAATTTTGAATTATATCCCTTCATTGAAAAAAAATGAAAGGTAATTTTTTACTACAAAAAATAACTTGTTGCTACGTTGATTGAACGAAATATAAGGTAGGTTTTTGATAAATTCAGTTGTTCTATGTTAGCTTCCATTCAGATACAGGGTGCAATGTTTTCATTCAATATCTCAAAAATGGTTCCGGTTACTTTACCTAATTTTACTATTCTGAAATTAAGTATGAAAGTTTTGTCGGCTTTGTATATCGCGTTTTTGAGATATGCATTTTTAAAGATTGTGAATAATCTTAAAGAAAATGTAACGCACCTTGTATCCAAATGAAAGGTAAAATTGATTTATTGAGTTCGTCGGAAAGCCACCTTATTTTTTGTTCAATCAACAGTGGCAATAAATTATTGTTGTGTTTTAAAAATCGACCTGTTTCCGTGTAGGGGTATGATTCAAAATTTTAAAAAAATTCACATTTCAAACGGAGAGAGTCAGCAAGAAACACAACACGTTTTCATCGCTCAGAATAGTCTGAAACTATAATGGCATACAAAAATATAATTTCTTCGTTCTGGAATAGTGCTACAAAAAAATTATTTTTCTACGACCGTGCGTTATTACCCACTTTCCCGCACTCATTTTAGTTTAGAAAGAGTCACTTTCCCGCACTAGTGCGGGAAAACTCGCTTTCCCGCACTAGTGCGGGAAAGTAAAATATGTCAATTTATCGTTATTAAATGTACATTTCATTGTTGCTAAGAGTTATTTGGAGGACTCCGTAGAACAGAAGAAAACCATCTCGAATAAAATTCTTTCATGTACTGGCAACTTGCAACCAATGCCGTCTCCGTCATCTTCATGCACTTTGCAATCTACGAGTGTTACTCTTAACAGCCAGTTACCACCAACTAACTACTCTGGACCGGCGATTCTGACGCATTTGCAGAATGCAACAAATTGTGTTTTCTACATTAATATTAATAATAATTACTGGATTTTCATGGAATGTTTTGTATGTTGAAAAAAATATATATATTTTCAATGTGCTTTTTGAATATTTATGCGGTCGTAGAAAAACTAATGTTCCTAATTCATGCGTAAAGTGTCTTTCCCGCCCTTGACTGCTTGCCCGAACTCCGCTTCGCGTCGTTCGGGTCAACGGCAGTCGCGTGCGGGAAAGTATCACTTTCCGCACTTGTTAGGAAAATAACTATTTTCTACGACAGTGCGTAAACTAAGGTTTTACGCACTGTTCACAGTGCGTAAAGTGATACTTTTTCGCACAAGTGCGTAAAAAAATCACCTGTGCGTAAAATCATCAACTGTGCGTAAAATAAATGTCACTCACCAATTCAAAAAGTTAAAGTCAAATTTTATTTAGAAGCTAACATTCAAAAGTACAAAACGAAGGAAGTTAAAAAATTTAAACATTCAAATTAATAATACAGTTAGTACAATTCGATATATTCAATCCCATGGAGGAAAAATCTTTTGAAACAGGGAATTGTAAATTGGATGATTCGTTTTCTGTTGGTGTCATTTCCCCTAATTTATTTCCATGAAAAAGGTTAGTCTGGTTAATAGGCACAACTCCTTGGTTCATTTCTAACCCTGCTCCTTGAAATTTTGTAGCTATTTCTAATTTATTTTGAATTGAATTTTTAATGTAACCTTCGATAACTTTCGTTGATTTCCAACCGCCATGGCGTTTCAGACTTGTTATGTCGCTTCCGGCATCGACTAACAGTGTCGCTGATGTTCTTCCGAAGGAATGGCTAGTGTGAGCATCCACATGAAATAACTGGAGGAACTTTGCAATTTTCGAAGGTATTTTACCAATTTTGTTTATACCTACGGGTTGCTTAGTACACTTTCCCTCCAAAATATAGTTGATAAATAATCGCCTGTGATCACAAGATGGCCTCAAATCGATATACTTCTTCAGAAAGTATATCGATCATTTTCACTAGTCCAGCTCCTGCAACACCCATTATGCCACAACCTTCAACAAAATTAATAATTAGTAAAAGTTCTCATATCAAAGTATATTTATCGTACCTTTTCCAGCAGATATTTTTCATCAGGTGCTTCTGTGAAAAACCTCTGGATTTCTTCTCTCGTAAATATTTTTGATTTTTTCGGACTATACCCATCACTCTTTCTTTTAAGAAAGGCGAATAATTTTGGAAATTTCGAGAAATCGATATTTTCCCTCACTGCCAGTGTGGATCTCAGCATTGAATAGTGGGACCACATTGTTGAACTCTTCAGTTTCTGGGACTTTTCATGAAAGAAAGCAAGAAGCACCATTTCAGTGTAGTTGTTAGGGCGGGTATTTCTCTCCAAACACCATTTCATAAAATAATCATATTGCCTATCATATATTTTCTTGGATTTTGTGGGCAGCAAATCATTCATCGCCCGCTCCGCCGCTTCCCAGATATCCGGAACTTGGCTGGGACCAGGTATATTTCTAATTTCATCCATCATTCGTTATTACTTTGGGTCAATTTCTAACAATTATCGTAGATTGTAGGTAGGACGCTGGATTCTTAGAAATGTCAGATGATTACATGATTACAGCTACCTTTCTGAAGATTTAGTACATAATGAATTCCTTTCTTGACATTTTTTATTGGTTTCATATTTTCGAATGGAATTATTGATTTCTAAATAGCTGTCGTAGAAAAAACTTTGTATGAAACACTTTCGTAAAGGGCTTTTTTGTGCTCGCGTGTTCGTTGAACAAACTTCACGCTCATATAAAAAAGTCCCACTTTACGAACTTGTATCATAATTAGCTATTTTACACCCAATGTAAATTAAGATTATAATTGGACACGTTAACGAGTTTCGATAAATAGATTTCGATTCTAAATCTGTCTTATTTTGACTAACAAAACAGTGTTTTTCTGTGTCAATCGCATCTACGAACTTTGATCGCTTATACCTGAGAAACAACAAATACAAAACCATGTCTGTTCAAACATTTTTCTAAAAGCTCATCCCGCTAGAACATAATGGAATTTCAGCAAAGGACCCCGCACAAATTAAATGAGAAATGGATCCCTGTCGAATTTTCTGAAATTTGGATATGTTGTAGTTTATATCCTTCTGATCAAAAGTCTTCATGGGCCCGAGACCTAAATATGGATAGTTTTATAGTTATCGAAGGTCAAAAGTTGGGACTAGTGCAAATATCTCACGCGATCGAAAAAGAATTTGCATCTCTTCCTTTGCTCTCGTCTGCGTATGGCGATTTCAAATTTGTCGGCATTTTCTTCTAAAAGCCATATCATTCAAAATAATGCGAGTATGAATCTTCAAAACATCACCTTTTGTAGAAACTTGACATTTATTGACAATTCAGAAATTGTTATTATTCCTGTCAAAACTGGACAAAGTCATCGCCATTATACATGGTCGATTAGCACAAGTTGCAACTTTTGACTTTCGATACCTATATAACTGTCCATTTTTAGGTATCGGGCCAATGGAGACTTCAGAAGTGTATACTACAACACATCCAAATTTCAGCCAATTCGACAGATTTTCCCATTTGATTTGTGCGGGGTCCTTTGACCTAGAGCCAATTTCTCATGTATTTGTGTGGATCATTTCACGTCAATTCTTAAAGAAAACCGTAAAACACTGGACTATATTGCCATGCTTGTTATTTCAGAAATGACTCTTCAATTAACACCATTTTATACGTTCCTTGCTATATATTTCATATAAATATCAACATTGTTGATGGCCATTAATCATCCCTGAAGCCCTCTGAAGTCGCAGAACGAGTAGCCCTGTTCTGTCGGATTATCCGCCACCCTTTTCTCTGGCCCTAATTATCGGGAACGAAATCAAATTTAACACCTCGCACCCTGTATGGAACGTTCGATGGTCTCATTAGCCGTACCTCCATTAAGCTGTAACCTTATTGGAATTCTCATTTCTCACCCCATACTTTCCAGACTCAGCTTTTCCCAATTAGCAAAAACAATAATCAACGGAATTTCAGTGATGTAAAAGGTGGGGAGTCTAGGATAAGACTATTATTCATTCAGGGATGCATATTGCAGATTTGCCGAGAACAAAATTCAGCAAATTCTCCAAGTACTCAGGTAGCAACTCATATTGGCTGAATCTTGATTTATTATTGGGAAAATATAGATATATTGTAAATGTAACAATAATATTGATCCAATATATGGGTCCAATCCATTTCAACAGATTTAGGAAAAATTGAAATGTGGTGTGATGCGAATATGCTGTCAATTAACACTTCGAAAACAAACCTGATAACATTTAAGTGGGATTTAGAATTAGATCAGGTAACTCTAGGATCTCAATTGATTACGAGTAAACCATTTACAAAATTCCTAGGCATACACATCGACAGTACTTTGAAATTTGAGTCTCATATAACAGCTCTAAAAAAGAAACTGTCATCAGGTTGTTCTGTCGTCAATGTTATTTCCCGTGAACTTGGGCTGACAGCTTCACTAACTGCCTATTACTCGTTTATCGAAGCTGATCTACGGTATGGAATTCCATTCTGGGGGAATTGCAATAAAGCTCTGTTGCAAAGTATATTCGTGCTACAGAAGCGAGCTCTGAGATTTATATTCAAAGTCAAGATGTGAGAATCGTGCCGCCCGATTTTCTCCGGACACAAAATTTTGACACTAATAGAAATCTTCATTCTAGAGACGGCTTGTTTATTGCATAAATACAGAAATAACTTCCTTATCCCCAATGTAGAGAGGAAAAAAAACTTGCTACCCCAATTCCTACTACATCCTTGACAAGGGAATCTCTGATTTACAGAAGTAAGCAGGTGTACAATCATTTACCCACGGAAATTACAAGTAGAAATGATATGAAGCTCTTCAAAAATAACGTTAAAAAACTTCTCAAAGGGAAATGTTTTTATACCTTAGAGGAATACTTTGCTTATAGGTTCTAGTCATTCCATGAGAAGTGAACTGTGGTATATTTTTCTTGTTTTTTATAAATGTAATACCTATATATTGTTGGTCACCACGTCATTACGTAAATGTGTTTCGTCTTTTATATTATTATTTTATTTATTCGAAAATTTATTTGTTACAGCAGGTATATATATATATATTGTTGTGTGGACTTCTATTTTGAGTTTGTCGACAAAATGTAATCATTTTAGACAATAGAGCATATTTTACTTGATTTCATTTGATATTGGAAAAACGATTTGGTTGAATATTGGCACAACCTGTTCTGAATGTAGATTGTCACATCGATGTGCTAGAACAATACTAGGACAACTTGAAAAATGGTCAATTTGAGAAATCTTGTACAAAATAATGCTGAGAAAATGCTTTCTGGTCCTATAGTAAGATATATTACATTCGAAAGTTTAAGTGTGAGATAACCGATATCTCACTATTGCAATATATGTATTTTTTTTAAATTTATGGTTTGATAGTGAGACATGTCGAAGAGTTTGTTTTTTACATTCGATATGCGACTCATATTCTCATGTTCTTTTTTGGTGAAATAGTAGGATATTTTGAGTTCTTCAGATATAAGAATATTCTCCGTAAGTTATCTTCTTTTTTGAAGTTATTCCAGTATTGCATCATCGAATATGCCTCGGTATTTCATAAAGAAATATCAATATTCAATCAAATAGTACTACCTTTAAAATATCTTTGCATTGCGCCACGTTAATATTCAATACCTACCCTGAAAAATCTTTAGATATTTTGGAGATGTCTTTGTATTGAACCAAATAAAGGTAGTAACAAAAGTATTGCGTGTCACCAAAGAGGATCCAAATACAATTCATTATAAAGATACTTTCGAATCAGAATCTTTCAAAAAATTAATAGTTATCCAAAAAAATAACGAAGAAAGTAATAGACCTAATGCAGCATATATCGATAGGCCAAAAATATCGTATAACAAAAAACAAAGATCTTTTGAGCTTACCCAAACAATTCCCAGTAAAAAATTTTGATTCTTCAAAAATTATAAATCCTTTAAAAAATGGCAAAAGGAGAGTGATTGAGTGAGTGAGGAGAGTGAGTAACCTTCAAATAATTAATACCTACGTTTTTATACCTTCCGTCCCTAAAGTTCCTATTTTTAAGCCAAGGAATAGTACTTAATAGTTAGTTTTGTTTATTGTTGAAAGTTTATAATCGTTTTACTTGTAAAAATTTATGTTTGTTTGTCGGAGGACAACTTCAGAAAAGGAATACACTCTTCCTCAAAAATTCATGTAATACAAGGTTATTGTCAAAACTGAGAAATGGCTTTAAGTTTACTGATGTTCAAAAAAATATAGAAAAATTCAAGGACGTATTCAACAAATGTAGGAATAACATACCAAAAACAGAAAAAAGTTATTTCAATACTGGGGTAACTTCGACGAAACACCGAGATATCTTCGAAATATTTTCCCAGTATGATACAAAGATGTTTTCTAAAAAAAATTCATAAACAAAATTGACACATTACATATAACAATAAACCTATCAACACTAGGTGTCCATATACCTTAAACAACAAACACCATAAAATGACATTGTCGGTTTGAGAAATGTCAATATCTGCTACCATTATAACATTAAAACTCAATTTCCTCGAAACTATGGTTTTCAAGTTGTCCTAGTATTGTTCTAGCACAGCAACAGATAATATTGGGTCAGAATTAGTTGAATACATTGTACCATTCGATAAAACTATATCATTTCCAATATTTAGAATAAGTTCTGCCATTCCAATATTCCTTTCATATCGATTCTAGGGATAAAAAATAATATCCAAGTTTGACATTATATTGGTGGAATATTATTGCACAAATATTCAACAAATCATATAAACCTATATTGTATCAATAATGGTTGAATAATATTTACCAATGTCGATTAAACCATACTGTCTACATATTGTTTGCAAAATGTAGAATAAATATTGCAATCCCAACATTCCATTCAAGTCGATTTTAGAGATAAAAAACAATATTGTATATCTGTTTGATAGCATATTGCTGGATCATCATTTCACCACTTTTTAACAATTCATATTACGTTTGTTTGAATGTTTTAGACGAAGTAGTATATTTCGGACGTCCATCATCTTAATAGTGCACTATTCACTAGAAGACGATTGCGGATTCAAGCAATTGAAACGTTGAGAAAAAATTTGAAAGAGATAGAAATCTTTCAACCATTAAGATGAAGGACGTCCGAAATATAAGTAATCAATTCATATTACCCTATCTGTTAATAATGTCTCCTTGAGTCAGAAGGTCAAATAAGTAAATTGTGGATATCATGTTCAATTTCAATGGATACAAATCAATTCTAATTTTTTTATGGATTGAAATTGTCAGGTGTACAATTGATTCGAATTACAAAAAAGCGTCTACTTCCGTACACGGACCCGATATTCTGTGGCCCGACCACCAGCGATTATGGAATATGGAGATTCAGCCGTCGACCATCTCTGCTGCAAACACAATAGTTTCTTTTAGAAGGGCAGAACTTTGTGTAGTTTTCAGAATGATGTGTAAAATTTGCCAATGATTGATTAAATATATCCACAGAGTTACAAACCATTTATAAAAACACTGAAACTTCCCCAATAATTAGAGATTACTGTTCTCCTGAATACTTCTTAGTCAATATATACCATTTTTTGATAAAAACAAATTTAAAAAATTGGGTATCAATTTGAGGTACTGCTAATAACTCAAAACCCAAATATTATCCAATTTGAATCTTACAGAAGTTCCTAGCATTCGTGAACATAACACATGACAAATATATTTGCTGAATGCCTCTCAGATGAAATCAAGCTTAAGCAAAAATCAATACCTATCAGACATAGGTATTACAAAACATCCAAAAAATATTGACATGATTGAAAATACATTTATAATCTTACATTTTTGGTCATTCTCGTTTGTATGATTATGAAGGTTCCTTCATATGCCTAATAAATTCTTTTTTTTTTGTATTCCTATCATAAATAAGAAGTTTCTTGAGATAGTGAATTATGACCTCCAAATGGCATGGTTGAAATAAGAAAATATAGCCATTCACTTCAATGAAACAGCTGTTCTAAAGAGATTAGCAATATACAAACACTATCTTTTATATTATGGTCTAACCAATTTTCTCAAGAAAAATTTCAATATAGATTTCAACTCGTTCGAAAGAAAAGGTTCCATTTTTGCAATTTACGACGTTTCCATTCTAGATGCTTATTAAAATTTGCAACTTTTTTCAATGGCCATTTTTGGGTCTTTCGTTTCAAAATGAATCTGAAAATTGATAAAATGGATTGATAATCTAAACAATTCAGAAAAAAATTGTCAGTCCTAGTGAACACGAAAATTGTTATACTTACAATGCACACACTTTACTTATTGATCCCAAGAAACATTTCTGTTTAGAGAAGGAATTGAATTTTAACATGAATTGTTTAACAGCAATACATATGAAATATAAATTGATGAAGAAATCAAACAATTATTAGAAAAGGAATGATGAGAATAATTTTTGAAATGAGTAAATAAGTCATTTCAAAGCAAAAACAGTCAAAGGTGAAACATTGTTATATTATAATGGAATTGAAGTCATCTGTTAAGTATACATTTCTTAAGTTCATTTTTCAATTTAGTTGTAGTTCTTTTGATATCCATTTCTTTCTAAAGGTTTCCTGTTTCAATCCTAAAAAAAAAATTTGAATGAAAATAAAATCTGTACTATTAGTATTTGGTGAGGAAAATTGGAAAAATGTATTCTTCAATCTACTAATTAACAATTTATAAACAGAATGATCTTGAACTCACCTCTGAGAATACAATATAATTCATTACTTTTGTCGGTATTCTTGCAGGTTTTCACTGCACAATAGGTACTTCACTTTCAGAAGAAAGGAATATTTGTATCAGTAAAAAAGTAACCAACATATTCCTAAGTTGGATCAGTGACAGCAGGGCTCATCAGAAGATTTTGGGACTTGGGACAATCTGCTTTCTTTTCTATGAGTCTGCTAAATCTATTTTTGAAAACATTACCAATGAGGGCAATGACATAAAAATTGTCATTTGACACGTGTCATTAGTTCAAAAATCGGACCTCTTTGTCGTGGTGTTTTTGGAACATTGGAACTATTCAGACTCCACCCATTGGCCATACCCGTAAGAAAGCCAAAGCTTTCTAGGATTCAGTGACCCAACATCTGAAGTGCCCCCAGCGCCATCTGTCGAGTAATTTCAGTGTATTTTCTTTCAAAGAGTAGTATCGGCAATACCATTAGAAATATTTTTGTACCATTGCTCCACATCAAACCGTTCAATTTTATCGAGATAACGATCCGCACTTATACCTGATATTTCTAGTGCAGAAAATATTAACGAAATATGAAAAAATGTAGGTGGTTGAAAAGATATTTGAATTCTCTTTTCAACGGCTTGGTACTTAACCCCCCATGACATTTGAAATTTTCAAATTGATGTACCGTGTTTGTACGACAATCCGTTCAAAAGTTAATTGGTGGGGGGGGGCTGATAAAAGCTGCACTGTACAATGTGAAAACCTTCATTTTGTAGATATGTTTTGGAGGTTTATTAATCAATGCTATTTCAAGTATCTAAAAATTCTGAACTCAATTCCATCTATCAATTTTTCTTGTAACTACCTACTTAGAATTTAAAAATTCAGGTAAATAAAATTAAAATATCCATGTTGCGTTTTTCCAGTTCATTCTCATACGCAGAGGTGTTCACAAAAATAATATCTACGTGTTTGATGGGGATAAGTAGAGATTTCCATTGAAATTATTTTAATGCAGGTGGTTATAATTCAGGGGGGGTGATGGGGGTGACAGGAAATAAGAAGGGATGATGTGGAGGATTATTCCAGGAGCCATTTCAGTTCACCTCTCATATACTAGTAACAGTCATGGACAATTCGCAATAATTATTTAATTTTGTTCATGAGTTACAGCATTTGTAATAATTTCAATTGTCCCCTGTGCATGAAAAACCAGATACTGTTGGACAGGTAATCATATGACTCCTCATGTAGTTGATAAAAACCCATACTTTTTTAAAAAATTGGCAAATTCTATCAGTTTGTTTTCTAGTTTTAATGGATCGAGTGAAAATCAAAACGATTATGGTAGTGATATTTATCTATTTCTATGAACATTGTCTTGTCATGATGTAATGCGACACCCTTTTTGATATATTATTTTTTATTCGTATGGAGGGTAGTTGATAAAAACACATACTTTTTTTAAAAATAGGCAAATTATATCAGTTTGTTTTCTAGTTTTAATGAATCGAGTGAAAATCAAAACGATTATGGTATTTTACATGGTGGTTCTTCGGGTAGTAAGGCCGACGTGTTTTCTGAGAAGAACTCGACGTTTCGCCAACACGAGTGGTTAGCATTTTCAAGAGTTATTTTAAAAATTTTCGCTTTCTGTAGTCGCTGTCAAATGCTTGACATTGATTATACGGTGTCTCAATAAATACCTGTGATTTGACGTTCTTAGATCTGATTGGTCCATAGCGTTAGCAGACATCATAGAATCGTTCGTACCGTTATTTTGTGGGTAGGGAGCTAATTGAGAATTTTTGAGAACTGGAAGCCAAACCTTGTTCAATTGTAGTCCTTCTTCGGTTCTGTTGAAGTTGCTGTGGTGTTTCTGGATTTCAATTGCTTCCCGGAAGAGTCTTGGGTAATACGCAGATGTTGAAGAGATGACTTGGGTTTCTTCAAATTTCACTCTATGGTTATCGTTGTTGAGAGTATGTTCTGCGACAGCGGATTTCTGTGTGTGCCCTAACCGACAGCAAGCCTTGTGCTCTTTGATTCTTGTTTTAACGGAGCGTTTCGTGGTTCCGATATAAACGCTGCCACAGGAACATGGAATGCGATAAACCCCAGAAGAGCATAGTACGTCTCGTTTGTCCTTCGCTGATCTAAAGTGGTCTTTCAGTTTCTTTGAATGTTTATAAACGGTTTTAATCTCATATTTTCTTAGAATACGGCCGATACGATCTGTAACTCTGGGAACATACGGTAAGAATGCTTTTCTTTTTTCGGTGTTGGTTTGACTACTACTTGGTTCACTGGATGGACAGTCATTTGGTCTACTATTGATTCTTCCGTCTCTGATTTCTCTTCTATTTTTCATACACCTCTCAATATCTCTTTCTTTGTATCCATTAGAAAGAAGAGCGTTTTTTAGATGTTTCAGTTCAGCTTCCAGGTATTCAGGTTCGCAAATTCTTCTAGCTCGATCAACTAATGTCTTGATTACACCATGTTTTTGGCACGGATGATGGTTTGAGGTATTGTGGAGATATCGATCAGTGTGTGTTGGTTTTCTATATACCGTATGCCCCAGACGTCTTTCTTTTCGAGAAATGAGAACGTCTAAGAATGCCAGTTTCTTCTCATTTTCAATTTCCATGGTAAATTGAATATTCGGGTGTATGTCATTGATATGGTTAAGGAATTCATTGAGTTTTTCTGGTCCATGGCTCCAAATTATAAACGTATCGTCTACATATCGTAACCATACCTTGGGTTTTAAATTTGCAGTTTCAATTGCCTTTTCTTCTAGTTTTTCCATGAAGAAATTAGCAATAACTGGGCTAAGTGGGCTTCCCATTGAAACACCATCTAATTGCTCATATATTTTGTTATTGAAAATGAAATATGAAGATGTTAAGCATATTTTGAAGAGATTGGATATATCACTTGGGAAAAGTAGTTTAATTTCCCTCATGGCTTCATATAACGGGACCTTTGTGAACAGGGATACTACATCAAAGCTGACTAGAACGTCATTTGGATCAATGGTAATCTCTTTGATCTTTTCGATGAAATGTGTGGAATCTCTTACATAGGAAGATGTATTACCAATGTGTGGCTGTAGTAGTGTGGATAAATATTTCGCAAGTTCATAGGTTGGTGATCCAATGGTGTTGACTATTGGTCGGAGCGGCACGTTGGTTTTGTGAATTTTTGGTAGACCATACAGCCTAGGAATAAGAGCCTCACTTCTACACAGTCGTTTTTTGGTGTTGTCATCCAATGAAGAAGATTTGATAGAGCGATTTACAATTTGGACAGTTGCTTGTGTTGGGTCCCGTTTCAGTTCTTTGTATATCAAAGGTTCCAGTAAAACATCTATCTTATTCAAATAGTCCTCTTTGTTTAAGACAACGGTTGCATTACCTTTGTCAGCCGGTAGAATCAGAATTTTCTCATCTCTGTTCAATTCCCTGATGGCCTGCACTTCGGTTTTCGACAAATTACTCTTGGGTGGTTTAGCCTTACGTAGTATTTGTGTACACTCTGTGCGAATTTCTTCTGCCTGTTCTTCGGGAAAGGTTCTAATAGCAGTTTCAATGTTGGCTATTATGTCTTCATTTGGTATTCGTGTTTGTGATATTGCAAAGTTTCCGCCTTTGGAAAGAACGGCGATTTCAGTCGAAGAGAGAGTGCGGTCAGATAAGTTGATTACGGTGTGTGACATGTCTACCTTCTGTTGGTTATTAATAAGTACATTGTCAACTCTTCTCAGTTTCTCGAACTTGCTTTTCTGTCTATCAGTGTTTCTAATGAGTTCATTTTCCATATTTCGATATGAAATTGCATCGATTTTGTCCCAATCATACCTATGCATGTTGTTAGCTAGTTTATAACTTTGATATACAAAGAACTGAAACGGGACCCAACACAAGCAACCGTCCAAATTGTAAATCGCTCTATCAAATCTTCTTCATTGGATGACAACACCAAAAAACGACTGTGTAGAAGTGAGGCTCTTATTCCTAGGCTGTATGGTCTACCAAAAATTCACAAAACCAACGTGCCGCTCCGACCAATAGTCAACACCATTGGATCACCAACCTATGAACTTGCGAAATATTTATCCACACTACTACAGCCACACATTGGTAATACATCTTCCTATGTAAGAGATTCCACACATTTCATCGAAAAGATCAAAGAGATTACCATTGATCCAAATGACGTTCTAGTCAGCTTTGATGTAGTATCCCTGTTCACAAAGGTCCCGTTATATGAAGCCATGAGGGAAATTAAACTACTTTTCCCAAGTGATATATCCAATCTCTTCAAAATATGCTTAACATCTTCATATTTCATTTTCAATAACAAAATATATGAGCAATTAGATGGTGTTTCAATGGGAAGCCCACTTAGCCCAGTTATTGCTAATTTCTTCATGGAAAAACTAGAAGAAAAGGCAATTGAAACTGCAAATTTAAAACCCAAGGTATGGTTACGATATGTAGACGATACGTTTATAATTTGGAGCCATGGACCAGAAAAACTCAATGAATTCCTTAACCATATCAATGACATACACCCGAATATTCAATTTACCATGGAAATTGAAAATGAGAAGAAACTGGCATTCTTAGACGTTCTCATTTCTCGAAAAGAAAGACGTCTGGGGCATACGGTATATAGAAAACCAACACACACTGATCGATATCTCCACAATACCTCAAACCATCATCCGTGCCAAAAACATGGTGTAATCAAGACATTAGTTGATCGAGCTAGAAGAATTTGCGAACCTGAATACCTGGAAGCTGAACTGAAACATCTAAAAAACGCTCTTCTTTCTAATGGATACAAAGAAAGAGATATTGAGAGGTGTATGAAAAATAGAAGAGAAATCAGAGACGGAAGAATCAATAGTAGACCAAATGACTGTCCATCCAGTGAACCAAGTAGTAGTCAAACCAACACCGAAAAAAGAAAAGCATTCTTACCGTATGTTCCCAGAGTTACAGATCGTATCGGCCGTATTCTAAGAAAATATGAGATTAAAACCGTTTATAAACATTCAAAGAAACTGAAAGACCACTTTAGATCAGCGAAGGACAAACGAGACGTACTATGCTCTTCTGGGGTTTATCGCATTCCATGTTCCTGTGGCAGCGTTTATATCGGAACCACGAAACGCTCCGTTAAAACAAGAATCAAAGAGCACAAGGCTTGCTGTCGGTTAGGGCACACACAGAAATCCGCTGTCGCAGAACATACTCTCAACAACGATAACCATAGAGTGAAATTTGAAGAAACCCAAGTCATCTCTTAAACATCTGCGTATTACCCAAGACTCTTCCGGGAAGCAATTGAAATCCAGAAACACCACAGCAACTTCAACAGAACCGAAGAAGGACTACAATTGAACAAGGTTTGGCTTCCAGTTCTCAAAAATTCTCAATTAGCTCCCTACCCACAAAATAACGGTACGAACGATTCTATGATGTCTGCTAACGCTATGGACCAATCAGATCTAAGAACGTCAAATCACAGGTATTTATTGAGACACCGTATAATCAATGTCAAGCATTTGACAGCGACTACAGAAAGCGAAAATTTTTAAAATAACTCTTGAAAATGCTAACCACTCGTGTTGGCGAAACGTCGAGTTCTTCTCAGAAAACACGTCGGCCTTACTACCCGAAGAACCACCATGTAAGTGACGATGGCCGCGAAAGCCTTTCACAATTTATCAGATTATGGTATTGATATTTATCTATTTCTATGAACATTGTCTTGTCATGATGTAATGCGACACCCTTTTTGATATATTATTTTTTATTCGTATGGAGGGTAGCAAACAAAAACCCATACTTTTTTTTAAAATTGGCAAATTCTATCAGTTTGTTTTCTAGTTTTAATGGATCGAGTGAAAATCAAAACGATTATGGTAGTGATATTTATCTATTTCTATGAACATTGTCTTGTCATGATGTAATGCGACACCCTTTTTGATATATTATTTTTTATTCGTATGGAGGGTAGTTGATAAAAACACATACTTTTTTTAAAAATAGGCAAATTATATCAGTTTGTTTTCTAGTTTTAATGAATCGAGTGAAAATCAAAACGATTATGGTATTGATATTTATCTATTTCTATGAACATTGTCTTGTCATGATGTAATGCGACACCCTTTTTGATATATTATTTTTTATTCGTATGGAGGGTAGCAAACAAAAACCCATACTTTTTTTTAAAATTGGCAAATTCTATCAGTTTGTTTTCTAGTTTTAATGGATCGAGTGAAAATCAAAACGATTATGGTAGTGATATTTATCTATTTCTATGAACATTGTCTTGTCATGATGTAATGCGACACCCTTTTTGATATATTATTTTTTATTCGTATGGAGGGACTCATTAGCTATAACTTCGATATGATGAGTTTATTTCTTAGAAAGTGCAATTTCGAATTAGAACACAAAAAATCTAATCGATGCCTACACTGAAAAAAAAGAAAAGTAATTTTACATAACCTAACGTTGGCCACAAAGTAACCAACGTTAGGTTATGTACATTTACAATACGTTCTGTAATTCATATCCTCCATGACTAAACGTGTAAAATTGTCAAGTGTTCATTATGTAATTTCATATTATCTCTTGTGTAATTTTACACCATATGAATTATGGAAATACCAAATTACAACTCACAATATACATACTTATTATGTAGTGTTCATTATATATCATGTAATGTTACCATATAAACTTTGTTAATCACCCAAAATAACGGTGCAATATTCAATCACTTTCAATGTAAAATGTCTGTACTTATCATGTAATCTCTCAAAGTGGTTATGTAATTATTAAGGTACAATTTGGAATCTTTCGTAATTTCCTCCGTATTTTTCAGTGATAAACTATGAATATTTACCAGCTTCTTTAGGTAATACTTCCCGTTAAGTATCTTGATAATACCGTGTAGATTTACATTTTGATTTCACATTTCACTTTCACATTTCACTTTTACATTTCACTTTCACATTTCACTTTCACATTTCACTTTCACATTGTAATTATATTCTGTAAATTTACACTTGAAGTACAAAAAAAGAAAATAACTTTCATCTAATTTCCACTAAGACTTTACCTATTTATCACGACCAGTTTCGGCTTTTACGACATTCTCTAGTAATTAATAAGTAACCATAGTAGTTACCTATAAGGTAACTAGTGTAGTTTTTTATTAGTTACTTCAGAATGGTGTAAAAGCCGAAACCGGTCGTAATACATAAGTAAAGTCTTAGTGGACATTAGACAAAAGTTGTTTTCTTTTCCATGTACTTCGTCATGAATTTCCACAAAATAAATAGATCAATAGAACAAGTTAAATTTACACTTAAAACAACTTTTTTTTAATTGCTCGAATAAATATATCGACGATGTGTTCCCGGGTGGACACATGAATAGGTGTACTTAAACATTTTTTATTTGAAAATTTGAAAGCAAATGGGTGTTGTGTTTTGGAGATCCACTTTCACAATTTTACAAGGACCAAACTATCTTCAATCAAATCAACTAATTTCGACAAACATATAGTTTTATTAAAATTTTAAAGTTTGTAATTTACTAACTGTTAATGACACCATATCTAAGTTCAGTAATTTTGTATCTTAAAAAATAATAGATTCCAACATGAATCTCCATTCTAAACAAAGTGTCCAATATTATTCGTTTATAAGTCACATATATTTATTTTATATTCAACCAACCAAGTTTTTGAACAAAGTTTCTATAATTATCATGATTTCATTAACAACACGTTACCATTTAGCAACAATTGTTTTACCTTATGTGATAACTTTTCAGTATGCACTTCTGCTAATTTGAGTTTACTAAACTCTGGCATTTTTCAGAAAGGTGAAGATCAAAAACACAAAAATATTAAATTAAACACTCTGATATCTTCACACGTGAATATTTTACAAAATACCTTGACCTGTTATACATATCTAGTATGAATTTTTAAGAGAATCAAATCATGGTCAGACATGCGGAAATTAGAAATTTATTTAATAAACATTTGACAACTCAAATACATTCTATATTTAAAATAAAGAAATAAATAATAATAAAACAAATAATTAGGAACTTAAACTTTGAGATCAGATTATCATGTATGTACTTACATATAAAAATGAGAAAACTAGATGACTAACATCACAAACAAATAAATATATTTGTACGAAAACACAAACAGATGCATTCTAATAAATCTAAAGGTTCACATATGGGTTCAATATAAAGGACTCCATTGGGAAAATGGCTCTCAGCCAATTTTGATTTTTTTAGGATATTGTAGTAAAAGTCACTAGAAATTGCGCGTGCAAATTTAATTTTAGAGTTGTTAATTTTTGAAAATAATAAAAATTGCCATTGTAAGGTTCACTTACCCAAAAGTATTACTTTTTAGATAAATAGTAACAAAATAATGGCATTATATTGGTTTAAATAAAGTCAAATGAGATGCCAGTCAGTCGGTCGTTGAATCAAAAGAAGCCACTTATTCTACAGTGTGGGTCAAATGTAGCGACAATTTCACATATTTTGCCAATCATATCATTCTTCATTAAAAAATATCTCCCATTGGAAGTCTTTTATTATGACTAGAATATTTCCTGTCAAAGTTTAAACTTTTTCACAAAACACAAATCTTGTTAAGTCTTTGTTTTTTATACTTCATGTCATTCAAAACAGCACTTGTGAGTCCATAAATCCGTTTTGGAGCCAAAACTACTTGAGGGAGACTTAGTAATTGCCTAATATGACTAACTACGGAAAGATACGATTATATTTTATACGGGGGGTGTTTACAAAAATTTATTAATTATTTTTGAACTGATAAGCCAATTTGAATCATATTTTTCAGTTATACTACAAAGTTAATTAGCATACATTTGTGTAAGTCATTAATTTCCTATGTTTGGTTTTTGAAATATAAATATTGAAATTTATTATCCAATCTTATTTCTTGATAAAATAAATATGAACTTGCGGCGCAAAATAATAATTGCAACGGTAAAAACGGCGTGATCATAAACCACATGATTATTAACGTTGCAATTATTTTGCGCTGCAAGTTCATATTTATTTCATCAAGAAATAAGATTGGATAATATATTCTATAGAATATCTATTTTCAATATTTATATTTCAAAAACTAGACATAAGAAATTAATGAAACTTACACCAATGTAGGGTAATTAACTTTGAAGTATAACTGAAAAATATGATTTAAATTTTCTGATCCGTTCAAAAATAATTAACAAACATATAATTTGGTACAAATCCTATCACAACTAATTGTTGTAAACACTCCCTGTATAAAATGTGATCGTATCTTTTCGAAGCTAATCATTTTAGGCAATTACTATAAGTCTCCCTCAAGTAATTTTGGCTCCAAAACGGATTTATGGACTCAAAAATGCTGTTTTGAGTGACTAATATTAAAACATGAAGTATAAAAAACAAACATTTGACAAAATATTTGTGTGATGTAAAAAAGTTAAAACTTTCAAAGAAAATATTCTTGTTTTCTTGTTCTTCCAATGGGAGATATATTTTAATGAAGAATGCTCAGTCTCACCAATGGGACCAATGTTAATGATTGTCAAAATATGTTGAATTGTCGCTATTATTGACCCACCCTGTAGAATACGCGGCTTCTTTTGTCTCAACATCCGACTGACTGACATGTCATTTGACTTTAATCAAACCAATAATGCCATTATTTTGTTACTATTTATCTAAAAAGTAATACTTTTGGCTAAGGGAACCTTCCTATGTTTTAGTTAAATAGCCATTTTAAAAAAATCATAGCTCAGAAACTGGACAAATAAACTGATTTATACTAGCACGTATAACTCCTAGTGATTTTAATATCCCAAAAAAAATTTAAAATTGGCTAAGAGCCATTTTCCAATATATTTGGTGCCGTGTCCTTTGAACATAAAACCATTATTAATTTTAAATTAAGAAGGAAATGATAAGTTAATTTTCAAACTTAAAATAGCAGTCTATTGGGCCAGATTATCATGTAGTTACTCACATAAAAATGAGAAAATAATCTGAACAAATATAAACTTAAACATAAATAAGTACATGTGTTTGTTCACCATATATGTACTACTAAAAAATTTCAAACAATGTCAATCGTGGTCGCGAATGAGAAAGCCAAAAATATTTATATTTTCACGAACCTATTGATAAAATTAAAAACCCTTTTTTTAGTGGGATTTACTTTTTTACATTTTGATCCTGCATCAGGATGTATTTTTAAAATAAATCTTTGAAGTAACTCTAATGATACTGCGAATTATTTAGGGTACTGGATGTTCAAAATAAAAAATAAGGCGAAGGCTACTTTGAGAGCTTCTAGGAAAGTCGCATAACCTTCGGCACTGATGACCATCTTCTCCACATACACGAAGAACACTGGCGAGCCGTTACCTGAAAGCAATAAACACCCAATTTGTAAAAAAGTGAAAACTCTTCTGAGTGAAGAGTATGCCAGTTGTGAAGCTGAGGGCTACTAACAGAACATAGTGCATATAATTGAAATGTAATATATGAATATATGGAAAAGTATACGTTTGTTCTACCAGCGGAACAGGAAACAAAAATCAAGAACGACAAGCAAGCAACGAAGCAGATTCTTTAGCATTAAGAAACATTTTCTTTAATTTATTCTGCAGATGTTAATGTTTCTGCTTTGTATGTGTTTATAGCTATTCCTGGCAATGCTTCTTTCTTTCTAAGTAAATACACATACAGTAGTGTGGTTGCACCAAATGGAAAACGTTTTTTATTATCTATTTGTAAGAAAATTTTATTCCTAATAAAAATTGGTGCATGACAGAAAACTTACTTTTTTGTCCAAATTCTAAATCTTTGAACGGTGTACACGAAAGAAATAAAAAACAGAAATGTTGATCAGGAGTAAACTACCCTTATTTTTGACATTATCAAAAAAGGTTATTCAGAAAAGTTGTTTAGATTCGAAAACAACATTTAAATTTGAAATTATAACCACCTACTCAACAGTAAGATGTGTTTTTCCATTTTTTATGATTAAACTGAATGTGAACTTGCAGATTGTAATATTTAATTGTTTGGCATTAATTAATTGATTTATTCAATGATTTCCTTCCATAAAATTATAGTTAGATAGATAGTTATTATGGACATACATACGGAATAAAATTTCAAATTTGCACCAAAAAGTAGTAAAAATTTAAACAATTCGATATTCTAGTACAAATAATAAATTGTACCAAATTTTGCATTTAAATATCATTATAAGAATATGAAGGAGGCGCCTAAGGTGTATATGAGATACTAGTACCTACTTTTTTATGAGACTATCACCATACAAAAATGGGAAAAAAGTTTTTTGTTGCCTAGGTGGCTGTAAATCTAAATATACCTATTAAATCTCAACAACTTTTCTAAATAAACATTTTTGATGTCAAATATAAGGGTAGTTTACTCCGGCTCAAAATTATTACTTTTTGCTCTACCCTGTACAGCGCTTGGAAATTGAAAATTTTGATAACTCAGATACAAGTTTTTCGCAATGCACCAATTTTTATGAGGAATAAAATTTTTTGACAAATGGATAATCAAAAAGTATCCCATGTGATGCAAACTTTTTGAAACTCACTGTATATGAAGTAAACAAATTTACATATATAAGATAAATCTTTTTTACTTTATACATGTAAATGTGTCTGTTTTGTATATGTATTCCTACACAGAAAAAAAAGAGATATTTGTAATAGATACATATTATTTATCTTACCAACTTGAACTATAAATGGCGTCAGTGGTACTTCTGTACTTTCCGTCTGATTAACCAATCTTGATACCTCAGAATCGTTTAAACCATTACTATAAATTGAAGGAAAAAATTCCTACTATAATGAGAACGCAGGCTAGACAGTTTTTTAAAAACGTTATTATTGTTGCAAACTTGTTGCATTGGACATTTCACTTCAATACCAGCTTTCAAATGTTCATACGTATGAGTAAATAAGGCTTTGACAAATTCTGTTGAAAAACTACAATTGAATGAAGTACATTTGTGGGTTCAAGAGTTGATATTAGAGATTAACTTTTCTCCACGGATTCTGAAAATATGCTGTTTGAATCCAGTGTAGGCGGTAAAAAGCCTGTTACAATTCAGCACCGACCCAGTTACGGTGTAAATACTGATGAATATCATATTTTCTTAAAGTAACAAACTTGAACAGACATAAATTGCAGGAAAACATAATTAAAAATCATTGATGAGTACTTCCCTACCTTATTTTCCTTTTGTTTCACTAAACCAACCACAAATCACACACTCAATGGCACTCAGAAACACAACTCCTAGATCAAATTAGAAAACAAGGAATAATAATGGAGCGCGGCTACAGTAGCAGCTCAACCCGACCTTACCCCAGTTTTCGGAATGAGCTCGTCCGTGCAGATCAAGCGACGAATGAAACCAACGCGTCACGTATATTACGTCATTACATGATATGTTATGTAAAAAGTTGTAAATACGCTATAACTTACTGTGAATAATATAAAACTTTGAATTACTGTATATAGAGTGCATGAACAAATTATCGAAATAAACAATTTTTCAGAAAGCATCCGAATTGTGAGAAAAAAACAGAGTTCGATTTTAATTGAACTGGGTGAATATTTCTACAAATCGTTTGACAATGACACAAGACAAACATGTCGTAAGACAAAATCGACCTGCCTGATCTATTTCTGGAAATTCGATGTCTCTGCCTTCCCATAGTTCAGTATGTCTCACTAAGTTGGAACCACATGGAAAACTTTTTTACTATTAATTTTAGGAAAAAATGTTATTCTTTATAAAAAGTTCTACAAGTCTTAAAAGCTAAAATAAAATCATCAAATATCAAATTTTTCCAGTTGTATAAGAGGTTTATTTAAAAATACAAATCTAAAGATGAGTAAAGTATACCTTTGATTTTGACAGTATCCAAAATTGTCAGGGTACCTATAGAGTTGGTTAGAATTAAAAGTTACGTTCAGGTATTCAATCTCGTCTAACTACCATGGAAAATTAAGTGGTGTTATTTTTTAGATTTTTCTTTTGTTAGTATTTGTCAAGTTTTAGGTTTCCGACCATGTTGAAGTTTTTTCTAAAACTAACAAAAAAAGTGAAAAATTAGAAAATTACCAAAATTTAATTTTTCGTGGACGATAGATATGACTGAATACTTGAACGTAATTTTCAATTCTGAACAACTTTGTTATATGACAATTTTCGATATTGTCAAAAATAAAGGTATACTTTACCATTATGAAAATTCATATTTTTTTAACAAACCGTGTTTAAGACTGAATAACTTTTCTTTGTAAAATTATTAATAAAAAAGTTTTTGTGTATGTACATTCTGTATTTGAATTGCATGTCAAGTCATGTAAAAACGCTTTATATTCTGTGAGGCCAAGGCATGTTACATACAGATCTATTAATAATACACAATTATACAAAATAAGTTATGTTTATTATTTTTTTTACAAGTGAACTTTACAATGTACAATTTTTGTACATAATTTCCTACGCAAAATTACTTTCAAGGTGAATTTACATGAATATTCAAGTGAAAACCTAATTATCGTTAAATGTTATGTGAAAATTACATAAGTAAATGTATAATTTTCACATGCATTTTTTTGAGTGTAAGTCCTAAAATTGAAATAATCGAATTTTTGATGTCCTGTAGCTCGAAAACTGGTAATAGGACCGATATGTGAATTGGACTACGTAATAAGGATGCCACTATTTACAACATATCGAAGTTTGAGCGAAATTAGCAGAAAGCCATTTTGCGTAGTAAATGTGCAGGGTCCTTTGTCCTAATGTCAGTTAATCGTTACATGCAGATAAACGGTTTTAAATTTTGTTCTCGAAAATCAAACTAGATGAGAAACAAATCAAAGAAACAAGAAATCGTATTTATAAATGCTTGAAATAAAAAAAAAACACTGTCGTACACTGATTTGTCCTAAAACCAATTACTTCACTCCATAATAATGTGGTATATGAATAAAACACGTCTAAATCATAGAAAATTCAAAGTACAAACTCTTCACGTTATTCATTCCATATGAATAATATCTCAAAATCATGACTGGGAATTTCACACACGTTTTCCATATCGCTTTTAAAACTTCTAGATTTCGAGTACTTTTTGATTCGTGTCACCATCTGGGTTCCATAGCTTTCTGGTTATCTGGTCTTCATTTTCCTTATTTTCTTCTTTTGTGAGCGGTGTTACATTGGGGTCTTGACAAAACTACAAACTTTGTTATTTTCTTGTAACTGCGTTTTTCTGATGGGTAATCCTAACTGATATGAATTGGAAGATTTTTATATTTTCCACTAGAAAAATTACAATCGTCATCAGGTGTTCAGATTTCTTCTTTTTATACTTGAGCTTATCGGAAGAACTATTTCTCCGTACCTTCTGATTCTCTTTTACCTTGGGATAATATAACGAAACGTTTTGAACTGAAATTTTGGATATCTGTTGTATAGGTAATTTTCCAAAAAATAAACATTTTCTCTAGAGTAGCAATCGCTGTCACTTACCGTCGACTTTTTCAAAGACGTATTCTATGTTTTCCCTGTATAAATACTTGACGAGTAAGTAATTGAAATTTCAGCCCTATATCTTTGGAGAAATAATTCAACGACTTTTCTCATTTACTGGTATTGTTAAAAAAAATGTTAAAATTGTTATTCCCGTTAACCGATAAAGTCCTAGTGGCCGAAAGCGTTGACCTATTTCGATAAAATGATGAACGATATTTAACTTTTTCTTGGCTATAGGCTACGAAGCTAATTCGACCCTGTAGAATACATGTTGTTTCAGGACCTCGTTGTTTCATCTAGCTTAAATTAGAATGAAGCGAAAACATGTTGAATTTAATGAAATTTGATATACAAACATTTGCTTCGGGTAGTTATAACGTTCTAGACGGGTAACAAAGAGTAACGTGATCCGGGAAAATACACACACATTTGATAGTAAACAGCGCGTTTCATGAAGTTCAGGTATCACAAACTCTCCCAAAGAGAGTGGGAGGAAGAAAATAACATTCCAGAGCTGAAACTAGATTCTTAATTGATGTTTTATTTCCAAAAACTTCCATGATGTTAGATTTTTATATAGGTTCCACTGTTCACCCACAATTTTTATTGTTCTCTTTATATAGGTATACCGTTTTCTTCGTCATTTCTCTTTTCCATTAATTATTTTTCTCCACAATTCCTTGCAAATCTTCTCTCTGACACAAATAAAATGAGAGGAAAGAATAACCAAAATTTTCAAAACCTACAAATATTTCTAGTTGATAATAAATAAGATAATCCATCTCTACTGCTATAGGGTAGCACATCACAAGCAGACTTGGTTAGGTGAACCCTCACAGATGGGATGGAAAATATAAATGTATTAAAATTCGTTAAACATACTACCATAAAAATTGTTATACAGATATATTACTTGAATAAACTTGAATTGAAATATTGTCACAATTCAAACTAAAAGAGGAATACTTCCAGAAACAAATCGAGCTTTGCTTGTAGAAGTGCCGTATTAATATCCTGCTCGTAGAGGTTCCATCTCATACAAAATAACCACTTTTCACATCAGTTCCGTCAGGAATTTCAAACAGAACATTTCGGTGATTTGATAATTTATTATTAATAACGAAGACAACAAAAGAGTAGTTCTAGTTAGTGAATATATGATCAATTATGGCGACTAACTGCTGAATGGTGTGCTGGTTTAGTGGACCACTTAACAACTGATGTCATGTTGGAACTATCTAAAACGTTATGAAGATTATTAAGATTACACAAGTCTGCTGAAGTAGCAGCAGAATCAATGTTCAAATCTCCCATCACATTACTATACAGTGCGGTCCACTAAGTGTGCAACAAATGGGAAACTTGTTCATTATCGATTTCTCAGAAAATTTTATTCCTGAAAAAAGTTGGTGCATGTTCCAAAACTATACCAAGTGTACCTGAAATGGCTTCATGACAAACACTATACAGGATAGGCCAAAAAATATAAAGTTCGTTCATTAGTAAAGTACCCTTATTTAAAAAAATATAGAGATATGTTGAAGAGAAAAGTTGCTTAGAATTGATTTATGTTAAATAAGTTATGTTCAGATACGAATTCATAGCCTGCGATTCGATTTTTTTTTTGTTTGGAAAATATTGAATACTAAGTAAATGTTCACATGAATAAACTGTCAATAAAAGTATAAAATTTCTGTTCTTCTGACAACAATGCCTCAACTAGAACAGATATTAAAAAACACTCCAAAATCTATCGCGGATAGCCATGATCAAAAAACACATACGCCCGGAAAAAATACTGTTGTTTGATAGTGTGGCGTCTTGAATCTTGCCTGTCAAACGTTTTCATATTTGTCCTTAATTAAAAATGCCTCGCCGAGTAGTATTAACGTTAACTGAAAAGGTGATGGTTATAAAACAATGCGCGAAGCTGCAAATATTTTCAACGAGCGGCATCCAGACAAACAAATTTGCTATTCAAGTGTAAGTAGAATTTTAAAGAATTTCAAACATACCGGCTCACTAGAATATAAACATAATACGAAACCTGTATGCACAGAAGAAAACCAGCTTGACGTACTTCAAGCAGTAATAGAAAATCCTAGAAGGTCCACCCAAGAAATTAGTGATT
The DNA here is from genome assembly GCA_944452925.2 of Chrysolina oricalcia. NCBI lineage: Eukaryota > Metazoa > Arthropoda > Insecta > Coleoptera > Chrysomelidae > Chrysolina > Chrysolina oricalcia. The sequence goes on from OX101818.2 coordinate 19,926,541, forward strand.
ATAACGGCATAAAAAAACCTCTGTGAAGCGTATTCTCAAAAAACATAAGTACCGTGCTTACAAACCTTCATTCATTTGTACATTGAAAGAAAGAGACTATCAGCCGTATGAATAGTCGTTCGCCAGCGACTCGCCAGAGTTTCGCCGATCGCTACACAAGGATTATAATGCACAGTCGAGCTCCAAAAATGTTACAACTACACGATAAGTCACATTTTGGCGAAACGCTGGCGATGTACCACTTTTTTGGAGCTCGACTGTGCATTATAGTTCTTGTATAGCGAGCGGCGAAACTCTAGCGAGTCGCAGGAATTGACTATGCATAAGGCTGTTAGATTTGAGATATGATTTTTCCATGTGGATTCAGGGTGAAAAAGAAGAACAAAGAGATGAATCGACTTTTACAACAAATGTGGTTCTATCATCACAAAATTGCAGATGGTGGTCAGATGTCAACCCAAATTTTATTATTGACAACAAAAATCAATACTATCAGAAAACAAACGTTTGGTGTGGTATATTAAATGATACATTACTAGGTCCGTTTTTTTTTCGAGAGAATTTGAATGGTGACAGGTACTTGATCTTTTTGGAAACTGAAATAGGAGAGTTTTTGGATGACGTGGTATTAGAAGAACGGCAAAAAGTATGGTTCCAACATGACGGATGTCCTGTCCATTCTACTAGAAATGTTTCTCAGTGGCTGAATAGGACATTTCGTAATAAATGGTTAGGACGAAATACTGATCCTAGATGGCCTCCTAGTTCTCCAGACCTTACACCTCTGGATTATTTCTTATGGTGATACTTAAAACAAAAAGTCTACAGAGATTGTCCCTTTAATAATGTTGCTGAGCTTGAAACTTCAATACGAGTTCATTCGTATCTGAACATAACTTTTAATTCTGAGCTTTTCTCTTCAACATATTTCTATATTTTTTGAAATAAGGGTACTTTACTCTTGAACGAACTTTATATTTTTTGGCCTATCCTGAATGGTGTTTGTCATAATGCCAATTCAGGTACCTACACTCGATATAGTTTTGGAACATGCACCAACGTTTGTCAGGAATGAAATTTTCTGAGAAATCGATAATAAACAAGTTTCCCATTTGTTGCACATTTAGTGGACCACACTGTATGTGTAATTTTACAAACTGTCAATGTAACTGTTTTATTGACCTCTTGCTATGATATTCACCATAATTATTAACATTATTCAGTGAAAATATAATTTTATTGATAAATTCACCCACTATATCAAACTCTTATCTCCTACGGTATATGCACCAATCAAAACGGTGCACCGATGTTCCTTCCTTTTGAGTCGTTATAGTTAGAGAGCTGCATTTATGGTTTACTGACAGGTAAAAAAACCGTATGCTGGGCATGAAATATCATTCTTGGTATTGTCCCAAGTCACCTGGATGTAGTTTTAGAATTTCTCCAGGTCAAAGTCAAGGAGGGAGGGAGGCGTTTTCAGTCAGTTTGTGACCGTTGGGTGATTCTTCATTTCGGTAGATATGGTCCTGAACATACGTTCTGTCAAATATGACCCAAGAATGAGGTCAAGATGCAGAGCTTGCCGAAAAAACGAAAATCGCGGTACTAAACAAAAAAAATGATAATTGGTAGATTAAAGTGGATAACTGGAAATATCATTCAATCACAAACAGATTTTTTCACTAACATTTTTAGATATTTTGCATATTAATGTCACTTTACTCTAGTGATTTTAGAATATCAGCCGTTTCCCACTTAGCCGCACGCTACTGGCAACAACCGGAGTATTTAGTCTTATTGGATGCACCAACTTTTATGAAGAATGAAATTTTCTGAGAAAATACTAACGAAAAAGTTTCTCATATGGTTCCAACATTTTGGGGGACATTGTATAATAGTTTGGTTTGTACTATTGTTCACATCCTCAAATGAATAATAATTTTCTTCGAAAAAGTGTTTATATTAGTACTAGGAATATTTTCATCTTGTGACTATACCTGAAACAATACGTAATTTCTCATCCAGCTTCCGATTCCTAAATTGTTAATTGCCAGACCTGCCTGGAACATTTCCTCGTTATTTTGAATTGATATTACTGGTCAATGAATGCAGATCGCCATCATTAAATTATGTTAATTTATGATATTAGTAATGGAAAACGATCGAAGTCCGAATTACTGCGTATTGTTGATAATGAACAATGGTTACGCATCATCCAATTTGTACATAACTAATTAATTGATTGTTCTGTCGAAGAGCTCATGCATTGCAGGTATTTTTTTTGTGTTAGAACTATTGTGACAACGGAACAATGAAACAACTGAACCCGTAATAGTTAATGAACTAGTGAAATAGAATTGATGGTAACTCACAACGATGAGAATTCACATAATATCAGAAACTTGGAATTCGAAAATAACAGTGTTGGAAGTGATAACTTTTATTTCTGACCGAGATATAATAAGCTTAAATCGTCATAGTTACGCTATCAATAAAGAGGGTTATAGCCTATTCTGAGCAAGGTATGATTTCAACGCCCCCTAGCATCAAAACTATTTATTTTTAGGATTTGTCACCAAATTTATTTCTATTCAAAATAACTCGAACTGCATCATATCAAAAATTCAGAAAAATCCACCGAAATATTTTCGTTTTGTGTCATTTGGTGGGGAAGGAGATAATCTGAAAAAATTGCTATTTTCCTTATTGAGGCATATTTGAACATTCGAGGATTCATTTGAAGGCACTCGGGATTTTTTTTTTGATTTTCGTAATAGGAGTTGGGGGAATAAGGGGAGGGGTTACATTTTTTTTATGAAACAGCACAATATTGTGCAACATTAGCAACAATGAAACAAGTGAAAATATTCTTACCGGTTCAAAAATAAATAGTCTAATGTGCGCAAGGGCTGATTTCAACGCTCCCTAGCAGCAAAACTGTTAATATTTTTGGGTTGGCGCAATGGTAACATTGGTTGAGAATTACATGGACTACATCATACCAAAAATTCAAAAAATCCACCGGGACCCAAATTCCATGAGCAGTTTCCGGGGTCCTTTAACAAAGGTGAATTATTCAAATAAAGTCTTCATTGAATCCTTCAACGACCAACTTGATCAACATCATTTATGACATAATTTCTATCGCATTCTCTCATTTTTAAAAGATCTAGTTGAAACATATTTGAACAAAAAACGAAAACCTGCAGCTGGGTATTTCATCTCAACTACTGGTCTTTTCTTCGATTTTTTTCAGTAATCCGAAAAATCGAATGGCAAACAAACCAAAAATATTCAAATTCTTTCAACTTCGAAAGGTGTATAGAAAACCAAAAGTGAAAAACTTATCTTCTTGTAATCTGATAGCCGATAGGTAGAAAAAATCATCACGATCATGTTATTTTATTTCCAAAGCACCAACTTCTCATAAACTGTAAGTTTTCGGTAACTAAATAATGAAAAAAAATACCATACTTCAACGGTAGCCATGCATGAGTGCAATCAATTATGTTTTCAATCGTTTAGCGAATTAGTTTCGTTGAACTTATTCTTTGGGCTTCCATTGCTATCAGAAAATGTTTCTTTAAAATTATGAGCAGCAGCTCTGACACAATCGTTATAACCATAAAACAATCTTCAAAGTTCTTTTCTCCATCCAAAGGAAAAGCCACTTTGAAGTGAAATAAATTCAAACTCTCGCATTTACTGGAAACAAGTCAACTGCAGGTCATGAAATAAAAAATCGCTCACATTTTAAAGTAATTAAAAGAGTTTTCATTCCTTCAGGGAGAATTTCTTTCAATCTTTTACGTAAATTCAAATTAATTAGGTCAAGAAGGTGTTATAACAAAATTCTGGAGATCTCCCTTGTCGAAAAACAGAAAAGGATGCAAATAGTTGATCATTGGTATTTATACTGTGCTTCTCAAAAGTCCCCTCCCCACTCTTATCTTTGGAACGATTATACATAAACAAGTGAAATTTGGAAACTGAATGTTGAAGGTTGTAAACTTTCCTGCTAGTGATGATGGATGACGAAATCGTCAAAGATGACATCCCAAGGCCATTGTGACCAATAATTTCAAATGGAACCCTACGGCAAGTGACACCTCTTTTAAAAGGTATCGAAAAAACCTATTTAATGAGACTAATAATTGTTTTAGCAACTTGCATTCAAAAAACGAAAAGCTGTGATGTATTAAATCAGGTAATACTAAAATTTAAAATTCAAGCCTTGCCTCTGGATCGTTGTCAAATAAGCTGACGTTTTTGTTAGTATCCCTAATTGGACATTTTGTACTTGTCCAAGTTTTTGTACATTTAATAATTTGTGGATTGTTGATCGAACGTGCAACTGTTTTAGCAGCGTTTGGCACTTTTAATATTTTTGTACATTTCAATAATTTGTCAAACTGTTGTGAGCCGAACGTTTCAGCCGCAGAGAAAATAATGGCAGAAATGACCAAAATCGTCAATAATCTAACCACGAAAAACGTTAAGAATATGGACAAACTTTCATCGTAGTGAGATGTACCCTATAAAAACGTTGAGACAACCATGAGAAAGTATTGCTAGGTAATGAAGTGATATTGATCGCGAAAAACAAAAATCGATCAACGGAGCATCGTGGTTATATTTACCACGACTACATAGTATCGAATAACCACCGGCTCATTATTTTATACTATAATTAATTAGTGAATCTAGAATAGGATCTAGCACCTATTCAACTGTTAGATTTGATCAGAGAATTTTCTACTAAAGTTCGCGGTATATGTTTCTTCTATCTGTAATATCACTTATAAAATACTTTTAACCACGACTAGCTCAGAGACTGATTATCGAACAGTTTACCACACTCTTGCCTATGATATTATAACCCAGTTCAGTATACAATACCATATCAAGATGTACAATTTGCTATTTTTCACAATAGTTTTAGTCCTGTTTCAAACCACGATCATGGCAAAATGTATGTTTTTCCCCTCAAAATTCGTGATTATTATTGCGTGGTTTTAAACAATACTAAAACTAATATGAAAAATAGCGAATGGTACATTTTTATTGAATACTGAACTGGGTTATAATATCATGGCGTTAAACAACCTAAAAAAGTACCAACAGCTAATATTTATCATTTAGTCAACAACAATCAGAATATACAGAACAAAAGTTTTTGTAAAAAATGTACTTTTATTTGTCTTATATAGGCAAATAATAATAATATTAATGAAATCACAATTGAAAGAACAGTTTATCCACAACATAATAATTAATAATAATTTGTCCGGTTCAAACATCATCTTCCTCAGAAACAAAATATTGATTGTGCTCAATCAATATTGGTATCGGTTGCATAGCTAATTTCAACGATTCATATTTGTTTCATTTATAGAGAAAATTGGGCTGTATATCTGGAACAGTCTGAAAATAAAAATCCAACATTTATAGGAATTGAATCGAATATATCTGGATGAGAATATGGTCCAAAAATTAGGAAAAAAGTTAGACGAGTTTATTTCTTGAAAAAAACCGTTCATTTCAAAAAATTTCACTGCATGGTAAGTATGGTTATTTTCTATTATTCTTGAGTTTACCCTAAATTATAAAAACTTCACTTTTATTCACCTTAACAAAAAGAATGAGTCCCTAGCGCTGATAGCCTGTAGATATAAATGAACGTGCGGTAAAACTTCATTACTCGCTGATTCCCTCAAAACTGAGAGACGCTATATAGACTTGATTTGTTTTATATTGGTATAGACATCAAGATATCTAACAGCTCATTTCTCTTCAAAGGTCTGTTCAGGTAGAGATTCTTACATGTTGTTATATCTTGCAAGTAACTTCTTCTCCGGTTATTCTAACTGAAAATAAAATGTTCAGACTTTGCCTAAAAATGGATTGGCATAGCTACTTACCAAACTATATTAATTTAGCTGATGTTCAAACGCAGGAAAGCATTCAATTATATCTTGACTGGCCTTTTCTCTGGAGGCTGGAGTCTGAATTATTCTAGAAGGTGATCAGACTAAATGAATATCCAATTTTTTGTCCATCAACGAATGAGGATTAGAAAATAAATGAATGATCATATCTGAAAGTAGCACTTCACGTTCTGTTTCAGATCAGGTACAGTCTGGAAGGAAAGTTTTCATTGAAATTTTCGATTATTATTAAAAATGAAATTATTTGTTATTAAAATGTATACTCACCCATCTGATCTTATTTGACGAATTTTTTCATTGGTCAATTATCATGAGTCCTTCAGATTTTTTTTCTCAACACAGTTATGAGTATAAAGTTCCTCTTGTGTAATTTTTTATATTGTTGGCTTTTTATGATGCAATGAAAGAATTTTTTTATGAATGAAATGCTTTCACGACTCCATTTGTCTTTAGTACGAATTCGTCTCTTGTTTTCCTGAAAAAATCATTGTCATTTATGGTTCATATCAGCAGCTACATGATTACATCTTTAATGTCTGTTCTTATACAGGGGTACAGTTGCGGTAGTAAATAATGAAATTCTGAATTGAATGTAAAGTCAAAAAGGTGGCATTTTCATTTAAAATTAATACAGTCACTCCAATTTTATGAATATGACGAATGAAAAAATACATCAGGTGACTTGATATTGCTTTCATTACTTTCGATGAATATAAAAAATTCTATCATCATCATTAAATGAATATTATCTTTATCAATTACATACAGAGTTGAACTGATAAATCTATGATTCTGTGTTTGTCTACTTTATTAAAATTTGTGAATTATTCCTGAGTGGTGTCTGTTTTTGTCACTAGGAAATTGTTGTATGTACTTTGCGTTTCTTCCTGTGAATGAACTACATTATTTATCATTTTCTGGTATAGTCGGACAGAAAGTATGCCTAATCTTCTACCAATATAATACCTGATAATTTTTTCAGTGCAAAATAGAATACCACGACAGGAACAGTACAAACAAAAATCCTATCGTATAGCACGACCCGTGGTAAATTGAGAAAGAAGCGGAATAAATACCACTACATGAGCAGTAAAAACAACAATATCATATGATATACCACGACTTCTGGTGATGTGAAAAGTTTGTTTCACTGAATTGTTCAGTTCTATCTTTCAAGAAATATTATTCGTTTCAATAATGAGAAAAGTAAACTAGTTACATACCTTCAAGTAAAGGAAGTGAATGAATTCCAACTCAGTAACTCCGTTGATTTTCTTTTCATAATCAGGTTGTTCATTGTTCAGAGATACTATTCTCCGATGATTTAGTGGTAAAGTATGCCCCTCTCTTCCGCCACTCTGATGACCGGTATACTGAAACAGGAACATAAATTTAGAGTTACAAGACTTTCATCAAACTCTTATCTCGCATCTTCTTATTGTTCAGCTCATGGATGGTATTTACATTTGATTTACGTCCAGTAGTGATTTCATCATCTAAATTTTCTTCAACACTCATCTATGCCGTCATACGCTGAAATCTTGTTCAGCTTATGTATGAGCCGATGATGTCCAGTTATTAACTTCGGTCCATTGAACCTATAGAGAAGCGGCTAAAACAAATCGTATTTGAATGAGTTCTCTAAAATGTCAAAACCGTATAGAGCTATAGAATCCATATTCAGAAAATTCTGTTGACTTGAAACTCACCTTCAACAGTAGTAATAAATTTCACTGCTCACTCACTGTAATAATATACTCAGACTTCACGACTCAGACGTAAGCTCCTAGAAAAATTGAACTTTAATGAATCTTCATAGGTGTACGAACCCTCTCTCAACCGTCATCGCCCGGCAACTCAACTGAACGTTGAACGATAATTTTAACTAATATTACTTTATGTTTACCATTCTGTTCTGTAATTATTACTACAAAACGCAATGAATTTCGGTGAATTATATCCACCTTGAATGGAAAGTAATCTTAAAACTTGATTCGTGTTCAGATTCACTGAGAATTTGGTTATTATTACTGTTATCCCTTATAAACACAAAATCGTCCATAATTATTCGTTTTTACATCATTGGTGAATAATGAATGGTTTAAACCATTCTGACAATCATTAAATCAAATGTCCCTTACAAAGACACTTTCCTCCGTACCATTAGTGACAAGTAATAATTACAAACCTTCCTGGAAATCATCTCATCAAACGTTACTTGAATGGATACTAAAATCTCCGTTCTCACATAATTGGGGAACAATAATGGTTTGAAAACATTTTGGAAATAATCAAATCAAACTTTATTGGTACAGACACTATAATATTCTAGGTACTTCAACTTTAATAACTTCAAGGCACTTCAACCTCTAGGCACTTCATCTTTTAGGCTCTTCAAATTCCAGATGGATGGTTGGTTGGTTGAAGGCTGACGAGCAAGATACCAGGGTTAAAAATTGTTATTGTTAAAATTGTTATTTCCGTCAACCGATTGCACCCCTACGCGCAACCCTCGGAAGTCTTCGCGAGACTTGTGTGAGCTAGGGAAGACGCAGCCCTTACCTTTTAACGTGTGATGCCATGCACGGTTACCCTTATAGGGAGTCCATTTACAACCTGCAGGAGTGTTTTGATTGTTTCTGACGTCAATGGTTCTTAGTTAAATAGGCCTGTGTCTTTTATTAGGTTCAGTAATCTTTTTAGTATTTCGGATGCACGATTATTTCTGGGTTGATCTGCCTGAATATTTTGTTGTGCTGCACTTCGCATGAAGAGGCTGTTTCCTCCTCGTTACCACACAATCTGCACTCCACAGTTTCAATATCAATTTCCATAGTATGCAGGTGGTTTCTAATGCTGCAGTATCCGGTTAGTGAGCCGGTAATTGTTCTTATCTTGGATCTGATAAGATTGAGGGTGTCAGCCATCAGTGTTTGGCTTAAGTGTCTCACCATGGCTGTGCTGTGTTGTTGACCTTCGATCCAACTATGTTTGGTGTTTTGTTTTCTTCCTTCAATTTTTTATTTTTCGGTTTCGGGTTTTGCTAAATACCATATTTCAGGTACTTCAACTCCTAGGCATTTCAAGTCCTGGGTACAAGTTATTTTGAATAAATCAATTCATAGGAATTTCAAAACATAAACATAGGTAGGTAGTTCCTCTTCTATAGGTACTTCTATGCACTGAAGCGTTTACGAATTTCAACTTTCATGTAAAGCGCGGAGAAGGAGATCGTGGTCAATAGATTAGATTGGATTTATTTGTGTATGTATACATTATATACTTAGAAAACAGTTTGAAATATTTTCGTAACGTTTCATATCTTATTACTACAGCTAAATCGACTGAAACAAATAAATAAATTCATTTGTTGAAATTACAATGATATGTAAAGATTTACAAATACAGAACAGTTAATGATTTTCAAAGGATTTCCCATCTGGCTATATGAAATTCATTTTTGGAATGAATACAACTTGTTACCAGGAATTGCTTATGAAGTTCTTTAAATTTAAATGTTTTGTGATCGTAGATATTTTAAATGTTACCTTGATCAAGGGTTTTCTGGAAGGTGTTCGGAAGTATTGGCTCCTACATAGCGGGGGGATTTTTTATGTCCCATCTGTTTGAATTGTTTGATGTGGATGTTGTGACCAGATCGAGTTGAATGCTCATTTCTCGATTTCTTGTGAAGAAAGCCAAATTTTGGTGAACATGAGTTATTATTTCATAAAAGAAGATTCTGGTCATAGTAACAATTCCATATATGTTCCCGTGCAGGATTCGTTATGAGGCATATTGACAATCACCTCTTCTGGATTATAAATTTATAGATTTTTCCCAAATCGTGATATTTGTGTTTAATATTGAGTAAACGAAAGAGTAATAGAACTTCAGAAAATGATTCTGATTAAAAGTATGTTTTATTTAGTTTGGTACACAAACAGTAAATTTTCTCATGTCCATAATTTCACATTCTTTGTACAGAAGATCCGATGAGAAATGCGAGTTTTTAGACATTTTCAATTTTATGAATATCTTTTGTAACACCTCTAAGGGACTAAGGTGTACACGCAGAGCTGATCCCCACGCTGTAAAACCATATCTCAAGTGGCTTTCCACTAGGGCACCATATGATTGTTTAAGTTCCCTATAAGGTGAGTAATTTTTATTGAAACGGAAATGGTGAAGGGTGGTTTGAAGTGTTTTGCTTGTATATTTTATGTGAGAATCCCACAGTGTCTTTCTATGTATAAGCCCAGGTATTTGATTTCTTTCAAAGACCCCATTTTTATTGGTTTTCCTTGTTCACCAACATCAAGAATTTCGGATGGACGATCATTTACAGCTGAAAGGAAAGAAGTTAGTTTTTTTCAAATTGACTGTCAAGGAGCCTATGGTCAAGCCATTTTTTCAGCAACTGGATATCTGCTTCCACTTTATATACCAAGTCAAGCCAAGTGTCTGCCTCATAGAATAGTGCGGTATCGTCATCTGCTCACCCAATTATTTTACCAGCACTATTCAAATTGAATAATTCATTTAGATACAAATTGAATTGCAGAGGATCCAGTACCGTACCTTGAGGAACTCCACATTCTCTTTGATTTTGATTGCTCATTGTGTCTGCAATTCTCACAACTTGCACTCTATTTTGAATGTAGCTTTCAAATAGTTTTATACAGTTCCCTCTGATACCATTGTTCTCTAGAGTTTGTAGGAGCAATGGATGGTAACATCTGTGTTATCACGACGTGAATGTTAAATTACCGATCATTACGTTGGCAACTTTCACATATTTCTTATTTAAGTGTATGCGTGGAGATCTGAAAGCGTCGAAGGCTACTTTGGTGAGCGGTTGTAGAAAAACTGTCTGATCTACCCAATAAACACGACCTTATTACCTTATTGCCCTATGATTACGCCAGAAATCGAAAATGGTAGAGTGGCTAAATCTAAATCGAATCTTTCCACCACTTTTTCATTAGTCTCCAGTTCTCGCAAATGAAACCACTTCGTTAAAAACGAACTCATTCACGGTCGTTCGCCAAGGAACACACGCTCTAATCATGGAAAGACACTTACGTGGCGACGATATTAATGACTAGACAATTATATTCGCCGGAATCACGCGAAGCACCCCCTGATATGCAATCAGCTCGTTAGAACTCTTGACGGCCCGTCACGGGGCTCTCGAACACGCGACAATTCAGCCACTTGTTGAGGCTGGAATGGGCACTTCCTCGTTATTTTCCCAGTCAACAGGTCATATCGGAGCAATCGATTTCGAGTTCAAGAACACTTACTCGGTTGCCTCTTAATTTCTTTCGCTCTTATTAGTCTTATCTGTACAGTGTTGGGAAAACGAGTTGGAGTGGTTGGGGGTTCATTATGTACGGTATGTCTTTCGTTTTTTCCATCTTCAAGATTTGATATCCATTTTGGAAAATCCATGGGTTCGTTCAGCCGTGCTCAACAGTTGAGTGTAATGAGTCAACGTATTCGGCTGAACGGTCCGCTGCACCAGTGATTACTCTCAACCGTTGGGCAGCATTCGCAGCATAAATAAACTACGCTTTAGGTACTGTAAAAATATCAATATAATAGGTTAGGAAAACGTGAAAACAGAGTTCTTATATTTGTTTTTCATATGAGTCTTTAGTAATCGGCATTCGCAGTAATTTGTCTCTGCCGAATTTTTAATCACGTTACAAATATTGTTGAACTAGGAAACAGATAATTCAGTGGAAAAACGTAAAATTCGTTGTGTATTGAAAATAGTACTACCACTGTTGAAGAACATATAGTTTTTCATCAATACTGTGATTAATCTATCGTTACTACAACATTAGTAATGTCCAGATCATCTTCTAACAGTTCCTCAATCACTGCTATATATATTAGCTCCGGCCATGTTGACATTTAGAACTCTTGTATAAATGAACAAATAAAATAAATTTATTTCTACTTTCAACAGCAGCCATCTGGAGGATGTATGTACACGTCAGTTGCATTTGTTGAAATACTAGTAAACATCTATCACAATCGTCAATTCAATACAAAAATACAATATATATATATATATATATATATATATATATATATATATATATATATATATATATATATATATATATATATATATACAATACATAAAATACAATATATAAACAATAGATAAACTACAATATAAACACAAGTATAAATAAAAAAATCAGACCTAAAAATATCAACCTGATGAATCATTGAGGTATTCTTTCACAGAATATATGCCTTTCCTACTAACATTTTTTTTATTTCGTTTTCATACTTTTTGAGGCTCATGTTTTGTATGCATTCGGGAAGTTTGTTGAAAAATTTTATTCCCGCATATCTGGGGCTTTTCTCAAACTTTGCCAATCTGTGGTGGGTTATACTGAGTGCTCCAGTATTTCTTGTTGGATATTGGTGAAATTTTTTTTATAGTGTGCAAATTCTCTTTCATGAAGATAGGTATTTTGTATATGTATATGAAGGGAAAAGTTAATATTTTGTGTTGCAGAAATTTGGGTTTACAACTATTTCCGAACTTGACGTCGAATATGAGCCTCAGAATACGCTTCTGTCCAACAAAAATTCTTTCAGAATTAACGCAATCTCCCCATAGAGTGACATTATAGGAAATATGACAATATGCCAATTAGAATTTTCCTATCCAAAGTTTTTTTCAATTTCAAGATTGCAAAAAAATCCAGAATTCGGTTTCTTCAAAGTGTGATGCAGATGATTTTTCAACGTTATGTTTAAATCTAGATAGAGCCTTAAAAATTTAGTTGTCTCTAAATTTTGATGATCAGTTGAAATCATACACGAGCTATTTTTCAAATTATTATAATTACACCAGTTTTCAAAGGACTCAATGACGCTACTCATTGTATTCTGCAATTCCTCGACGGTCTGTGATGATACCACTATCGAAGTATCATCTGCGAACATCGTTACTAATCCATTCGTTACATAGTCTGGCATGTCATTTACAAAAAGTATGGAAAGTAGTGGTCCTAGTACCGATCCTTGTGGTACACCATTAGCCATAGAGTAGGTTTTAGAACATTCATTGTTGATCTGTACGTAGGCTTGACTATGCGTGAGGTATGATTCTAAGAGATCGAGAAATTTTTCGCTAATTCCATTTGAGTTTAGTTTTTTTAAGATAAAATGTATCTGCAAACTATCGAAGGCACATGAAAGATTAAAGAAGATGCCACACACAAATCTACCGTCATTGATGTTTGTATAGACATGTATAGAATTCGAAAGCGACATTTTCCGTTGACTTCCCCGTGCGGAATCCATGTTGGCGAGGGGAGAATATTTTATTGCTAGTCAAAAAATCAGCAATTCTAACATGATACGAATTTTGGAGATGGTATTCAGAAATGTCACCTGCCTTTTAATGTATAGGTATAATTTTGCCCAGTTTCAAGTGGAATGGAAATACTCCTCTATAAAATGACAGGTTAATTAGGTATAAGCTAGAGGTTCAGCCATAATCTCCTTCAGAGCTTTCATTATTTTATTGCTTATTTTATCATCTCCTGTAATCTTTTCGTTTTTTAGATTAGAAATAATTTAAACTATTTCTTGGCTAATTTCATTTCGAAAATAAATGCTCTTTCCGATATTTCTCATTGGTACAGCACATTCTGTAGGTTTGTTTTTGAGTTTTTGAGAAAAATGGGAAGCAAAGCATATACAAAGCATATACTACTACTTCTATAATATAATACTAGTACTTCTTTCGGTTTAGTTACTATGACATCTTCAATATTCAGATTGATATTTTTTTTGTTATTACTTTTGTATATTTCTTTATTTACAATATTCCGAACCGTTTTCTGTTTGTTTTCACTTTTTCTTATGATATCCGAGTTGAAATATTTTTTTCCTTGTATTATTAGATGGTCGATTTTTTTTCTGTTTTTTATAATGCTCCCATTTTACAGAATTATTTTTATGTTTTGTTCGATTGAACATTGTTTTTATGGTTGACACAATTAATTTTACTAAATCAATTTTAACGATTCCAAAACTTACAACAGTTAGCGATCTCAATAAGTTTAATGATTATTCTCAACGGTTGAGCACGGCTGAACGAACCCCATGAATCGATAGTCATTCCTCCATATAGTCCAGGGAAGATAGAAACAAATAACTAAATTTGGCCGTCACACAGATATCGAGATGCGGTTTTCTGCATTGTGTTCAGGAAGGTCACAGCAAATGAGCTTTTTTGAAAAATGCTTTCTGGGCCGAAAAATGCATTTTCCAATTGCATCACTACTTGCACCATTACAGGAACGACTGGAAACTCGAAAAACTCACTCGGAAACTGTTACTAGGGCGTTGTCGGGGCTGCCAAACTTGATTCTGGCATTAGAATCACCCGGGGAAGCACGAGGGTGGCTCTGTGGGGGTGCGAGTGGGGTGAATTGGAGGAGAAATGGCAGCGTACATGAAACTCGCTCCAAACTCGTTACTCCGGGGGTTTTCGGGGATGCCGAATTCAATTCTGGCATTGGAATTCCTCGGGGGCGGTTCCCTGGGGGTTGCGGGGGTGGTCAATTGGGGGAGAAACATCAGCGTGCATGAAAATCGATCCAAACTCGCTACTCGGGGGGTTTTCGGGGATGCCGAATTCAATTCTGGCATTGAAATTACCCGAGGGCGCTCGCGGGCACCTCTGTGGGGTTGTATGGGGGGAGGGGGAATGGCAGCGTCCATGAAAACACTCCCCCGGGGGCGCTCGGAGGTGGCTCCGTGGCAAATGGTAAAGGAGAAGGTGAAAAATCACAAATTATGAAAAGAATACTTTATTCAAGTAACAGATAGGAGTTTTTATTAATCTTGACTCATAAATGTCAATTCTTAACTTAAATGCTAAACATCTTATTCGAACTCTTCTTCCTCTCCGTGCCGCAAATTATGAAAATAATACTTAGTTAAAATAACAGATTGAAGTTCTTATTAATCTTGAATATTTCATTTTAAAATTCAATTGTTAATTTAAATACTAAACATCTTGTTCAAACTCTTCTTCGTTTTCTTCCCGTTCTTCATCTTTTCTCCCTTCTGAATTTTCTTTCCCTCCTTCATCTCCTTCCTCGTCACTATTTTCGGCCTCATTGGAAGTGCATTTTTGGTTTGAGCAATTGCCATCGCAATGCTTGCATGCAAGTGAGTACTTCATGCCACTTCGGCGGTTTACCGCAAAGGCCAGTAAGTATACGATTTTTCTTCTTTTCTTCAATTATTTAAATTTTATACCTGCACGTATCTCGGGTCACAGCCTGAGGGACCTGGGGGACCACAAAGGCCTGCAGGGATGTCCGATGCCAGAATTGAATTCGGCATCCCCGAAAACCCCCGAGTTGCGAGTTTGGATCGATTTTCATGCATGCTGCCATTTCTCCCCAATTCCACCCTCGCGCACCCCCACAGAGTCACCCCCGTGCACCCCCGGGTAATTCCAATGCCAGAATTGAATTTTGCATCCCCGAAAACCCCCCGAGTAGCGAGTTTGGGTCGATTTTCATGCACACTGCCGTTTCTCCCCCAATTGACCACCCCCACAACCCCCAGGGAACCGTTCCCGAGGAATTCCAATGCCAGAATTGAATTCGGCATCCCCGAAAACCCCCGAGTAACGAGTTTGGATCGATTTTCAAGCACGCTGCCATTTCTCCCCCAATTGACCACCCCGCAACCCCCATGGAGCCGCCCCGAGGAATTTCAATGCCAGAATTGAATTCGGCATTCCCGAAAACCCCCGAGTAACGAGTTTGGAGCGAAGTTCATGCACGCTGCCATTTCTCCCCCAATTCACCCCCCGCGCACCCCCACAGAGCCACCCTCGTGCACCCCCGGGTGATTCTAATGCCAGAATCAAGTTCGGCAGCCCCGACAACCTCCGAGTAACAATTTCCGAGCGATTTTTCCGAGTTTAGAGTCGTTCCTGTAATGGTGCAAGTAGTGATGCAATTGGAAAATGCATTTTCCGGCCCAGAAAGCATTTTTCAAAAAAGCGAGAAACCACACCCTATACTCTCATTTGCTGTGACACAATGCAGAAAACCGCATTTCGATATCTGTGTGACAGCCAAATTTAGTTATTCCGGCTGATTTTGATCTAAATGCCTTGGACTAATAGGCAGTTTGACCCACAGCATCGTTGTCAGTTCAAATATTTCTCCTTCTGAAGTCATGTGCGTCTAGATAATGTACTCTATTTCAACTATATTATAAATAGTAATACAGTCGTTATCATCGTGCAATATACGAAGGGATAGATAATTGCACTATCGGGTGATTTTGAACGGGAACGGGATTCCCAACCATCCAACTACACTAAAATTCATGATCTTTTTGGCTTACTATTTTGTAATAATGATATTCTACAATCAACAATAAGTTATCAAAACCATTACAATGACATCCATAACAGACGAGAGCATCAGTAAATGGAAGTATACACAGTAAACATACAAAACAAGTAATGTGAAAAAAATTATGATTAAAGCACGAATACAGACGAACCATAAATATATAGATGAATATATACAAAAGGACACACATTGGTCACAATATCATCTTAAGAAAAGAATTCGTTAAGAGTGTAAAAGTTCATTTGGTTCAAGAAGTCTTTGAGCCTATTTTTGAAAATATTTGGGGCACTTTGCACTTCTGCTGGTAAGTTGTTATAGATTCTACAGCCATTGTAATACAAGTTTCTTCGATAAAACTTGGTCAAGTGCTTTGCCGGAAGTAAATTGTTCTTGAATCTGGTAGAGTAATTATGTTTCGATCTGTTGATGCTTAACAATGAAAGATTCTTATGAACATAGCACGATATTTCCTATATGTAAGTATCAACTACGGTTGAAATTTTATTATTTCTATAAGACTCCCTGCATGAGTGTCCCCATGGAAGATTAAAGAGGATTCCTAATACGGATTTTTGAAAAATTCTTGAACAGTCAGTACCAAGCTCTCCAATTCATTATACCATATCGAATTTGCGAGTGAAAATTCGCGTAATACAGAGAAAGGAGAATTTTTTTACTGCAGTGCTACTTTAATGAACTCAAGACATAGCAGGCTGATCTCAATTTGCCGCAAAGATTGTGTATGTCAGTTTTCTAGTTTAACTTTTGATCAAAGATAACTCCCAAGATCTTAACGTCGTTTTGATATCCAAAATTATGTACGTTATTGTTACATGGAGTCTGATTGTGCTCTCGATGGAATATAATAGAGGTCCAAGAATAGACTCCTGAGTTCCGAGTTCCCTGAGTTCAGTTTCTCAAATGAGAGATAATGATCAACACAATCGAAAGCTCCAGAGAAATCAATACATAAACCTAGGGGAATCAATTTCGACTCAATGGCATCAACAATTTGAATATCCAAATCTGTTAAAGCTGTATCTACGCCCCTGTTTTTAACTAATCCGTGTTGTTTACTGAAAATTATCTTATACCTCAAACAGAAGTTTGACAGTTGTTCGTTTAAGGCCATTTCAAATATCTTTGATATGCTTGACAGCAAGGTAATCGCTCTGTTATTGGAGTATTCATTCGTATTTGCTTTTTTATAAAGTGGCATGATAACTGAAGATTTCAATTTGTCAGGGAAAATACCTTGGGTGAAACTTGAATTTATTAAGACAGTTAGGGCACTACAGATGCCATATTTACATCGTTTCAAAATGTTGTTTGATATGATGTCAAGACCGCTAGAATCAGAAGGCTTCAGTCTGTTTATGAAACTGACTAACTCAGTAGTGGAAAATGCACCGATCCGGTAGTATAAAAATACATTTTGTAGGTTTTTTAAATCTCTGCAGCAGTTGTATTGCCTGTAAAACGATTCCTTGAATGATATTTGAGATATTTCCAAAAAACCAAAGAAGGTAATTTTTTTCACTATTTCTTGTTTAAAAAATTCTACAAAGCGAAATTACTGGTGCGAAAACTGGAGTTTCTATTAACGAACTATCTTATAAAAATTAGTATAGGCCATTTGCGTATTTCACTTTGTGGGGGAAAAACCTCTATAGCTTAGTCTAGGACCCAAGTGAGTGGTGATGCTAACAGTGATATTCTTAATTTGATACCACCAAATCTGATATTGTAGGAGTTAAATTCAGTCCATAAGTAAGACATAAATTCGATAGAAGAATTAATTCAGGGTTGTACCAGAGTTTTCACGCTGTAGGTTCTGAGTTCAATTACTAAATTTAATTTTTTTAATTTTTTTAAAATTAAATCAATCGGAGTAATATTTGATTTCCTAAATATTTTTCAATATTTGTATTATCAGTGACGGCATGAACGTTTATGATACAAAGAAACTGTTTTGAAAAGATAAGAGAGAATTATAATGAAATGATTGAAATAGTCGTAGAAACAGTATAGTGAAAAATATCCCATTTCTTACTTTCTCATTAACAAGAAACGGTATTTGTATTAGTTTTTAGTGTGTTGGAGTGAATTGCGTCATTCAAATTATTGTTTTTTTATTTCTGCAAATAGTTTGAAAAAAAATCACATAATAGAGAATGAGGATACTTTTTAAATGATGTAACACATTCCCATACTTCCCATGAAACATTTGGGAGTTGTAAGAGTCACTCGAAGGGGGATGAAATTTTGTCTTTGCAGAATGTCATATCAAAATCTGAAATTGATGTGTTTCGGAAGTTGTTTTCCAGACAGTTTGTCAATTTGTGATTAGATGTGTAGTAAAATAAACATCAACTGATCATTCAGTGCGTTACGTATCGTTATGATGAATACCATTTTTTAGTTATGTGAGTAGAAAAAAGCTATGAAGACATAACGTTAGAAAGGACCCCGCACTGATCTTATGGAAAACCGGTTTCGGTGAAAATCGGTGAAATTTCAATATGATGTAGCCCATGCCATCCTGAATAAAAGATGCCATTGCCTCAATACTCTGAATGCCGTCGTTTGGATTCTACAGGGGGTCAAAAATTGATATTTTGACGATTTTTCAAAAAATCCGGAGTTTTATTTTCATCGTATTGATCTGAATGGAATGGAATGGAATAGAATAGTCCACAATATGTGCATCAAAATGTTCAAATGACAAAGGTTTGTGGAATCAAAACTGGCTGGTATACAGATGGTTAAACTTTGTTTTTGGTGACTTTTATCGAACTTTTTTCGAGAAAATATTCTTTTTCCCGCAGATCCATATGCAATAGATTTAACTTGCAGTACATGAGAGGGCGATCATATTTTGCATTTGAATCAACCATCCAACTTTAAGAATTTGAAAGATACAGGGCGATCAAAAATATATTTTCAATTCGGAAAAATGTATCTCTTTGTATAGTCAGCTTCCACCAATATATTAAGCTGATTTTTTAAAACTATGTAGCTATTATATATACAAATGTGTCAATTAATCCGAATTCAAATAAAGTTGATCAAAAAGTTCCACAATGCCTACCTCACGAATACCACGGTTTGAATTATACAGGGGTTTGAAGTATAGATTTTCATCGATTTCAATAATTCCTTTGTAACGGAAAATAGTTTTGTTTCCTGGACAAACTTCGAAACATTTCAATGACAAAATATCTGAAATAATGAGAATTCAGGAAAATTCAGGTTGCAACTCAGTCTCATTCTGTATATATATTTTCGGGCATAGGCATGAGCATACGAATATACGATTCATGTTTCATATAGTGTATGAAAATATAATACAAATTGTATAAGGACCATCGTTTTCATTTCCTGTTCCCGGAAAATACAACATATCATTCCTCTCTACAATTTTTCATCTGTCATTATTAGAAGGAATTGTGAAAACATTCGATGGTGCAAAACAGAAATGTCTTCCACACTAATACACCTAATGATGCCGTGATCCTCTCCAGAAAACACTTGTTTAACAGCATACTATCTTTTTCGAGAATAAGTTATTGTTTTAATCCTGTATTTTTCTAAAACATCGGGTGCAGACGAGGTGGTCCTGGTTCTGATAGAATTTCTGAATAAATAAAATATGGATAGTAAACAAGTACTAATATTTTGGAACAGAAAAAAAATTTTTTGGATGAGTTGCAACCGTTGTATATTCATGAATTTCCATTTCAGATATTTTGTCATTGAAATGTTTCGAAGTTTGTCTAGGAAACATTATTACTTCCGTTACAAAGGAATTATTGATTATTCGAGAAATCGATGGAATACTATACTTCAAACCCCTGTATAATTCAATTCGTGGCATTCGCGAGGTAGGCAATGTGGAACTTTTTGATCAAGAATGACTCATCTTCATTATGTCAGACAATAAAAAAATTCATTTATGATTTTAGAAATCTTTTCGAAATTACTCCCAAATATCCCTTCTCCATATATTTTGGACCATCGCCGCAACTTTATTTGGATTCAGATTAATGAGCACAGACGTTGACACATTTGTATATATATTAGCTAGATAGTTTCGAAACAATCAGCTAAATATATTGGTGGAAGCTGACTATACAAAGAGATACATTTTTCCTAAATTGAAAATACATTTTTGATCGCCCCGTACCTTCCAAATACTTAAAGTTGGATGGTTGGTTCAAATGCGAAATATGATCGCCCTCTCATGTACTGTGAGTAACATGCATTTGGATCCGCAGGAAAACGAATATTTTCAATATTTTCTCGTTAAAAGTTCGATAAAAATTACCAAACACAAAGTTTTACCCTCTGCATACCCGCCAGTTTGGATTTTACAAACTTTTGTCAATTGAACTTTTTGATGCACATATTGTGGACTATTTTATTGTGAAAATTCAGATCGATATGGTGAAAACGAAATTCCGAATATTTTGAAAAATCGTCAAAATATCAAACTTTGACCCCCTGTAGAATCCAAACGCCGGTGTTCAGATAGTTGGCGCAATGGTAACTTTTGTTCGGGATGGCATTGGCTACATCTTTTTGAAGTTTCAGCAATTTTCATAAAAACCAGTTTTCCATAAGATTAGTGCGGGTCCCATTCCTAAAATGAAGCATCTTTTGAGAATACAATAGGATCTAGCTTAGGGCTTTTTCAAAAGCAGCTCGGCATTTTCAAACAAACATCTATAGCAGCATCATATGTTTAACGATCGATCCATACAAACAAACAAATATTATATCTTTCAATTCCAAGACCTGTCAGACTCATTTAAGATCCATACAAACTTAGACAAGCACCTACTTTCCATTTCCTATTCCATCATAATATCATTTGTGCGTTGTTCGTATATTTCACGTTTTCCAATTTATACCGCCGCGAATGACGGCAGAAAGAAAGTTTAAGACACCCTGAACTCATTAAATTGAGTACATTGTTCTCTTGTTCACTTCTGTGCCCTGTTCTGACAGTTACGGTGTATTAGAATTATTCTACTGTAAAGGGAACGTTTATTAATGTGCGCCTCAGCTCTGAACGGTGTCAGTCTACTTTTAGAGATATCGAATGATGAATGCTCACGGCAACACATTTTCAGAATGTATGACTCGCATTCCTCCTGGCATTTTCCCATAAATTTTTAATTAGTTCCTCATTCGTCAGCCGAATTGGTACAGATACATTAAATACAGGGTTATTTATTTCAACTTTCATAATTGACATGAAAATTTAATAATAGCACTTTTGATTAATTTTTCATGTAATACGTCAATTGAATTCACCCATTTGAATTTGGTAACCACTTTCTACTTCCGTTTTTTTAGTAAGACCTGTTTGTTGTTCAACTAGTTATTTTCTATGGATTGTTTACTCGAAAATCAAAAGTGATCGGAAAATTAAATACTCTCTGATTGCTGCAATTACCAAAATGATTAGAACTGGAAAACACATTATGCGTATAATTATTGTGTTTAGAAATTAGTACTACAACCAGACCTACGTCAGATACACCAGTCAGATACACAAGGCAAAATTATTTAGGGCCGGTCTTTTCACCTCACAATAAAGTCTCTGATAACTATCCATAGGATAAACTTCACAGGTTTACATATCCTTATCTGATAGATAGAGTTATCTGGGACTTATCTATAGGTGAAAAGACCGGCCCTTAGTCTGATAAGAATCAGTAACTAGTATGGTCAAAATGTTTAAAAAGTGAACCAAATGCCTATCTACCAGTAGATATCCAAGGGAGTTATAATTTATCAAAAACAATGAATACATCAGAGTAGTCAACATCACGAGATAAGGGAATGAGTAAAAAGCAACAGAAACAGCAGGACAATATGATTTTTGAAAAATTAGATTTTTCCATATTACATGAATTTCCGGATCGTGTACAAAGTTGCAAATTTGTGAATGCATCAGAATAGATGTTTTCAAAATTTGCATCAAAGTTTCAAAACTTTTGTAATTATTCCGAGCCCAACTTGATCAAAAAAATTACCACAAATTAAAAAAACATATGAATAAACATGTTCCGGTCAACGTAAAGGTTGCAACTCTGTACAACTGCTCGGAATATTTTTCCGATGTATATTTTGTTTCAAGATTGCAGAATTTTTGGAAATTTTTCTTGTAGAATATCGAAGAAAAACATTAGTTTTTAATAAAAAAAGAATGTTAATCCAACTTAAATTGGTTAAAACTTGATTCGCGATATGAAATGATATATTTAATACTACTTCAACTTGGCAGAACTTTTGGAATTTTTTCAACGAGTATACAGCCAAATTCACACTAACTGCAGTTTTGACAATGTTCCGGACTTCAGAACAGATTGCAAACTGAGATCTATTGCTTTCTCGATGTATCATTCACTTGACCGAAGTTTGAAAACTTCTGGAACTATGATTAATTATGAAAAATTTCGATTTTTAATGTCTATCCCTACTGGCGTAATAAGAGGGTGCGTTGCGTTGTGCCCACATCTCATTACACCCACATTTCGTTGCACCCACATTTCGTTTTGCCCTCATTTCGTTATGCCCACATTGCTTTGTACCCACAGCTTCCGAACATAGCGCTATTGCCAAATGCTGACATACAATTCTCTAAAAAAATTATTGTTGGCCTAATGAGACATTTCGTTACGCCCACATTCAATGAAGTTTTGTTTTGCCCAAATTTCGTTAGGCCCACATCTCATTACACCCATATTGCGTTGTACCCAAATTTCGTTACGCCCACATGTCTCTAAAAAAGTAATTGTGGGCCTAACGAGACACCAACATTTAATGAAACCCACATCACCTTGTACTAAAAATTCGTTACGCCCACATGTCGACGTCTCTGAATAACTGTCATCTAGAAATTGTGAAAGGCTTTCGCGGCCATCGTTGGATGAATGATGGTTTTTCGGGTTTTTAGGCCGACGTTTATTTAGAGAAAATCTCGACGTTTCGCCAACACGAGTGGTTGGCATTTTCAAGAGAAATGTTTACAGTTTCGATCACTGAACTCTACTTGTTTGGTATGCGTTTTCTCAGCCAGTATTTATGGGTCGACGTACTCGTACCTGCGTGCTAAACTTATAATTCTTCATAGTTTTCCATATCTTCTGCAAGCTGTAAACATTAAATTATTTAATATTCCGTTAGTAATACTAACAAAAACCCTAACTCACGTTGAACTGATCTTTATAACAAAAAAAAATGTTTTCACCGACACCTCTTTTCTCTCTTCGTTGTTACAGCAGTAAACCATTTCTTTTTTTTGATAGATTTCGTGGAACTGTTATGAATATTTTCTCCATAATATTTTTGGATGTGTTAACACACCATGGAACAAAACACCTCTTATTTTCACTCAGCTAAACCCACAGCTGTAGATGATCAACACATAAAAACGCGCGGTATTTTAATGCACTCCGCTCACACTACCAAAGAAATGATGTCAATCGCTGCTAGCCTCGTGCAGGGTACGTTTTCTAGCCTCGCTGATATCATCATATTTGTTTTGCGTTTATTTAATCACATTTTAATTTTTGATACTTTTTGTGCTGGTGATGTGTTTTTAGAGGGGAATAACTGTCGAAATGCATTATAGTTAAAAATTAGTGGACATACCTATTCTCTAAAAATATTATTGTGGGCCTAATGAGACATTCAATGAAATTGCTGGCTTGACTAACAGTTCGCTGGTAGGTGTTATAGGTTTTCTGCGAGTGGCATACGTATCTCAAATGATGTTCCTTTCTCAACGTCGCGAAAGTAAGACGGTGACAAAGCAGGTGAAAGAATGTTAACTATGTTTTGTTACATGGTTTAGCACTTTCGATCTTCATGCCAATCCATATAACCTTATAACCAAGTTGATTTACGGAACGTATCCCATGTATACCAATTGACAGATGACAGTTATGAATGATGGTTTTTCCGGTTTTTAGGCCGACGTTTATTTAGAGAAAATCTCGACGTTTCGCCAACACGAGTGGTTGGCATTTTCAAGAGAAATGTTTACAGTTTCGATCACTGAACACTACTTGTTTGGTATGCGTTGTCTCAGCCAGTATTTATGGGTCGACGTACTCGTACCTGCGTCCGGTGCCATCGTCCCTGCGTTGGGTACCCTCTCGGATTCATTAATTTCCCGGTATAGTATTATTATTGTTTTATTGAGAACAGGTAGCCATGCTTTATTCATTCATTTGGGTTTCTTCGAAGAAACCCAAGTAATTGCCACAACACATGCATATTATCCAAGACTCTTCCGAGAAGCAATCGAAATCAAAAAACATCCCAACAATTTCAACAGAATGAGATGTGGGCACAACGCAACGCACCCTCTTATTACGCCAGTAGGGATAGACATTAAAAATCGAAATTTTTCATAATTAATCATAGTTCCAGAAGTTTTCAAATTCTGTTGAAATTGTTGGGATGTTTTTTGATTTCGATTGCTTCTCGGAAGAGTCTTGGATAATATGCATGTGTTGTGGCAATTACTTGGGTTTCTTCGAAGAAACCCAAATGAATGAATAAAGCATGGCTACCTGTTCTCAATAAAACAATAATAATACTATACCGGGAAATTAATGAATCCGAGAGGGTACCCAACGCAGGGACGATGGCACCGGACGCAGGTACGAGTACGTCGACCCATAAATACTGGCTGAGACAACGCATACCAAACAAGTAGTGTTCAGTGATCGAAACTGTAAACATTTCTCTTGAAAATGCCAACCACTCGTGTTGGCGAAACGTCGAGATTTTCTCTAAATAAACGTCGGCCTAAAAACCGGAAAAACCATCATTCATAACTGTCATCTGTCAATTGGTATACATGGGATACGTTCCGTAAATCAACTTGGTTATAAGGTTATATGGATTGGCATGAAGATCGAAAGTGCTAAACCATGTAACAAAACATAGTTAACATTCTTTCACCTGCTTTGTCACCATCTTACTTTCGCGACGTTGAGAAAGGAACATCATTTGAGATACGTATGCCACTCGCAGAAAACCTATAACACCTACCAGCGAACTGTTAGTCAAGCCAGCAATTTCATTGAATGTCATATTTTTAGAGAATAGGTATGTCCACTAATTTTTAACTATAATGCATTTCGACAGTTATTCCCCTCTAAAAACACATCACCAGCACAAAAAGTATCAAAAATTAAAATGTGATTAAATAAACGCAAAACAAATATGATGATATCAGCGAGGCTAGAAAACGTACCCTGCACGAGGCTAGCAGCGATTGACATCATTTCTTTGGTAGTGTGAGCGGAGTGCATTAAAATACCGCGCGTTTTTATGTGTTGATCATCTACAGCTGTGGGTTTAGCTGGATTTCGTCTGTATTAATGTTTCAAAATGAGTGAAAATAAGAGGTGTTTTGTTCCATGGTGTGTAAACACATCCAAAAATATTATGGAGAAAATATTCATAACAGTTCCACGAAATCTATCAAAAAAAAGAAATGGTTTACTGCTGTAACAACGAAGAGAGAAAAGAGGTGTCGGTGAAAACATTTTTTTTTGTTATAAAGATCAATTCAACGTGAGTTAGGGTTTTTGTTAGTATTACTAACGGAATATTAAATAATTTAATGTTTACAGCTTGCAGAAGATATGGAAAACTATAAAGAATTATAAGTTTAGCAGAGTTAAAGCTCGAATGAAGCCGGGACTAGTACGGCATATTTTCAGTTGGCAGGCGGATAAAAAACAACCACTTCCCTTTGGGTAGCGACATAAGATCAAGAAAAAGGAATATTTCTGAAATTTTCAATGAATCTGAACTGAATATACTGAATTGAATTATTATTATTGAATATACTGGAGTTTTATCCCAACACCAAACCAATATTTTTAATACCTCCACACGTGTTTAAATCACCAAGTGATCATCCTCAAGAGGAAGATTAAACTAAGTTTAATCTCAGATAAACCTCAGTTTAAACTTACTGGCGAGGTGTCATTACTATACCAGAGGTTCCAAACAGTTGTATTACAATTATTGTTAGCAAAGATATTGAACTGCGGTTTGAATTATACAAATACTTTATTATTTACCACTTTTTTTAAATTTCAGCCTAATTATCACGAAATCCAAGCAAACTAAAATCGAAGTAAACCAAACATTGTCATTAGCTACTGATTTTGAAAAATGTGTTATTTTAATAAACACGGAAGTGCCATACATTTTCATTCAGAAATTGCCATACATCACCTATCTTATTTTATTGCCGCTAGTTTCACCTGAAATATAGATTTTTACACTCTTATGACAAGATTTATATTAAAGTTGAACATGATATCGAAACAAATGTGCATATTAGCATCACTATCATTGGTAGCAGGATCACTATATAGTCTCTGCCATACAATGAAATATCAAAATATGCACGTATACACTTTCAGCCTTTACTTGTTTGCGGTTGATTCAGGTTTTTGCACTCTGTTAAAAAATCAGACACCATAACAACATCTACTGTTGGTAAATTACAAGAAGACTGAACTCTCTTTGGGTAAATTATGGGAATCAGCCTTTTGAAAACCCTCTTCCATCATGCAGTTGTCAGTAGAACAATTAACTCAGGAAACAAGGTTACGGCTTTCGAAAGAAATGCCAGCGTTCAATGCGAAGCGAATGCACCTGTTTTCGTTTTGGCGCGGGACTCGGAGAGCGTTTCGTGCATTCAAACGAATGCAGCAATTTCACATGAAGATTATGGGATAACGCCTTTCTGGAATTTTATTAAACTTCACAGATCTAATTCTAATGTCATATTGTATGGTTTCATTGCATTTATGCGCGGTTTTATTTTTTTGTGAACATCCCTATTGCATGTCAGCATTTGGCAACAGCGTTTGATTCAGCTATGTACGGAGTCTGTGGGCATAACGAAATGTGGGCAAAACGAAATGTGGGCGGAATGAAATGTGGGTGCAACGAAATGTGGGTGTAATGGAATGTGGACACAACGACATGCTCCCTAATGAAAAACCTTCAGACTCAAGAAATAAAAACAGAGACTCAACCATCCATTACAGAATGTGATCAAATATTGAAATAAATCAAAGAAACACAAATTCAAAACTTCTGCATAATGATATTCGCAGTATTAACACAAATTTTTATGAATTCTATCGCTATCGATTGCAAAATTGTTACCCAACTGAGTACATTATTATTACATTAGTTTTCGTTGGGTTAGCACGTTCAGTACCGAACACAAGTGCATCGGCTCTTGGGCTGCTGCATTGGAAAAAAATGCTTCTCCTGCTTTTTTCTGGTCGCGGACCATGCAGATATTGGGATATGAACTCAAAAAAACACACAGGCTCCATCCAGTACCATTATGTTATATAGACACTTCAAATTCAAAAGTTCACGTCCTTGGAACGGACGATTTAGGATGCTAAATTCAGTTTGGGGACACAAAATGAATGGGTGGTCTCCAAGCTTATGCCTCTGGTTTTTGGGGGCGCAGCAGTTGTATCCACTGGTTTTTCAGAGTGCAACGGACGATGGCGATAGGGATACGCAAGAAGAGAGCGTGCTGGGGAAGTCTTCCTGGAACACGCCAGTTCTAAAGATCACCTGCTCTGTTTGGTCTCTGACTTGATTATATCTTGGTAAAGCGAGTCCTTCAGAGCGGCATTGGTTGTCTAATGTATGTTACTATTTAATCGAGTACCAAAGGACATCTGAGCAAATGCATAATGAGCTGATTGAAGTTGTATCAAATGCTTTGCGGGAATCAATCCAGGATAACGAATGGTAGTACTTGAACTGCAGGGAAAACTGCTAGATACATCTATCGGTAAGCAGGTCTCTTTGCAGCGTGACACCCTTGAAAACCATTGCCAGATAATCGTGGTTGTTCGTAAAGAACTTCAAATCTTTGAGGGCCCCTCGAACTTTTTCCTGGGATACCGGACTGCGTAGATCATCGAGCTCAGACTGACGAAGCCTTGTGTAGGGCTGCAATAATAGTGCATTGTCATCCAGTTTTGAATTGAGTTCAAAGTTAGGTACGTTGAAATCGATTGAATTGTCATCGGTCCTTGACATATTGTATGCCAAATTTTGATTATTCGGACGACTGGAAGTGGGTGAAAATATAATTGAATCTTGAATAATTCCGTCATTGTCAAAGTTACTCATCTGTTTTGAAGGGAAGTGTTCGAAAATGTCACGCTGACAGCCGTATGCATAGTCAATTCCAGCTACTCGCCAGGGTTTCGCCGCTTGCTACACAAGAACTATAATGCACAGTCGAGCTCCAAAAAAGTGGTACATCGCCAGAGTTTCGCCAAAATGTGACTAATCGCGTAGTTGTCAGAGAGAAATCATTGAAAGCAGTGGATTTGTTAGGGGCGAAATTTAGGTGAGGGGAGCAGTGAATGTGCAAAGATGTTTCACGCCCGTAACTTACCCGATAGCTCAGTTAGACGTGGATTCGACAATAAAAATTGATTTCGATAGTATTGGAATGTGGGGTTTAATTTTCCGGAATGGGACACCCACTGCACTAAAATTAGTAAAATAATAAACTATAGATTTGATAATTTAAAAATAATGAAGAAAAATGTAGAGGTTTTGTTTTCAATTCTGTACATTCCTTGGACCAGAATAAATAAATTGTCATGTCATTTACTACTAAAATATATTGAATTATGTTAAAAACTTTATGTACACAGTTCGGGCACACAATAGAAAATGAATTGAGAAGATTTCAAATATATCACCAAAAAGTCAAGTGTAATGTATGATTGAGAGTGTTAAATCGTTTTATGATATAAAGATTACACATTCAGTGAGGGCTATGCCCATGACGTCATGGTGGTAGCTAACAATTATGCACTGATTTATGCCTTAGGGACAATCTTGTACTGGTAGGTAGAAATAATGCCAGTTATAGTTTCTCAGAACGTTGCCAGCAATCCAATGCCTTGGTGAGCACCGGTGTGCACAGTGGACAGAACACAATCACAGGAAGAACGTAGTCGCAGCTGGAACGTATACCAATAACAAGTCAAGGTGGTGGATAGATCCAAACAAACAAGACGAAGGTAGGAGGACGAAAAGATGGGGAACACAGAACATCCTAGAATAAGCATTACCAGTCTGACTTCTGATTATACTTGTATTGGGCCATTGATGGCAGCCTTGATGATAAATAATGGCGCTACAAGCGGAGACTGGCACTATCAGACATATGTCAAAAGTCGCCCAGATAACAGAACAAACACTCCGAACCTCGGAGTCGATCAGTAAGGTCATAGTATATCAATGTCATGACTTCATAAATGCATGATATTCGATTGGCCCACATTCTTGGGGTTCAGTGTTGGATCAGTAGGGACGACATGAGTACTAAAAAAAATGTACATGACAATGACCAAATTGACATTTTGAAACAGTGGATTATAGAGTAGAAAGTTATTATATTAAAACAAAAAGGGTTTTTATAGTGCAAAATAAATCCGTAACAATTTTTTGAATTGTTGAATGTTATACAGAGATGGAAATAATTTACAGTAGAGTCTCAACCTATCAAAGTGACAGTCTATTCAAAGATGCCCAAGTGTGCGACGTGAGACAGCTGTACTGCTTCAATTTGTTGCTTGATGTAAAAAATAACAAGATCATCTCTGAAATGGTACACAAGTATGACACCAGGAATAAAAAGGTTGGGCTTCCAAGATAGGAAAAAACAATAGGGCAACGGTGTTCAAATCACCTTGGACCACGTCTATATAATAATATGTTGCCTGAAGTCATCAGAGAAGTAAATAGCTCAACCATGTACAAAAAAAATAAAGAATTGGATCTTACTATCTGAGAGGAAGTCGTTTCATGATTTTTTCATCAAATTCTAAGATTAAAATTATAACATAATTATTTACTTCAAAAATGCAAAAATGAAATAAAAAATGATCTGTTTTATTTTTATTTATACATGTTTATTAGTCTTTATATGTTAGTGTGTATTTATATTTGAAGATTTATTTATAATAATGTGCCTATTACCAGAAAATGTCCCTTTCCCAAACGTGACACCTAATACCCGAATAGGTACTACAAATTATCCCAAAAATGAATATACCCTCGAACACGACAAACCCACTTCATTACATAATATTTATTATCACTTTTAAAATTTCATAAATTTAAATTTCAAGTCTGTCTTAATTAGGTGTGTGTATTTCTTAATCACATATAAGCAATAGTGTTGTCACTATAGCTTCGTGACATCTCTTCCGTTTATTTACTCTTTTTTTTTATTATGCAATGTTGTTGACTTTGCTAAGTAAATAAACATTAGTATATTATTATTATTAGTAGGTAGGTATGTGTTGACGCAATCATTTTGAAAGATCAGACGAATAATATCATTGAATAAAATAAATACAAATGAGAACACAGTTAACACAAACCTTATTCTTCGAAAAAATGTTAAGCTTTAAAAACCCATTGCCTGAGGTGTTTACCATATTTTATACTCCTATGCATTTTCCTCTATTGTTTTTCACTATGTTCTTTGTACATGAAAAATTCTTCTGATGAAAGAAATGAAAATATCGGGGCGGATTTGTCCTTTTATCTCTCCCCTATCTGAAATGTAGGTCTTTAAATTCCTGAACATTCCTTTTATGGAAAATTTCCCGGCTATTCACTCTGTCACAACAATATGAATAAAGATTACTGGTCCACAACAACAAAGGGATATCAAAATCCGTAACATTATAATTGGGCGTGCGTTATCTTACAGAACCGCAATATAGATCTGCGATAAAGCGGATTTAAGCATATCTACGTCCAATTAAAGGGAAACTCGCATGCCTTGGCCACCATTGGGACATTAATCTCCATTTATGTCTTTTATGGGCCGTGCTCGGTCAAAATTATGACTTGATCAACGATTCTCTATTATTCACCGTTCTTTGTTTGCCATCCGATTTCAAAACTCTCATTCACGTAGCTGGTCAGATTTATATGGGGGAAGAGATGGTCAAAAAGGAATGGAAAGATACCAGGTGTTTGAATAGTTATTGCTGTAACCAGGTATTGACAGAAACTTTTAAATTTTTAGACGATTGTAATATTTGCCAACACGATCGAACGAAGTCAGCGAGTTTTGCAAATCACATCAGTCTAATGAAATTAGCCTTTTCGTGGAGTGTTTGGTAGAAAGTCTTATGCTGTTCCAAATGTAACAACGCTGCATCCGTACTAATAGTAGCTATTTATGATTCAAGTTCGTAAAGTAGGACTTTTTTGTATGATCGTGAAATTTGTTGAATGAGGCTGTACTAACTTTTCTATCAGCAAATGTTAATCATCTGGATTGAACATTTGAATAATTGAATATCAGATTAGAATTACTCCTTATGTGTCGTCTTTATATTTATTCATAAATATAATTAAGAGCGCTGGTTGGCCGTTAGCGTGTGAAATAATATGTTTGGTTCTTTTATGTTCAAAATAAATTTAACAAACAACTTCACAGAATAACACTTTTGTGGAGATTAATTCAGCTATAAAACCCTCATATGTGATCTCAATCATAGCAATGAATTTTACTCACCTAAATACCCCCGTCGTCGGCTTATTGCACTGGGTTGGTCACACTTTAACTTATCGAACATGCACCATCAATCAGTCCGTTCAGAGCTGATTGATTCCACTAATTCAGTAATTTTGGTTTAGTTCAATTATTGACTTAACTAACAAAGGAAACTCGACAAATAGTCTTTTTTTCATTTATTAACCCTGGAGTGGACGCGTCGGGTCTGTCCGGCCCATGTAAATCTTAATAGTCTTGATGTTTTCGCTAGAGGGTGCGATGAAGTCTGTGCGCATCAGTTCCTTCAAGTTAGATTACAACATATGCTGATTAGTAGTTTTAACGCTGAGAAGTGAAAAACATCGATTCCAGGGCTGATTTCGGTCTATTGGACCCAACGCGCACGTTTGCGTAAGTAACTTGTTTGAATGATGATCTATTTATTTTGTGGAAATTCATGATGAAATAAGAAAAGGAAGAAAAATATAACTTTTGTCCAGTTTCCACTAACTCTTTACTACTTTATTACGACCGGTTTCGGCTTTTACACCATTTTCAAGTAAATACAGATTTCATCAAGTTCGTGAATATTTATACATAAGAAAGTAATTATAAAAGTAATGCCATGAGAAGTGGGAAAGAAGCAGATGCGAAGGTTGAAAGACGAATATTTAAAAAAAATCTTGCCAAATCATTATTACCTACCAAGAGAAATTAGACAAGCTGCAGCGACAATTACTGGAACTGAAATGGTGATGCCAGTGTCGATAGTTGAAAATAAACGTGGCAGATGCGCATTCTGCAAAGATCGCAAAACGCGATACAAGTGCCGTATTTGCCAAAAATTTATTTGTTTAGAACATACTGTATGTGTGTGCCAAACTTGTGCCATGACATTTGCGGAATAACATTTCTACAGGGTGTTCAGTGCAACCTTACCAACACATAGTGTTTATTAATATCACGGTTCAATTTGTTTTTTGAAGAATCAACTTTTTTTTTTGCAGTTTTTCGTCTTCTTCTGTGAGTACATTAACACTATTTGATACAATTTTTTAAATATATGTTTGATTTTTGGGAAATATTAGGCTTTTTTTGTGGGTATGTTGGACCCAACGCGCCCCTTCTTGTAAAATAAAAACACGCGTCCACTCCAGGGTTAAGGCAAAATGAGAGAAAATAAAATAAATATAAAACTGTATAAATATACGACTAGAATGTTAATAATTTACGAGAAAAAAGGATATAGAGAATTTACTTTCATAATTAACGTCAAAATACTGAAAATTTCAATGATTATACAAGAACAGACTGAAAACAATATTTTTATAACTCAAAACAAAGACCTATCTAATTGACAATATATTCTAGCATGTTAGCTTACCAAGACCATCTATAAATACGTAAAACTGATTAGAGACTTTGACAAATGATAAAATACTTAAGAAATCCTTCAACTCTGAGAATACAGATCGGACATGTCCCAGGTCAAGGTGAGGCCTTGACCTGAGTATTCTTCACTCGACTTACTGATTCAGACACAACACTTTAACTGCCTCTTGTTCTCAGATCTCAAACGATTCAAATCTATAATTCGTTAAAAAATAGAGGGGATGATCCCGCCCTCAGGATTTTACTTCTAAGATATCATGGTAGGTGTCGTTACTTGAACGGTCTTGGCATTCTAAACCCTATTCTGGTATTCTACAGTCCTAATTAATTATATGTGAGTTTTCCTATTACGTGACATCATATGGGTGATCGCCCCGTACAAATAGGACTCCCGCGAATGTGTTCATTTTACATTGATAGAAAACGATCAACAAAAACTATCAAACATTCTCGTTTGTTCGTCCGATGTCACTCTGCCTTCTTACTTTACATCAAGCAATAGAGCATAAAATGAGTGAATTTTTAACAAAAATACTTGTAAGAAATCGACTACGCCATCACATGGAATACAGTGCGTAGTTATATTCTGATATGTTTTCGACTCGTAACTTTCATTTATTAATTTGTCATAAACATTTTAATAACAAAAAACATGTTTTTTTAAATGGTTTTGCTTATAAAATTAAAACTAATAGAGCAATCTGGTTGGTCAATGGAAAGAAATGTAGATAATTGAAATACGAACAAAATTGAATACTTTATTACCCGGCCGGATTATTAGTAACGGAGAAAAACTGGAAAAACCGGAAAATTCTGCGATTTTTTAAAAAATTCATATTTTCGCCATTTTGCAAGAAGTAGAGTTGGCCCTCTTCACGAAAGTATTGAACAACGTGAACTTCATGTGTGCACAAAACATACGCTGTAGAATAGTTAGTTTTGGCACAATTGCAATTGACATTTTTTATTGCACGTGCCTGGATGCTCTAGTGAGAGCCCGATTTCAATTTCTTAAACAGGTTATGAAAGTAGAAATATAGTACTACAAAATTTTTAATCTCAATTTGCGATACAATGGTGTGAAATGAGTGAAAAATGCATGCAAACATGATTGAAAATGGCCGAGCTCGCGTTAGCTGCCGGGTGGCAGGAGAGTCCGGGAGATGAGGGGTATTCATTTAATGAACGGGTTGCGTGATAATACGCTTCCCCTCTTCTCTCGCTCTCTCCTTCCACTCGACCGCTTCCACCAGCTCGGCCGTATTCAGTCATGTTTGCAAGCATTTTTCACACATTTCGCAGCATTTTAACGTAAAATGAGAATATACATTTTGTGGTACTGCACTTCTTCTTTCAAAATCTGGTTTAGAAAATGAAATCGGACTATCACTAGAGCATCCAGACCAATCCTATTTCTTGAAAAATGGCGGAATTATAAAATAATTAAAAAATCGTAATTTTTTTCGGTTTTTCCGGTTTTCTTCCATAATGATCTAATTGGGTCAAAAAACATTTCGTTCTATTAGTTTTCATTTTATAAGCAAAACAATTTTAAAAAACACGTTTTTGGTTAATTAAATGTTTATAACAAATTAATAAATGACAGTTGCTAGTCAAACACATAACAGAATATAACTACGGACTGTCTTTCATGTGATGGCATAGTCGGTTTTCTACTAGTATTTATGTTAGGAAAAAATGCTCTATTGATTGGCCTACTTTTAAAATAATAATAATTTGAATACATTTACAACGAGTGACCTACTTCCATATAAGTATTATTTGAGACCAAAAACTAATTAATTTGACGGTCAGAAAGATATTTCTGACCGTTCATTCCAGGAATTTTAACGGCATCCAACCGAGCTGTACCAAATGGTAAACAATTGACCCTTGAGCTATTCAGTCTGTAATTACCAGATTATACAATATCTTCAAAGTTGAATGTATTTTCTGATTCTCACGAAAAATCTAGTGTTTGTAATACGCCCCTCATAAATTTTGAGTGCTATTTATTTTTGTAACTCAACTATGGTCCTATCGCCCAGTGGAACATGTGGGATGCAACTTTCTTATTGAAATAGATTGTGTCCCACGACCAGTGGCGTCTCAATATTCTATTACAAGGCGCAGCCGAGTTCAACAAACACGCGAGTACAAAAAAGCCCTTTACGAAAGTGTTTCATCCGAAGTTTTTTCTTCTTCGACAGTTATTATTTGACTCAAAATACTGTATTTTTCAAAAATGCATAGATGTATGAACAGTGTGTAAAAAAAAATTTTAAGCACAGTTGATGATTTTACGTACGGGTGATTATTTTATGCACTTGTGCGAAAATGTATTATTTTACGCACTGTCGTAGAAAAATTCATTTTTATCTTTTACATGGATGTTGTTATGGATACTGAATGAATAATATCTGTCAGTGCTGAATATTATATTGCAAATATCACACCTAAAATGGATAATTTTGATGTAGATATGCTTTCTGATATAGAAGAATGAGATGATTAAGCAAGAAATTCGATAATCTATGAAAAAAAAAATATATGAGGAATTAAAAAAATGGTGTCAAAACAAAGTAGAAAAATAAGTTTGTGAAAACGAAATGTAAAACATTTGGTTACTTTTTATTTTGTTTATTTCATGTTGGTATCACATGTTGTTGAGATGTTCTAATTCATTCAATTGTTCAGTGATTGGTAACACTGAACATAGACAGAGTGAGAGGGAGATCGACTTCCTTCTTTGAAAGGACTTCTTCCTTTTTCGTCCCTTTCTAAATTGAGTACTCGAAGAGTCGGTTGCTTTTCGAATTTCCCTTCGGGAAAGATAAATTTCCCACAACGAGGAGATGAAAGGTCGTATATATGTTAACATTATGAACATAATCAATTTCTGATCGATTCACCTATCGAATCGATATACATATCTGCAATCTTTTGGCATATTTTTCTAAACTTCCAAAATGTATTTTTGATCTTCACATTCTTCACGCTTCACGAAAACAAGATGGCCTCATGTGCGTCACTAAATTATCTGTACTCATATCTTTAAATTTTAAAATAAATATAATCTTTACAATTTAATCTTATTTGAATAACATTTCGTACCCTCTTTCGACGAGTCGGTCCTGAAATGTCATAAATGAATTGTTTCTAACCTCTGAAATTGATGACTCACATGTGTCAATAATTTCTGTAAATTCTATCTTTCGAACGTTAAAATATGAATCAAACATGTTTCTGTTCGTGCTATATGGTTTTCAGTGATACCAAGTGCCTCCACAAGTTTTCCTGAGTGTCAGAAAATATCAGTCAGCTTAGAAGGCAAGCCTAGGTGCGAGCAGCCCAGGTTTGGATGGAAGGGCCTGGCCAATAGCCAAAAGAATATGTTTTGAAACCTCTCTCCATGACAATCTTTCACTTCCAGTCGTTGTGACACAAATCGAGTCGTCTGCTTGCTTTGTGACACCTTATGAAGGCAAGGACTATCTCGATACTCTCTCTCTATCTTTACCCTTGTATCTATTTTTTATGAGAAAGATCAATATTTTCTCATGATTTTTCTTACATGTCAGTTCTCCTGAACTACAAGTGTTATTAAATTTAAAAAAATTGTAGAAAGCAATATTTTCATGAAATTTACTTTTCTTGTGCTCGTTTGAGACTGGACTCTTCTCTACCATTGCTTGAGAAGATTCTAAATTTAAGCTTCATCACAAATTTATATTCTTTACCTCAGTTGCATCCTAGAAACATTGTTTAAATCAGCAAACCTCTATGTTTCTTTTCTAATACTCATATGTCTAAATTGTAAATTTAAATTCTTTATCTAAAATGTATCCTTGAAACATTTAACTAGTAAAATTTTACATAATTTTATATTATATCTTTAAGAAAATCTGAGAATAGTCTTGTCCTCGATTTCGCCCATATCACGAGTCATGTGACTCAAATCTGTCACAAGATACTGGTTTGTTTACTTTTTCACAGCGTATATCTCAGCGTCTAAGTATCTGAGCTACAGGAAAGATCCCAGAACGACTACATATCCTATCCAGCTAGTAGAGTAGCCATTGTCTTGAGACACCTCTAAAGGCACCTACGTTCACCGTTGAAGTAGCGCTCTGGAGTAAGTCTTTCCACTCATCGCAATGACTTATCATAAAATGTGAACGAACCACAAACCACCTAATCTTTTGTAAGCGAATCGACTATAGTAAAACCAGCTTGTACTTTTCATTTCCAAAATTGTATTTTATGTACGCAAACATGTTTCTCCTGCGATAGAAAAAATGTAACTTTGTGAATATAGTGTTTTCTGAAATCCTGGCTTATTACTGTTGAGAAGCACAAAGATTATCTTTTGACAAATCCGTGTTTTTGATAATTTCATTTAATAAAAAAAGAACCTGGTGCCCATGCCTACCTATTATCTTTCATCTCTGTCTCCGTAAATATTTGTCAAAGGATCTATCTTTTATACCCACGACCTTCCGTACCAATCTGAGCAGCTCACAGGCATTGCTGTATTAAATGAGCAAGTAAATAAAAATAAAGCTTTCATCTTTAGTTACAAGTTATGATATAATTTTTCGAAACAATGAATAACTATAAAGCATCTACAGTATGAATTATCCACTCGATGTCAAAGGCAGAATTAAATTCCAAAAGAAACACTGACATTCAAAAATGTACATTCTTGAAGCAAAGATCTCCGGGTTATCATGCCGAAAAATCTGCGATTCTAACTTGAAAAAACTTCCATTGGAGAGGCTGATGACAGGAAGTTTTAATTCGCAAAGGTATGATTTACTGTCATTTATTTTATTTATCGTTTTATTGTTCAATATAATAATAACCAGTGTGGAGTGCATCCTGTAGATATCAGTGCATTTGGAAAATTAATTGCCCAGCATCTTGGTTCACCAAATCCTGCTGCATCTTTGCTCGTAGATTCAGGAGTGGATATTTTGAAAATTAATCAGCATGGGGAATGAAAATCCATAACCGGTGCAGAAGGCTACTTCGAAAATTATTTGGCCAACAAAAATAGAATTTCGAATAAAATACAGGGAGAATATAAAATAAATAAATAAATTTTTGTTGTAAGCAACAGTAAGCTGTTAAAGTATTTTCACCAAATAAAGACTTCTATATTCAACTATTATGTATTATTTTCACAAATTCTATTGTTCTTTGTCATTGATGTTACTGTGTTAGTCCCGTAACTGTTCATTACCAAGCATTTTATTTTTTTAAATTGTAATGGAATATATCCACAGTTAAGTAAAAATTCATTACATCACTAGTGATGCAATGAAACAGACAGTTATTAAAAATGTTTCAGAACGTCAAAAATGCATTTAAATATTGAAATCAATTTATTGTTGGGTTTAATAATACTCATTTATGATATACGATTTCGTAAAGTATGTCTTTTTTGTATATGAGCGTGAAG
The DNA here is from genome assembly GCA_944452925.2 of Chrysolina oricalcia. Taxonomy (NCBI): domain Eukaryota; kingdom Metazoa; phylum Arthropoda; class Insecta; order Coleoptera; family Chrysomelidae; genus Chrysolina; species Chrysolina oricalcia. The sequence continues at coordinate 19,965,394 of OX101818.2, forward strand.
TTTGTGGAATGAGAGGAGCCGTGTTCAACAAAACATGAGGGTACAAAAAAGCTCTTACGAAAATATATCATACAAAATTTTCTCTACGATTGTTGATAAATGTATGAACAGTGCTTAAAGCATTACTTTACGCACAGTTGATTTTTCACGCACTTGTGCCGAAAATTTTCTGTCGTAGAACAGTATGATTATGATTTTAAAGACCTGACAACAAATCAAACGACTATCTTTCTATAAAAACAAAATAATGAGTCTGGCTGACGGGGGCTGACGGGGGCTGACGGGGAATTTTCCCAAATACCCATAACAAAAATATCACAATCTTGGTGTCTTTCTATCAAATAGGAAGAACTGTTCGTGTAGAACCGGTGCCGGCGTTTGAAAAGAAAATGTTATTTCTGCAATCACAGTACCCCTGGTTTGAAGCGTATTTAAAAAGTTCTTATGAAATGGTTTATTCATTTTATATGAAGACTTTGAAGAAATTCAACCTCGACCTTACTACTTCCAGAGGGATCGAAAATTATTCACTGAAAAGTAGTCTCGTGACTTTTTTTTCCTGTGAAAATTGCCATTTCTTCTTGAACATTCCGATTGATTCCGAATTTTGATTTTTAGCGGATTTTTACATTCTTTTAATTCATGTCCCGCTTTAAGGCCGATTCTCACTAGAGCGGTGCCGAGCGGCACGGCGCGGCGCTGTGCGGCGCGGCAAAAGTTGCTTGCAATTCTTTGCATGTAATTGAGTGATCCCGTCCTCACCTGAGCAGAGCGGCGCGGAGCAGAGCGTCGCGTTCGTAGGCAGCAAAGTTCTAACGCCTCCGGGAGCATTGGCTCGCGGCACTGCCGCTTTGAAACGCTCCCTCCCGCCTGTTGACGGACAAGTGGGAATCACGTCGCGTCACAAGCAAGCTGCGACTTGTAGAAATTAACACAATTTCAGAGACACACCAAACAAATATGGACGCGGAAAAAATAGAAAGATTAATTGTATTAGTGAATGATTATCCTGAACAATATTGTCGCTTCTTTTTTCGTCTATTTTCGTATTCATGACATATTGCCGCTACAAAAACAAAATCGTCTGATGATGACGATGTAGGATCCTCTTCTGTGATTCCCAAACTCATATCACTTTTTTTACAAAACTCAAAATACCTACCTACTTATATAGATTTTACTATTTCGCACACCGCTGCTGCTACAAAATGCCGCTCAGGTGAGAATAGCCTGCACAAAAACTGCTTCGTCCAGTGCCGCGCCGCGCGGCACCGCGCCGCTCGGCACCGCCCTAGTGAGAATCGGCCTTTAAGGCCAAACAAGCATTTGACCAGAAGCCTACTTTCTGGTTCAGATACGTGGTCCATATTTTTGCAAACGAAATCTTGAAGACATTCTCAGTTCACCTGAATGATACCTATCTCAACATGAAGTTTGCAATATTGAGATATAAAAACACGAACCGATGTTGCAGAAAAACTTGTGCAATATTTATCGAGCAAAGTGATGTGTTTCAGTGAATATAAGCACCTGAAATATTTTCGAAAGTCAATAAATCAAAAACGGATGGAAATAGCCATAGGGATTTATATTCAGAAAATACACCTAATTCTACATCTTATAGACGGAAACTATATGCGATTTTTTTTCGAAAAACACAAGAGAATTCAAATCAATAGCATGACATCAAATGGTTTCATTGTAATCGTGACGACAGTGATTTCATCAGTATACATCATTTCTCAAAATTTATAACTTTCAAGATGCTGGGAGTGTCAAAAATGGAAGGTTTAGAAAAATTCAATTAAAAAAGAAGCACTAGACCCTGTAGATTTCTCTACCCTCCATCTCTGTCAATTTGGTGCAATGTCATACAGTTATTCACAAATGTGCTTTCACAGGAATGAAGATTGTCTCGTTTGATATCAGGCACAAGAAACCGTTTGTTCCTACGCACCTGAGAAGTACGGCCTTCCTGCTTATCGGAACTAGCTGAACTGAACGAGCCGATTTGTGATGGAGAAGGCGTATCCAATTTCTGTCGTTGAGACATCCGGTATCGCGTACCCACATTCCCGTATTTCTACCAAAGACGCACAGCGCTTTCTAACCCTGAAGGAACTGATTTACGGCCAGAGGGTACATATTCCGCTCTCAGCTCTCAACTAGTACTTAGGTCACGATAATGAAATTACGCATTCCGATGGGACCGGCCGATAAGTCTCTTCGGAATTCGTTTGGCATCTTTACTCTGAATATAATAGTCGGTGAGCCAGGAGTAGGTCAAACTCATTTTGCGAGTCCTAGTTCCCTGAAAGCTGTTCTCAGAGACTATTGTACTGCGTCGTACAATAGATTGAAAGGGCGATCGACAACCAAGGAGACCATCACCTTCAACGATCCGTAAAACGAGTTCATGAAGAAAGACATCAGTAGCAGTCTGCATTATATATTGAATTCATCACACTGAGCTGATACAATTGTTTTCCTGTACACCTGTCGAACTGAACTATCTTTAGTGCACCGAGTGCTTATTGTTTTTGGAAATGAATTATTTTATGATATTAATCCTCATACTTTCATTAATGATAAAGGAGAAAGTGCAGTTATATTTTGAAAACCTTTCATAGAAGGGTAATAGGGTAGAGCCGGTATTTTGACAGCAGTGAGGGTAACTAAAGCCTGGCACTTATCATCATCCAAAAATTAGTCGCTCCAACTGACATCTGTAATGCCGTTTCTTCACTGAATCTGTCCTGGTTATCACATTAGTGTCATCTGGGAGAAAGTGGGACCTACCAATATAATTTTACTGGCAACCGAGGGTAGTATTGGGTGTTGCACCGAGTGTAACAGTATCTAATACACTCAGTACGCATAAGGGTCATTGAAAAGTCCTGATTGAGAAGGAAAATACATTACATTTTGTGTATGAATTATTTACCTTAGTGACAGTCCGTAAATACCATCTGTCGACTTATAATAAATAAAAATACAAATTTTTTGTTCAATAGTGTACATGTAGAATAATCTCAACTCATAAACAGGCATAAATAAAATTAAAAACTTCAATTACAGTTTAAATTTTTTGTGTACATTTGAAGTTTTTATTTCTTTTTTTGTCTCTTCAGTTTTTGCCATCAATATCAACAAACTTGTCTTTGATCGGAGAGACACTATTCCAGACTGTTAAAAACTATTTTCTTTCTCAATGACACACACAATCACTGAAATTCACACGATAGGTCCACCCACAACCAAGCTTTGAAATCTTGATGGTTGCTTTTTTTGTCGACGAATACATACATGAAAATTAAAATGATTTACATGCGATGACAACTCACCCAATCGTTAAAACTTTCCTGAAAATCAACATATGTTTCCAACAAAAATAGAACTTTCATGCAGGCACGTGTTTATTTCATTATGACATCTTCGCAAATATTTACATGGATGCTAACGTACTATTACTCGTAGAGCTGACATTGCAAATGCTGCAAGATGTATGGAGCATGCTTGTTGTTTTTAGAGGCTTTTACGCATATTTATGAGATGTATATAGCTGGCTTAATTAATTTCCGGCAATGGGTAGGCAAATGTTTATTCATTTTCCAAATGAATTTCCAAAACGTGGCGTATAATTCAATTATGTCTCACTGTCGTTCGGAGCAGGATCATATTCGAAGTTTCCCAAGAAATAGGGATTAAGTTGCTTCATTTTCGGAACCCTAATAACTCAATTCACGGAGTGACTCTGAAGAACGGCAATAAGGCTTAAAACCTCTAGAATAAAAAAACTGGTATTGGAACTGAGTTAATGATGATAATATTCATTCATCATTTGAAGACACATTAAGAGCAAATACTACCTTGGTAAAACGGGAATCCGTTTTGAGACCACAGTTTTTGTTTGAGAATTTTTTAATTTTTTTGCATTACCCAATGTTTTTTTGTTAATTCCGGAACTTCAGTGATTTTTGGTTATGATAATTTTTAAGAAAAAAAAATTAAATGAAATGATGAATTAAAAAAATTGATAGGTTCCGGGATTCTTATGAGACCACCGATCCCATACAAAAAATATCTCTTTAATGAAATCAATGAATTTTGAATTTTGATTGGCGCTGTAATCGAGAATGGACAGGTGCTGTGTTGCCAGTGTTCATCGAGTTCATTATCTTCACCCCCATTCTTGATAAGTATCCCAACAAACCTTAGCTGGAAGGGGTGAGGAAGAAATTCGACTTTTTGGTGATGGTAGTTAAGTATAAAATAAATGATATGTTAGTCATTGAGATTATATATTATAAATAAAAAAGGTATGAATCAAATTAAGTGGAATATGAAAGTCATTATGACTAGCCCATTGTTAACAAATTTGTTAAAAAATTTAAAAATAAAATTGTTGTTTTTGTTATTGTCAAAAGTATTCCGTCAGTCAACCTGTTGCACCTCTACGCGCAACCCTCAGAAGTTTTCGAGATAATTGTGTGAGCTGAGGAACACGCAGCCCTTCCTTATTAACAAGACCGGTGACCATGCTGGGAGTCGAACACATGACCCTACGCTTGAGAGGCGAATGCTCTATCAGCCGACCACCACGGCCCGTGACTTTTAAAATGGCAGAATCAATTTCCAGACAAAGTGTGTGATACAAACACAAACTTGGTTGAAAATTCAATAAGTTTGAACGTTACAATAAACATATTGTTGCGTTTTGTTACATGGAAAACATATTCACATTAAGTTGTCATTGAGAAACTCGTCAATGCTGTAGTAACATTTGTTATTCAATAATTTTTTGATTTGTCATCAAATAATTATTTCGGATCCTGCTTTTTCAATACTAGCAATTTGTTGTTTTTGTTGATTGTATTGTAGACTGGAAAACCTTTGAGATAAGCCGTATTTTGATTATCGATTTAATTATATTATAACACATTGAAATTAATATGGAAAATCATCATCGCGAAGTAAAAGTTTTGTCTTAGCAATATTTAATTTTTTTGATTGCCTAGTATGCCGAATTCAGTAAACTCCAGGTTACATTTTCGTTCGAAAAAGTGCCTAATTGAATACTTTCAGAAAGTCAGCTACAGATTTCGACTCATTCAGAATAAGCCTGTTTCGCTGAATGCATCTACAACACTCTCTATTTTCCCTGCTAATTCATTTTGATTTTTTTTTCTGTAACTGTGATCATAGTTAGTTGGCAGTCCATAATTTATTGAGGTAGGTCATTGATAAATATTCAGAGCTTTAGGGGTCCCAGGAGAGAGCCTTGTAGGACACCTTGTTTAGTGTCATGCAAATTATATGTGGTACCAATGAATTCGACGAAAAAACTATGACCAAACATGTATTAGTCCAGCCAGTCTATTACCATCTTGAGAAATCCCCATTTTTTTTTTTCAATTTGATGGTCAACAATTCTGCAGACCATGTGACGAATGCTTTCAATAGATCCAAAAAAAGAGAAATAACCAAATTGTTGGAATTTCCAGAAGTAGTTTTTTCGTAAAATTTTGAAATTGTTAATAGTAGTAATTTCTGTTGAGCTCTCTTCTTTCTGTAGAGAAGACACTACAGTCTCTTCAGTTTGCTAGGAAAAACACTATCAGTGAAAGACTTGTTCATCAGGTACACCAATTATCAGGTCCGTGTTTTTTATTTCTCAACAGTATAGCTGTGTTCATATCATCAATGCATGAAGAATATTTATTTACCATATCATTCAAGGTTATCTGGATTTTTAGATCAATAATAGGCAAAAGATCGAAATGATATGACACTTTTTTTGTTGAAAAGTACAGTATTTTCCTCGTCAAAACATAAAAAAAAAACATTATATTTTTGGTGGCGTATTCACTTTTTAGCGCTTCCACGAGATTGACGTCCACTATTATGAATTCCGCTTGACCTTGGTCGAACTTTTGAGCTGTTGAGTGAAACAAAAGTTGTTCTTTCATTGCATGATGAAGTATCTTCGATTTCAGAGTCTTCTACGGTTCTTGGTATTGCTACACTTCCAGGCCCTGTTCCGGTTTGTGGTTCTCCACCATTTTCAGGTTCTCCTACGGTTCACGGTTCTCTTCCATTGTTATCCGTATTCATTATCTGATGATTCTTCCTATTCGTCATCTTCATCATATTTATTATCAGACAACTTCAACTGATACCCGTGGTCACTATCAGTTCTATCGATATCACTAATTTCAAGTAACTCTTTGAGTTGCTTGTCAGCCAATTACTTCTTGCCAGCTGCAATAAGATATTGATACTTCAACAATGAAATGTTTCCGAGACAGATTGTTCACAAATGTATATGAATATGAAATTAAAAGCTTTGGTAAATAGACCCAACATCCACATTTGTGTACAAATTATTTTTCCGCTGCCGACACAGTAAATAGTCCATACATGCTTAGCAACAAAACAGGTAAATGGCCTATATCATTCGTCTACTAATTCATCTTGACAACGGAATGTGTATGTTTCTTTTTTCAAAGTTCGATAGCACAACTAGAGAGAAAAAATATGGACGTTTTTACTATAGGTGCGCAAAGAATGACACAACCAATGCGATATGAAATATGCGTTAGCGATTCGAAAATGAGACAATCACTGAACAATCTTACCCTCTTTCCCACGATGCTTCTGCGTCTTCGAAATTCCAGTTCTGAATGTTCATGTGTTAGGGGCGCAGATTATGTATGAAAGCAAAATAGGGAGTATAGTTCAAAAGTAGCGTAGGTGAAAATGAACACATAAAAGATTTGATCTCTACGGCGAAAAATCGAGTGCTCCCCGTTTTCGGTGGTCGTCCAGCCAAGAAACTTTCTTTCGAGAGGAGCAAAAAATACCGTTCAGTGTCGTACTGGATTCATCGGCTAAAGTGCATCTTACAGATTGGAAATCATAAAGTATTTGAACATACGCGAACCTAAGAGACTATAAATAGTGTCATTTACATGCCTAGGGAAATAATGACTTTGACTTTGGCATGTAATACCTTCAGCTTTACTTATATCCATTTTCAGGTTATGAGCTTATTGAATATCCCTTAAGCAATTCAACTAAAGAAAGGAAGATCAGGTGTGTTATACATCCTTTAACCAACTGGTAATTGAAAAAGGTTCAGTGGATTGTCCGAGAATGGAGTTTTACATGGAAAGTACTTTTAGTCTTCAATCTCCACTCTCCACTCTTGGTGGTGCTCAAAGTTGGATAAGCTATAAAGACGGGAATTCGCGAAAATAGGCAGGTTGAAGGAGGTTTCAAATGTACAGTGTGTCTCAATTTTCGGCTGATTTCAGTATTCACCCCGCTGTGTTTCATGAATTGTTTAATTCGAGCAATAAAAACTATCAGAACTACGTCGATTTCAATCGATGCGCGTTTCGCCAACAAAGTTAGCACCTTCAGGAGCTGAAGCTTACTTTATTCTACTCTATACTTTCAAAAAGTGGCATCATATGTCTGGGAAAAACTTTTACTATAATAATTTATTTTTCTGCTACCGACACTGTAAATAGTCAATACATGCTTAACAACAGGTAAATGGACAATATCATTCGTTTACTAATTCATCTTGACAACGGAATGTGAATAATGCGTTTGCATGCCTAGGGTAATGATGACTTTGACAATGACAAGTAATAGCTTCAGCTTCATTCATATCAATTTTCAGGTTATGAGACCTTTTGAATATTATTGTAGTCTGTTTATTCGCTAACTTAGTTACACGCACAAGCAACTTAGAATGAAATAGCGGAACGAATAATCATGACGGAAGGGTAAGAAAACAAACTTCAATCCAGGCAAATTTTGAGAAATGTCAACAAGCAGCGGGAAACCGTAATAAGTAACACGGAATGTATCGACGTTGACATCCTCGGCAAGCGACAAGCTTGGCTTTGACTCGGCTCGTACTCGCTCACCTCGAATGTTAACACGTCTTACATTCCTTGTTACTTAAATAACTATTATTCAATTAAGATCCCTCAAACAAATCAACAAGAGAGGAAGATCAGGTGTGTTATACATCCTTTAACCAACTGATAATTGAAAAAGGTTCAGTGGATTACAATACTATAGACATTTTTTGGATAACCATGATACCTTCAACTTTCAAGAGTACGAAAGGGCTGATCAGAACTGAACTGTTTTCCTCCCCTTGGTAGATATCAATAAGTTCGATAATGACAGGAAGCTCATCAAATTCCAAATATGAAATACACAGAAAATAATCGGTACCTGAATACAATGAAAAAGTACTGTGATTCAATTAACAGTTTCAACAGTATTGTTCCAATAAACGGAATCGTTATGTCAATGTAGCACTGGTTATTGATATTATGAATAAGCATGTTCATAATGTTAATTAATACATTCATTATTTGCATGATCAAGTACATTAAATGGGTTCGTTATTTTAACGAATCCCATTCATCAAACGAATGAGAAGTATTCATTCGAACTGAATTTATAAACATTCTGAAAGTGACTAGACGCCGAATATACTTCCCTTCCATATTTTTGTTAACTTACCCTTCACGTAGACATTCACCGCCTCAACGAACACGTTCATTAATTGAAGGAATTGATTCTTCATTCGATGATCAGTACATTTATATTATGAATTCATGTAAGCTCATTTACATTCGATATATTCCAAGAATCAATAGGAATATACGTATTCAAGCATTTTTCATTGCGTCAAAGAATCCTGTACATTGAGCCAACGAATATGAGGCATGAGCAAGTCTCAGTGAATAAAGAAGTAATAAACCGTAATTATTAATATAATTAACCGTATTCATTAAAATGGTCATTGTTGTGCTTTGGGACAATGAATTCTGTTGGTTGATATGAAAATTCCACATCGTTTCAGTGTGCCATCTTCTTTACCTCAATGAACCCATTATCGCAACGAAGCCATTTCATAGGTCTGAGCAACGGTCATCATTGAAATCAATAAACTTGTATTCTTTGTATCAATAAATACCTATTTTTCCAGTGAATTTTAATTTATTGGCTCGATAAAAAATTTGTTGTGCGGAACGGAGAGGTAATAAACGGTATTCATTGATATAATGTACCACATTTTTTTCAGTATATGGTAAAGACTAAAACAATTTCAACATTAATTGTACACATATGCGAGTATGAAAGTTCTGATGAAGATTTATATTCCAATTTATGTTTTATTTGTATATTTGTTCCATAATTGAAGAGAATATTCTGAATCTACATTGTGAAAAAGGAATTAGGATTTAACTTTACATTATTTGATAGCTATTTTTGTTCTCTAGAAACGTCAAATATGTTTCCATTTTGGATAAACCCTGTATATTGCGGTTACAACGTTTGAACTCCGACCGATTGCAGATTCGGTATTGCAGTAACGCTGTGGATATTAGCGCTGGTTTGAATGAATGCAGACCCTGGTCTATATTCTTGCGAAGATAGAATTCCTATTATGTAAATTCCATTGAAAGCGGTTGGCTCATGAGGAACAGGGCAAATGGAGGCACTCAACTCGAGAGAGGCCACAACAGATTTTCTCAAGTACGCTGAAGCCATTAAAGGCTTAGAAGTGATTGGTTTACATGACCGATGTACATTCAGCGTGCCCCTTCTACAATTTCATTGATTAAGAGCAAGATATGGTATTATTTGTAGAAAATACAACTTATTTGCGAATTAAGTGTACATACATGCAATATATTGTAAATTACTTGAATTTTACTTGCATCCACTCATGAGCTCCTTTCTGTATAGATTTCGAATGCCGAAAGGAAAAAGTACAAATCCTCTATATTCCACAAAAGCTAGTGATTTTTTTTGAACCACATTGAGTCTGGAGAAGTGATAAAAGTATGTATATTTTTTGATGCATATAACCAAGTGCAACAATCGGAAGTTGTGTCTAACGAACACAATACACTTAATAAAATCTGAGATAAAAGGTGTAATGAAATTGTTTTTATCTATAAATGAAAGGTAGGGAATATTGAAGATGAACCTTATGATATGTTTAGGATGTAACGTTGACAACGGTAAATCGTTATTTTTCTCGTATGAACAGGTCACAAAGTGAATCTTCCAAACACTTTTCACTCGATCACAACATGAAATAATTTCCATAGAGACATGCCATCTTATTTCACATGAAATACAAACGTTTTATTTCTACAGCTCTTGGTTCTCACAGGATATCTCTGGTGATTTAGTTAAATCCATAATTGTGTGGTTATCAAATAGAAATGTTTACAAAATATGATTAATGTCATTCCGGCGACAGCGCTTCTTCTTCCTATTTCGATTCGATTTGTTACAGCAGGGTCACTTAATTGAATGCTTCACACAAAGTTCAACTTTTATAAAAAAAGAGACAAAGAGGAATATATTCCTTTTCGTGTTTATTTAGTTTCCATAATCGCGGAATAATTCAATGACATGTATACTATAGTGATGGCAACAATGAAATGAAAAGAAATGTAATTTATTTACCTAATTCAATTGTGGAGAGGACGGAAGTGTTATTTGAAACACGAATAGTCTATGGTTTCGCTAAAGCTCGCTGGAGGTTGATTTTGAGATTTTTTATTTTGGCAACCTATATATTGAACCACACAAATGGCCAGGAAATTGAGAAATAGAATATGAGGATTAAAGATCAAGACTAATCCGCCAGAAAAGGTAAAGCCTGTTATGTTATCGAAAAGCCTGATATGATATTCTAAAGCCTTTGGAAGTATGGTAAAGCCTGTTATGGTATTGTAAAGCCTGTCATAGTATTGTAACGCATGTTGAAGTATTCACATTTACATCTCGTCGTGAATGTGAATTATAGAAGAATATAGAGAAGCAGATCCAACGCTAGAGATCTCTGTGGGAACTTTTATTTTTAAAGACTTGTTTAAACCGGACAAAAGTCAAATATGCCACAGAGTCGAGATTCCTCGGTAATAGTCTAATTGTGTAAGGTGTAAGGTTATTCGGACTAGGTGAGTCAATAACAATCACAGTTTTTTTTTATAATACGACTTGAAGGACCCATTATTTCGGTTATTTCTTGTAAGTTGGGGTTAAATCTATCTTTCAGCATAGTTAAGGTCTTTCTACAGAGATTGGCCTGTGATCAAGTTTTTAATGTAGATGGCGTCCAATGAACATCATAATCAAGAAAAAGCTTATTCTCAGTGACACAAATTAGACCTTTTGAGGATCATCGAGTGACGTTGATCTACGCCATTGCCTTCCAATAACAAGAAGCTAGCGGAGCCAAATATGTGTATAAGATCAGATTACAAATTACAAAGAACAACGAAAACTTCCTTATTATTCAAAGCAAGATTAAACCACGGTATGGTATATACTGAGTATTACAGATTTGTCCAAGTTCGGAAGTTTTAATACCATAATTTATGCATAGCCCTTATGGGATATTTCATCTGAAGTAGAAATTATCACTTATATTGATTTTCTATAGTTATTCATGATGAGCTTATTTTTTAGCAGCAGAATTAATGAATGATTAAATAATGCTTACTGATTTGTTGATGAGTTGATCAGCATTTGGACCCGACATATAAATATGATATGATAGTATGATATTATGGTATGTTACCATAAGGAGGTCCCAGTGAACGGAACCATGCGGTACTTACTTCAAGTTCAACACTTTTTGAATGGGAAAACTCACATTTTTGTTGATGTTCTGGTTCCCACGTAAGGAAAATCCTGTGATGTTCAAAGAACCTCTTAAGAGCCAAGAGAAAATGGGCGAGAATTGGTAATTTTCTTGAATTTTTGGATAATATTGTTCACCGAGGTGAACTCCAAATATGGTAACAATTATTTTTAGGAGAATTTGTACCTTATGATTCATAATTAGTTGACGGGAAGTGAAATAGCTCCTGGCAAGAATCAGAAAACCAAGTTTTCGAGAGACACTTTTGCCCATGGACCTTACATGGTCTTTACAAGATACCAATGATGGTACTGGCGAACATCGAAATGGAAGACTTCATAGGTATGGATAGTCCTGATGTAAATACGCTAGCCACTGTGAGATTAGCCTTTCTAGTGATAAAACATGCTTGAGTTCTATTCGCTTCGAATTCTAGCAAGTTGTTGAATCCTCATTCTAGAATTCCATAGAAGGCCATATTCAGATCGTTCACGTTTTTGTCAAGTTATTTTCTGGTTCTACGAGATATATCGGAGCTTTGGAAGAGAAGCAGATTTGAAAGATACTCTCATCCCACCAAATCATTGATGTGAGGACGAAATAGTTTTGATGTTAAAATTGATCCTTGCGGAACACCAGCATGTAGCTCCATCAAAGACCACGAGGGAGAGATGTGTGAGATGGAAAACTAGACAGCAAGGAACATATCTGGGAAGGCGAGCCATTAAACGGATGCTTCGCAAGTAGTCCCTAGTGCCAAACGCGAACAAAGTCCTCAGTAGGTTTATTCTGAGATACGAAATCATTACTATTGAACTAGGAAAAAAAATTATTTGTCCTAAAAGAAACAAGAAACAGTAGAAACGGAATACGAAATAGCAAAAAATAACATCTGTGAATTAGGCTTCCTGGAGCTACCACAATTTCTTTGAAACGCCTTGTTTTTCCTACGTTGTAGTAGTATGGAAATGATTTGACTCTGGATTCACAAAATCATCATAATCATGTGACGAATGGCTCTAAATGATTTTTCAGAATAAGGAAACCGAGGAATTGTGCTATTTTTTAAATAATGTTCAGCCGTTGAGGAATTATGTTGTAAAAACCAATTTTTTGTTCCTCCAATCTAAGATGGCAGACTGATCCGACCTTCCCCAAGGTCGAGAACTTGTATTTTTCATTGGGGACCTGTACAAAATGACATATTGCAAAATCATTACTACCGCACCTCTCGTAGGACAAAACACCATATTGACTGTACTATCAAGACTCATTTTCAATACGAAAAGGTCATTCCCAGTGCGGAAAAACTTCTCTTGCAGCAACTGGTTTGTACCGAAAACCTTTCCTACATCATCACAGCACATATCCGGTTATTTATTACAGCAGAACAGAAAATATGCGCTAGACCCTTTCCCTCGTCAAAACACGTAGAACACCGAAAATCAGTTCGAACTTAGGAAACTCAGATAAATCTTCTTGCATATGTCGGTTCAAACCCACGTTTTGTTCCTATTGGACAGTCCGCTGAAGAAGTTGGAGTGAGTAAAAGTACCGTGAAAACAATTATTTTCTTGAATTGAGAAAAAATAGAGTTGGTGCAAAAGAACGATCGTTAATATTTAAAAAAAATTTGTATTCCACAGGATGTTTTATAAATATTCAGCATCACTTCAGAAACATGGTTATTGATAAAAATAATACTGGGAGTTCCTAATCATTTTTATCGTAGCGAATCCCTTTCGGAGATTTTCCCTAAGAAGTGCGTAGGAAAGCAAATTCTTGATGATAACTTTCAAAGACTTTCATTAATTCTTATGGAATAATTCACCTATTACCAAAACTCTGTGAATAGTAGTATTCAAACTGAAATACAAAATTGTTTGAATATAAATATGTAGCAGAAAGAGTGAAATAAAATGAAAATATATCCCTTCAAAGATTTCAGCTGACTAACGAAGTTATTTACAGTCTTGGAGTTGTTCACACTCAGGAATCTAGACCATGACTCTTGATCCTTTTTACTATCAACTTAATTATCATCAATATCTGCCAATGATAGATTAGGTTTCTCCGTCAATTTGTTAACATCATCATGTGGACAGGAATTCCTGAGAATCTTGCCGGGAAAAGCCGATGAAACGCAAATCTTTGAATCTGACTTTTGAATGAGAACATATTCACCACTGTCGAATCTTCCGACCATAGATTCTTGATCAACTCCTCAAAAGTTTATTTCAAAGCCATCTTTGTACTTGAATTATTTTCGCTTGAATCCTTGATGTATATAAGCATCCTTTTTCAGCGGCAAATAACACCAAGAAAATTAATAGGAACTTCAGTTCAATCTTACTCAAACTACATGATCTTGAAGTATAGCTTCAACATTTGTGGGGTTTATAAACCCTATGGCACATTTAAACGATTCGAAAGATATTGATATTGATTACACTTTTTAATATTCACTAGTTGATGGAATATGAATTCTTCTTTTTGTTCTTTTGGTCTTAGACAAACATACAGGATCAAATACAATATATTCAAATATTGCTATTTTAAGGACACAACATTGTTTCATTTTGTTAAAATTGCACGCGTAACCCGAATAAGTCGTCGAAAGACTGGTGCCTGCTAGGGAAGACGCAGCCCTAACTTTTGAAGTGTGATACCATGCACGAGACCGGTGACCTTTCTGGGAATCGTACCCACGACCATTCACTTGAGAGGTGAACGCTCCACCGACCAACACGACCCAAACATTAAACAATTTCATATATTCTTCGGATTTTTGAAGAAAGAGAAAATATCATTCCACACATTTTTTTAAAACATTTTTAATATATTCATCAGCTTGGTGCTGTGTCGAGATTTTCCTTGAACAATAATCAATTGATTCTAGAACAGAACAAATCTCATAACTACACCAAGCAATAGATCATAAAATGAGTGAGTTTTTAACAAAAATACTAGTAGGAGACCTACTATGCCATCACATGGAAGATAGTCCGCAGTTATATTGTGTTATGTTTTCGACTCGCAACTTTCATTTATTAATTTGTTTTAAACATTTAAATAACAAAAAACGTGTTTTTTAAAATTGTTTTGCTTATATAATATAGAGAAATCCGGTTGCTCCAATAAGAAGAATTGTAGATAATTGAAATTAATTGATCATTAGTAACAGAAAAAAACTGAAAAAACCGGAAAATTTTGCGATTTATTGAAAAATTCATGACAAAATTGCAATTTAAATTTTTTTTGCACTACCTTGCAGCGTGCCTGTGTGCTCTTGTGATAGCCTGATTTCAATTTTTCGAACAGATTATGAAAGATGTATAGTACCACAAAACGAATATTCTCATTTTTTCGCTAGAATGGTGAGAAATGGCCGAGCTCGCGTTAGCTGCCGAGTTGAAGGAGTGTACTGGAGATGAGGGGAATTCTTCTAATGAACGGCTTACGTGATAAAACGCTTCCCCTCATCTCCCGCTCACTCCTACCACTCGACCGCTTTCACCAGCTCGGCCGTTTTCAGTCATGTTTGCAAGCATTTTTCAACCATTTCGCAACATTTTAGAGCAAAATGAGAATTTACTTTTGTGGTACCGTACTTCTTCTTTCAAAATCCATTTTAGAAACTGAAATCGGACCATCACTAAAACATACAGGCACACTGCAAGATAGTGCAAAAAAAATTCAAATTGCAATTGTGCCAAAACTAACGATCCGCCAAAGCCTGTTTTGTGCACACACAAAGTTCACATGATTCAATAAGGACCAACCCTATTTATTGAAAAATGGCGGAATTATAAATTTTTTAAAAAATCGTTAAATTACCCGGTTTTTCCGGTTTTCCTTCGTTACTAAGTCTCCGATCGGCTCGTAAAACATTTCATTTGGTTTTTATTTCAATTATCTACAATTCTTTCCATTGGAGCAACCAGATTGCTCTATTTGTTTTAATTTTATTAGCAAAACAGTGTGAAAAAACACGTGTTGTGATATTTAAATGTTTATAACAAATTAATAAATGACAGTTGCGAGTCGAAAACATAACAGAATATATGGGGTCTATTCTGTAACACTTCCGTTAATATTTGAATGCCTCTGATATTTTTGTGGCTATTAAAATTAATTTCGTATTCACTAAGTAGTTTTCCGTTAAAATTTTCGTGAATTCCCTTAAAATTACCCTCTAAAACCAGAGTTATTTAGAGTGGTGTGAAAAGTGGCTTGTTTTTGATAGCGGCAACAAAAAATGGCATATTTTGATGTTATTGGTGAAGCAATGGTTGAGGAAATCGTTGAAAACGAAAAAAAGTATGTGTAATTTGTGAATAGAATCTCTTCAGTACCTATATAAAACAAGTAAAATTTACATTTACAGAGCTGCATTCAAATTACATCAGAGGTCAATTAGAGATATGAGTGACCCATTCAGTCTTCCGAACATGTTATTCAGCATATGCAACAAGGAGAAAGAAATACTGCAATACCAGTTAATTTGAAAATTCTTGCAAGTCCGCATTTTTATGCTACCGGGGGCTATCAATTAACCACCGGATAGAGTCACAGTTTTGCGTTAAGCCCAGTCGAGCATGAGTAGATGCGTGGAGGAAGTTACTAATATTATTAATAATGAGCTACTACCCCATTGGATTGAATTTCCTCGTACTGAGATTGAGAGAAATGAAGTGCAAAAATATAACTTCCCTCGATGTTCAGGAGCAATAGATTGTACCCACATTGCAAACATATCGCCCCCTGAAGATTATCCGGCCCTGCTCTACTGTTCCAGTAAAGGATATTATAGCATAAATTGTAAAATCATTGTGGATAGCAACTATAAAGTATCAAACATAAATGCCCGTTTTCCTGGATCTACACACGACTCTGCAATTTGGCAAGCCTCAAATATACGTCTCACCATGGAAGGCTTGTATATTCGAGGGGATGATTCCTTTCTTATAGGTGACTCTGGATATCCCTTACAACAATTTCCTTTGACCCCGTTCGACAATCTACCAGAAAATACCCCAGAAAGTAATTATAACTATTTTTTCACAAGGACAAGAAACATTTTTAAAAAATTGAATGGTGTTTTGAAGTCGAGATTTCGATGTTTACTGAATCGCCGAGTATTGAATTATGACCCCATAAAAGCTGGAAAAATCATCTATAGTTGTGGTGTGCTACAATAAAATATCTGGTTTTTACAATGATGATCATCCTGAAGATGATATTCTAGATGGAGAGAATGATGGCTTGTTTTTGATAGCGGCAACAAAAAATGGCATATTTTGATGTTATTGGTGAAGCAATGGTTGAGGAAATCGTTGAAAACGAAAAAAAGTATGTGTATTTTGTGAATAGAATCTCTTCAGTACCTACATAAAACAAGTAAAATTTACATTTACAGAGCTGCATTCAAATTACATCAGAGGTCAATTAGAGATATGAGTGACCCATTCAGTCTTCCGAACATGTTATTCAGCATATGCAACAAGGAGAAAGAAATACTGCAATACCAGTTAATTTGAAAATTCTTGCAAGTCCGCATTTTTATGCTACCGGGGGCTATCAATTAACCACCGGACAGATTCACAGTTTTGCGTTAAGCCCAGTCGAGCATGAGTAGATGCGTGGAGGAAGTTACTAATATTATTAATAATGAGCTACTACCCCATTGGATTGCATTTCCTCGTACTGAGATTGAGAGAAATGAAGTGCAAAAATATAACTTCCCTCGATGTTCAGGAGCAATAGATTGTACCCACATTGCAAACATATCGCCCCCTGAAGATTATCCGGCCCTGCTCTACTGTTCCAGGAAAGGATATTATAGCATAAATTTGTAAAATCATTGTGGATAGCAACTATAAAGTATCAAACATAAATGCCCGTTTTCCTGGATCTACACACGACTCTGCAATTTGGCAAGCCTCAAATATACATCTCACCATGGAAGGCTTGTATATTCGAGGGGATGATTCCTTTCTTATAGGTGACTCTGGATATCCCTTACAACAATTTCTTTTGACCCCGTTCGACAATCCACCAGAAAATACCCCAGAAAGTAATTATAACTATTTTTTCACAAGGACAAGAAACATTTTTAAAAAATTGAATGGTGTTTTGAAGTCGAGATTTCGATGTTTACTGAATCACCGAGTATTGAATTATGACCCCATAAAAGCTGGAAAAATCATCTATAGTTGTGGTGTGCTACAATAAAATATCTCGTTTTTACAATGACGATCATCCTGAAGATGATATTCTAGATGGAGAGAATGATGACGATAACATATTTTTGAGATTAGGACACCAAACCTTCCTTGGAAGAGGAGAAGAAGTGCGTAATGAAATTGTACAGCAGTATTTTAATAATATATTTTAATTTTTTGTCATATTACAAGAAACTTGTAAAAAATGAATATACATTCTTCATTCTTAACAAAAATAAACATTTTTTCATAAATATAACAGATATATCGTTTTCTTATCACGAAACAAAAATTTGGTCAGTCTTCAAAATTGAAGAGGATTATTTTTTTTGCTAGATTACTTATTGCCCTGGCTAAATTGTTAATAGACCTGGCTACTGCAAAATTGGATCTACCAAAAAAATCAAAGTTTCATCATGATTACCTAATGCATTTTCAAAACGATCTCCTCTCGGAGTTCTTGTCCGTTTTCCCTTAGTTGTGTGTTTTTTTAATTCACTATTTTCTTTATCACCATTCTCAATAATTATATTTCTTCAACTACTATTTCATGGAGGACATTACTTGAAGCCGAAGCAATGTTTTCTAGATAAAATATTTCCCCATAGGTCACTTCATTTTGAATGTTACTATTTTGTTCACTTTGAATCTCGCTTTGAACTTTTGTTGCAACAACATTTTTATTACAAGTTCCTCCCGCTTCAACCAAATCAGCTCCTTCCACTGTAAGGAATGATATTAATGCCAAAAGACGTTCTTCTAATTCAGTCAGTGGTTTCATCGGTGGACCTCCTCCAGTTCCGTTATGCCCATCATATCTGTATAGCTGGTATTCAAAATACTCACATCTTTCCATTGCCTTATTGTTTTGGATGGACCAATTTCATTCAGCCGAGAGGTGAGCATCTCCCATAATTTACCTATTTCAGGTAACTCCATGGGGTTGAATTTTCCACCACATAAGAATCTGTTTTCTACCAAGAAAGAAATAATGAATTCTCTTTGGTTCTTTGTTGTCCTAGGTGCTCGAAACATAATGTATACATTTGCCTATTTGCGTAAGGTCAAGGCACCAAAAGAACACCGCACAAATTTTTGGTTAGAATTAGGTTAGAAAGAATTGGATTAAACTACAAAGTAGATCAAATGCATCATGTCGCGATGCACTCTACATGAAATATTAGAGGACCCCTCTAATATAATTAAATTTTAACCGTCATCTCAAATATATGCTTACAGAATGCAACTTTTAACGAAATCATTTAGAGGCCCCCCAAAAATGTAACTTTTAGATGCCATTAAATTTTTAACGGAATGTTACAGAATAGACCCCTATAACTATGGACTGTCTTCCAAGTGATGGCACAGTCGGTTTTCTACTAGTATTTTTGTTAGGAAAAAAATGCTCTATTGATTGGCCTAAACATGTGTCGTTGACAATTATGCAAGCAGAAGTAATATTTTTGAAAGTTGAATAACAATTAAAAAACTTTTTTTCCGTTTTGTATCCTCCAAATCTACTGGAGATCTGATGTTGAGTGATTTTTTGTTAAGCTTCCAGGGATATGAAGATTAGGTTGGATTTTCGGGAAAAAAGTGGTTTGTTGGAACGGTACCTGGTCGCCTCCCTCACTGACGTCAATGACGTCACCTTTCCTTCGAATAACTCGTGAACTATATGATCTATTTATAAATTTTTAAACGATAGAGGGTTAAGGAAATTGTGGGACACCCTGAGAGAATCCATAAATCTTCCTCATGATATCACAGAATATGAACATATTTCCTTTATAATTAACAGACAGTGAAGTTGATCTCAAACCAGAAATGTTCGAACCGATTAATAATGTTTTGGCTGTACAAAGGTCGTTGGTGCTAAGAAGGACTTCGGCAGGACATGATATTATAAGAATCAAGGTCTATGGGCCATGTACCATCATTCACCCAACTAAAATTTCACGATATCTGTTTCACATATCAAGTTTGTAACAATATTTGTTACAAAACTTTGTTTTTGTCCGACCTTTCAACTGGTGATGCCACGCTCGATACTGGTGACCATGCTGGGAATCGAACCCAGAATATTGAGATGAATGGCGAATTGATGAGATTGCATTTAGCGTATTTCCCACCACTTCCGGAAGGTTTGATGTCGAAACACAAACCACTAAATCTATTCGATATATTTTACTGAAATACATCACTAATGTAGAGCGAATGTAACAGGAGATTATTGTACCATTCAGCAATGAGAAATCTGATCTATTTTCCCAAACCACAACATATTATACATCACTAATGAAGGTAAAACCAGTCGTAATGAATATATCCTTTGACTCCTACCCAGTGATAACAATGATTAATAGACGGTAGTATAACGATGCATTAATGAGATATTCAATAGAGTATCGAATCCTATTGTGATATAATCATCTCGGAAAAGCCGTTTTATTATTTTGATCATACATGAAATCCATAGGTGGTATTCAACGGTTTCATTGTTTTGATTAGCTTCATGAGAAATCAATTCAGGATGCATTAACTTTGTTCAGTAGAAAGCATATTATAGTCTAGGATCCAGGGTCCATTTC
Organism: Chrysolina oricalcia; assembly: GCA_944452925.2. Classification (NCBI taxonomy): domain Eukaryota; kingdom Metazoa; phylum Arthropoda; class Insecta; order Coleoptera; family Chrysomelidae; genus Chrysolina; species Chrysolina oricalcia. The sequence continues at coordinate 19,985,907 of OX101818.2, forward strand.
CACAATTGATTACTATCGATCTAATTTTCCGCGAGTAGCTTCATTTTGAAGAGACGCCCAACATGTTTACTCAAAAATTCTCGATTGTGGTAGCTAACAGGGGTAGCAAGGATAAAATCTGTCAATTTACGATTCTCGAAAATGTATTACTAACTGGGACTTATTTGTTAAATCTCAAGATATCTAAATTATTCCTCTGTAACATCTTGCTCCACCGCATTTGAAAAATTTCAATTCTTTTAAATTATTGTTAATAATGTTACTTGGGTGGACCAATCATGTCCCCTAACCTCAGTGGGCACCGCTTTGAATGCGGCCAGGTCGTAATCAGGACCTGTTGTTTTTTATTTTTCAAGTTTCATTTCTTTAGTATTTGTGAATAAAATCAAATTAATGCAATTTTTCCATCATGAAATGAACTCTATGTAACTTACCCCTCTCATTCACTGAAGATGAAGGATTAATCCTTCGAAACATATGTCTGTTTGTCTCTGAACAACAATAAATATTATTTTGGTGGAGTTTGACTGTAAGTTTTTCACCCACCCAGTCATATCTTACTTCCACTGTATGTAATGAATCGCCCTCGTTGGATATCTAAATTATTCGAAAAAATGTTTGTCCTACAAAATGTATGGTTTGATCAGAGAGTCCGATCCTTCCAACATGTATCGATTACGAGGTCATCAAAAATGATAACTATATCCAGCTGATTCGTTTACTGTTGCTCAGGTAATATTTAAATAATTCAACAGCCACATTATCCTACAAACGGTGTGTATTCTAGTCTACAAGAACTATTTTGATGAATTTCTCTTCAAGGGCACCAAAAATTATTATCCAGGGCTCATTCGGTTCGGAATGACCTCTATAAACTTTTTGAAAAATTTTAAGGTGCACCGGCAAAAGTTATAAACAATTTGTTAAAAAGGGGGTGGTTGTTTTTTTGCAAATATCTCGGAAACTATTAAAAATATCCAAAAGTTGAAAAAAGATCCTGAAAAAAGAGAAAATTTCCTATTTACTGTTATTATTATTTGTATCAAATTGTGATTACACCCGATTCCTATTTTAGAATGAAATTGAAGAATTATAAGTTCCTTAACTACTTCCGTAATTACTTAATTTCGAGTTGAAACTCGAAAATAGTGTAAATTTCGAGTTATAACTCAAAATCAGCTTAATTTCGAGCTGTTACTCGAAATTTCGAAAAAAAAATATCGCATGTACGTTCTACGCCTTCGTAGTAACTATCTGCAATTTTAACAGGGTTCAGATCAATTGAAAATATGCAGTACCAAACTAACTCAATTTTACTCGACATGCATTCAACAAAGTTAGCATCATCAGGAGCTCAAAGCTTTCTGGTCATGGATTTTTCACGGTAATTAGCTCTGACGAACCAATAACAACATCCAAAAGTGGTCGTCCCATCAGAGAGACGGAAAGACCACTGAGCGTCAGAATTACCAATTACAGTTCGGAACTTTGAATATCAAAATCAGTAATAGGCGATCACGTATAAGAGGAACATCATAATATGAACTCAAAGGAGGTGAAGACGCAGTAACATTCGAGGTAGCGGCATCTCTTTATGAAAATAGTGATTTACTCGGCCAACTTTAAGAAAATATGTACAAGGAATCTCAGGTGTGAAGAGTGAATTCATAAAAAATGGAAAACATTGACGACAACTGAATAACAGTCACACTTAAGAGCATCAAAAATTAAATGAAAATGAGTCTGTAGACTAATCAGAAATTCAGGAATATTCTAAAATATACCAGGTGTCGGCGTTTCTAAAGTAATGGAATTAAGTTGGTGGATCTGTATATGACATAAAACCGCATTTTTTGACAATTAGCTTCATGCAACTTGCGGTTTCACCAGAAGTGACATAAACTTTAGATTTTCAAATCATAAAGGTACCCGGTATATTACCACTTCTATTGTTTCCATATGACATACTAAATACAACTATGTATTATCATGTTGATTTCATTGAAAATATGAACAGGATGTTCATAAAGTCAGTTGTGGAATCATCTGCGACTGAAAGTTGGAATTTAGTCGCTGTTTTCCATCGTACAAGATAACCTCTCTTGGAAGAGATTCATCTATCAAATGTAGTTCAATGTCCAGCGTGGCTTTTGCTGGGGAAGTAGTTGTTTTCTGTTAAATATTACAAAAAGTAACTTCAATTTTATCGTAGGGTTTTTCCATTTCCAGAGGAGTCATGTATTGATTCTTGAGAATTTTTCTCTTTAAAATATGTATTATCACTTTTGTCACATTTTGTAACCCAATTTATATTTAATTTTTAAGTAAGTTTTTGATTCTATAGAGCTATGGATATCTTTAAATCAATTATTTCAGTCCTAAAATTTTGGAAAAAATACAACTTTTTCCACTCAAAATGTATCTGCTATGTAAAATTCAATTTTCAAATTTCTTTGTCTGTTTGATGTTCTTCAATGCAAATTAAAAAGACCATTTATGACTCCTATTTTTGTCCGGGCTTTGACTTTTATGGTCATTGGCCCTTCTATTCCAACATAATATTCAGTATCTATTGAAAATTAAAACTTTCTTATCAGCCCAGCATCATTCATGAAACGTTTCAATTTCTCTATATTCTTACTCTCCTTATTGAGAGCATGTTTTATATTTTTTGGGATCTTAAGGTCCCGAATGCTGTATTACCCATTCTTCGAAAATATGCTGCACAGAAAGTTATTCTTCACATACAGCACATTCTGGTAGTCCTTCACCCATCAGGAGTGATGCTGATCAGATATGTGTGACCAACTGGTAATTGCCACCTTTTCTCTCCTTCTCAAATCTGATGGAAATTTCCAAGTCCCAATTTCGGGTTTAATCGACCTCAGTTTTGCTTCTGTATTATCCCAAACTTCCAACCATTTTGCATTTGTTTTCTGTTCGAAAATACTTTTTATGTCTTCTGGACGGATCGAGAGTCCACCCAAGTTTTCAGAGTTCTCTTTGCTTTCCGTGTTCCATCATCTGCTTCTTCGTTTCCCCTAATCCCTACATGTCCAGGGTACCACGCAAACTTAACAACTTCATTTTTCTGAAATCGTTCAAGAATGCCCACTTTCTCGGAGCAACTTCAGGCCTCAAAATACGCTAATCTAGTATTTTATTCCGATGCTAAGCAACGAACTTTCCCGGACCGTTTTCGGACCTAAACGGTACGGGAAAGTACTTTCCCGAAAACGATACGGGAAAATTTTTGCCGGCTTGTTTACATTTTAGACAGTTATTGAATTCACGCAAACAATATGTAGAATTCCTTAGTTTTTGATAATGCTGATTGCGATTTCAGAAAAAATAGTATGTGTACCTCGTAGTAAAAGCACATTCCCAGACTTCAATGCTTGTTGGCCTCGGCTTAACGCCTCGGCAACAATTTACATTGTCGTCCGGGAATGTATTGCTTTTACTACTATATACACAATATACTATTTTGGCATTGGTAATATTGCTAAGATATTCTGAACTAGAGAGTCCGGGGAAAAAATGTCAGAAATAGCCTGCAGAGAGCTAAGAGAATCTGAACATAGCTAAAATAGCGTCTTGATGGACATATCTATGTATCTAAGTGCTTGTCATATGGCATGAAGTTCAGCTGTGAGTATAGAGGCAGTCACTGTAAGTGTCCAAGAGTGTGTGGACCATATATCTACTACGAATATGGATAATAGAGACAGCCTATGTGATGCCAAAAAAATGAGCATCGACTTTGAATTGGACGCTGCTGAATTATTGCGCTTGCGTCGAAGATTCCTATTCAAAGACACGATTTTGTTTTTTCATCTCTTTCTAGCGTGCATGATTCGGTAGCAACAATTATCGAAGATATGAGAAGCCTATGTTGTGTGGTGCTAATATGTGGTGATAAGTTTACAGAGAGCAAGTGTAGATTGTGTTAATTATAAGAGGGCGGCATTATATGGGTTTTATTCCTGAGAATATGACACATTTTATAAATTTCTAGATTCATTCATACCAGAAAGAATTTAAGTGACAATGAGCTGTACTTCTTTGATGAGAATTGCTGTGGGACGAGTGATAGTTGGTCTTGACCGATAAAGATGCTCCAAATTTCTGTCTGAGTGAACTTTGTTGACTGGGTGCAATATTTGTATCTGAATTCCTACAGCATAATTTAGTAGCCATCTGTTCCATCTGAATTTTAACGAGGTTATCCCAGATTCAGAACAAATTGAGGCCAGTGAACTGGTACGAAAACCTCCAGTAGCTAAGCTGATTCCAATACAATGTATTGATTTCTTAATGTGAAGAAGTGATTTTCGGGTAGACGTGTATACTGCACTCCCATAATCGATTTTAGACAATACCAAAGTTTTGTATATGGTCAGAAGTGATTCCCTATCTACCCTCCATGAGATATTGGATAAACTTTCGATGACATTCAGTGATTCTTTAGATCTCATGGCAAGATCTTCAATATGTTGTGTCCACGATAGTTTTGAATCGAGTGTTAATTCAAAAAACTTTATTGTTTCCTTAGTCGAGATAGGAGAACCGTTCATCTGCAAATGGGGATGTCGATGTTCGTTTCTGAGGCGACATGGACACTGTGTGTCTTTGTACATTCGATTTCGGAAAGAAATGGTTAAATTGTCTACGTACCTACATATATTTGCCAATATTCTGATCGATGGTTTCCATCTTATCGTCCACTGCTATTGCGAACAGAGTTACACTTAAGGTGGACCATTGTGGGAAACTATTTTCTTGGTAGTGTTTTGCGGAAAGTTTATCTTCAGTGCGTACTTGGAATTCCCTATTTTTCATGAAGTTTTCGATAAATGTGGGTAAGTTACCTCTGAATTTCCAGGAATGTAGTTTTTTCATGAAACCGATGTCCATGTCATATCGTAGGCTTCTTCTAGGTCAAAAAAGGCTGAAACAAGATGATGTCGTTTCGCAAAGCTATTTTGCATGGCATTTTGATGGACGATTAATGGTCGATTTGTCATTTATGGTCGATTTCTCAATGAGTACATGATTGTTGCATATGCACCCATACACAAACGGATTAAGATATTACGCTAGAATGGATATTTATGTTGTCAGATGTTCCGGAAACTGCTGAAGTCGCATCTTTACCTTTTTTCCCTGAAAAAAAAAATCACAATTCCTTCATTTCAACAAGAGTAAGGTAGGTGGAAAAATATTGCAAAAAACTTTTGTACTAAAGCTTCGCTAACGCGTTAAAATATCTCGAACATTAATTGCCCCCATTAATACACCAGTTGAATAAATAACTATAAAATATTACTTTAGATATTTCTCGAATTGAGGTATTGAAATTAAAATAAGTTTTAAACGCATCGAGTAATCTGTTACCACTACAACGAACAAAACAAAGTCATTAATCCAAACGCTAATAACATATCTACTTTCATGAATATTAATTTTAACAAGTTCTTTGAACAATAGCATACACAATATTCACCTCACTTTTGCAGATGCGAGGTATAATAAGATGTCTACCTCCTTAATGATTTTGTTTTATAAGTTGAGTCGGTCACAGGTTTCTCGATGCATTTGAATATTCTTTTATGGCCAAAAGATATTATTTTAAGGACGATCCATCGTAATTTTTTTACCAGTAATTTGTTTTAAACGTATTAGGGTGCGAAATCAAATCAATTTTAATAAAATGATAATTTTTCCTAACCCGATGGGCCTGGGCTTTTTGAAAAAAAAATCAGTACTTTCAATTTAAGAATCAAAATTCATATAGCACATACATTTTGACTGAAAATAGTGATGTTGTATTTTTGCCAAAACTTTAGGGCTGATTTTAGTCATGCTTATTGCACTCTAGATTAAAAAATAACCTCCAAAATTAAAAACGAATTTAGTTACATAAAGTGAAAATTGTTACATGGTTGTATTCAGAATATCATATGGAGACAAAAGAAGTAAAAATATACCCCATGGCCCTTGGCTATTAAAAAAAAAAAAAGAAATCAGTAGTTTCAATACAAAATTCAAAATTCACATAACACAGAAATTTTGACTGGAAACAGTAATGTTGTATTTTTTCCAAAATTTCAGCGCTGAAATTAGTCATTTGAAAGCACCCATTGCACTCTAGATTAAAAAATAATCTTCAAAATTAAAAATGAATTCAGTTACATAAAGTGAGAATTGATATACATGTTGATTTCATTGAAAATATGAACAAGATGTTCATAAAGTCAGTTGTGGAATCATCTGCGACTGAAAGTTGGAATTTAGTCGCTGTTTTCCATCGTACAAGATAACCTCTCTTGGAAGGGATTCATGTTTTAAAGAGAAACATTCTCAATTGAAAATTGAATCAATACATGACTCCTCTGGAAATGGAAAAACCCTACGATAAAATTGAAGTTACTTTGTTGTAATATCTAAGAGGAGTCATGAATTGATTCAATTTTCTTTAAAACATGATATACATGGTTGTATTCAGAATGTCATATGGAGACAAAAGAAGTGAAAATATATTGAGTGTCCCAGTAAAAAATTCGAAACTTCATGTCACTTCCGTCGAAACCAGAAGATACATGTATTTAGTTGCTTTTCAAAATACGCAGTTTCATGTCCTCCAAATTTCTATAAATTTTTTCCAAAAACAAAAAAGTTGTAGGGGCAAGCCACGTTCCGCGGACTCCCGGAAGGTACATATCAACAAATTCAAACATTGTATGACAAATGCATACGTCACAAGTGAAAACAGCAGAAAAAAATTCAAATTACTCTCTGGTTTAATCTATGATACTAAAAAATTGTAAGAAGCTCTGAAGCAGCATACGAACATACCATCGCAAAATTTAGGAAATTTAGTAAATTATTCTCACTAAATGCGGTAGTTTCGGTAGTTAGGTATGTGATGAAAACCAAAATAATCTATTCTCTCGTGGCAAATCGCTTCATCAACAGACGGTAAAGGAATTCAAATAATTTGAACGAACCCAAAATTCAAACAAGTTGTAATGACGATAAAGTAGGTACTCAATTTATGTAACAAATTATTAATTACTGCTATTAATCATTATCAATTATATTAATTATTATATTAATACTTATTACAATTTTTTGACGAATATATTATTTGCCAAAACGAGTGAACGAAGTCAGCGAATTGTGCTGTTCGTCCAATCGGAAATGCTTGTTTCGAGGAAATATAAAAAAAAAACAAAGTTTTAAAATATTAAATATCAAAAGTATCTTTTGACCCCATAGGTACCGATGGACAAAGGATCAAAGATACGACCAATTTCTCAAATTATGAAAATCAGCAGAAAAATTCAGCCTTATATCTTTTATATTTCAACATATATACAGGGTGGGTCACCGAAAACGAAACAGATTGAATCGTTGTGAATGAAATGCAAAAACACCTCGATTTTCAATCCAAGGGTGACATCTTCCTAGCATAACCTCAACTGCAACTGACATACCTCTCACCCAACCCCTTGGTCACTATCGACCAAACAATTTGAATAGGGACAGTAGTAAGTGTGACACATCATTAAAGATGCAATTTCAGACATGATTTGCAATTATGGTCCGATTCAATTCAAAATTAATATGTGGTGGTTTTCAAGGTCGAAAATTATGATTTGTTTGTCAATGCAAAAAAACAAGATGGTGGCTCCAAGATGGCAGACGAAATTTGTAATTCTAGTCCAAATCGAATTGAAATTAGTATGTGGGGATTTTAGGGGTGAAAAATTATGATGATTTTGTCAATGCCAAAAAACCAAGATAGTGGTAATTGTGGTTCGATTCGATTAAAAATAAATTTAAGACTAAAATGAATTAATAAAATTGATGAAAAAATTTTTATTAAAATGTGCTAAAAATGAAATAATATTTTTTTTTCAGATGTGTGAAGTATTGACAAAAATATCATAATTTTTAATCTGAAAATCCCCACATACTAATTTCAGTTCGAATCGGACCAGAATTACAAATTTCATCCGCCATCTTAGAGCCACCATCTTGTTTTTTTGCATCGACAAACAAATCATTATTTTAGACCCTGAAAACCACCTCATATTAATTTTGAATCGAATCGAACCATAATTGCAAATCATGTCCGCCACTTTGGAGCCGCCATTTTGTTTTTCTCTTAGAAAAATTCCATAATGCATTGTCACCGAATTTATGTCAGAATAGCTTGCAAGTGCAGTATCATAATTTGGAATACGGAACAGTTGTTTTTCCCGCAAGAGGGCGCTAAAATTAAAAGTTAGGTGGCAAAAATTGACATGGCTGAATTCCTTATGAAATTACCTTTTCAATGATGTGTCACACTCACTACTTTCCCTATTCAAATTGTTTGGGTGATAGTACCCAGGGGGTAGGGGGAGAGGTGTGACAGTTGAGGTTATGATAGGAAGATGTCCCTTCGGATTAATAATCGACTTGTTTTTGCATTTCATTCGCAACACATGCGTATTGAAGATATGTACACCACGCCTGGAGCATTTTGGCGCTGAATGCATGTCGTCGTTGGTGCCGATTCTTCTTCTTCTTCTCGAGCCATTATTTCGTTCTTCACATTCTACGACGGATTTCTCTTCAATTTAGTCAGTTTCTGGTGAATTTTCACATGCTGTACCAGTGCAATGGTTACCTGAATTGATTTCCTCATCAGCACAATACGTCGATTGCATATTGTATACCTAGCATTTTTAGCATTTTTATTGTAACAAATACGGGTCCTTTGATACTGAAAATATTTTACACAAGGGTTTTTATATTAATTGAAACGAAACAATCTGAAGAGAATAACATAACTCAATCTGATGTTCGTTAATTTGAAATTATTAATTTAGTAACACCAGGTCCAACTGAGCTACGCAGAAATGTTCTTCATTCAGTATATCAGTCACTCCAAATGGCTGTTAAATATTTGTGAAACCAAAGAATAATTCTAAAAACATCAACAACGTATAATAAGTAACGTCTGCCATAACAACGAATTCAAGATCTGAATACTGCACAGTAGGTTTTAGAGTTTTGCTACACTATTTATTTGGAAACTGCTGTTTTATCCTATCTTTGAATCATGAAAGAATTAATCCCTCATGACAATCTTGACAGCGAATCAGGAATACAATTTGATATCTCATGCAGTTCTACGGCGAGAACCAGCCTATATTGCAATTTCGTAGACATTTTCCAGAACATATCGAGTGTCTCTTGCGTACTCGAAGACTTCAAAGATTTTCAATCATCGAAAAAGCTTTTTGCATCAGTTCGAGAGAACGCCATTGTAATCTGCACAATTGAATTACTTCCGATCCTTGGTGCATACACGACAGGTAGAGAACATGCGACTTGCATGCAAATGAGTTCGAAACAGTAACAAGAGACCCAAACAGGCGTTCCACCGAACACTAAATCCTGAAAATACATCCTGGATAGGGATTGACGTCGAGTTACGCTATTGGGTTGGAATTTAGGTACCTATATTTGTTCAGTATATTTCCGAAATAGTGCACTGTCAACCACTGAATTTGATATCGCAAGAAATTCTTGGTTTGTTGAATATATTGAAGGAAACTGAATTTCGAAAAATGAGAAATAAAGCTTCCTATGTATTCTAGAACTGTGCTGATGGACGACAAAAAATATAGAAGCTGGAAAAATTATTGACAGCATGAGGACCTACTGGAAGAGGCGCAGAATATTATATCGGCCAGGTAGCCGAGTGGTTAACCCATTAGCGCCTACAGTCACCATATGGACCCAGCTGTAAATGTATCGTTTAACACAATAAACGTATAATAAAATAGGCAACCAACATTACGTTTACAGCATGAACACTTAATTTAGACTTGTCTGGACCCGCGTTGATGAATACTCATCAGTTGTTTATTAGATTTCTTAAGCGACGGAAGTTAGAAATTCGTATTGTGGTAAAAAGTGTTTGATAATGGACATCCGATTGGTGTAAGTATATTTTCAGTACCTTTTTTTCGGAATATTAGGATCAAATCAATTTTACATATTTTAAAAGATCTTCAAATGTCACTTAATGTATATATTTTTGTATCAAGATTACAAGTAACAGATAAAAATTAGTGTAAATATTGCTGTAACCATATGGACCCACTAGGCGGTTAGGTAGTCAAAATTTATATTTTTATAATTTCAGTGGACTGACACTGAAGGAAGCTGTAGATTTGGCATATGACGAAGATGATGTAACAGACATTTTTTTTGAGCGGCCTGAATCAAATTTCCTTACGGATGAGGACTCAGGTGACGAAGACGAAGGTGGTAACCCGGATAACATGAATGCTCGTCAACTTCGTGCTGGTGCGGAAGTTGTATTTGCAGACTCTGAACGTCTAGGAGTTGTACAGTCAGACCTAGAAGCAAGTTATGATGACAACGAGTTGCAAAACGTAAATAGCCAAATAAAAACTGATGCAAATCGCCGCCTGGCAATTTCTCTGCCAGAATCTACAACTTTTATTGACGGAGACCTTCATTATACGCCGCGCAACTTTCCAAAAGGGGATTACAATAAATATTCAGAGATGAGTTGTGTGCAACTGTTTGAATTGTTTTGAAATGATAGTTTCTGAAACAGGAAAATATGCTCAACTTATAAATCAACCGAACCCTAACGTGACTCTTTCTGAATTGAAAGTATTTATTGCAATTCTCTTAGTAAGCAGCTACAATAAGCTACCATCTAAAAGAAGCTACTGGGAAAGAAGCCCTGATATGCAAAATATTCTGGTGTCTGATGCCATGAGACGGGACAGGTTTCTACAAATTTGCCGTTTTATTCATTTTGCAGACAATAACAATATAGAAAGAAATGACAAAATGTACAAACTCAGACCACTTACAGATATGCTAAAAAAATCGTTCTTAGAGCATTTTGTCCCAGAAGAAAATATTGCTTACGATGAATCCATGATACGCTACTTTGAGCATCATGGATGCAAACAGAGGAAAGCCTGTAAGATTTGACTATAAGGTGTGGTGTATGAATACACCTAGTGGATATTTGATAAACTTTGAAGTATATCAGGGAAAAAACCCCAGATCTAATGAGGAATACCAAAAAAATGTCGGAAAAGCTACAGCTCCCATGGTACAGATGATGAATTGGGTGACAAAGGATCTCTGAGATACAAGTTTTTCGTTGATAATTTATTTACCAGTACAAACTTGTTAAGTACTCTAAAAACTAATGGGTACGAGGTTACGGGTACTGTGAGGGATAATAGAATTCCTAGAAATTGCCCACTTGTTTCTGAAAAGACGATGGAACAGAGGGCCCGGGGAGAATATTGTTCGACATTGAATAAGGAGACTGGTATTCAATACGTTCGTTGGAGGGACAACAAGGTAGTAACAGTCGCAAGCACATGTTTTGGTGTTCAGCCGGTCAAAAATGTAGAAAGATATTCTAAAAAAGATAGCAAGACTATACAAGTACCTAGGCCATATCTTCTTTCGCAGTATAATAACAGCATGGGAGGAACAGGTCTCATGGACAGTAATATATCTTGGTAAGATATAAAGAGCAATATTTCTATAAACGAAAATATACGGGTAATTTTTTTGCAGTTATCGAGTCGGCATACGTTCCAAAAAATGGTACTGGCCAATATTTACTTACCTCATCGACGTAGCTCTCCAAAATGCTTGGACGGTATGTCGGAAATCAGGGAAGAATATCAGCCACTTAGAGTTTAGAAGAAGGATTTGTCAGGTGAGAGTATATCTATACAAACTGTTTACAAAATGTTTACAATCCATTCAATTTTCAGACCTACTTAACGACATATAAAGTCCCCGCTAAAAGAACTGGAAAAGTAGGTAGAGCAGCGGGAAGTGATTTTCGAGTGTCTGATTGCGTCAGATTTGACCGCAAGGATCATTGGATTTCCTCTGTACCTGAGGGCAAAAGAAACAGGTGCGCCATGCCAGCTTGCAGTTCAAAAGGGCGTACAATTTGCGAAAATGCAACGTTGGGCTTTGTATTTCATGTTTATTTTTTATTTCATACAAATGGGACAAATTTATAATTTTTTTCCATATTTGATCTTGGGGAACGCCTAGTGGTCCCATATGGGACCACCATTTTTTTTCAAAAAAAAATTTTTTTTCTTTATTTTTGCTTCAATTTAATAAAAATAAGTTGTTTTAGCACAGTTTTCAATAAAATTATTGCATACATAGCGAATTTTCTTTTATCGGCGCTAATGGGTTAAAGCGACATGTTTCAATCACTTTGGCTGCCAGCCGACGGTGGTTCAAACCATGGCGACTGCAGAAATTTTTCCGATGGCCCGAGAAAGTGCTAGGAATTGCACGTAAAAAGCTGAGACCTCGGTAATCCTTGCTCGCACAAGTTTCGACTTCTAAGGGCTGCCGTTCGCAAAGGGACGACAGCTGGTTAACGGAATAAACAATTTTAACAAAAAAAAAATGTTCGAATGACGGGAAAAATAAAATGGAGACGAAACAATTGAGAAGGGTGCAACGGGGTGAACTTTTAGGGGTTGAAAGCGATATTTCACGATTTTTCGAGATTGACAACGAAAGTTGACCTCCCACCGAAACAAGTTATTCAAAATAAAAAGAACTTTTATATCGAATATTTTTCCACATTACTTAAAAATTTTCGGGAAAATCAGAAAAAACAATTTTTCAGTTTTAAATTTTTTTCTCGAGCAAAAATAATGTTTTTTCACGAAATTTGGTGGAAATATAAATTAACAAGTTTCAAGTAAACTGTAATTTTTTTTAGGGGAAAACAGATTTTTCCTTTTTTTTTCGACAAATTCCGAAAAAAATTACTTCATTTTCAACTGAACAGTTACACCGATAAAGTTCGTCTTTTCAAGCTCGCCAGCTGCCAGGTTTTTTGTTGGAGTGTCTACTTTTAGATTATGTAATGAGAGAGTGGCACAACCGTTGAAACTTTTTCAGGTAATGCAAAAAGATTACAAAACAGATTTTCAAAAATCAATTCTTTTAATTTTTGTTTTAAACTCTTATTTATTTATTAAAATTATTGAAATTCATAGTTAAAACTTCGAGAATAAAAATTTCAATGATAATTTAAAAAAAAATGAACAAGGACGTAAATAATGATTGGATTATGATAGAAGGTCGAAACGAGGTGAATTTTTGTGGGTAAATAAAAGATCTTCAACTTTGGTATTCAAGATTTTTTCATATAGCCTCAAATTTTCCGGAAAAATCAGAAAGACGTTTTAATTAATTAACTTATTTTTTTGTATGAAAATTGTATACTTGTCGCTAAATCTAGTGGAAATATACCTTTTTATGTTCTGAAATAGATGTGTTTCTTTTGTAGCGTAATATTTATTTTTCTCGAACATCTTCGAAGTAGGTACTCGGAAAGGGGGCGGCTCCTAGTTAGAAAAACGAATTTTAAACGCCTAATATAAGAAAGAAGGTAACAGGCAAGGACCAGGTAGAAAATAGAAAATGTTGTAGAGGTTCCAAGTTTGACGAAAAAACAATTTCAAACACGAAATCACTCAAAATGGTATAATTGGGATGCTGTTTAGGGGTTGAAAACGGTTTTTTGCGATTTGGGGCAATGTGACTTCTTAGCGAAAAACGTTCAAAAAAAGTTGTGGATAATAAAATAATCAAGATCTATTGTATCACACACTTTTTGACATAACCCTAAATTGACCGTCAAAATGGCGAAAAACCGATTTTTGAATTTTTGAGGTTAATTATGTGGAAAAATTTCGAACGCAAAAGTTGTAGATCTTTTCATTGCCAACCACTTTTTCCATAATTTTTTTTTGTAGGAGGTTAATTTTCGCTCCAAATCGTGCGAAACCATTTTTACCTCCTTTCGCCCTTCTCATAATTAAGTCATTGTTTATCCATTGTACCTATTGGGATAACATGAAATTAATGTTTTCCTAAGGTTTCAAATGTTAATTTCAATAATTTTAATAAATAAATATGAGTACAGAACAACAATTTTAAAAATTGATATTTGAAAATCTATTTTTTTATTTTTCCGTGTTTTCTGGAAAAAAATTCCACAGTAGTGCTACTCTTTCATTATATAATTTAAACGAAGACGCTTCAACGAAAAAACTGGCGTCTGGCGATCTTGAAAAGAAGAACTTTATCGGTGAAACTTTTCAGTTGAAAATGAGGTCGTTTTTTCGGTATTTGTTGAAAAAAAATAATGAATTCTGCTACAAAAAATTACAGCTTACTTGAAACATAATAAGTTATATTTCCACCAAATTTCATGAAAAAAAAAATGGACTTTTAGGCGAGAAAAAAAAAATAACTGAAAAATTGGTTTTTCTGATTTTCCCGAGAATTTTGAGGTTATGTAAAAAAATGTTGAATACAAAAGTTCTAGATCTTTCTATAACCAACAACTTTGTTTTCCAATTATTTTTGATAAGAGATCAACTTTCGTTGCAATTCTCGAAAAACCGTGAAATATTGTTTTCAACCCCTAAAAGTTCACCTCGTTCCACCCTTCACCATTTTTTCGACTCCAATTTATTTTTCCCGTCATTCTGACAATATTTTGCTTCTCTTTCAGTAGGTCTCATGCTGTTAATATTTTTTTATCTCATATAAATACATCAGCACTGGTCTATTTGTACTTGTAACTAGCGTTACTGCAGTCTCGTCCTATATGGACATCATCAAACGAATACTATGAACTAGAGTCAATGAAATAAATACCCTTAAATCTGAAACCTGTCATTAGAGACTAACGGTCATTCATCACTTTTACCTGATCCCTGATTACGTGCGACAATGTTGGTAAGCTGAGTTAAAAATCGGTGGATAGACCACCAGTTGATCATTTGGTAGGTTACATCCGCAATAATTATGATTTTGAATTTCTAAGGATTCTAGAAATAATTGAGTTTTCAACCTTTACTTATATTGCGCTAAATTTTCGTATCGTTCAGATTGGGTAAGTTATGGTTGCCTTCCAAGAAATGGTTTGAAATCGTTGAATATTTTGTTCCTAATCTGGAGGACCTTTCATGTTTAGCGTATCTTTTTGAAAAAGTACGTCTACATTGTCCCACATAAACATCGTTACACTCTGAACACATAAACCTTTAAACTACAGATTATTCCATTTTGGCATTGAAAGGGCAATGAAAATTTAATTAGATAAACTGGCATGTGGCCTGAATACTACATTGTTCTTCTAAAGATTTCCACAGCCTTTATTCTTCTTCCAAAGTACGCCTAGCTCCTGGAGGTATGTGTGATACAGGCTTCAAGGAACCACTTGCAGCGAAATCCATAAAAAATAAAAGAACTTCCCAAGTAATATCTGGCAAACTGGTTGGACAGCCGTGAAACCAGGTACAAATAGGGTTTTTGAAAATACACTGAGCTATTATAGCACGGTTTATATGGAAATCACTTAAAAGTAACCCGAGTCAAAGATATCAACTAAAATATCATTCTAGGTATCATGAATCACCTTTCTGGATCTCATGAAATTAGCCAATAGCGACTGCAAAGTTCACATAGTTACCTCGTATTGATAAGCAAATGTACCCTTCGCGACGTTGTATAACCGTTTGTTGATAATATTTATGATATACTTCTACTTATATTTGAATCAAAAATAATCATTAATATAGTTGCCTTCCATATCTTATCTCAAACGGATCTCTCTCCCCCTCTCTCTCTCTCTATCTCTTCCTGTCTCCAACATGCAATATAAGTATGTCTGGTTACATAGAATAAAGGTCACTATTTTGTTTGCTGGCTACAAAAAAGCCGTAACTTCAATTAGTTCTCCTAGGATTATGTAATCTTCATAGTGATAGGGACCTAACATGATCAATAATTGAAAAGAGAAACATTCTGCATTGAAAATTGAGCCAAATATGACTCCTCCGGAAATGAAAATAACCTACGCTAAATTGAAGTAACTTCTTTGTCATATCTAACAGAAAACAAATACTTCCCCGGCTAAAGCCACGCTGGACATTGAACTACATCTGATAAATATTGTGAAAAGACCCTATATAACTTGAAAGAAATAATCTGAAAGGTAAAATATGCATTTTCATTCAGATATTTTAAATGAAAAAATAGTTTTTTTTTTCAATATATAACAGAAAACAACTGCTTCTTCAGGAGAAGTCACGCTGGACATTGAACTACATCTAAAATTGAAAATTATATTTTAATTTAGATAAAATATCCAGTTTACATTGGAGATTCATATCTATAATTGAGAAAAGGAAGAATGTTATCAAGAAGTATCACTCATAGAAAATCGTTCGCCACGCTGGACATCGAACTACATCTGATAGATATTATAAAAAGACACTTTATAACTTGAAATAAAATAGTTCGATGAAAATTACCAAAAACAAAGTTTAACCCTCTGTTTTGATTCTAGAAACTTTTGTCATTTGAAGTTTTTGATATACATATTGTGGACTATTCCATGAAGAAAATTCAGATCGATATGATGAAAACGAAATTCCGGATTTTTTGAAAAATCGTAAAAATATCAAATTTTGACCCCCTGTAGAATCCACACGCCATCAGCATTCAGAGTGTTGGCGCAATGGTAACTAAACCGGGGTCCTTTACTCACTTACTTTTCACAGACTAAAAGCATTATCAAAAAAACTCTATTGATACAAAAGTAATATTTTCAGGACAAAAACTTATTAGAAAAATAACGTTGACGACGGTATAAAATAAGGCATGCAATTGTTTACGCCAATATAGAAAGAAAAAAATCAACACAAATAATGAGGTAATGTTCCTAAATTGTCCCTTCAGAACCCTTTGGTAACCATTACACATGTTGCTAGATATGTAAACAATACACTCAAACTCAAATATAAATACAAAACTCATTTCGCCAACGTTTCACGAATGTGGGGGCTGAAAGTTTTAACCATAGTATGGTATACGAACTAATCGAAAGTAACAATGTAAATACATGATGTAGTTGTACAGAGAGACCTTACGAAGCATATTTGGAACAGTAGCAGCTATTGAATATTGATAGGCTGGTAGGTTTGCCACGCATATAACTTAAGTTTAAGCTTTTATAATGGCATCTAATCTGTCAGAGTGACAGGGTGGCTCACGACTAACACAAGTGTAGACGGGAGTTGGTCATAACAAAATAAATTGTGATGAGATGCAGTAATATGGGCGCCATCTATATGAATGCGGGCTCACCCTATAGATTATTTTTACTGATTCCCATATAACACGAATAGTATTAAAAATTAAAGTAACATCACTCTAAATGATAAACAGCTCACTGTTTGAAGAAGTATAATTATTAAAATCAAAATGATAGTGAAATGACTATACGGGTACATTCTCACACAAAACTAACTAAATTATTAAAATCGACCTTACAATTGGTCTACAGGTACAGTTCAATGACTAATTATGTTTCAAACATTAGCAAACCTCTTAGGTGAGATTATACGGGCACAAGTACTTAGATAGAGATTAAATGTATCTGATATCACACACAAAATACATCTACCGCTGTAGGGTAGGCGAAAAGGATATCAGTTGAACAGTCCGCAATAGTATGGTGCACCCTACCTTGTAGCGTTCACACATAAGCATTAGGTTAAAGACTATGCGATGAAAATGGATATCAATAACGGTTGGATACTACTTAGTGCTATATCTGGTACTTGGAGTGCAACGTCGGCTCAACTAGAATGGTACAACCAAGCTGATCTCAGTTGCAATGGTGCTTCTTTGAGAATCGCTGTTACAAGTGCAGGAAACTTGGATGATACCACCAGGTTGAGCTTTGCTGAAATGCTGCTTCTTCGACAGTTCACGCTACCAGTACCTGAATGCCCTACTCAATGGCTATAGTAGGTGGGAGATGGTCACCAGGAAGACATACCATACATCAACGGAGTCATGAAACTTCCTCCAGAAAGGAAATAAATACAGTAGTAGGGACAGAATTATTGTGCCCTATACATAAACCCAGAAATGAAACAAGAACTTGATATTTTGTTCAACAACTTGGATGACCTAATGAATACCTCTGTCCAGAACAGGCCTAGGTGCTCCCAAAGTGGAAGATGCTTTCGGTATGCTTTTTCAGGTGTCAAAATATCCTGGTCAAAGGGTTAAGAAAAAATGCTTTGTTGTTATAAAACACAAATTCTGTTGAAAGGGTTGACTTACACAAGCATTAACATATCAAAACCTATGTACCATATTAGTCAAAATATAAAAAAACAGAGCATGAAACAGCGCACAATTTTAGTAAATATTGAAAATATGAATACAAATCTTTCAAGAAAGAGTTCATCTAAACTGTAATACTCCCTTGAGCAGCAGTTTTTTTACCCCTAGAGAAATTTTACATCATCCGTTATTTTTCTGGTTGAATATCTTCTTTTCAATATGAAGTATGGTGGATTTGATTTGTGTTGTGGGAAAAAGTATGATGTTATGTATTAGTCTAGTTACATATTATTACTGATGTGACAATGCTCTCTTTGTAGTTTTTGTGTATCAAGCAAACCGTTTCTAAAATAAAAATGATGGATAATGGTAAAATATTCTGTTCCTTAAAAAGTGGTATACAACAATCTCTCATTCCTGCCCGACAAATACAGGGTGTGGCACCGAAAACGAAACCGAACAAATACCTTCAAAACTCATGTGTTGTGAATGAAATGCAAAAAAACGTCGATTTTAAATCCAAGGGGGACATCTTCCTATCATAACCTCAACGGTCATACCTCTTCCCCCACCCCTTGGTCACTACCACCTAAACAATTTGAATAGGGAAAGTAGTGAGTATGAAACACCATTAAAGAAATAATTCAACAATGTCAATTTTTGCTACCTTACTTTATATTTTGGCGCCCTCTTGCGGGGAAAACAACTGTTCCATATTCCAAATTATGATAACTAATTTGCAAGCTCATTCGACATAAAGTCGGTGACAATGCATCATGTAATTTTTCTAAGGGAAAAAACAAAATGGTGGCACCAAATTGGCGAACAATAATTGCAATTATGGTCCCATTCGATTCAAAATTGATATGTGATGATTTCCATGGTCAGAAATTATGATTTTTCTGTCATTGCAAGGAACCAAGATGATGGCTCCAAAATGGCGGTCGGAATTTGTAATTATGGCCTGATTCGAATCAAATTTAGTATGTGGGGATTTTCAAGGTCGGAAATTATGATTTTTTTTGGTCGATGCAAAAAACAAGATGGGCGAAATTTGTAATTATGGTTCGATTCGACCAGGCACCGAAAACAAATTCTTCAATACACATGTGTTGTGAAAAAAATGTAAAAACACGTCGATTCTAAATCCAAGGAGAAAATCTTCCTATCATAACCTCAACTGTCATACCACTCTCCCCACCCCTTGGTCACTTATACAATTCGAATGGGGAAAGAACTAAGTGTAACACTTGATTGAAAAGTTGATTCCATAAGAAATTCAGACATGTGAGTGTTCGCTAACCAACTTTTTATTTTGGCACCCTCTTGCGGGAAAAAACAACTACTTCGTATTCTAACTCATGATATTCAATTTGAAAGCTAATGTGAGCAATTCATGAAAACGTAACAAAAATTTAAAAAATTAACATTGTATGAACATACAAATGACTAACTTTTACTCATGTATGCAGTCCACGGCGAAATCTTTGAATTAATGCAGTTTGTAATGATTGGATTCGAATTTATGCAAGGTTTTCCTATTCTTAATTTTATTCAATGTTCAATTTTTTTTATTTTTCAAAAGCTTTCATTCAACTTGCCCTGTTAGTTAGTAAGTATGTATGTATGTGGAACGAAACAAACTTGTAAAATCCCTATATGCCAACTTTGAATCGAATTGCACAATTACAAATTCCGTTCGCTATCTTAGTTTTTTGCATCGACAAAATAATCATAATTTCCGACCCTGAAAATCCCCACATACTAATTTTGATTCGAATTGAACCATAATTACAAATTTCGTCCGCCATCTTGGAGCCACCATCTTGTTTTTTGCGTTGAAAAACAAATCATAATTTATGACCCTCAAAACCAACACATATCAATTTTGAATCGAATCGGACCATAATTGCAAATCTTGTCCGCCATTTTGGAGTCGCAAATTTGTTTTTACCTTTAGAAAAAATCCATAATGCATTATCACCGATTTTATGACAAATTACCTTGCAAATGGAGTATGATAATTTGGACTACGGAACAGCTGTTTTTCCCGCAAGAGGGCGCCAAAATAAAAAGTTAGGTAGCAAAAATTAACATGGCTGAATTCCTTCTGAAATTGCCTCTTCAATGATGTGTCATACTTACTACTGTCCCTATTCAAATTGTTTGGGCGATAGTGACCAAGGGGTGGGGGAAGAGGTGTGATAGTTGAGGTTATGATAGGAAGATGTCCCCTTGGAATTAAAAATCGACGTGATTTTGCGTTTTTATCACAACACATGCGTTTTGAAGATATTCGATCTGTTTCGTTTTCGGACCCCACCCTATATATCTCAGTGACCTCTTTGTTACACAAAAACTGCATTGGTCTGTAATTTGAAGTTCAACGTACGTATTTCTTCCTGATTGGAGGTCCATGATGTTGGAGACTAACCTTAGGGCATAGCCACTCGACTATAATTCTCTCATAGTTTTCTGATGTGATCTACAATTATTAATTAACTTTCAAAATACAGCCTTTGCTTGTTTTGAATCCATGATTTATTCATTGAATCATGATCTATAGTGAATATGAATGTTGAAATATTTGTTTTTGAAACATTGAAGGTTGATAGGTTTGCACTGCATCCCTTTTTAGATTATTCTCTATACTATTTCGAAGTGATATATTGCTCTTATTATGCCAGAGTGTGGACGTCTCGTCTGTGAAAATAGTGAAATATATAAATCCGCAAAATCATCAATTTAGAATGAAAACAGCAATTGTTCGATAACACACCCTTATGGTTACCCGTATTTTACGAGGCTTGTTTGGTAAGTCCGTGACTTTTTAAATTTCCCGCGCAGTAACTTTAAATGCAACACTGCTGCTGTCAACCACCATCTTTCAATAGACTACTGTCAAATTTTGAGCAAGCTGCGACATTTGGTTTGTGTTTGACAGCAATTAGAAGCAGACAACCTCGTGAATTTTAACAAAAATGGAAAAAAGTGAATTTCGTGTGTTGATTAAGCATTATTTTTTGCGTAAAAAAACCATAACTGAAACCAAGGAAAGACTTGATAAATACTATGGGAACTCTGCACCATCAATTTCAATGGTTAAGAAGTGGTTTACTGAGTTCCGTTGTGGTCGTACCAGCACAAGTGACGCCGTACGTTCAGGTCGCCCAAAAGAGGTCATCACGCCAGAAATCGTCGATAAAATCCATGGAATGATATTGGACGATCGGAGAATAAAAGTACGTGAGGTAGCTGAGGCTGTAGGCATCTCAACTGAGCGAGTACATCACATTTTACATGAATATTTGGACATGAAGAAGCTATCCGCGAGATGGGTGCCGCGATTGCTCACACTCGACCACAAGCGCAACCGTGTGACCACTTCAAAGGAGTGTTTGGCAAAGTTCAATCGCAATCCGGGCGAGTTTTTACGCCGTTATATAACCGTAGACGAAACATGGATCCATCACAATACCCCAGAGACCAAGGAACAATCAAAACAGTGGGTGTCAACTGGTGAACGTGCACCAAAGAAGGCTAAGGTGCGTCTGTCAGCCAACAAGGTTATGGCCACAGTTTTTTGGGATGCACGCGGTGTCATTCATATAGATTACTTAGAGAAGGGTAGAACGATCAACGGCGAATATTATTCAGAGCTTTTAGACAGATTCGATATTGATTTGAGGCAAAAACGACCACATTTAGCGAAAAAAAAAGTGCTGCTTCATCAAGACAATGCACGAGTGCACACGTGTGTAGTCACTATGGCAAAAATTCATAAATTGGGCTACGAACTACTACCCCATCCAGCATATTCTCCAGATTTAGCCCCTTGCGACTATTTTCTTTTCCCAAACCTGAAGAAATGGCTGGGTGGTAAGAGATTTGGGTCGAATGAAGAGGTTATAACCGAAACAAACGCCTATTTTGAGGGCCTTGAGAAAACCTATTATTTGGAAGGAATAAAAAAACTGGAAAAACGCTGGACTAAATGTATTGATCTAAAAGGAGATTATGTTGAAAAATAAAACGCTTATTTGCCAATTTTTTTTTTCTTTATTCAAATAGTCACGGAGTTACCAAACAGCCCTCGTATTTCCCTTCCAACAGATGTTTCGCCACTGAACGTCACCTTTTGCTCGAGACCCGTTGAATATTAGTTAAGTTTTCACCGACACCATATTATAATTCCAGTTTTTGCAGCAAGATGTGATTGATACAGTAAAATGCCTTAATCATATCATAAAATCCTGCTACTGTAACCTTTCCATCATTCAGTTTCTCATACAGTTTTTCAAGAACAGCAAACATTGCATCATTTACGCTTTTCGGAACTCGAATACCAAATCACATCAATCAAAATCAACAATCATTTCCTAACATGATTATCTCCGAAACATTCTCTGACCACTGATTATTGGTCAGTGATATGTTGACTAGTGTCGCAATAAGCAGGCAAATCAGTTATATCAGTTAATTAGTTCATGATCGAAGCACGCACAATTGTCCAACTATGAGCTTTAATGAAATTAGAGTAGGATCAGGTTCAATATTTGTTGACATCGAAATTTCAATTGAGTTTTCCTTGAATTGTTCCAAACGCAGTGAATATCTCAGTTTCCTATTCTGCAGCATCCGTCTTATTCGAAAAGTGGAACCAAGTAGCGCTATAAAGTCACTATGATAAGAACAACCTACTGCGATGGATAGTTTCCCTTGATGAAATGTAGTTTTCTTAGAATATCTGAAATACAGGTATAATTGGTGTTGAATAAAAGTGTTCTAAGGAAGTTGGTGTGAGTGTTGCTAGTGATCCTGGCATCAAAATCTCTTAGTTCCGATTCTACTTCAGTCACAGAATGAATATACAGTTTCATCAAGTGGATTCTGAAGCACTTTAGCTCCGTGGTAGACAGTGGGAATCGAACACGGGCAGAATGGGGAGTCAAAGGCAGCCACACATATTTACTCTTCTTCATGAATTCGTCTACGTTTTCTACATCCAATATTTTTTAATTGTATCCATATTATGATAATGAAAACGAGAACGGTGATGCCACAGCACAAGCTTGCTTAGGTTGCATCTCCTTCTCTATACATTTGTATTCAATTCCCGGCTGCTATATTATATTTGTAACTGATATTACATTTATAATCGATATTTATAACTGTTCATTCACTATTGTGCACTGTCATTAACTGAATAAATTACTTACTTACTTACCATTTCGCTTGAACAACTTCATCCCGTCTATATGCCCCATGAAAGCAAAGCTGCTTGCATGAAATAAAGTCATTTACATTCTCTCAATGATTTTCTGATGGCACACGTTGCCATAGCTACAAGTAGTTTAGGTAATTTATAATTCAGGGACGAAAATGTGAAATATAATTGAAAGATCAATGGACTTACTTGTTAAGGAAAATGGATCATTATTATACGATCACTTCCGTTGAATAATTAAAAAGTCTCATGAGCCCTATTATGACACAAAGCCATATTATGATACAAAGCCCGATTAAGACACAAATCCCGAATATGACATACACCCGGAATATGACGTATACCTACATCTTGATTATTATAGATATTCACCCTGAATATGGCATATACTCCAAATATAACGCAGAGGAAAATATTTATCCATTATTTTGTTCATCTATATACATTTGTATTATTTCATTGAAATTTTTTTAATCGATTTCATGTGTCACTCAAGATATGTATTTTTTATCTTTGTAAAATCCCTTACACTACTTTTAGTTTTGAGTTCAGTATCACATTCAATCGATAGTTTTACACTGAAGATTCGTGTTTCCTCCCAGGTTATTCACTCAAAATGTATATGTATGTCATTTATTATAGAATTATGTACTTTCGTTAATAAATTTTAATTATTATTAATGAAGTAGTTTTACGTCTGTAGTTAGATCTAATTCGAAACTGAGTTGATCGCCGGTTATGAATAAGTGCGGACTAACGCACATTGCCGGAGACTACGAGACCTGGGTTCGAATCTCAGTCAATCCGAATTTTTTAAATTCATTTCTGATTTTAATTGTCCCGTCTGATAGATTATGAACTGATTTTCGCTCCATTATTATTAATTGAAACTTCGTTACCCACCCTGATGATCCAGCAATAATTTAAAAATTTAATATCTGAGCATGGGTAAGTGGATGCGTAGCAAAAACAACGTGTTGGTAGTTTTTTGTTTTAGGCTTTGAAGTTCGGACCAGTGGCGTCAAAATGAACGACTACAAGTAGTATAATTATTTAAAAATCGAATATAATTGATAATATACAAATCCAGAATATCGGAGTGATGAATTATTTCTCATATGAAATACATTGATAAACATCTTCAATGTGTAGCCTATAACTTGATTGTCTTATCATCTGTTGTTTTTATTTTATTTTATATCGTATATTTCGTGTTTTTATTTCTTTCTCTGTTTACCAAAAATCTACATTATGGTTATGAAGATAATGACCATAAATGATAATAATAATAATAAATTTATCAATCATTAAGGCACAGTTGTACATATGGTAAGTCATATAGAAGCCAATTAATGATTTGTGGACATAAACCACAGTTACTTGTATAAATGAATAAAACCAAATCTGAGTCACATACAATACAGATACAGTAATACATAGTACATAATACAGTAATAGCATATTGTAGAGGTCATTGAGAATATAATCTAATCTAAACTGCGTTCTAGTGGACCTGGTGAAAACTACCATACGTTTAGAAAAAAAAAACTATACTTTTCAGTGAATTAATTCGATGCCATCCACTGATACCTATGCGATGTCTTCAAAAATATTCATAGCATATTTCGAGGCCAGCTCTGCTGTAGTCCTTTGTTCGAAGCGTCATGTGAGCTCAATATTGACAAAATAATCGAATCATTTTACGGTATTTTACCAAATTTTAGCACTTTTAACAAAACATATTTGAAAAAAGTGCAATTTTTGACTGGTGACCTCCAAGTTGGTCTTTTGTCACAATTTTCAAAGCAGAACTTAACGCCCAATACGAATTTCAATAGTTATTTGAGTAACAAGGATTGTAAAGACGTGTTAACATTCGTGAGCTAGTACGAGCCGAGGCAAAGCCGAGGATTGTCGCTTTCCGAAGATGTTAATAGTCGATACATTCTCTGTTACTTATTACGTTTTTCCCGCTGCTTGTTGACATTTATCAAAATTTGCCTGGATTGAAGTTTGTTTTCTTACCCTTCCTTCCTTTATGATTATTCGTTCCGCTATTTCATTCTGAGTTGCTTGTGCGTGTAACTGAGTTACCGAATAAACAGACAACAATAATATTCAAAACGTCTCATAACCTAAAAATTGATATAAATGGAGCTGAAGGTATTACTTGTCATTGTTACCCTAGGCATGTAAATGACACCATTCACATTCCGTCGTCAAGATGAATTAGTAAACGAATGATATTGCCTGTTTTGTTGTTAAGCATGTATTGACTATTTACAGTGTCGGCAGCAGACAAAATAAATTATTATGGTAAAAGTTTTTCCCAGACATATGATGCCACTTTTTGAAGGGCACGATTAAGGATAGAGTAGAATAAGAGAGTAAGCTTCAGCTCCTGAAGGTGCTAACTTTGTTGGCGAAACGAGCGTCGATTGAAATCGACGTAGTTCTGGTAGTTTTTATCACTCGAATTAAACAATTCATGAATAACAGCGGGATGAATACTGAAATCAGCCGAAAATTGAGGCACACTTGTATATTTGAAACCTCCTTCAACTGGCCTATTTTCGCGAATTCCCGTCTTTATAGCTTATCCAACTTCGAGCACCACAAAGAGTGGAGAGTGGAGATTGGAGACTAAAAGTACTTTCCATGTAAAACTCCATTCTCGGACAATACACAAATCGACACAACACAGACCCCTTTTGTTTGAAACAAGCCAGAACAATCGATGAGTGAAATGAAATTTCAGCCTATGTAGAGGTATCCAGGGAAACATAGCCTGAAGCACATGAAAATGAAACTATATACGAATTCTTTTTGTGTCTGAGACTTGTTTACATACGAATTTGGGTATGAGGCATAAATATGTATTAGAGATCGTATATACAGGATGTTTCCTAATAAGTAGGAAAGATTTCAAGGGATGATTCCTAGTCAAAAATTAAAGGGGGTCTTTTATGTAAACAAAATCTCTTAGGCCCTCCACTAGAAAAGTTAAACGATTCTAAAAATGAGAAAAAAATTTGTTTTTTCTGCTTCTCTGAAATTGTTGGAAAGTTACAGAAGTAGCATTTTGTGGGCGTGGTCTACCAAAAAGAATGCTACCTATGATTTTTTTTTATTTTGTTGTGATTTTTCAAAGAGGTGAAACATGCCACCTATATTTCAATTTTAACCAGAACTTTTCAAAATTATGAAATATTTAAATTATCTGTTGAATAGAATGTGTGCATGCTCGTATCTTTTGTGAATGGAATCGAAAAAATGTAGTAGGTAGCTGCTACGTGTTGTTTACACCAATTATGACTTGAATCGTACTATTTTGAAATTATTCCACTTGTTTTAAGTTTTAATGTAGGCATGTACCAGTACAATAATTGGTTTTAATAGAATATCAAATTGATAATACAAACGCAACAAAATTATGTGTATCACAACAATAAGATCAAACGGAACGGAGTTATAAAAACTGCGTGTAATGAACACTTCCAGTCATTAGACAGGAACCAATAAGTCTTCGTCTCATAGATTGTCGCAAACGTTCCGGGTGTATTTTGTATTGTCTCTCAGCCTGCAATGATGCGATTCCTCAAATCATTAACACATTCAACGGGGGTCGTATGAACCAGAACTTAGGGTGACACCAGATGCAAAACTTTCCAAGGGGTTCAAGTCTGAAGATCTGGGAGGCCAAGGTTGATGTCCTGTTTAGCAAATCCAAATATTTGGATACACAGTTGAGCTATAATGAACAAGCGCACCGTCGTGTTTAAACCACACTCGTGGTCGAATAGCTTGTGGAACATTTTTGAGTAAAATAGAAAGCTGCTCCTGGAGATCTTTTTCATAGGATGCACCATTTTTAGGTTCGTTAAATAATTCAAATGATACCAATCTTCTTGAATTGCATGTGGGATATCTTTGACCCATAGATGGTTGTTATAAAAATTTGTGAAGGCTTCAGACGTTGGATCAGTCAGAGAATTATACGATTTCTAAATATTGAGCATTTTGAGTAACTATTTGAAGACTCCATTGACAAAAGTGTAATCGATCGATCGATTGGCATAAGTACCAGGACTCATTGAATATGGTAAGGATATGATTGTCGATCTTCCAGATTAGTTTATTGCAAACATTCAGTGTGTTAGCAATTTGCTTCGTACTTAATTCCGGATGACCTCCAATCATTTTAAGAACCTCTTCTTCCATTGCCACCGTTCTCGTGCACGACCACAACCAGATTTTTGTTTTCTAGAAGTCTTTCTGTCACAGAGATGTTGGTGAAGACATGCTTCCAAAGAATTTCCATTGGCATGACCATACATAAAATGTATATCGGCCATTTCAGCTTTACTGTAATTGTTTATATTGAAGATTTCAAAGGCACATTTGAACTTTGAATTGCCATATAAAAATAAAAGCGAATTGAACTGTCAACTACCACATCAAAATCGAAGCGAGTTGACAGCCACCTACTAGATTTTTTAAATTTCATTTCCAACATGGTGCAGAAGATCCGTTCACTCAGAAAAAAATAGTAAATTGCTGGTGGAGCGTTCGCCTTTGAAGCGAAGGGTCGAGGGTTCAAATCCCCGCATGGTCATCGGTCTCGTGCATGGCATCACACGTTGAAAGGTAAGGGCTGCGTCTTCCCTATCTAACACAAGTCTCTCGAAGACTTCGAGGGTTGTGCGTATTAGGGGTGCAATCGGTTGACGGACATAACAATTTTAACATTTTTTTTCAACAACAATGTTTCTGAAAGTGTGTTCCTATAGTAACTCATCAGAATAATTAGCGAATTGAAATATATTCTATGTTCGAAATTTATAAGTGCATTACGGTAAACTCATTGTAGGTATACTGATACCTACCACTACTGAATCGTTTATCTGAAACAACTTGACTTGGTCTGAGCCATATCATTAATAAGGTCAATCGATCAATTCGATTAGGGTAGTAATCGATTCACTTATGCTTAGTTAACTTTTTTGGATCGGGTGTTTCCGAAATTCTTCAATTGTGGAAACGACCGAATTGAACGAAGAGTCATTTCGTCAGTTGAATCGTTTCTTCCACATGTAGCGTCTTGGATATGGGTCGGCATCATTTTTCTGAATGATATATGTTATAATAATGAAATCCTCGTTATTAGTGTATTATTTATGGATTGTTTTCCAGTGTATTTCTAGTGTTATTGTCTGAAAATTGTAAGTATGTGAAAATGATTATACTTTAAACTATTCAGAATCATGAAATAATCTGATAGTTACGTCTAGAACTATTTATTGACGGAATTTTATTGACGTTTGTCAAATATAGAAGAAAATCATACTTACTGGACGATGATAGTTATTCGATTATTTCATATTTTGAATTGATTTGAATTATATTATTCTCTGTAGCAATTTTCATCTGCATGGAAAAAAATGTTATAGTAGCAAGTAAAATCTGCATACCACCAAGTGGAAATTTGCACACTATATGGGACAAGTACAAACTTTATTAGCCACAAGAAAAATTAGATTCCTGAATTTGATTACTTGCTGTTATTGATGTAATTTCAGGAACGAAATGTAACCTAACGATATTAAACTCTTTACTTTTTGTTATTTTGTTAAAATTAAAAAAATTGTTGTTGTTACAGTTGTTATTTCCGTCAACCTATTGCACCCCTACGCGCAACCCTCGGAAGTCTTCGAGAGACTTGTGTGAGCTAGGGAAGACGCAGCCCTTACCTTTTAAGTGTGATGCCATGCACGAGACCGATGACTGTGCGAGGCTTTGAACCCTCGACCCTTCGCTCCAAAGGTGAACGTTCTACCAGAAGCAAACTTTTTATTTTATAAGCCTCAATCTACGTTTCATTTGCAGTTGGTGCTCCGGTTGATAACTACTAGTGACAAGGAAATTTACCATTGATGAAGAATGATTCACTCTCAAATAACTCATATACTTAAATCTACTGAAAATACATTAGTTGCTACTATACAGTATTCTACTGCAGCAAAATTTTCAGATTATTATAGTGATTTTAGTTTACTTGGCCTTATCAAATGACTCACTTTTGGGTAGTTTGTCATTGTCTTACGTTTAATAGCATTCATTCATCTTTGGTATCAGGATACAACGGACTCAATTGAAATGTCCACTTGTCCTCAATTTAGAGTGATTAGTTCTTCAAAGAAGGATCATTTGTTTTTTATAAAGCCTTATTAACAGTACATTCATTAAATTCTTGAAATTAAAATGATATGAAAGGTTCGGTTGCACTAAGGTGGCAATGATTCAATTTATACTATAAGGAAACGTACTTGCATGGCATATACAGGCTAGCAAAATACACTACTCAAGAAAAACTGGAGAAAAATTGCAGTTTTATGACAATATTTTTTCCTGAACTATGAGTTGATGTGTTCTTTTGAACAAATCATCGCCTTTGGCCATACCCTTACTGGATCACCCAGTACAAACTGTTTCATAATCAAAAATTTCGGAACTTTGTTGAATCTGTTTGTATTCATCAGTATGAATGAATGAACAAACAGGCAAGCTAATGACTTTCCTCATTATGATCATAACAAATCCAAGTTATGCATCATAATGTAGAATTAGAACTGAAAATTGAAAATAAAAGATAATGTGGAAATGAAATGAAAATGTGTGAGTTTTTAATATTTTTATCTAAACAAAACTGTTGTTTAGTTTTTTGGAAAATTCTCCTGATTCTATTATAATTACATAAAATGTCAATACTCTAGAAATGTTAGGTCAATATCCACATTCTACATACCAACAAGTAAAACACATAAATCAAACTAACACTATTCACACAACTCACAACAGTAATAATAGTATAATTCCGGCACACGATGTAACACGTCCACATACAACTAATAACTCAAATGCTGGAATTGGAATGAGGCCAGTTTTGCGATAACGATGATGATCGGTGCAACGGTTACTACCGATTGATCCCGAACTGGTCGCATATCAACAAGTAGGTGAACAGTTTCATTATCGTAGGAACATCTAGCTCTACTGCAAATAAACTGTTGTATTATGCATGTAACACGAGTCTCTGTTGTCATGATATACTTTTCAGAAACACAAAGTAAATAAATATGAATATGCACTTCTCCAGCGCTAGTAAAATGTTGACCTGACATTATACAAAGTGAATTATCTAGTGTTCGAAGCACTTGTTATATGTAAACAATATTATAGCCACAAGTTCATGCGTTCAGAATACTCTTTTTTTTTAGAGACAAAAAGTTATTTTTTTTAATATAGGTATTAATTTTCTTACCACAATCTAAAAAAGTCAGGAAAACGCAAATACTCAAAACTAACCATATAGTTTAGTCAGAGAAAACGATTCAAGTAAAAAATACACCAGTGACGAGAGAACTGATACTTTACTGGGTATGAAAAAAAATACCAATAATGGGTATTTGAAAGTACCTAGAGGCTGGAAAATTGTAGATATAGTTTAATTGAGGTTACTGATCATCATACTAATGATAATGCACCTATATCCTACCCATAAGTGAACAAATTGTTTGGCATTAGTGAAGTGGGCAGAAAAGCGTAATATGTAATCTGAATTATTTCAAAATGGGTTAGTAGTGGTAAGTGTTCATTTCCAGGAACACATTTTTTTTAGTTGGTACTAACTTGTTTATTTATCCCATTTACTATTCAAGTTTTTATTTGTGTATATTCGAGTTTCTCTAATTGTTAGTGATTTTTTTTTCTCTCTGCATGCACGATGTTGAATTTAATTTTTTTTCAAGAAACTATTGCTTTTACGGTAACAACACAGGACTTTGGAAAGTTTTACAATGAATCTTTCTTTTCCACACTCATTTCTAAACTGGGAAATTTTGTTTCGTTGGAAAGTTCTAGTAAAATATTAAATAAGGGTTGCATGTTTGACCCATTTAAAAGTTTTTAAAAAATATTCACAAGTAGCCCTCTTATTGGTAGAATAAGCTCATGTGTCTTTAATTTTACTTTAACTCTTTAACTTTTCAAGGACAGGCTAAATAGCTTTTGGTTACTAAAAATTTTCGCACTTATTCGGAAACACCCTGTACATTGAAATCATATGGGGCTTAATCATAAACTATAAAATACCGTACCGTAGTGGAAATACCACAAAAGTAGTCATTCGATGTATCTGAATGACCCTGTATACGAATTCTTCTCCTTCGAGCCTTGTTAACATGCGAATACGCGTATGGGGCATACATATGAATTTAGCGAAGCGCATATATTATATAAAGGGATGTTTTTGTTCTTCGTGGGGAATATGATAATGCCATTATTTCTCGTATTTCATGAATGTGTAAAGGGGGCAACCTTCCGAAAACCCTTTGTTTTCACGTCTAATTATTTTATGATGCTGGGAATTATCTGAAACAATTGAAACAGTTGATAAAGTGGAATAAATAACCCGCATGGACTGAATAATGCATGAACTCGGAAAAATAAAAAACATGTATATAATATACGTTAACTTGCCTAACCTACCTTTTCATAGGTGTTCATTCTTGCGGTGAGTTGATAGATTAAGCATAAGTATTTATTTGAGGTTGATTTTCACCTAAAACGTTTAGTTTTACTGCTTGTACTTGTAAAAAACGAGTTGATTGGGGTATGAGAGGTTGACAAAAAGAAAGAGGTATTAAAAATCATCTAATCTGGAATTTATTATGTATTGGTGTTTTTTACATTATTTTGGAAGATTCTATAGCGATACAATTTTTAATGTATTGTCACTTGAAAAAACTTGTCAGAAATAAAAGGTACCTACTGACATTTTTTTATTTCTATGATAAAGTCCTTTTAAGAAGTAAATTTGCCATTTAAAATCTTTTGGACACGTAAGATTTCACCGGGTCATCAAACGCATTTTCCGATCAGGAGACATTTTGTGCGATTTTTTACTGAAAAATTGTGTTTCAAAATCCAAAACGTCATAACTCTAAACTCAAAATTCTGATTAATGATAATAATAATGTTTATTTGCATACATATAAACTTTTTACATAGTTTTTGAAAGTATAAATAAGGCGAAGTTATGGTAAATGTGACAATTCCATACAAACAAATATGGAGGTCCCCACTACAACCGAAGTTGTTCGTGGGTACTAATTTGTTGCTGAAATATTTTGAAGGCAACAGTCGTTTTAATGCAGAAACTTATCAAGGTAAAAAACATGTCAAGCTGTACAGAGAACATTTATGTATAATATTATTTTAGACGATACAAATTCATATTCACAGTTGTACAAAAAATGTTGTTTGAATAGTATATAAAATTCGTGTAATCATGGCTCATTCGAAAGAATATTTAGCCTCGACCTGCGGTCTCGGCTGAAAATTAACACTCTCATATGATATTCAAAAACCACTCATACTATACACCTAACACAAAAAAAAAGATTTTAAGATTTATTTAGGAAAAAATCCCGAACATGGCACAATAGTACTATATTCTACTTTGGAAGACCGCTAAAACATTAAAAGGTACAGTATAAATATAAGCCTCGGAATCCGGGTGAGTTTAGATGCATAAATCACTAAAAGAGCATGGATATCCAACTTTTCTCCCATACGAGACTTTAAATGGCATCGCATCCTTTACAAATTGATGTTTATTGCCTGTGGAATCAATAAGAGGCGAGGCGGACCGTATTTATTTTTCATTTTCAGTTATTTATTCGGCAGATATTATGAATTCCACCCATTTTGAACAGCTCTCGGAGAAAAAATGGACCGAGGGTATTACATATTCGGTTGAATTACGTTTTCCTGACTGAAAAGTGGCTTTGTGGTAGACGGAGAATGAAAAAATAACAAGACCGATCGACTGAGGGAAAACCTAACGAATGGATGGTTGAATTCTACAAGGGTTTGGGAATGGGGGTTGCCAAATTCCGAGTATATTGGAAAAATGCTATTTCTCCATCGATCTTTTGTAGCATCGACTTTCTGGTTATCATTTTGAATCAGTTGTGGTGATATCAATTCCGTACATGGTATGAATAATTAGTTTTAGATATTTCCTATTTTGTAATGGTTGTATGGTTTGCTTTAAACTATTTTATAATTCGTGAATACAGAAACAGTACATCATTAAACTTTTACATGATATCTTACACACTTGTCTTATATTTTTATACAAGAAGAGATATATAAAGATGACAGTCTATGGATTCAGATTCCTGCCATGAGAATGTACAATATTTACAACTAAGAAGACAATTTTAATATGGTAAACAGGTATAGCGTTAATTGGTATTGAATGCCACCAATTAGTTGTGACGTTATCAATTTCGTCAATGGAATGAATACTTATGAATCACTTGACGAATTTTATCGTATTGAATGAATTTTGATTACTATTATTTCGAACTTCCATTATCGGAATTATCACTCTGAACACGACGTTTAAATCGGTATGGTATATAGTAATAATAAAAGTAATAATAATGCAATTCGGGACAGACAAGTATGCCACGGTATATCTCAAAAGAGGACGATGCGAAGGATATGGAAAGGATGTTCGGCTCGTAGACGGAAGCATCCTGCATCATGTTGGTGCCGGAAAGACTCATACTTCCTAGAGGTGGAGCAACGCCACTCCCAAGAAGTTTTCACATTGAAAAACTCATGAACTCCGACAAATATCGTCATCAGAACAAATATGCTCGCCGTTCTGATCCTAGTCTCTTATTTTGGAGTGATGAAATGGACGGACTCAGGAAGAGCAGCTGCGACAACTCGACGTTAAAACTCGCAAATTGATGCATCTTAATAATAGGAGCTTCCTAAATCGTCCGTTCCATAGTTATACTTCCCCAGACAACGGGAAAGTCTTGAACTTTTGAGTTTGGAGTGTCTGTATAACGAAATGATGCTGAGTGGACCCTTTGAAGACATAAGGAGTTCAGATCTCCTTCTCTGCATGGTCCGCGATCATGAAGCAGGGAGCATTTCCATTTAAGGCAGCAACCCGTGCAGCCGATGAACTTGGTAATTGATCGGGCTAACCCAAACTTTGTCACCAAGATGGAACCAGTTCAGCAAAACCTCAGATCAATGCTGCGGAGACCCAGGACCTCGTACAGCTACATACGGATAAGCCAATGCATGAATTCTTGTTCAATAAAGTTTGATCTTTGCCTTCCTCAGGTCAAGTGAGCTAAAGTCGAAAACCGAGGGATTTATAATGGCCTGCCAGGATGGTGTCTTGAACACCCTAGTGTGAAGTATCTAAATGTGTATCTAAGTGCCTGTTCTCTAACTGTAAGTGCTTTTATTCATTTGTATTCTCTATTGAAATTACCTTTAATCTGACATTTTCAGTTCATGACCGCTATCTATTTTCAAGTGGTGTAAATTCATCTCTATATCGATAATGGAAATTTACTTCCAGATCTAGCTATTTCTGGGCTAGTTTCAATCACAGAATCCTTTTCAACAGAATTTCTGTCTTTTTGCACTACCCATGAGATGGCGCACACGCATGTTCCATGAAGTTTGCTAGATTTATGAATACTGACCTGAATCTATGTATTCCTAATTCCTACAAGTTGAAACTACTAATAATCTTTATGGAATTAAAAATTTGAAAAGTTTATATCACTCAGGAAAGGACCCCGCACTTTTTATAGGTGAAATGGTTCTCGGTGGAATCGTCTGAATTTTTAGTATATTGTAGTATTTGATGTACTGATTGAACATGCAAAATCGCAAAGTTCGTTGATGGATAGATTTCAAAATACAGCGCGTTCAAGTTAAAAATCAGTAATTTTCATTTAATTATTTTCTCAGGATTTGGAAGTGCCAACTGCAGTTTTTTCATCCTTACCATCAACGTACCTTCATATTACTAAATATCACTCAGGTGGTGTAGATTATATCATTATGTACAGAGTGAATAATATAAACATTTTAGTAATGTCTGAAAATTCGATGTAATAATGAAATATTGATAAAAATTTTATGGCATGCAATATTCTATTCTTATTCCATCATCAATGACAATTCATACATTTCCTACAGGGTGATTTGAAAAATTGGTGAAATATATGGCCGGTTCTTTCGTACATATCCTGTATATTCAAGTGAATTATCATCCTCCAAAAATAGCTTTCACTTTCAAATCCCAAGAAAATAATTAAATAAAAATTACTGATTTTTAATTTGAACGCACTGTATTTCAAAATCTATCCATCAACGAACTTTGCGATTCTGCACGTTCAATCAGTACATCGAATACTACAATATACTGAAAATTCAGACAATTTCACCGAGAACCATTTTACACATAAAAAGTGCGGGGTTCTTTGCGCAGGTAGTGCACATCTGTTCATTTTTTAAACAATATTTCTCAAAGTTCAGGCAATTTGTAATGGAATAGTGAAATGTTGCTGCTATAGTTCCACTTCGAAATCTCACAATGGAGGATGGCATAAATAAGTTATTTCAATACCTTTTTCCTCCAGGGGGTCTGGCTTCTATATTTATGGGTTTCTCGCTACACAACACTTCTTCAAAGTAGGAAATTTACATGTAGCTAGTAGGTTAGGGCTTGGGAAAATTTTTTTTCAAAGTTTTTCCACTATTCACAATTCACACTTTAATTTTAGATTTTTAATTTCCAACAAATCTTTCTAACAACTACCAGCTTCTCTTCATGTTCTTGCTCTGTTTTTTACAACAAAGAGTTTCCTAGCAGCTAATTGTCTCCTTCATTTTGTTATCGAATTGAAAATGTTTCAATAAGTAAGTAACAGATATTTTTGAATACTAATTGGTGATTTTATTAGTTTCGCATAAGGCATTGTGGAATTACCTCTTTCTTTGAGTTTTTATAACTCTGTGCTTCCAAATGAGCTACTGGGTGTGTTGTTAGTAAGACATTTCAATGCTTTAAGGTTTGTTGACATTGAGTTTGTTGAGCAAGGACAATATCATACCTTTTCACTCTAACCATCCATATAATCAAAAATTCTCATCATTTCACTCCCTTTTTCACCGCCTGTTCACGATACCTCTTAGCGATTTAAACTTTTCAACTAATATAATTAAACAAATTGCCTTTAATAATGATTTTCCAATCTTTATCCTATTTTGGTCCCATTCATTAAAACTAAAAAATACCTTGCTCAACAAACTCAATGAGAACAATACTTCAAATTTATCCATTTTATTTAAAACTTCTAATAATCTTAAACATTTGTTATTCAATATAAAATCCCAATGCTGGATAAGTCTGGAGTTTATAAACTGAACTGTTCCAACCTTGATTGTTAGGCTTGCTATATTGGTCAAACTGGCCGCAAGTTTAGAATTCAACTAGCTGAACACGTCAGAACTATAGACTCCAACTCCTAAAAAAAAGAAATTAATTCTAATTCAGTTATTTCCAACCATATCATAAATGAGAAACATAATTTTGATCCCAACTCGGACTTGAACATTTTACACGTTTGTGATAAAGGAAAAAAACTCAATCTACGAGACTCTTGAAATAAATATAGCAATAAAAAAAAATCAGATTTTCAATGCATTAATTAACAAACCCAGTTTGATAGTTTAAAACTTTTCAATTCCTTGCTATTTTGATGTCATTTCTCTATACCACATAACATAATGTTTCAATGAAACACTTACATTTTTTGGTAATTCTTTCTATTTTAATTCTCAATAATTTTTTACAAGTGAAATCACAATTTGCTTTCAATATTCTACAGAGCTGTCAATCGACAATATTTTAAGAAGGATTTTCCTGTTCCATGATAGCATGGGACATTCCATTCTGTTTTCTGCCACCTCGAACCAAGACGTTCCAGATGACAGAAGTCAATTTCATAACCTAGTTGTGATTCGACTTCCGGCAATGGTGGAGGACAGACGGCGTCCTTAGTTGGAAGTCAAGTAAATGTGTGTGAATGTTAAAATTTGTTGGAAATTATCAGTATTGTGCATCGTTTATAAGTGTTATGTGAATTTGTCTACTTCTCTAGCTTCCTACGCCGGTATCCAGGCCGGATGACAACGGATTTGTCGGAGTTAGGGGCATATTGCTATTTAAAACTACTGGAATTTATTAATATGGGATGCAGTATTGCCTAGAGCAGGACAACTGCGTTTCAGCTTTGCTGTCTGCGCCGATTAGAGGCCGGATGAGAACGGATTTCTCGCAGCAGAGTAGACTAGAAGCTGGATATATGTCGAAAAGACGAAGTCCATTTAATTAATTTAGAATAGAATAACCTAGTTGTCAGATGTAATCACACTTGCCGCATGGTTTAATTTAAATTTCAAAACGAATTATTATTGATATGTTGTTTGAGTGGACTAGCCATGGTCCCTAACATAGACTAGATGCGGACCATAAGGTCGTAATTAGGACCAAGTTTTTTAAAAGTTTTTCCGTTTTAATGTTATTTTTCCACCATATGGTAGGTCACATAATTTAATGTAATTCTCAACTCTATTGTAACCCTTCTTACTTTTCTTTAGATCGACATGTAATCAACCCCTATTTTGCTGAAGATGAAAGATTAATCCTTCGAAACATGTCATATCTATTGATGTAAGTCTTCCGACTGCATGGTATCTGCCTGTTGTTAGTCTCCGGACTACACAGTATCTTATAAAGATTATTTTTGGTGGAGTTAGACTGAAAGTTTGTTCACCCTCCCAGTCAAAAATAATTTTTTCGCAGATCGGGAACATTATCCTAATTATTCAGCAACGTTACCCGTAGTTCGTTACAAAATTATTTTCGCTAAAAACCGTCCCTGGCAATGCGAAACATCTAGGCCATGCAGATACATATTAATATGCGAACATGGTACACAGCTGGATAAACTGTGTGTTCCACTTTTAATTTCAACCTTAACATATGTCAGCTGGTTCGGGCATATACTTTCGGGAATTTTCATATTTAAAGCGTTTTCGTGACACGCGAGACGAGTTCGTTGAAATCATTCCGTTCCGCATCCTAATGTGACGCGATACATATTGCGGAGCGGTTGCGATTCGTTACCGGAACGTCCGTCAACATCATCACTTCCTGGTTGCAGTGGCAGCCGTAGTTGACTTTTTACCAAAGATCAAATGCTGGTTCTTGATTCTGTTATAATTCGAACAGTTCAGCTCTCTTGTAACCTGTGTGAGCAGGTAAGGATATCGATGATTGAAACCATATTGGTCTAGTACGTGTTTGACAGCTAGGAGGTCATTGAGATAAATTTTCCACTGCTTCAAAATGATAATTCGATCGTTGTCATGTGCAGCTCTTTTCGTATTTTAGTACTTACCTTAGCCCTACTAGTTCGAGCAGACATGAACTGACCTTAAGCTAAAAGTAAATAATAAAAATGTTCAAGTTCCAATGATTTATGCAACACGCATTCCGCAGTATGATAGCGTTATTTTGTAAACAACAAAAAAGAGATTTCAAGCCCTCTATTTGTTCACCTTTCTTCCGTTATCGTTACTGTGCGCATGCGCAAATTAATGGTAACCGATTCCGTTACTTACGGAAAATTAAAGGTGGCCTGTGGTTGTGTTCATCGTTATGTTTAATAGAGCACCGCTGCCACATGTTCCAGCTTTTCGGGCTTCAAATAATTTTGAAATAGGAGACGTACCTAATGATTGAAATATTCATTATAAAATTATTTTAAAAAAAATTCATATCTGTTTCCTAAACTCAAATACATTTATTTGTTATCTCAATATTGTTCAAAATTTGAATACCTAGTTTGATATTTTTTGCAGTTACGTGAATATAAAATTTTATTTGAGTATCTGACAACGTGTAAAAAATGTAAAATGTTATGTTCAGATTGTTCAGAAACATAACCTTAACTTATTCTGTTTTTGTGAATTTAGACTTTGTACCCTTGGCGGGTGAGAACTGAAAACATTACTGTTCACTTAATACATTTTTTCAATCACCATACAGCACAGCACCAGAAATTTTGAGGTTAGGAAAACCAAACAAAATAAGGGTCACCTGTCAATTTAAGGAAGTTAAAGTAGTGGTTTAAAATGTCTTCGTTTTATCGTCGTGCGCTTATCGTTATGGTTTTAAAAAATAACCACAACATCACCAAAATAACGAAATTTTGTAGACGGCTTAAAATCTCTCTATACTCCTGGTTAGAATAACGAACCGTAACATTTCTCCTTCGAATACTTGACCTTATTTGTGTTTGGTTCGTCCCAGTTCTGTTGGCAACACTGAATCTCCTGAATGTCGGTTCATCGAAAATAATGGAGTGACAACCACGGTCAGTACATGTTTATTAAAAATTCGGTT
The DNA here is from genome assembly GCA_944452925.2 of Chrysolina oricalcia. Classification (NCBI taxonomy): domain Eukaryota; kingdom Metazoa; phylum Arthropoda; class Insecta; order Coleoptera; family Chrysomelidae; genus Chrysolina; species Chrysolina oricalcia. The sequence continues at coordinate 20,025,761 of OX101818.2, forward strand.
GATTTACGGTACGCAGATTGTCTGTCATTTGTCAAAGAACTTTCAAAATTCAAATCGTAATTTCGACTTTTGAATTATGATATGAGATTTTGTGAAAATGAAATATTCTTTTTTTATTGAGAACTGTTACCTTTTTCATAGGATAGGTACGTCTTCGGAGATGATGATGATGTAGAAACTCGAGGACCTATGGGATTGTATAGAAATATATATTTGAAAAATGATTTCATTTTTATTTTTGTAGTACCTAGACCAAGAATACGTTTTGCTTTTTATAAAGTAGTGTTTGTTCCCAGTTTTCTGGAATAGTGTCCACATAGCAAAATAGCTTGAGACATAATCCAAAAAATATTGCTACTTTAATTCTCACACTCCAAAAATTACATGAATGAACTTGAATTTCAGACTTTTAGGTACTGGATGATTATACAGATGACAATCAATATTAGTTAGAGAGCCTCGGGTCTAAAACCGCGATGAGAAGATATACGTCTTCCGTTTGGTGGGATGAAAGTACATGCTTCAAAAACCTTAAATCCAAAAAAAAATTGAAATCGAGCAGGGCCTACTCCAGTACGAACGAAAAATGTCTATCGAATTTTTAAACGATTTCTATATGTCCTCCGTTATGATACATTTCTTTAGACCGTGACTAGTGATCATCTGATAAAACGGAAGACGATTTGGATTAGGCACACTCCTCGAAACCTATTGTTAAAAATTTTTGGTCCAAAAATTGATCACTGCAAAAATTCGATGTTTCCTATATGCTTAATTCTGTTCCTTCTCTTTGTTATGAGTTTTACATAGGGAAAATCAGGGTGGAAGACTTTTTCAATAGGGCCCGGCCTCAGGGTTGACTAAATAAACAAATAAAAAAACTCGCGGAAGCGGCTAGGAATAAACAGAGAAAATAGAGAAAATTCAAAGGGGTGGAAAAGAGTGAAATGTTGCTCAAAAGGTTTTCCATTTGGAAATCAGCTTTTTTGGCTCCTTAAGAAGCTCCATGCATTTGGAAGCCTAAGATTTAACCCAAGTGCAATTTTAGATTTTTCAACTTTTCCGCTCCCGCGGAGTTGTTTTATTTATTCATTTGGTCAACTCTGAGGCTGGGCCCTACTAACAAAATCTTCCACTCGGATTTTCCAGAAGTAAAAACCATAACAAAGTGAAAAAACACAAAATTAAGCATATATGAGACGTCGAATTTTTGCGATGATCGATTCATACATACGCGAGTGTCATCGCGTCTTAGAACCTGCGGCTCTCTAACAATATGCTTGCATCCATTTCAAAATCCAATTCTTCCATATTCCAATAAAACCAATAAAAACTGTTTTTATTCTTTGTCAGATGTCACAGACACCGAACTACCGATGAATTTCGAGCGGTTGCTTTGGTGATATATGAGTTCCAAATTTTTCAGTAACCATGTCCCATAATTAACCAGTTTTCAGCCGGTAAATGAGGTAACCGGTATATACGGTAAACCGTAACCAACTTTGGAAACGGAACATTGCCCAAATATCATGCATCCATGAAGGCATGACATTAATATTCCATGACCTTACATATCGAGTCTGAGGTTCCGTGTGTTCTGTCACTTGGGCGACCTTGACGGATTGAACCTATCCGAATTTTCTTATGTCAAATTAAATTTTGATCATCTCTGGTGGATCTTGGGAAAATTCACGTCTGGATATTTCCTCATATTGTTTGCAGCATTTGACGCTGTTGATTTTCGAGGAAATCTTCGTTCAGCTGCAGCCGGGTTTTTGAGGTTATAAGGCCTGTAGTGTCATCCTTCATTGGTAAAACCGCAGAAACAAAAAACTAGCTATCAGACAAAATACAAATCATCCAAGCTATCACAAGAACCACTAAATGGAGGGTAATATTTGCATTTGGGCTCTATTACAAGTGCAATCAGGAGTCAGATTGGTATTGTTTGGTCTAGGGTGCTTCACTGCTCCGCTACTGTTTATTTTCCCTGTTCTACTACTGTTTGGTACTCCACTACTGTTTGGGTTTCCTGTTTGGTGTTACTGTTCCACTGTTGTTCGACTGTTCGTCTCAGCTGTACGGATACTATGATCATCGTTTGGTTGTGTTGTACCCAATGTGCACACTTGTACTTAGCAAGGCATTGAATTAAGAAACTACAACTAGCATCTACTTACTATCAGACAAGTCTAGCTTCAGATAGAGGCCCCTAAGGCATATTCAAACATCACAGATAACTCAGTGCATGATTGTAAGCTATCACCGTGACGTCACAGGCATTGGCATACTATTACACTGAAAGTGTAATATTTGTCCACAACGATGCACTATAGCGTACACCTTTTACTTGTCTTGGTGGTGCCATATTAGGCTTCTTCAAGAGCACTGAGTGTTGTGTGCTCGAACTGTGTACATACAGGGTGTAATATATTTCAATATATTTTATTAGTAAGGGACATGACTTTTTATTTATTCTGGTCCTAGTGATCCAAGTAATACAAGTACACAAGTGAAAACAAATTCTCTACATACTTATATATCATTTTAATATATTATAGGAATCTCTTGTCTACTATTTCAGAAATATTACTGCATTGGGTTGTCCCATGCCATTAGGGCGGTTTCGGATTTTTCACTAGCGATAAATCCACGCTAACTGAGCTATCTGGTGTGTTATGAGCGTGAAACATATTTGCACATTTACTGATCTCCTTCCCTGAATTTCGACCCTAACAACTTTTTTGTTTGATTTTGTTAATAAATACCGTTTTTTTTTTCGGAGTTTTTTCCATTTCTGCAGTGTTTTTACTGTTTCTGCTATGTTATAACTGTTTCTGATGTGTTTTTCTGTTTCTGCTGTTATGTTGAAATTTAGGATGAACTTCACAACATATTATTCGAATTTAGGCGATGTTCATCGTCAACGGTATAAAAATAAAATATCAGTAATAGGCATTGATCCATATCTTCTGAAAGCTGAAGAATTATCAACAGATATTTCACGTTTTTCCAAATGCGGTATCCTGATATTGTTAATTATTTGGTGAAAACGAAGATTACTTCCAAAGTGAATGAAATGAAAGCATTTAAATGTTTACCTCACAATATAGCAATTTGTGGGTGGATTGTGAGGTGGGTGAAAAAAAAATGTGACGCAGATAAATTCGCATATTCTAGTCATTGGAAAGGTGTACCATCATTCTATAGAAATACTGACGACTTATTTTTGGAATTTTTCTAGGTAATGCATTCTCAAAGACTGAACGATAAATTATTAACACCATGGATAATATCTGTTAAAGATGGCAGTATTGTTAGTACTCATTTTGCTTGTACAGCAGGTGTGAGGAGGTTGCAGTGTTATTTTCTATAGACGACATAACAAGAAAACAGAAGGAAGTTACGTTGACAGAAAACAAATTAATTAGCCAGCTGAACCCTGTAGAGATTTGGACTCTAATCCATCTAATCCCAAGTGTCTGAACCTCACTGAAGATGAACCCCTATATGAAAGGGAGGCGAACTCAAATATTTCTCGTGTTCTGAGGAAGGAAACAAAATCTATTGATGAGCTCGGTTGAGTCCTAAGGGGCAGTTCATCATTGCATAATCAGACCATTTTGAAAAGAAGTTTTATTGCAATGAACTTTCATATAGATAAATGAATAAATAAATAAAGGAATTAGATGCCGTAACTCTTCCTGCCCAATAATTGTAACATGATTTGTACTTTGATTGCTCACGAATTGCACTTTCAATTTGTTTACCTGATGATATTTTAATAAAATGGATAGTTTTTCAGATAACAGAATTCATTTTGAAATTCATATCCAAATTGTAACAAAATCTGTTTGTCTAGTAACGGTGGAATATTTTGAATATAATTCATAGTTTAGGTCACTTGAGCCTTTGATAGAAAAAGAGAGGTGGGTACTCTGATCTTCGCGTTAGTTTTGGTGAGACCACGGTTGAACTAGTGGAATTTCTTTCTGAATTGGTAGAAGAAATTGAAGAACTTGTAGGTGCATCAGAAATGCTTTGTTCACTTCGAGATTTCTTCTACTGAAATCGTTCTCTTCCACTTCAAGACTACATGCTTTCTTAAATCGATTCACTTTCACTGAGAAATTTTGCTTGAATTAGGTCAGATGTCAATCCTGATACTAGACTGTCATAGTATGATGGTTCACCTTTTCGAAGACTAGAATATGCGAATTTATCTGCTTTACACATACATTTTCACCCACCCACAAATTGCTATATTGTAATCTTCTGAACTTTTACATGCTTTTAGTTCATTTATTGTGAAAGCACTTTTTGTTTCCACTAAATAATTAACAATATCACGATATATTATTTTGGGAAAACGTGAAATCTCTGTTGATAATTCTTCAGCTTCCAGAAGATGTGGATCAATGCCTATTAACTGATATTTTATCTTTATACCGTTTTCGGTAAACTTCTAAATTTCAACATAACAGCAGAAACAGGAAAAACACTGCATGAATCGATTTTGATTGTAGTGCCCAACTAACAATGAGGTGCTTTATAAAAACTGAAAGAATGTCTGCATATAATTTTTTATCAAGCTTTACTTGTTTCAGAACGTTTCTAAGGCGTTCTTACAGCAGATATAAACGCTAAATGTGCACATCTTATAAAACTAAATATTTCTTTGATAAGTTCTATGTTGCCTGACACAGATATTACCGAATGTATAGAACGACAAAATAAAGTTTCATAAGATTTTTGTAATAATCATTCACAATTATACAGCTCATTAATAATCACCTATGTAGATCTAAAGGTCACTTTCATTAGTTTCTAATTCGTTATAAAACTTTTTTATCGCAAACAAGAACACTAATGAAATTCAGCAGTTTTTAAAGGTATTTCAAGCAAAATGGATAGTTAGGAATAAAAATGTCTATAAGTACTTCCGATTGCTGTGGGTCGCCTCAGATATTTATGTACTAATCAAATATCGTGTATGAAACTTTGAGGTTGATTTAGACATCGGAATAAATTTCAGTGCGGCACTATAATAATAATATAATATATAATGATTTATTCACAAAAAAAAACTTACATGTCATACAGACATAAAAATATAAATGTACATATGTATAAGTTTCATGGTATAACATGTTAAGGGTAAATATAAAAAAAATTACAAGTTGAAAAGTTTAGAAGTTTAAGAAGTATAATAAAAATTTAATATTAAAAATGAAAGTGTAGAGATGAAGAGTGTTAATATGACAATATACAATGTAGATATGTAGAGGTTGACAGTAAGAGAGTTAATATACTGGAATGTCAAGTGCTAGAAAGCGGTGTTAGTTTTTCATTCATAAGTGATTGCCTTCACAGAATCTCAATAACCAATAGAAGAAATGGAAATACCACTCAGGCTCTATGAGTGCCTTTCTGCGGTTAGTATCAGAATCAGTACTTTATAACATCTAATTAATGATTATTGTAAGGTAATATCTGGATGTTTTTTTTTTAAATCTTGTTTATTGTTATTTTTACTTACGTCATTAAACATTGCCACACATATTTATACTTTGTTAATATTTGATATTTGCAATTAATTCATAAGGAATTCTACAAACTCGTTAAAAGACTGCCTACAAGTATCTAGAAGCCATTGTGTGACACTTTTCTTGAATAAATTAATATTGTTTATTTGTTTTAGGGTATTCGGGATGAAATTAAGTATTCGTGGTGCAAAATAACTGAATGTTCTCTGACCTATGGACTTATTTGCTCTCGGAGTATAAGCATAAGCTGCTATTTGATTCCTAGTATTGCATTTGTGCTGAATTATTTGAAGATATGTTTTATTTTTATAAGCAAGTATGAGAATATTCTTCATAAATAATTGTCTTAAATCCAACACTTTTAGTTCTATAGGAATATCTAAAAATTTTAAAGTACATAATCTTTAGAATTTGTTTTTGTAGTTTTGTTAGCTGATCTAAGTACGTTTTGTGTATGCCTCTCCAGCCGATGATTCCGTGACAAGGACTCGTATAAAGAATGGTAGAGAATTTTGATTTAAACCTATACCACAGTACGCAGTACGGAATTGGTAAAACTTATAAATGAGCCCTCTTAATTCATTTTTCAGATTCTGAGCATGGATATCCCAACGCAAGTACGAATCTATGTAAATTCCTAGATATTTGGCTGATAATAAAATTGTGACAGGTTGCTTATCTAATGTTAAAGAGTTATAGTTTGGCAAATAACTTTTATATGAAGTGAATGGTACTATATTGGTTTCATCCACATTGACAGTGAGCAAGTTATCTTGTAACCAGTTCAGTATCTTTTGCTTGTCATTTTACGCCATTTCTCTCACTTCGTTCCAACTATCGGCTTTAAAAAGGACAACTGTATCGTCCGCAAATGAAACAATTGATCCTGATATCTCAAGAGTAAGAAGACAGTTCAGGTAAATTAAGAATAATATCGGATCAAGCACGGTGCCTTGCGGTACCCCACATGACACTGTTCTTTCAGTACTTAGACATTTTCCAATTCCCACTCTCTGTTGTCGTCCCTCCAAATAATCCTTAAAGAAATCATATACCGTCCCTCTTACACCTATGCGTTCCAATTTATCCAGCAAAAGTCTATGACTGACAGTGTCAAAGGCTTTTGCCAGATCAAGGAATATACCTACGCTGGGCTTTTTAATAATAATAATAATAATCGTCTTTATTATTTTCAAATAAATATAAAAAATAATGATAAGTAGCCTAAATGTTATTGAAAATAAAGGGCGAAGTTTATTTTTGATGAGTGTTAGACACCATCAAAAATATTCTTCCACTTAACCCAAAAACAGAGATGTGTTCTAATTTGATATACATTTTATTAACTTATTGCGAATGCAATCCTCAGTAAAAATTATCTAGTCCATAATTGAATTGTATAAAAGTAAAGGAAAAAAAAGGAAAGAAAAAAAAGAAAAAAAAAAAGAAATATGAGAAAAAAAAATTAACTATTGCTATACACAGCATAATTATGATTTACGATTAATCCTATTTAGACTACAAGCCCATATAACACCATGGATACCCTATAGATTACAAGCCCATATAACACCCTGAAAACCCTATAGATATGTTTACGCACCTATGTACGCCCAAAACACGAGCATCGACAGTTCCGAAAGTAAATGAAACTTGAAAATTCAACTGGATCAATATAGTATATCTTCCATCAAAATCTTAATACTTCATAAGTTACTTTATGTGAAATTTCAGAAGTAAAGTATTTATTTCTGACAATGCAATAGATGAGTCTTAAAATGATCTTTGAATGTTTTAACACTATGGCTTTTAAGTTCTGAAGAAATTCCGTTGTAAAGGCTATATACTTGGTAACTGAACGAGCGTCTGAAAATTTCTGTAGCAAAGGAAGGAACACTCAATAGTCCTCTATTTCTAATATTTATGTTGTGTATATCAGTGCGATAAATGATTTTACGATGAAGATACGCAGGTTTTTTATTGACAATAACGCTATGACATAGATTAGCAAAATGTAGCTTCCTCCTGTTCTCCATATTCAGCCATCTAATTTCCCCTAGTTTATGCGAAATTCTTTGCCGTCTGCGCACTCCAAAAATTAAACGTAGGCATGAATTCTGAACTTTCTGAATTTTGTTTTTGTATTGTACAGTTAAATTAGGTCCATACAGAGCATCCGCGTAATTAAATAACGACAAAACTAGTGTTTCACAGAGTATCTTTTTTATGTTTATAGGAAAAAGATGCCGGTTTCCATAGATCAACTTGATGTTAGAATAAGCACGCTGTATCAACAATTTGATATGCTTTTCGAACCTCAAGTCAGAATCCATTACTACGCCCAGATTTTTTGTTTCATCAACTAACGCTATTTGCTCATTGTTTATATTAATATTTATATCCTTAGGTAACGTTTGCCTATGATATTTACCTCCAAACAACATGACTTTAGATTTTGTTGAATTAATGAGCAGGCAGTGATCAGTGGCATAATTAATAAAATTCCTTAAATCCTCATTTATAGCTGCACATGCATTTTCTAGTTCTTGAGGCTTGAAACTGTAGTATAGCTGAGTATCGTCAGCGTAGAGATGCACATTGCAGTTTTGGATTTTGGTAAGAATATGGGAAGAGTATATGGAGAACAATAATGGACCAAGTATGGATCCTTGCGGGACCCCAGATCTCAGCGACATATAATCCGAGCAAACACCATTCATACATACCTGCTGTTGTCGATTTTTAATATAATTTTCTATCAATTTACAAGCATTGTTGGAAAAACCCATGTATTTTAACATGCCAACCAGTAAATCATAGTTAATGGTGTCGAAAGCTCGACTAAAATCTAATAGCACCAGCATTGTTACCTGTCCTTTATCTGTAGCTTTTATTATATCATCAGTAATGTGAAGTAAGGCATCTATTGTTTTATATATAAAAGATGTGACGTTGGCAATTGCATCTTGTGTTGAAATCTGTTCTTGGAATCCGAATTGTGACTTGGATATTATTTTATATTTATTTAGAAAGGAATTGAGTCCTCTCTTTATAATTTTTTTAAATATTTTTGAAAGAGTAGACAAAACCGATATTGGTCTATAATTATTGGAATTTATACGGGCCCCACTCTTAAATACAGGCACCACCTTGGCCTCTTCCAGTTGTTTTGGCACCCTTCCACAGTCTATACATCTATATGGCACATAAGTATAAAGTAACATTTTAGGAACTGTAAATTATTTTAATATTTCCTGAAATTAACAATGAACTTTCATCCACATTTACAGTACAATATACCGAATAAAAAAGACAAACTCCGACAGTAGAATCCTCACTTCGTTTCAAGGATAAAAGTTCCTATGGACATATTCCCTATGATAGGCTGTTGAAAGCTGTTTTCAGAGTTTAGAAATGCTGTTTCAATTGGCCTTGTTAGAAATAGAGGATGCCATTTCAAAAAAAGGTCGATGACTTGATATCCGAAACACTAATGATATACCAACGCGGCCAGCAGCGGGACTCTGTGTCACATTGAATTCCACTTATCGACTGAACTCCACATGACTGGTACTCTGTGCATAAAAATTATCGCCTAAATTCGACTATCATGGTAGCCAGAAAGCAAGACGTCGAGACGTGTCGTTTTCTGTGTTTAACCCTACTTTTCTCGTTCGATTTATTCTGTCAATGATGTATGTCAAATATATTTTTATGTAAAAATTTCAAAAGCAAATAGTATAAAATTTTAAATGATGAGTTTTACGGAGTGAATGCTTGCAAATAATACTCAATATAAGTGAGAAAAAAACAACCCGAACTGATACCATATAAAATTATTGGAATAGAGTCCAAAAGGCAAAATGTGAGCTACAAGCTTAACAGCTTAGGATTTTGGAGAAGAATCTTTCCAAGAATGGAGAATTTGCATTCAGAAAAGTACAGTAATAGTGCAGAACCATAATCCATTAGCCAGTGAATATTTATAATTACTTCTGTTTTATTTAAATTCAGGTAGTGGTAGACTAAAAGTCAAGAAAGACCTGCAAAGTATTTGCAATAGCAATGGTTATCGCTTCTATGGCCCTCGATAGATATTGCTGAGTTATAGACTTCTACTTATTACTCTTTGGATGTTCCTGTTGTATAAAAACTTGGGAAAATAAAAAATCATCTAGTTATTGGTGGTATAGCCACAGGTTTATTCCAATGATTCATCTGAGGCAGAATACTGTTAAAAATATATTGAGCCATATCCTTATTAACTCCAAAGAGTTCTTTCTTCTATTAAAAATGGATCTGACTCTTCTCTCATGAGTCTTCTCTCAACATTTCCTGAACAAATATCTTCTGGCCTTTCTTGTTCCTCTAGAGCTAATACATTTGATCCTTTTATATGCAATATAATGCAATAATATCACAATTTATTTAAAATAAATTAAAAGCACATGAAACTGCTAGCAGTCAAAAATAGAAATGCGTGACAATGACAGTAATTTTGGACATAAGAATATGAAATGTTACTGGAATATCATCAAATTTTAGCAAATGTTTTTAAATCGGATAGTATATGTTGCCAAACAAACCCGATGTGCAGGCGACTGGAGCACAGAGTGCCAAATGATATGATCGTCGCTTGTGATAGTAGTAGTCGACTGTAGACAATAAGGGGTAGGATTCCATATGACACAGAAACCCACTGCAGAGCTCGAAAAGATGCGCGTTTTGAAACAAAGGTTGACGTATCCATAAAATATTTCCGAAGAGTTTGTCCTAGGTAATGAATTCATTCCTTACTTCAAGTACTCTATACAGCAGAAAACAGTATCATTTTGATTTGCAAATGTGAAAATTTCCTTTTTTTCTTTTCATATTTCTTCTTTCACAGATCTCAACATTGAGGGTTGAAGTTGAACCCGGTGAACACCAATAATTAGTAACCTTGTCACGTTTAGCAGGGAATAAGGTTTTATGCGTTCGAAACCGGGGTAGTTTAATTACCGTGACACAAAAAGGACCGACATCAATTAGTCAAAAGAATCACCGTATCCCGATTGTGTACTATTAATTCCTCCTCTCAGGTCGAACAGTGTTGCCAGTAGACTTACTTCAGGTCGACTTTTCACTGCATACTTGAAGAAGTATTATTTAAATCATACTGGGCCCTTGCATGGATCAAAGGTGGTTCTAGGATGAACATCTACAGTTACTGGACGATGGTCTTAATAGGTTGTTCGACAATTTTGTCAGACTATATACGGGCATTTTTTCGTTTATGGGAAGGACAAAATGACATTCATTCTACTCTTCACTAAAGAGCGGAAGGTTAGAAGAGCATGACAACCACGTCATTCGTAGACGAACTGGAATTATCGACAATCAACTGAGACTTCCGTTTGGAAAATATAAACCGAAATTCATAAACATAATGCACATGTCACCTGTATATATTCATTTAGTGGCTATACATCATGGTTATAATAGCAGTGAGAGGGCCAGTAGCGCACTGCTAAAGCAACACTCTCTGAACTATAATGTTGATAATGGCTAATAATCGTAGAATGTCAATGACATCTTTGGTACATATTTGAAGAGAGATTCTTCTGACATTATGAAGACATGCGTGATAAGAATGACCAGACTACTAGAGAGTGCTGTAGCTAATGTCATTGAGTCATCCTAGAACATTCGATGGTTGACTGCCATGCACAGTTATCTTCCACAGATATTGATTTCGGGAGGATATGACTGAGTCTTGAATTAAATTTTGAGGGGAAAGGTGTTGGGGCCTGGATATATGGAAAACACTTTCAACAAAGCTGCTCTCAATTATAACTCAAAGTGAAGTGGTGGAGTGAAATACAAATACCTTAACTATTTCAGCTATCCAAACGACTAACATATCACAGTGAACCTCAACAATAGAAACATTATGTGAATTTGAAGATCAATATAATCACGGAACAACTACTTCGATCTACACCATGGAGTGAGACATCCACCGCCCATCCATGATTTGAGTACAGACGCATACAGCCAAAGCAAGACGAACAACTGTTGAACAACCGCACAGATCGAAAATGTGTACAATTATAGTGCAATAACCCTTATGTAGAAATGTACTACCTACATAAGGTTTAACTGATTGATAGGCTTTGCCGTTCTACCTTTGCACAACACTAGATGGCGATATCAAATTGTGGTGATGATTTTGAGTTTTTCTGTATCGTTAAATTATAGAGTGCTAACAAATTGAAACTACAAAACAAAGCAATGCAAAACAATGCAAATATTCTCGAATAACCAAGATGCTCTTGAATAATTTAAACCCAGCGGGTTGCTTGGAAATGCTGAGACAAACAACTGAACAAATGGAGCAAGCAATCTAGTTTGGATACCTCAGAATTTGGTTTCATAAGATAATGAGTTAGCTGGTCAACTTGCCAAGGACCTGCACAGGAAGAGAAAGAACGTATAAGTGACTCCGAAAGTATTTCAGATACTGAGAGGTATTTATAGGAAACCCTTCGAATACAAGTCAACTAACAAATAACAGGGACCAAACATGCATGTTAATGATCTAGTGAGTTTGCGCACCGGAAATTTCAGATTGAGTCATCATATCTACCGAAAAGAATTACACAAGTTGCTGAGTGCATGAATGTATGCATCTAGTAGGACCAGATTTTTACTAGCTGAACAGACGCTGAAGCCAGAATATCTTCCCCAATCCTCAAATACTACTTTTCTCAGTTACTGATATTGCTGGTTTTACTGTCTTGTTGAAGATCGTCCACTATCCTTTTTGTGCTATTGTTATTACATACAATATCGAGAAGACAACTGAACTGGATAAGTGAGGTTGTCTCGAAAAGTACGCTCTGGTCTACTGCTGAAGGTACCGAAATGACCCACAAACCATATTTCAATTCTAAGCACCTACTTTTAATCATTCATTTAGATTCTTCATTAAATGTAGGATTTCCCAGAATTCTCTCGTGTAGCGGCAACAGTGATACTTCTTGCTTGAATTTGCAATTGAACGACGCGACGTGTGCCCTCACTGATGTTGTGATGTTATCGAACGGAAGCACGTGTCAGTCTAGAAAAAACTAGAGAAGCGCGCGCAATTTCCGGTTAACGCTATGCCTCTAGGCGGTTTGGAATACAAAAGGAAGATTTATCGGTTGTAAGGCATGAACACAATCTACTCTGTGGATTATTCCATTATTAGTGTAAGTAAGAGTAGATAGAGTAAGATGATTGTGTTCGATATGATTTCCATAACACCACTTCAGTTGAATAATTTGTCATTTGTGTAACCAACAAAAAATGTATTTCAATATGAGAATTGCTGTCTGTGAATTTGGCTAAAATGTTGAAATAATAAATGTACCTATAGCTAATAAGCAATTAGTTTACATTGGTAATTGACTGCAACAAACGTTGAATTTTGCTGATGGAGCCTGGGATCACCTCGTTCAGTGTCGAATACAATACAAAGTTCATCGGCCTCACGGGTAGCTAGCTGTTTTGGAACAGAATACTCTAATATCTGCTTTGAAATGGTCGCAGACCATGCAGAAAAGGGGACTTGAACTCCTGATGACTTAACAGGTTCCACCCAGATGGAATAACCATTCTACTACGGAGACACACCAACCTTAACAGTTTATGTCGTTCCTGTCGTCTGGGGCAGTATATTAGGAGAACGGATTATGTACAATGCAAGCTTCCATGAAGATAAATTATTTTGCGAGTTTTAACGTCGAGTTGTCGCAGCTCCTCTTGAGTATTTTTCACCACTACAGAGGAGCAGGGTAAGATCGGAACAGTGAGATTAATAGTTGCAGCAACTGTCTTTCTCCCTGACAGTTCTGATGCCCAGATCTGTCTGTGTTTATCCTGATACTTCCCAAGAAGACTAAAAACAAGGAGTGTTTGATTCCCATAAGACAATGGGGACACTAGTAGAAAGAGATGAAAGAACATTTGTGACGAAATCTGACGTAGTTATACATGTCATGGCCGCCGTTCTCTATAGACAGTGACGGACTAGCTCTTGGTATATGAGAGTTACTGCTGACAGTTTTGTTGCTTGATTCGAGTTCGACTCTATACTTATACCCAAGTACGTCACTATGACGCGTTGATGATACAAGTTTCTGATTGGCTAGAGCTTATTAAACCCTCCTTGCTTTTAGTCTTCTTGGATACTTCCCCGGTAACACAGGTTAGTGAAGTGACGTCATAATGACGTCTTATTAAAGTCCCTGTTGGTCCGTGACGTGCTCGACCAAAATGAGACCTCAAAATGACGTTTCATTTCATGACGTCAAATTGACGTATTTCGTGGAGTTCATAATGACGTCCCTGTGAAGTCAACTATTTGTTATTATATGAAGCGTTCTGTTACATTGCGTCTGCTTCACGACTGAAATTTGAATAAATGGTTGTTATATTGTAAAAATTTTGTATGGTTACTCTGTTTACGTAAGATTAGTCAGGTTAGGTTGGCTAGTAATTGACGCATTTTCAACTCAGTTCGCAATTTCAACTCTGTCCTGTCATTTAAACTTCCCGCTATTACAGTGAGTTGCTGTAGTCGGAACGTAGACGCTTGTTGAAAACACTCGAGCCGAAAGCCGTGATATCCATTTGTTCCCACGAACATTTTATTTTTGTTTTGTTACTAGATGGTAGTCAAGTATATTTTGTTTAATTCTGTCAATCAAATTATCATTACAAAAAGGTTGTGGTCAATGGGTCAAGTCTGAAAAAGTCATTGATAATCTTAAAATAATTTGGTGGAATAAAATAATGGTTCCTTTGACCTGGCAACTGTGTCGCGGCAGCGTGGGTTGTCGGTCAGATTCGGCTGGATTCGGTCGTCAGCGGTACGGTACGGGTTGCTGCTTTTGGATTTGGATAAAGTTTAACATCGTCGAAATGTCGAATGACATTGCCTTTAGCATAAAGCTAAAATATTTTTTCTGGTTTGCTGCTGTGTGGGTTTGTTTGGTGGTTTGGTGCTAATATAGGTATTTGTGTTTTTTGTTGTTACTCTCTCGGATCAATCATCAAATAATGTCCTTCGTACTGGTAGAGTTTTCCGAGAAGGACAAAAGGTGGCTAAAGCTAAGAAAACAGGAACTGTTGTGGCCGCCATTGAAAACCCAAAGGAATTTCTATGAATACATTATCACGGATGTAGAGGCTGAAGAAGATTCATCCATTCAATCAGTCGATGTTTGTATGGAACAGGTTAGCATTCATGAACAAAAGAACACCGAAAAACTGCGATTTAAGTGTGAAGTAGGAGCACCCAGGATTGCTGTAGTAATGAATTCTTTGTGATATTATGAAACCTAAATTCCTACAAGAGAATACAAATTGGTGATTATTCTTTCACAAAAATGAATACTATTTTCTAAGATCTGTTATAATTCATGCACTGTTGATTGATATTGAATGTAAGTTTACTACAACATCCTGTGATATGTTTTATATTTGAAATTTATTAAATATAATATTGTAATTCAGTTTATTTTATTTTTCTTTCCTAAAACTATTGATTTCCACATGAAAACTAGGTACCTACTGTGGAAGACGTCATTTATTGGTCATTTGACTGACGCCTATTAATGGTCTTATAGGTCCTCAAAATGACGTCATTTATAGTCTTCTTTTCAGATGACGTCCTATGGCTGTGACATTTTGACGTCTTTTCAGAGTCTCTGAGACGTCACTTTCTGACGTCAGTTGGTCAATCATTTGACCAAATTAGGGCGTCATTTTGACATCACCGTGCTACCTGGGTTGCCGTGGAAAGATTTCTTGGAAGCAACTCTCTAGGTGTGTCAGAGACACACTGTAATTTCGTTGTATTTCATGATTCCCTATCTAAAAATATCTTTGTATCATTCTCCATTATTTTGTTATTTTGTTACATATATAGGTAGAAAGAAATATGTCAGATTGAAATAATACTTCTTGTCAGTTGAAATTGAAAATTTGTACTTTCGAAAACATTGTATTTTGTCCTTCCTTGACGGGATAAATTACGTTTGGTATGGTTTTGCGTATTTTACTTTCGAACCAGTGACCAAGAGAGCGGCGGGTAGCTTTTCGTCTGGGTCACGACGTTTTTGGCGACCGCGACAGGACAGCAGGGACGTATAGTTTTCGGGAGTTTCACAGACATCTCGGGTTTCGAATAGACAAACTTTTACGGTGATTTTGGTTCCGAGGGTTTAAATTACAAATCACGCGTGGTTCTGACCAAGTTTGTCATTGTAAACGATCGCGAGATGGAACAAAGTAAAAAGCATAGGTCCGTACTTCATTCCGCCTTCACGAAGAAGTCAAATGAATTACATCAGTTGATTTCAGCAGAAGTTAAGGATATGCAGCAGATTCAGGGAGCTCGGAAGATTTTGCAACAGAAACATGATGCTCTAGTCGTTTCTGATAGCGAAGTTTATGATGCCCTTCTAACACAAGATGCGAACGAGGAGGATTTGGAACTCGAAATGGAGTCTAGCGATGTGTATAGGGTAAGATATACTACACTGAAGCTACGTTTCAACAAGCTGAGTCCGGACGATGAAGTCAAGTCAGTACGTCAGTCTGAACAACTACCTACACGATATGAGACAGGTATGCGTAAATTTAAGCGTCCTACTGTCGAATTCAGTGGAGATATTCGAGAATGGCTTTCATTTTGGGCTCAATTCAGGAAAATTCATGAGGATCCTGACATTGCAACTACTGATAAAATCGAATGCTTGATTCAAGCTACCGTTCCTTGCAGTAGAGCTCGACAATTGGTAGAAAGTTACCCTGCCATGAATGAAAATTATGAAAAAATCATTCAAAGTCTCAAGTCTCGTTTTGGCAGGGAAGACTTGCAAATTGAAGTCTGTGTCAGAGAGCTTCTTAAACTCATTTTGAATAATGCCATGACTCAATCAAAATCGAATCTCTCCACTCTATATAACAAAATTAAAACACAGATGCGGGCACTTGAAACTTTAGGAGTAACTTCGGAAAAATGTCCAGCAATGCTGTTTCCATTGATTGAATCTTGTTTACCAGAAGATTTACTGAGAGTTTGGCAAAGATCGGTAGAATTTTCAAATGGCCGTAGAAGTGATGATTCAGAGGTTACTGATTTCGAAGTTTCTACATTGGAATGTCGTTTGAAAGGTCTTATGCGTTTTTTGAAAAATGAAATTAAAAACGAACAACGCATTTCTCTAGCTTCTGAAGGGTTCGGACTTCGTTCCAATATTTCTTCGAATTATCGTCACAAAATAGATAAATTAAAACATTTGGAAACATTTTCTACTGCGGCTGGCTTAACAAATTGTGATGTTGCCAAGTGTGTTTTTTGTGGGGGGATCCACGATAGTGAGGCGTGTTTCAAGGCTCAGAAAATGAGTTTGGATCAAAAGCAAAATACTCTATCAGAGAAAAAGGCATGCTTTCGTTGTCTCAAATTAGGGCATTTGTCTAGGAGATGTCGTAACCGTGTGAAATGTGTTATATGTGGCAAATCACACGTCAATTTAATGTGTGCTGAGTTACCTTCAAATAAAATAATCCCAATTGGTCAATTTCTTGAAAATGAAGGTGAAGAGGGTACAAAAACTGTAAATCAAGTACTGGCGAATCACAACAGCGCACATGTATTTTTGCAGACACTTCGTGTGACGATCAGCGAAGTACGTGTCCTCATTGACAGTGGTTCGCAACGTTCATGTTTTGAAGTCGACTGTTCTTCAATTGGGATATGTACCCAAAGGAACAGAATTGCTCATGCATTGTTTATTTGGTGGTACACAAACTTCAGAACAGTGACATAACTATTATGATGTGAAATTAACAGAGGAGGACTATTCCTGTACATTCGAAGCTCTAGATCAACAGAAGATATGCAATGAAATACCTTCCATATTTTATGGTGCATGGACGGAAGAGTTGAAAACATTGCATATTGACTTACATGACACTGACGGTTTAGCTCCAATTGAAGTTTTAATTGGAGCTGATGTCGCTGGCAAGTTGTATACAGAGCGGAGACATGTTCTAACTTGCGGTTTTGTAGCGGTGGAGACTTTGTTGAGATGGACCCTCATGGGAAGAATTCCATCAGATCTGCCAAAATACAGTACGACTTTGACAGTCCATTCACTCTTTGTGAAAGATGCAAGTATTGCCAATTTATGGGAATTTGACGTATTAGGGATTGAAGAACCATGCGAAAGAAAATCGCGTGAGGGTCTGGCAAATGAGGCAAAAGACTTCTTTTGTAGCACGATCAAGGTGGATTACGAGGGTCGTTACGAAGTAAGATTGCCATGGCTAGATAGACATCCACCACTTTCGGATAATTATGCTCTTGCAAAAAAGAGACTCGAATCCACTTTCAAGAAATTGAAGAATGCACTGCTTATTGCATCTTACGAACAAGTTTTTAAGGAGTGGATTCTAGAGGAAATCATCAAAAAGCTCAATGAAAGTGAGGCTGTAACTCATGCTCATTACTTACCTCACAGGCCGGTGATCAAAGACAGTAGTTTATCGATAAAAATAAGGCCGGTGTTCGATGCTTCATCACATGAGAAGGATAAACCCGCCTTAAACCATTGTCTCGAGAAAGGTATTAACTTAATAGAACTGATATCTACAATTTTGCTCAGGTATCGGCTTAAAAAAATTGGTGTCGTATAGATATTCGAAAAGCCTTTCTGCAGATCATGAAGCAGATAGAAATTTTCTACGATTTCTGTGGATCGATAATGATGGGAATGAAATAATATATCGTCACAGAAGAGTCGTGTTTGGCGTGAACAGTAGTCCATTTTTGCTTGGAGCTACAATCGAGAATCACATTTCAATGATTCGTAGTAAATGTACAAGTCCGATGGGTTACATACCAGCGATACAATTGAAAAACTAGCCAGGAGTTTTTACGTGGAGAATTGTGTCACAAGTGTTCCAGATCAAAAAACTCTGAAGAAATTCATTAAAGAGGCTAGTCTCATTATGGCTGAAGCCAAATTTGACTTACGATGGTGGGAGTATACAGAGAACACCCAAAATCACACATAACTCGTTCCTGTACTTGGTCTCAAGTGGAATATAACTAGAGATACATTGGCTCTCAATGAAGATTGTCTCGAAGGTGTCAATAGTATCCAAGATGAGGTTATTACGAAGAGGTTCAATATTTCTATGGCTCAACGTATATTTGATCCTATAGGCTTTACTTGTCCAGTTTCTGTTGGTCCGAAATTGCTACTTCAGAGAATATGGGAGAAAAAATTGGCATGGGATATACCAGTGGATAAAATCATTGCCAATGATTTTTATAAATGGGTTGAGGAGCTTCCATATCTGCTGAAGGTAGACATTCCCAGATGTATACAAGCTGGATTCGAAGAGGCTGATAATTGGAGCATACACACATTTTGCGATTCCTGCATGAAAGCGTATTCTTCCGTTATTTTTCTGAGAGTAACTCATCATGACCAAGTACATGTATTTTTAATCGCTGCTAAAACAAGAATAGCCCCATTAAAAAATATATACATACCTCGATTGGAGTTGATGGCTGCTACTTTAGGTGCTAGGTTGTATGCTTCGTTACAAGGAAACTTTGGCAGAAATATTGAATGTTTCTTTTGGAGTGAATCATCTACCGTGGTTTCTTGGATTCGTCGTACTGAAGAATCGTGTTGCAGAAATTCGCACCTTAACATCGATTGACACATGGCAACATGTACCAGGTGTTCTTAACCCAGCCGATCTACCTTTTCGTGGTTGCTGATTTAAGCAGTTAGTAGAATCAAGATGATATGAGGGGTCAAAATGGCTTCACGATGAACCCTGTACATGGCATCGGGAAGATATGAAATGCAATGAAGAGGAGATTGGAAAAGAAAGAAAAAAGATGTCGATCACTACTCTGGTCAATTTGAGTTCTGATCATTGGAATTTCTCTCGGTTTTCGAAATATGACAAAACTCTAAGAACAATGGCTTGAATTTTTCGATTTATATGAAACACAAGAGATGAGAATGAGAAAATCCAAGGCAATTTGACAGTTGAATAAATCGATAAAGCCGAAGTCTTCATTTTCAAAGTAGTTCAGCGTGAAACATTTCAGAATGAAAACGAAAAGATATATATATACTGACAAAGGCACCGCTTGGCCTAACAATTAATAGTATCAGTTGTGATAAAACTCTATTTCACCGGAATAGCGTTTAATGATACCATTATTCCATCAGACCCACACAACCACAATCATCGGTAGTTGGTTACATTTCCGGTTAACCAACTTTGGAAGCGAAAAAAAATAACTGACCACAGTAATCGCCCTGAATCTGTGTATTTGGTTCTTTGATGTATTGCCTTTTGCCTATGCCAGCTTGCATCTGTTAGATTATTCACAATTTGTAATTTCCCAGTCAACACAGAATGGTCTCATAGATGGTAGTGGGGTTCACATTCATGTTTCAGATCAGACCAGTGAATGGCAAAGTGACTTCCATTATTATCGCATAAACGTCTATTCGGTGCCCCGTTGGTTATGTCGAGACATCAAAATGTGATGCAAAATGTTACTCGAAATTAGCCCAATTTGACATTCCTTTTATAATTCGGAATCGAATGCACATCGAGACCCTTTCGATGTAACAATGTGAAATTGAAAGGACCTCTATTCAAAAATGAGCTTCACTTTCTGATTTTCCTGTGTGTCAAGATTAAAACAAAGCTTAAAATGTTTCAACATAAATATAAATTATACCTCAATATTATTATTCTTACTAATGAATTACGGTACATACGGAATGGAATGCATGAAAACAAATGCGTGAGTTGATTCCGCAGTATACAGTTTTCAAAAACAATAAAAAATTATCAAACTCTGTCTAAATCATAAAAAAACAATATACTGAAATGTATAAAAATGTCTTATTCAACTTCAATCCTCTGGACAGCATTTTCTTTGCGGCGATATCAGTACCTATCCTGAAAATGCCAAATTCTGTAAATCACTAAATTTACCTCTCTACCTTTCTATTCACCGTTCCATTTCTTGGAGGGATAAAGTTCCTGGTAGAAATAATAATTGGACAATGTTATTAAACACATTTGATTTAGGTATTGAAATAAAAAGATTCAAACAGAAAACTACACACTATCAGAAGTACCTATAGAATATTTAAAGGATGGCGACAACCAAATACAGATTCTACTTGACTCTCAACTCGACAAGCAACTCTGGCCATTTTGTGTCATGATGGTGATGTCATGCTCAATTTTGTAACCAACCTAATTCCTTCTATACCGACAAAATCGCAATGAAACCAAAATTCATGTGAATGTGCTTTGCAATTTTCTTCACATTTTGTGCTCAAAGCGACGCTAACGAGAAGAAAATTGTGAAATTCATAATATTTGGTACAGTGGTAACAGTGATATCTAAATGCAACTCATTTTGTTACCATAATAATCATGAAAGCAACATCTCCTAGATATTTGTGTTAACTGGGTTATCAGGTGAATAAAATATCTACACATCTACTCATAAAAGGAATTATAATAATTTCGATTTTATGAGGTTGATCAGGGTTACCGATTAAAAACGTGTTGACTTTCTCTTCATCAGTAAAAAAAAGTATATACTAGATCCGAAAAGTCTTGGGAAACAACGTTTTGTACCGATTTGTAAAACGCCAAGTAAAAAAGTTTATTGAATTGCCCAGAGTTGCTGAGGAACACACCCTGTTGGTATCCGCACGTGTAGTAGTAATACAATTCCTATTTGCCTGACCCAAATATGTAACTTTCAATATGAACTCGATGCATTTCAAAGAAATAGAATGGAGCTCTCAAATTCCAGGAATGTTACTAGCATCATAAAACCTCAGCCGTGTCCGGGTGAATATCAACACTGAAAATAAAACCGAGCCGTAGGAGAAAACTCCGGAAACCGCACAAGAGTTTTACGTCGCAGTTTGTTGAATTTTACTGCCTCCTCTAATTTGTAAATTACGGAACTAACGGCAAACAAGGGCAGAACTTTGCGAAACACCTGGTCATTGTTTATGGGAGTTTCCAGCTGAAAAGAACCAACTACAATGGCGTAACTCTAATGTTTACCTGTTCATTGGAGTTTGGAGATTGGCACAGCTAATTACTTATTGTTGTACGTACCTGTAACAAAAAAAAATTAATTAATACTCAATGTTCACGCAACCGTGTGATATTGATTAGAATTTAAAAAGTCAGATTTATTGTTATAGTACAGGGTGGCCCAAATTGGGTGGCACGTCACAATCATATTTTCAAATAATATTATTTGTAAAAATAACACAACAAAATATTATTTTACTAAATCAATACAGGAAAGAAAAACAATTATATGAAATAACATTATTAATGAATAACATTACGAGAAAATATCACTTTCAGAATTATTATCGCAAAGAAATACCGATGATTACGAGCTAGGTTAATTCGTTCAGACTAATAAAATACTACCCTCCAAATGAATTTTTCTTCAACTTCTCAGCTCCCAACTTGCGAGCTAGGTTCGTTCAATCAGCCTAATAATTCAAATCTTCAAAAATAGGTAATATTATTTTGATTTGTTATTTTAGAATATTATTATTCCGAGAAATTTTAATATGATTCATGTTATTATTGTATTTTGATATATTTCTTTAATGTTATTTTTGTATGTGTTATTCATGTATGTGATATTATGACGTGATATTCTGTATCTATGTTATTCCTACGTGGAACCCCAAATTGGACACTTTTAAAGGGAAAGTCCTGTTTTCACACTAGATAGATGAAAACTTATAGCTGTGTCTGAGGATCAAATTTTATGACAAACCAAATGGTGAAAACCGCATATCGATATCTATCATCGTTTATGAGTTACAGCGTGTTTTTCGAAATTTGTGCATTTACGAAAAATTGCTTCAACTATTTTCCTGTAGAAAATTCCTTGTTTCTATAATAACATTTCCAAATCAATTTTTTACGGAGAATTCAATGGTATAAGTTATTTATTTTTTCAAATAACATATCAATAGTTATTGATGGAAAAGGAAATTTAATGATTTAATGATATTTTACTGGAGTCACCTTTGAAATACAGAGCTTTCAGATTTTTTCATCTAGACTTTGAAACACACATTTTGAACAAGTAGGCTTTAGACGACGAAGCGATAAAACAAAAAGCAAACATTTACTGGTAGCTGTCAAATTTTATTGTAAAGACGCTCCTCAATTCGTGGTACTTGTTCAATTTTCAAACACATTCGCAATGAAATATGAGAATTATGCAAAATGGGATATGATAGTCTGTTTTATACAAAACGGGGAAAATACAGAAGCAGCAAGCAATTTGTACCACGAGAGGTATCCAGGGAGAAAACAACCTTTTAGAGACATTTTCGGAAGATTGCGACACAACTTAAATGATGATGGTAAATTTCAAAAGAAAAAACCAAAATTATATGCGTCAAATAGGGATACGGAGTTGGAAGAAATAGTCGTTGAAAATAATCCCAAAACGTCACTTGGAAATATTGAACATTGAGAAATTTGAAAATATCAGCAGGTCTACCAAGAACTAACGTTATGCGGATTCTGAGAAAGCACAAATTCTAGCCATACTGGACCAGAAAAGTTCACTAACTCAGAACGGGTGATTTTGAACGCCGCATTGTTTTTGTCAGTGGTTCTTGGAAAATTGTAACCAACAGCGTGATTTTTCGTAAACACTTTTTCTACACAGTAGTCGTGGCAATCTATTTGAATACATTTAATCTTGGATTGTTACTTCTTAAAACTCTGTCATTGTACTGGGTGATGTAGAATATAGGTCATATTGAACTCGTAATTTTAGTTGTACGTGATGAATCAGGATAAATCAACATATGAATCGTTTGTGAATATGGTTGAAAAGAGAACGGTATCGATCTTTTATATGCTCCGAATAAAGCATCATCGACTTAGAGAGCTTAAATGGAAAGTTGGTTACGTTGCACGCAAATTTGGCCACTTTCAAAATTTCAAGTTATTGTGAAAATCCGTTCCCATTTCAACTCCATTTTGTTTCAATTCTCTATCTTTCTGGTTCAAATATTCTGTCGAACACTGTATAAATGATTGTGAACTTCACAAAACAATTAATGAGGGGTAATGGTATTGAATCACCTCAAAGCATGCAAGAATATTTTACCACACTGAAAGCAGACTACGATAAGAGGTAGACTCACAGTCTGTTACTATAGATGATGTTCGAAATAAAATGGATTTTTCAGAAAAATATATAAGTAGGTACATTTTACTAATGAAAAATTAGGTTACAATGTTTTTTGACTCTCACGGCATTTCCTACTGTTAGAGCAGACGAAGGACTTTATTCAAAGATCTTTTAGAACTGATTAATGTGTATCTTGTTCTTGGGTCACACGTAGGAGTTGTGATTGTTTGATGGTATCTTTTATTTTAGAATAAATCTATTGTGGTGAATTAGCGTTATATCGAAATTCAGTGATTTTCTAAGTAGCTAATTATAGCCGTATCCAGATACATTAGAAACATCTACATAAGCTTTTCTTTTATTATACTGTATAATTTTGATTCTGGTTCATCGATAGCACATCTAAATTTGTTAATATATTTGATTCCATATCGCTTTCATTAAGTTGGGAATTTCGGACTCATTGATACCGTGTTTGGCGGTATTTGGTACCGAGACCGAATATATCCTATTCAACCTTCCACTAAATGACAAAAATTACGAGATCGTTCTCTATTGAACAAAAATCATTTTTTCGCAAACGTTTGTTTTTGACTTCGTCAGTTATGAGTACTTTTCCTAAGTTCCTAAAAAATTATGATACAGTGAGTTATTTTACCAACAAGTCTGGTAGCCAGCGATATACTACTATCAAAATTATGAGCAAAGTTTATCAGACAAAAACAACACATTGTTGCGACTGATGTATCAGAAACACGTTCTTTCACAAAACATATTTTCAAATTTCTACTAGGTAGGTATGTTCATTTCCTCACCACAGGTTGAATAGTTTCATTCCATACTTAATAGCCCTTTCTGGGAAATATTGCTTCATCATCAACCGTCCTCTGAATGGAACTGGCGATTTATTGATACTTACATAATGTTTCTCCAGTTATGAATCTCATTTTATTAAAAGTGCTAGTAAAAATGAAAAATTATACACTCTCAAGAAGTATTGCAATACTTTCTTTGTTATGATTTGTGAACCGAACATGTTTCGATAGGACATATCGGTTGGCCAATAATTGGCAACATGTAGCTTATGATCTTAACATTTTGTATACCCTGTGAGTCTGATAGATCCCTGGATTTCATTTCTATTGGTTGAGGATCATTCATGAAGCTTTGACTGAGTAGAAGTACCATTGTTATTCGACCAAATTTGATTGATATACAGAAAAAATTACAGTACCCAAAAAGATTTCATATATTCAGATTTTTCGTTTTCAAACTTAAATTTTTTTATATTTTCATTATCGGCAATGGCTTCAAATTCGTCCGTTATTTCATTTTAAAAATTGATCATATCTTCCAAATTTTCTGGTTCATCATTCATCATCATTTTGTATCTCTGTTGTATTATTCAGATTTGGAAGCTCACGAATTTTTTCAGTTTTTTTTTAACTTTTTTTAATGTCTTTAGATATTTATCGGGCGTACCGGAACGTTTTCCTTTCAGTTGATGAATAAACTACGTCTCCCCAAAAATCTTTAGATTATGTTAAATCAGTACTTCTTCATAATATGAATGACACTTACATGTTTTGACAATCTTATGAAAAAACTGTAAATCAGAGTGAATTTACTTTTTTGAATAATAGCAATATTCTACCAAAAAATAATTGCAACCGCTAACTTGATCACTACCGCCACATGAAGAGCCAATTTGGATATAATATTTCATAAACTTCCCGTTTGTGAAATTTACTTCAAAGTAGGATATCTTCCAGTTGCACAATATACAATTTACTCATTTGCCCTTTCACACTTTTATAGATTATCTTGATCTCACAATAACTTATTTTCAGACTGTGGAAGGTTACAAACCCACAAAATTCATTTCAGGAGACGAATGTCCTCCATAAAATCAAACTTTCAATATGTTCAAAAGTGTTCATGTTCATTTTATCATAAGAAGTCAGTTCTGAATTACCGGGTAATAATTTATTTACGTTTTGAATTTTATTGTTTATGTGAACTAATATTCTTCAGATTTGGCAGTGAATATACAGTGACCGCCAAAAAGTATGTACCATATGGGAAAAATTTTTATTGGAAAAAATATTCTGGGGAAAAGTTTGTGCAAGTCCGATAACCTGAAAATCGATTTTGACACATGTCACGTGATCGCTAGAATGGCGGCAAAATGAAAAAAATTGCAATGCAAAGGCAAAAAAAGGAGTAAGATGGCAAGATATCAAAAAAAGTTATTTGAAAAAGTCACTTAGAATTCAATTTTATACACATAAACGAAGTTTCAAGAGATAATTCAAAAAAATTGAAAATAGCTATTTTTTTAAAATATTTTCCCATCTATTTAAAAATATTATTTTTTTTCTTATGAATAGCTTGACTATACTGAAAAATTTGCATTTTAATGATAATGACAAAACTTTCTCATTTTCTCCACACCAGAGGGCACTAAATTAAAAAAATTGGTTTTTGCCAGAACCAATGTAACATGGTTCTTATCTAACAGTTATATCAGAATTCCAAGACTATTGTGTTGATATGGCAATCTAGAAACACCATGTTTCCTGATTTTAATCAAGTTTCAATAATAATGCTGTATGAGCGTTTTACTTTGCACATAAACTTTAAGAATCTTTAATTTGACGCACTATTTTCAAGTTTATGTGCGAAGTGAAACGCTCATGCACGATTAACATCGGAACTTGATTATAATCTGGAAATTACCATGTTTTTGGAGTGTCATGTCATCACAATGGTCGTGGAATTCGGATATAACTGTTAGATACGAACCGATGTAACAACAAGGGTTCTGACAAATTCCCATTTTTTCAATTTAGTGCTCTCTGGTGTGGAGAAAATGAGAAAGTTTTTTCATTATCATTAAAATGCAAATGTTTCAGTATAGTCAAGCTATTCATAAGAAAAGAAAAATATTTTTAAATAGATGGGAAAATATTTTTAAAAAATTACTATTTTCAATTTTTTCGAATTATCTCTTGAAACTTCGTTTATGTGTATACGATTGAATTCTTAGTGACTTTTTCAAATAACTTTTTATGATATCTTGCCATCTTACCCCTTTTTTGCCTTTGCATTACAATTTTTTTCATTTTGCCGCCATTCTAGCGATCACGTGACATGTGTCAAAATCGATTTTTAGGTTATCGGACATGCACAAACTTTTCCCCAGAATATTTTTTCCAATACTCCAATAATAAAAATTTTCCCATATGGTACATACTTATTGGCGGTCACTGTATATTATTTCGTATTTATTATTATTATTTTGGACTGGAAAGACAGGAATAACCCTACTAACTACATTCGAATTGTTCGGATCAAATATTAAACTTTTTAGATTTTAGCTCCATCTAGTGGACGAATATCAACTGACCATACATTTTTGTGATGAGTATTCTGAGAAAATTGTTAAGCTGATGAAAATAAACGAATTGCAATTTTCTGTAAAAAAGTTGTCAGCACTTCTGACTCGTCCTGTAGGATTATGTCGGGAATGTTTCAATAAAATTTCGTATATTTCAATCCTAAACCTCTACTTCAAATTTGAAATCTCTACGTGAAGCGATAACTGAATTGGCTTATCTCATATATCATTGTTACACAGTACCCGTTCTCTGTGGCACCATGGGAAAGTCAGTATGAATTTCTCGGCAGTCAAGGTGTTTTAAATTGTATTTGGACAGACGAAGCTCATGTAAGCAGTGCCGACATTTTCAACCGCTACAATTCTTATACTTGGGCAAAACAAAATCCTCATTCAATAGTGGAGCAGAGAAGTCAAGGATGATTTGTATTTAGTATGTAGGCAGGTGTTTTCAGGGGTAGAATTATCGGCCCGTTCATTTATAATGGCAGTCTCACATCTCAGGGGTATTTAAAAAATTAAAGGCAAAATATTGATCCCCTTGTTGATGAATTGCCGCTAATGGAGCTCAGGAAAATATATTTTCAACAAGATGGGGCTTCGCCTCACAACACTGCAATTATAAAAAATGTTTTGGATAAAATTTTCGTAATAATTGGATAGCAACCAAGGACCCAACTGTTTGCCGGCCAGGTCACCGGACCTAATGCCTATGGACTTTGCCTCTGGGGAAGGTTGAAATATCTTAATTTTGAATTGCCGATCAACTCTAGATACGAATTGGAAGCGGCAGTAATGCAAAGTTTCGCTTCTCTCACTCCTATTGAACTAATTAATTCGGCAAAAAGCGTTCAGATAAGTTGTCGCCTGTGTGTAGGAGAAGCTGGTAGACATTTCCAACACCTCCCGTAAATAAATATATTTCATTGTTTGTTCCTTATCATTATTATTATTATTGTTGGAGTATCATTTATTAGTAGTAAATATAATATAAATTGTTATCAGTTTCATTGAAACCACGAGTTTAAATTACTGCTGTAAAAAGCTTTCTCAACATTTGATAGCTACTAGCGAACAATTGATTTTTGTTCTATCGCCTACTTGTTTAAAATGTGTGTTTCGAAATCTAGATGAAAAACTCTAAAAGCTCTGTATTTTAAAGATGACTCTAGCAAAATATCAAGCGTGCTATATTTTTGGAAAGGTGATTTTAATCTCTATTGAAATATACAGGAATATACAGGGTGTCCCATAATTTTTTTTACATCAATATCTATCGAAATGTTTGAAAATATAAATCACTTACACCATTGAATTGTACGTAAAAAAGTGCTTTGGAAATGTTTTTATAGAAACAAGGAATTTTCGACAGGAAAAAAGTTACAGCAACATTACGTAAATGCACATATTCGAAAAACTCACGATGATCGATATGCCGTTATCACCTTTAAGTATGTCATAAAATTTGATCCTCTGACACAGCCATCAGTTTTCATTTATCGAGTGTGAAAACAGGACTTTCTCTTTAAAAGTGTCCAATTCAGCCCACCCTGTACAAAAGCAGAGGGTTTACTGGAATGAGCGTTAATTAGATGTTTCTGGACAACCAGACAACTGATTTACCTGAAAATTTGATGGTATGCCTAAATTAACATGATCTTTTAGGTGAAGCGGCGTTGCCGCTTCTTCTATAAAGTAGCGGCTTCTCCGATTGTACCTTTTATATAAAATAATTTTATGACTTCCTATCACTTTCCCAAGAACTGTATGTACTATTTCCCTATACCATTGTTGATGAAATCTTGATAGAGCGGACTGTAGTTTCAATATGTTTCTGGTAGCTCAAATAACAGTCCGCTCTATCGAGATTTCATCATGGTCCTTCGAGCCGGATATGAACCAGCGACCTATGGATATACAGTCCACTCTATCGAGATTTCATCATGGTCCATCTCACCAGGATTGCTTGAAAACCTGTAAGGCGAGTCGTAAGAACATAGAAGAAGCAAGTAGGAGTGAGTTCCTTTCATTCCTCATCCTATTCCATTCTCTTGCATTCTAGTTGCATACAATTTAGTATCGATTCAGGTACGATAACGATTATAAATATTTCAAATTCACTAGATTCAGAATTACTTCTAGTCTATTTCTGAATTTGAATCCAATTGATTAGTACTTGGATTGTGATTCTAGGGATACCTTTTTATATCTGAGTTCACCTAACAAGTTGAGTACATTGATTCTTTTGCCTACCTACATTTCTATTGATTCCAATTCGATTTTCTACTCAAAAAATGGCTACTAATATATCACGGCTGATAAGAAAACGAGGTGGTATTAAGCATAAAAGGACGAATTTTCTTCAATTTCTTCAACCTATCCAGACTACATTCGATAAAGATCCAAGTAATATCGATGAAAAGGCTAAAATTCTAGTACAAGAACGCACTGATAAATTTGGATTGCTTTTCGATGAATTTGATGATGTACAGGGTGAAATTGAATGTATATGTGATGGAGAAGATCTTGAAACTCAGTTCTTGTTCAGTTGATGCTAAGCGGATTTTACAAAAGATTTCACTTCAATTCACTCATAGTAGTCATGATAATTCCTCTAATAATACCCATGGTCAACAGGATTCTTCGGTAGGAGATTTTACACAGAATATCAAGCTACCAATAATAAATTTAGTGAAATTCATTGGCAAATATGATTCCTGACTTGAATTTAAAGATATGTATGAGTCATTGATTCACGAAAATAAATCTATCAATAATATACAGAAGTTCCATTATTTGAGAGCTTCTTTAGAAGGAGAACCTCTGAAAGCAATACAATCATTCGATTTTTCTTCTGAAAATTATGATACCGCTTGGGAATTAATTTGTGATAGGTATGATATCAAGCGTTTTTTGGCCAATAATCATGTCAAGGCATTATTTGATTTAGATGTTTTAACAAGAGATTCCGCTTCAGGTTTGCGTGGTTTAATTGATGGAATGTTCAGACATTTACGAGCACTTGAAAAGTTGAAGCAACCTGTCTAACATTGGGATATCATTTTGATTTATCTTATTACCCCAAAGTTAGATAGAAATACAGCTCTTGATTGGGAAAAACATAAAATTGATCAAGAACTTCCAACATTGAATAATTTGAAGGTTTTTTTATCAAAAAAAGGTGCATTTTTAGAGAGTATTGATATGAATCACAATTCAAATAGCAAATCATTGAACAGAGATTCTACCAAGGCTCCAAATAGTGTCTCGTTTCATGATTTTTTTAAATGATGTGGCCTATACTTGGTGAAAATCCATGTTCAATATCTATAATGAAACTGAATAAATGATTTTCACTTAAAAGGTTTACAAAACCACGATGATCGTTTCGCTATACAACAGCTTCTTCAAGTAGAGAAGATAATTAAATTATCTTTCCACTTGAAGAAGCTGTTGTACAGCAAAAGTATCGTCGTGGTATTGAAAACCTTTTTAGTGGAAATCATTCACTTAGTTTCATTATAAACACATAATACATCAGTTACTTTAAGCTGAAATGGCAATAACGTGACAATAACCAAAGTTGTTGATATTATTTTCACATCATTGTTGTCAATGATACGATGAAGCTTTGAATGTAACGAGATTATTTTGCAATTTGGATAAATCTCGGAAGCTGCATCAGGCGACTCGGTCGGTACGAAGCGCCTCGTCGCCTGGCAACGCCCTCGATTATTTTAAATCGTGCAATTATCTCGTTACATCAATATCTATTATCTTGAACTGTTATCACTGCAGGGGAAAGGTACCTAAACAAACTTGTAAAAAATATTGTTTCACCGATTTTTGTTTCATAAAAATATCAAGAAGGTTTGAATAAATCTATTTTATGATGGTGTTATCCCTAAGTTATATTCACTAAAATAGCTGAAATATTTTTTTTATATTAAAATATGTTCAAATGTTACGACTGCAACTATATTAATTTTTTAAATAAAATCTCAAATCTATTCCACTTATCATTATTTTGACCTAAATATTTCTACATATCAATATCGCCAGGGTCCCGGAGGTAGAATTTTTCAGGAAATATTTTAGGTCTCGATGGTAACCAAACAAAAAACGAGTCTCCCATTGGCTTAGAAATGTAGCTTTGAAATTTTCTGAAGAATATTTTTTGGGTTTAATATTAAGTGTATGGTGTATGGTGTATGGTGTATGGTGTATGGTGTATGGTGTATGGTGTATGGTGTATGGTGTATGGTGTATGGTGTATGGTGTATGGTGTATGGTGTATGGTGTATGGTGTATGGTGTATGGTGTATGGTGTATGGTGTATGGTGTATGGTGTATGGTGTATGGTGTATGGTGTATGGTGTATGGTATATGGTGTATGGTGTATGGTGTATGGTTTAAACACAAAAAGCTGAAGAGGCTGAGGTGTAGCTGGTGAAAGAACCAGCATCCGAGGAAGGAAAAAAAAGTGTATGGTATTTGTTGCACTTTCAAAGAGCTGTAAAATATTGATATTTTGAGCTGAAAGCTATAATAAAAAAAGAAATTGAAGTGGTAATTGTTAAGTTTTACGCTGTTGAGTCAAAAATTTATTATTATTGAATATATTAAACTATTTTCCAAAAAACTGATTACGAAAATATGCCACATTTGCCCTTTCTTTCCATTGCTTTAGCGCAAATTGGTGTAATTATTATTAAAATTTTAATTTTTCATGTTTCAAAAAATTGTCATAGTTTTTATAGTTATGGTTCTCGTTCCGTTATTATGATATAGATGATTGATATAGATGATTTTAGTGATATTTACACCAATCTGCGCTAATCTAATGAAAAGAAAGGGCAATTGTGACATATTTTCGTAATCAAAAAGAGGTATTTTTAAATATTTAATGATATACAGGGTGTACCATTGAAAAAAAGTAAGTAATGTCAATAATTGTAATATCTGAAAATGTATCAATTTTTTGACTGGACAGCATAAAACTTAACGAGAAACACTACAACTCCTTTTTATTGAAAGTGGGACATCAAATTATAATGAAGGCGCTGGACATAAAGTAATCTTCACGTTGAGAAATTTCAATTTCATTCAGTAGTTTGGCGGAAACATTCAGCTGAACCATCAGAAGGAACAAAGAAAAAAGTCGAATTCTGTTTAATTGCAAAATCCTGAAACACAAGAACCCTTTCACTCATCCAACTCAACCGGCGCATACCGAATCGCCCTGTAAAGTATAAACCTGCTTTACGCTATTTGTTTTCATGAAAGGTTCATCGCCGATACACGAGATCGTGCAGATTTCAATTGGAGATGGTTTTATTGGCACAACTAACGTACCTCGGTAACTGTTCTCTCTTGAGACATCTGCTTGATGACAACTAGAATGACTTCAGTATGTACGCTAAACGTGTGCGAGTTGAAGCATCAAGAACTTGGGATTCCTGCGAGTTCCGTATCGTGAATGGATTTCGTGCAAGTGAAAGATCGAAAAGATGGAAATGTAAGTCGTTAATCTGTTTTCGGTATCGTACAGCTCGGTGGAAAACAACTGGAGTTAAAAGCATTTTTTGGAGTCGACAATCTGAGATGTGAGCGATGAAGGCGGGGTATTTTTATTTACGAAAATATCAATAAAGTGCAGTGGGTAATTTTTAGTTACTTTCATTTTTGTTATGCTCGAAACTTTAATGTCAGATCTAAAAAGTTGAACGTTGCACAATAGTTTCTCACGCACCAAGTGTGTTTTATAGATCCTAATGCCAGGAGAGTAACTATTCAGCCCGAGGTCCTCTGGCCCGAGGGATGAATGCTGCCCGATGAGCGTTAGGATCTAGTAACGCTCGTGGTGCATGACAGATTTCATTTATCACCAAAAATTTATTATATTTTTATGAAAAACCAGTTCATTAAATCAGTCCAATGCTCCTAGCATTTTCTTTCTAGTTTTTTTCCTTACCGTACGCATGTCATTTGATGATATCTTGACGTTTGTTGAATATTGCTGTCAGTGTTTCATTATATAGGGTATGATAAAGTAATGCACAAAATTCATAAAACGTACAACGATCACTTTTGAAAAAAATGCAAAAACACGTCAAACTATTTTTTTTATTCCGCATCTTTTGACATAAGTTACAAAAATAACACGTCAAAGTTGTCAAAGTTATGACGTCATCAACAAATTTTTTTAATGGGAAGCTAAGATTTTTATTACATTATGTGATAGTGCTTGTGTTTTTACACAAGGGAAAAATAGTTGTAGTAGGGCTCACATAAGAAAAAAAACGAGAAAATGAATAAAAAACGAAATAAACGTAAGTTTCATAATAACTTTTCAATTAACTAAACAGTTTAATAAACCAACTTTGACGTGTTATTTTTGTAACTTATGTCAAAAGATGCGGAATAAAAAAACAGTTTGACGTGTTTATGCATTTTTTTCAAAAGTGATCCTTGTACGTTTTATGAATTTTGTGCATTACTTTATCATAATACTATATTTAGTTAACTGTCATTGTTGCTTTGTGCTATAATCATACATCTCCTAAATGTAACGGAAATGAATACAGAGTAACCAAAAAATTGATAAATATTGATTATTTTCCAAAATATATGAAGTTTTCTCAAAAAATATGCTCTCTCAATATGGCTACTCATGCTCGTGGAATGATACTACAGTAACGATTTATGGCTTATTTTTTTCTGTAAGAGTTGTTCTTTCATATTATCGAATAAATATATTGATTTTTTTAATTATATTTGTCAAAAAATGACTTTAAAAAAATTGCACAATTTTTTTATATACATTGCTCAATTATCTTTTATGTAAATGACTTCCATGAAAATAGATCCCTAGCATGATTTCAAGCATTCAAAAAAAAATTTAATTCCTACTATCACTAGGAGCCGAGATAATTTTTTTATTTCAAAAGAATCTGAAAGAAGCAATAATCATCGTACAGCAGTCACCTTCATGGATATTAAGGTTGAATACCTATATTTTCAATAAAAAAATACTAGGATATATCTAGTTCATTTGTAGTATTATTAATTGATGAATAAAGTTAGAAGTGCAGGCGCGGATCGCGATTGCTGTAGCGGGTGGCGAAGTGGGGATAGCACTGAAAACTTATTTCGTGCGTTCAAAGTGGCTTGTGTTTGAAAAATATTGAGTATCTCGGCTTGTTGTTCACGTCAGTTTTCTTTTGCAATTTACACTAGTACTTGAAATTGAACCAATAACTTTTCTTTAATTTTTCAATAACACTGTCAGGACGAAAGTGTCTACAGTATTTGTATCCCCACTGCGCCACCCGCTAAAATTGCAATGCTCCGCGCCTGCACGCCTCTCTTTGTTCATCAATTAATAATGCTGCAAATGAAATGAAAAATACTGCTGTACGATGATTATTGCGCCTTCCAGATTTTTTTTTAAATAAAAAAATTATCTCGGCTCCTAGTGATCGTAGGAATTCAATTTTTTTTCAATGCATGAAGTTGTGTTAGAAATCTATTTTCATAAAAGTCATTTCTATAAAATCAAAATTGAGAAATTTATTTAAAAAAAACATGTAAAAAAATTGTGCAATTTTTTTAAGTAATTTTTTGACACTTAAAATAAATAAAATCAATATACTTATTCGATAATATGAAAGTACAACTCTTACAGATAAAAATGAGCCCTGAATCGTTACTGTAGCATCATTCCCCGAGCAAGAGTAGCCATATTTTGAAAAATAATTAATATTAATCAATTTCTTTGAAAGAGACTTTTTTGGCTTGCCATAGGCTACAGAAAACTTTAAGTAACAATTTTCATTAAATCAGTCCAATGCTCCTAGCATTTTCTTTCTAGTTTTTTTCCTTACCGTACGCATGTCATTTGATGATATCTTGACGTTTGTTGAATATTGC
The DNA here is from genome assembly GCA_944452925.2 of Chrysolina oricalcia. Lineage (NCBI taxonomy): Eukaryota > Metazoa > Arthropoda > Insecta > Coleoptera > Chrysomelidae > Chrysolina > Chrysolina oricalcia. The sequence goes on from OX101818.2 coordinate 20,060,934, forward strand.
TGTCAGTGTTTCATTATATAGGGTATGATAAAGTAATGCACAAAATTCATAAAACGTACAACGATCACTTTTGAAAAAAATGCAAAAACACGTCAAACTATTTTTTTTATTCCGCATCTTTTGACATAAGTTACAAAAATAACACGTCAAAGTTGTCAAAGTTATGACGTCATCAACAAATTTTTTTAATGGGAAGCTAAGATTTTTATTACATTATGTGATAGTGCTTGTGTTTTTACACAAGGGAAAAATAGTTGTAGTAGGGCTCACATAAGAAAAAAAAACGAGAAAATGAATAAAAAACGAAATAAACGTAAGTTTCATAATAACTTTTCAATTAACTAAACAGTTTAATAAACCAACTTTGACGTGTTATTTTTGTAACTTATGTCAAAAGATGCGGAATAAAAAAACAGTTTGACGTGTTTATGCATTTTTTTCAAAAGTGATCCTTGTACGTTTTATGAATTTTGTGCATTACTTTATCATAATACTATATTTAGTTAACTGTCATTGTTGCTTTGTGCTATAATCATACATCTCCTAAATGTAACGGAAATGAATACAGAGTAACCAAAAAATATCAAAGAAAATGCAGCCAAAAATATATTGCTCAAAAAAATCCAGATCCTCCTACGACAAGAACTACGAACTATTTATTCGGTGGAAATTGAAAAATTCAATTATTGCCATAAATGAGATCGTGTTCTTGGCATACTTTCAGGAATTGGTTTTTTCATATGATTCTATTGATTTTACGTTCTTAAATGAGCAGCCCAACTATCGATAAAATTTATGTTGAATAAAAACTGTTCAATGTATGAGTAGCGTTTTGTTACTAATGATCGATTCGTAGGCAACCTAGATCATTTTCGATTTTTTATCATTTCGTCTTCAATTGATTTGAAAAAATTCAGACCTACCCGAGTATTATTGGTAATTTCTTCCTCGACTCTGCCTATAGGGAGCATCTATGAGTAACGGTTATATGATTCTTTTTGCTTCATCATCCTCATGGTCAATTCTTTTCAGTGGTTTTATAGCAATATCAACTAATAATGTGATATTTATAAGCAATACATGAAATACATGTCTACACGGTAAATATTCCTGTTGAGATTACTATGGTTGATATAGCTCTTGAATTATTGCATGATGTGAATTATAAATGAATAATATAGTTTTCCATTCGGCTTTTTAGTCCAAGCAATAGGAAAAAGTGCGTGCAAAAATTTTTATCCGAAAACAAAAAATATGAGCGTATAGGAAATTGAAATTCAGCAAGAGTTTCTATTTCATGCGACTCGATCGTAATTACCGAACATAACCTAAAACATTGTCAAAGTTGCGAAAAGCGGTTTTTTGTTGATAACTAAAAAACTACAGCTCCGATATCATTGATAATTTTCGAGTTATATGAAAAAACCGTGAAAAATCGGGTTTTCTATAACTCGTTGTTTGTTAGGTATTCAAACTTGTTACTTACCGCTATGTGTCGCCTATGACAAGCCAAAATAGTCCTTCTATGAAAAATTGATAAATATTGATTATTTTCCAAAATATATGAAGTTTTCTCAAAAAATATGCTCTCTCAATATGGCTACTCATGCTCGTGGAATGATACTACAGTAACGATTTATGGCTTATTTTTTTCTGTAAGAGTTGTTCTTTCATATTATCGAATAAATATATTGATTTTTTTAATTATATTTGTCAAAAAATGACTTTAAAAAAATTGCACAATTTTTTTATATACATTGCTCAATTATCTTTTATGTAAATGACTTCCATGAAAATAGATCCCTAGCATGATTTCAAGCATTCAAAAAAAAATTTAATTCCTACTATCACTAGGAGCCGAGATAATTTTTTTATTTCAAAAGAATCTGAAAGAAGCAATAATCATCGTACAGCAGTCACCTTCATGGATATTAAGGTTGAATACCTATATTTTCAATAAAAAAATACTAGGATATATCTAGTTCATTTGTAGTATTATTAATTGATGAATAAAGTTAGAAGTGCAGGCGCGGATCGCGATTGCTGTAGCGGGTGGCGAAGTGGGGATAGCACTGAAAACTTATTTCGTGCGTTCAAAGTGGCTTGTGTTTGAAAAATATTGAGTATCTCGGCTTGTTGTTCACGTCAGTTTTCTTTTGCAATTTACACTAGTACTTGAAATTGAACCAATAACTTTTCTTTAATTTTTCAATAACACTGTCAGGACGAAAGTGTCTACAGTATTTGTATCCCCACTGCGCCACCCGCTAAAATTGCAATGCTCCGCGCCTGCACGCCTCTCTTTGTTCATCAATTAATAATGCTGCAAATGAAATGAAAAATACTGCTGTACGATGATTATTGCGCCTTCCAGATTTTTTTTTAAATAAAAAAATTATCTCGGCTCCTAGTGATCGTAGGAATTCAATTTTTTTTCAATGCATGAAGTTGTGTTAGAAATCTATTTTCATAAAAGTCATTTCTATAAAATCAAAATTGAGAAATTTATTTAAAAAAAACATGTAAAAAAATTGTGCAATTTTTTTAAGTAATTTTTTGACACTTAAAATAAATAAAATCAATATACTTATTCGATAATATGAAAGTACAACTCTTACAGATAAAAATGAGCCCTGAATCGTTACTGTAGCATCATTCCCCGAGCAAGAGTAGCCATATTTTGAAAAATAATTAATATTAATCAATTTCTTTGAAAGAGACTTTTTTGGCTTGCCATAGGCTACAGAAAACTTTAAGTAACAATTTTCAATACCTTACAATAAACGAGTTATAGAAAATCCGTTTTTTTACGGTTTTTCCGATATAACTCGATAAGTTCCAATGATATCAAAAAATTATAGGTCATTTAATTGATAGATCTTTTTAATACCTACAATTTTCTAATTGAATTGTTTCGATCGGAGCTGTAATTTTTTAATTATCAACAAAAAACCGCCTTTCGCAACATTGCCAATTTTTAAGGTTATGTTCGGTAATCAGAATCGAGTTGCATGAAGTAGAAACTAATCCTGAATTTTAATTTCCTATACGCTCATATTTTTATATTTCGGATATTAACTTTTGCACATTCAACATTGGGCCGCTTCCTCGTTTCTTGGACTATCTGTATAAAGACCAAAGCAAGTCAACTAAATGGAGATAATCGAACAATTGAAGTGATATAATTAAAATCAAATACCCAAATGAAATAACGTTTCACAAGTTTTCAAGTCAAGTTTTTCAATCCCAAATGTTATTTTCTATGTGGGACATCCTCTATAATAAATGAGAATGTATCCAAAATGAGCAGTTTGACTTCCTTGAACTTACTTCAACGAATGACTTTTCGATTATTTGATTATTAGCAATATGTTTGATAGTCCGTCAGCCCGCTGCCAAAATGTGTGATGATTTTATATCGTATGCCCTTTAATTGGGGTTTTAATAGCAATAAATAAAATGATCAATGAACAAGCAAAATTAGTGCTATCCCGTGGAACATAACAATAATAATAATTTTTTTTCTGAATACATGCAGAAATTATCAGAAACTAGTTGATTATTGTTGATTGCATACAGAAAATCACGTATTTTAATGATGGTTTAGCGTATGCCAAGCATACCAAACGATATTTCGAATGAAAATCAGACGGAAACCGATCGACATACGTGTCGCGTTGGTCCGAAGAGTCACCATATTCCCTCAAATGTGATGAGAAATAGGGCATTGTTGAATCTATACTAACCTTTTTTAATTTCATCCCCTTCAATACTTGTAATCACTTAATCCTCTGAGTTTTGTAGTTCACTGTACACGTTTGAATATTACTGACCCTTTATTTGAAAAGATTTTTATTTAAAAATGCATCGCAATGAAATAAATCATGATTTTTCTTGATGGCCTTTGCTGCCCTCTAGCGGCTCTCCTAATTGTGTGGTGAAAAATATATAGTGGGTATTACCAGAAATGTATTAACGACTACAACAATTTCTAGTACTATATGTATAGCAGGAAGAAATTATAGTAAGTTTTAAAATAATATCATTTGAGAGAAATATAGTAGGCTAATTATACAGGGTGACCCAGGGTTAAACCGCCAAATGTTCAGGATCAATTGTTTAGGTAAAAACGAAACTTTTTTTCTATATAACGATGTGTCCTAACTTGCTTCGTTTTCGAAATATAGAGTGTTCAACGTTTTTACAAAAAATTGTTTTTTATCAATTATTTAAAAACCTTCTAGCTGATTTTAATGAAACCTGTCATGCTTGTATGCGGCAATGAGTGGTTTCTTTTAATTTACTAATAGCATCCCAGTGGCGTCCCAAGGGGTGATCTAATTAATATTAAGACGAATCATTGTATTCCACTGTTTTTTTGCATGTTCAGTTTTTTTTCTGGATGAAGCCACTGAAAATACATTTGTTTTGTTTATTTCAGTATCTTCCTTCATTTTTGAGAAACAGTTTAAAAATAGATTTCTTGTAACAAGACCAAAAATTATTATTAGTACAAATTTTAATTGATTCGTTGTATTTTATTAGTAAACAGAATAACAAAAATTCACAAAAATTACCACCAATTTTTCGCACCTACGAACACTTCATTGTACACTGTACAAAAATCCGTAGGGGTCAAGTCAGGAGATCGTGCAGGCTGAGAAACTTTGACACCCTATATCTCGAAAATGAAGCAAATTAGGACACATGGTTATGGAAAACAAAAGTCTTATTTTTGCCTAAAAAACCGTTCCTATACGTTTGGCGGTTTAACTCTGGGTCAACCTGTATATTAATTGAAAGCATACATTTTTATTAAATCGAAACATACTTTATTATAGTGTTTACCATTCATTATATTCAAACCGAGACGAAAACATCCCGCATGGGTACGAGACTTAAACTATTTGAAAGACTGAAAAACTCAAACCAGTGACTGAAAGATTCAAGTCGATGAATGAAAGACTCAAACCGATGACTGCAGCGAAGATTTAATTTATGAAAAATGGCTCAAATGACTCAAAATATGTAGTTGTACGAGATTTAAAGGAGATGCTTCCCCCTTCGATTCAAACGTACTGTAATTAATCGAAATTAAATGAAAAACACTTGTTTTTTGATATCCACAATATATTGGTTTGAGAAAACTATAGTCCTAATAGCGAATATCGTCACATATTACAAGTAGTAATATATTGTGGATATAAAAAAACCAACCGTTTTCTATTCCATTCCGAGTAATTATGGATGTCCATCAAGTGTCTGTCAAATCAATCAAGATTCTGTAATCAAGTTCCTACAGTTGAAATATGTTGAATTTCAATATATTTGGAAATTTTTTAAATGAATAAATTCTCTTTACAATTATAATGTGATAAATCCCTAATTACAAGATGGTTATTACATCAACAAAAATATTTCGTCCAAACGTGAAGATACTGCATGTTTGCCAAGAGAATACTTTTATTGTCAAAAGAGAAAATCGATATTCTTATTATAAACAATGATAGAAGAAAGATAGTTAGTCAATGCCTGTGTAACTGGTGTTGGACGCAAACGCGAGTGTCATCTAGCGTGATTAGTTAAAAACATGAATATTTGACGTCATTTTAATGCAGATTCCTTCAAAAAACCCTGATTTTAATGCGGTCCCATTGTTTCAATCAAGTTACGACATGACTTGGATGCGAGCTCACTATCGCCATCTACATGTCGCATCCATTTTGATCCAATTATAATCCCATAAGGTTGACTAACTATGTTCTATATAAACAATGGTTGAAGCTCTATGTGTGAGTATGGAGTCAAATTCCAAGCAACTTTTTCAATATCTTGCCATCTTACCCTACCTTTGGCCTCTTGATTGTATTTTCTCAATTTTGCTGCTATACTAGTGGTCACGTCACATGTGTCAAAATTTACTTTGAGGTTATCGGACATGCACAAACTTTTCTCCTGAAAGTTTTTTCCAACACTCTAAAAATACCATTTTTTCCCATATGGTACATACTCTTTGTCAGTCACTGTAATCAGCACATTCTGAGGAAAAAGTATTCTCAATTTGTTTCGAATCATTTACAAATTCCATCTGGGGAATCCTAAAAAAACATATTTGAAGAAAAATTTACTAACTTTCATGAGTCAGGTGGATGTTTACGAATTGAAAATGCGTTTTACGAATTGAAAATGCGTATACTTATTCTATAGGATACATCATATGGCAATCGGTAACTGATAATTTATTCAATTTGAGAATTCACAGTTAATAGTAACATATGCTTCTGTGAGGATTGAGAGACCGTATTTTATATAAAAAGCTTTTTACAAGGAGAAGACAACTTCCTACTGAATGAGATACATATTCCAGAGCATGATAACATTTCTGTACAATAAATAGTATATTGTACAATGAGCATGAAATGACGTATACTTCCCACGAGTAGGTATATGAAATTTTGCGAGAACTACAAAATTTCATATACCTACGACTGGGAAATGGGTCATTTCATGCTCATTGTGCACTATACTTTTTCTACGAAAACAAATCTGTAATATTTTTAATAATCCTTTTTATCATAAACTGTCCTGCCGTCATTTTTACATGGTTCAGATAATTTTTTCTTTCTTCACGCGTTGAATGAAACATCAATTTTTTTCTTTTTGTACACGAACCTACCTACGTCGTGAAACAAATAACATTCAAAATTTTCAAATTTTGACAACTTGGAAATAAAAAAACTTTATGCATAAAAAATCAAACACTAATCGATTTCATAAAATGAGAAAAAAAAGGTTGCTGCGTGGATTTGAACCTTCGCTTCCACCATCCAAAGTCCATGTGTCATCTGAATCAACACACGTCGTTACTAGAGCACATCATAATTTGTTCAAATTAACTGCTATATAGAAAGTATCTGTCAACTATTCAAAAATATAGAATCCGATTGTAATCAATCTTTTTATTGAAATTATTCTGGTTTTATGAAAAGAAAATCATACCTTTGTCAGAAGATAGGCGTTATCAGTAGCTTCTGATATAAATTTATTAATTTGATTGTTAAATCATCCTCACTATCGCTAATCATTTTTAATAACTTAATTTTTTCAATCGAATTTTGTAATTATCTACTGATGTGAAATGTCCAATTATTAGACAGACGTAAACAAACTTGATTCGATATTATTTATGTTCATAAAATTCGTTAATACCTACCTATAATGACAGTCTAGTAGTTCATGAAAGTCGTAGGAAATGAAATATTTCGATATAGCTATTTATAGCCTGTGGGAAATGAAAATCGGTGTTACAACGTGGTAGGTTTCTTAATCGAAGACGCAATTGAAATGTTCATTCTTCTTAATGGTCGTAGAAAAATATGTTTTCCGTATTTCTCTTCGTGTAGGGTGTTGGGCAGATCAAAATATCAGAAAATTATCAAATTTTGCTTAAAACCATTTTTATAAGGTTTTGTGCCATGTTCTTTGGCTGGACAATAATCTCCTTACTTTGATGCAGGTTATTGCTACCAATATTAGTAATGGTTTCATACATAGTCATCAGTGATGCCAACACCATGTCTTGTACGTGCTGGAATGGATACAGAGCCGAATACAATCAGAACGGTGCCCAATGCGTTGCAACAGATCAATTCCACATCATGCCTTGTAATATGGCCGTGGCGCCTAAGTGCAAATGCTCGGGTCGAGTTAGCAATATTTTGAAGGATAGAACAGGTAATATACAGTTCAGACTGAAGGGAATTTACCCTAATTTCTACTATTTCAAGTGGATATTTCAATAAATAACATTTATAAAGACAATTAACTAGAAAGTTTTCAAATCTTCATATACTCATCAATTTGAACTGCACTGTTTGGAACCTCTCTTCTAGTAACGAACACACTGGAGTTTTATCCGATCAGCAATCCAATATTTTCAATATCTTCACACGTTAAATCGAACATAGATCCAAAGAGCTCGAAAAATGAAACGAATAATTTTGACAAGTCCGAAATACCCTTCTTTCCAGACATTTCCACTTTGTTGAAAGTGTGAAGCAAATATCTGACAGGAAACAACTACTTTTCCTTACGGACTTTGAATTACAACTGACATCCATTTCTGTACTATTTATTGCAAGTGCTAATTTTAACAAAACAATGTATATTGTTAGTCATTTAGTTATGAAGGATCACCTTCTTACATGTATGTTTCAAACTGTCAAATAACATTAGAGTCATCTTGTATCATCCAATGATTAATAATCAAAGCTTTATCGACTGCACATATGAATGAAGGCGTGACTCACAATGAGTCAGTCGCAGCAAGTAAAAAATATCGAACAGAAAACAACCACTCTCCCCTACGGACATTGAATTACATTTTGTCTATTTGTGGAATATGCAATGTTCGATAAAGCTTTGATGCGCACGTGCCTGTCCTATTATGTGTTTTTTTCTGTTGAAACACCATCATAGTTCTGAGGCGAAACTTCACGAAGTAAAATAAAAACTTAAACGAAATTTTTTAGATTCACTTTTCGTAACAAACTGTACAAACATGGAGTCTATCAAGGTCAAAATGAAGTTAATTTCCTACACGTATTGAAAATTGTTCTTTTCGAATTAGTCTTGTGTATTTTCGTAATGAATCACCTAGTTTTTTTAATGATCTCATAAATGTATCTGTTCTTAGGTACCTGGTGCACCAGATACAGGAAAGGAGAAGAGCTGAAGCGGTGGCCTTGTGAAAATATACAAGAGTGGGACGCATTTTTCAAAAAACATCCAGACTTTTTCTGAAACTTTTCAGTTGAAGTCTACTTACCAGAGGATATATGGATATAGACATAGCAGGAAGCAACTTAGTTCAGATTCATTTCGACATTTTTCACAAACATTATATTAATAACTATATTTAGAGAATTGTTACATATTTTTCAATAAATAATAATAATAATAATTTATTTGCCAAAATACACAACACACAATAAAACAGTACATATATCTACAAATCAGAATGTGACAAATAAACTAGTGAAACTCATGAAAGGTAAAACCTTGTGCTTGGGTTGTTTTAGTGTAGGCTATTATTCATTTCGGTAAAATACGAAGTAAGTTATAATTATAAAATATAAAATAGGAGATATAAGAGTAAAATATATACGTACCCATATATGCTTAAACTAGTTGGTTCAATAATATAATTGTGAAATCAGATTAGAAACATAGAATACAATAACGAAAATGGACATTATTTATTACGTGGATTTACTATTTTTTTCTTCAAGAATTTTTGATGCGTTTTCGAGGGCTCAATCAGCTGAACATGTTTACTTTTCCAGAGATTTTTTTCAAACCTTTCTTTGAAATATTTGAAGGATTTGTGTCCCGGATATTTGAAGAAGCCATATTTTTGTTTTTTTTTTGAAGAAGCTAGGATTGGATATTGTTCTTATATCATTTGGAATTTCCTTGTAAATTACTGGACAGAGATGAGTTAGGAACCTTTGATTTTTTGATGTTTCAGCCTTGGTTATCTTAGTTGTTTGGTTCTTAAGTCTAGTATTGTATTGGTGTTCAATTTGTTGAAGTTTTTTTTTATGCTTATGATGGTGAGAAGCAAGACTCAAAAAATATAATTGATGACATGTAAGTAATTTGTGTTCTTCGAATGGTTTTCTGTGGAATATCTGTGATTTTTCATAAATATTATTTCGATCAGCCATTTTTGTGTCACTTTCAGGTTTTTCAGATAATGCCCCATACTATGATGACATAGTTTATATGAGTTTATACCAAACTGTTACATAGGGTTATTATTAGATTTGTGTCAAAAAGTTTCCGATATAACTTGAATTTCTCTATAAGAGATCTCAGTTTATTATGAGATGGTAAGTTGTTGTAGATCGTGAAGGGGATGAAGAAGGTTTTAGAAAAGTTTAATGTGAAAAGTCTACTTTTGAACCAATTGACTAAAGTGGCCAGATTGTCTTCAGCAGTAGCTTTTAGGTTGTCCCGGTTTTTACCGCGGTAAAGTAGTGCTGTGTCGTCAGCAAAGCTGATAATACTGGCTTTAAAAGTGTTCATTAATAAATCATTGATATATATATATATATATATATATATATATGTTGAATAAGACTGGTCCTAGGACTGTTCCTTGGGGAACACCATATTCAATGATTCGATCTATACTGTTACCCGTTGTTTCATCTTTGATAAGTAACTAGTCATCAGATCCAGTGTTGTTTCCCTAAAACCAATATCCAAAATTACTTTCATCAATGGAAAATTATTCATGTCGAAACTTAGAGCCAAATAAACAAAAATTGCGGTTTTTTCGGCATAACTCAGGATCACAGCCTCGTTCTAGGGTCAAACTTGGCAGAAGATATGTCCAGGACCATATCTACTGAAATGTAAAACCAGCAAACTGTCACAAACTGACTGGTTTTCGAACGCCCCACCTCCTTGACCTTGACCTGGAGAAATTATAAAACTACATGCAGGCGATTTGAGACAACACCAAGAATGCTATTTCATGCCCAGCAGACGGTTTCTTTACCTGTCAGTATTTCATATAGGCAGCTCCCTGACTATTACATAATATAATAGAGTGATCTAACGATTCGGACATTGTTCGAGAAGGTTACCGGAGAATGACATAACTGAGACTTACAATACCTATTTGTTTATTTAGAGCGCAAAGTGATAAATTGTCGCTAGACAAAACATCGTGCGGGTATCTTTGAGGAGCAGCAATGACACTTTGTACTAGAAATACACCCAAGGCTTCTTCTACAAACGCAGCTCTTAGGCAAAGGAACGCTCGATACTTCATTCAACGTGGGCATATAATAATACCTACGAGAACTCAACCTTCAACAGCTATTCTAAGTGTAAAAGCTATGCAAGTATTCAATGATTCACATCTCTAACAGAACAAAAAAATGGAAAAAAGGTCGCCGTCCGCGATCGAACCCATCTGTTCAAATCAATTTGATATGCTGCATCAACAAATACAACAAAAAAGTGTATTTTAAAAGGTTTCTGACATACAATAATACGACGAAAAAGAAATGTCAGTCAGGGGGGTGATTACCACCTTCCTTCTCGAGAAAAGTTCCAACCTCTGGGCACCTGGTGCACCTACGAGGATTGTCCCAGAAGAATCTGGCCTTACCTAGAGATGGCAGTAGTTCCTTGAAAAATACCATTGTATTAGAAAGTACACAATCTATACAGCATATATTTCAAGTTTGAAGACGCCATGTTTTTTAGTATTTGTTTGGCAGCCATCAATACTAAACGTTTTCAGTGAATTTGTAAACATAGAAAAAATTGGTTATCGTTATGTGATACAATACTTTTATTTGAAAGGCCTTAGCCCAATCAATATAAAAGCTGAACTAGATTCTACTCTGGGTGCGACTGCTCCATCGTTATCAACAGTTAAATATTGGGTAGCAGAGTTCAAACGAGGCCTTACGACCTGCGAAGACGAGCATCGCAGTGGTCGACCAAATGAGGTGACAACTCCAGAAACGTTGAAGAAAATCCACAAAGCGGTACTGGATGATCGTCGACTGAAAGTGCGCGAGCTAGCAGACAACGTAGGCACAGAAGAGAGAAGGTTACAGAAGCGTCATTCCCCATACTTTCCTGTCCCAAATTTGAATGCGCATGCACAACTAGTAGTTTTTCTGTCAACGTCAACCATTCTATAGGTGTGTTCATTTGTCTCACTAGAGCTGATCAAATCAGCCATTTTACATCTGCTCATCTCTCTCTAACACTCGTAATTTATTTGTCTATTCTTTTTTGAGTATACCTGCACCGGTCAGCTTTATTGGCACAAATGGACAAACCGTTTTGTTTCTAGTTGTTTGTTGTTTTATTTGTTACAGACGTTACAGTTGTGTATTAGTTATGTACTTTCGTAAAGCTCGCTCAAAATTGGTGAATACTGTGCTATTTTGTTTGTTTGATTATTGTATTAGTTCTCATCTACAATGAGCGAACCCAAAAAAGGTGGATTTTCTTGTTTCGTGCGTGGATGCCACAATAGCTCTTTGGATAAGAAAATTTCATTTTTCAGGTTACCAAAGGATATGGAAAGGTAGGAAGATTTTAATATTGTGATCTTTGCAATTATGAAACATCCTCTTTGTTAATGAAGTTGAAGATGAGTTTACTTTTTAGAAAGCTCACAATAGGAGCATATTTTTTTTACATGCTTATTCTGAAAATTGGAATGAATTTTAGGACAAACCGTTGGTTAACCCGATGTAACCGAGAAGATCTATTCGGAAAAACACCTACTCAACTCAAGGCATATAGGATTTGTGGTGCACATTTTGAAGACAAAATGTTTGGTCATGATTTCCAAACGATAATATTGTAATGTTTTTTTGAAAAAGGAAAGATACTAACCAAAACTTAACTTTTAACTTGTAGATGATTCCGCATCTGACTTTATACATTTTTATTTAGAACGGAATTGAAACTTATTTCCAAAAACATGTTTTCATGAGTTTTACCATTTCTAGAAAATAATTCGTCAAACTTAACATGATTCAATCAATGTTCATCAAATAACAAATTGGAATATCGAACAAAATATGAGACGTAAAAAGTTGTAGAACCCGCAAGCGAGCTGGCTAAATAGCTCAACGGAGGCAAAAGCCATGTAATAGTGACAGATAAACTACCCAAGGTCGCTCAATTTGGGATTACCAAGATCAAAGGAACCGACGGACTGTGACGCTTCTGTAACCTTCTCTCTTCTGTGACGTAGGCATTTCAAATAGTGCGGTACATCGCATATTAACTGAAAATTTGGACATGAGAAAGCTGTGCGCAAGATAGGTGTCGCGTTTGCTCACAATGGAACAAAAACAGCGCGGTGAAGATGTTTCCATCGAGTGTTTGGCAAGGTTTCACAGAAATAAAGTCGATTTTTAGCGCCGTTTCATAACCATGGATGAAACATGGGTCCATCACTTCACACCCGAAATAAAATAACAATCAAAACAATGGACTGAAGAGGGAGAACCGCCTCCAAATGCATCTGCAGGGAAGGTCATGTCATCGGTTTTTTGCAAAAGGTAAAACTATCAACGGCGAGTATTATGCGAACTTATTGCAACGTCAAACGTTGCAATAAGTTCGCAAAGAAATCAAGCAGAAACGGCCGCAGTTGGCTAAGAAGAAAGTGTTGTTTCATCAAGACACATTCGTTATTGCAATTACCAAAATTAATGAATTAAAGTTTGAATTGCTACCTCATGCACCCTATTCGCCAGATTTAGCCCCCCCGGATTATTTTGTGTTCCCAGACTTGAAAAAAATGGCTCGGTGGTCAAAGATTTTCCAACAATGAAGAGGTTACGTCGGTAGTTAATGGCTATTTTGAGGAGCTTGACGATTCTTATAATGAAAAGGGTATCGAACTCATTGAACATCGCTGGGAAAAGTGTGTGGAGCTAAAAGGAGATTACGTTGAAAAATAAATTTATTTTTTCCGAAATTTTTGTGTTTTCGTTGATGGGCCAGGTACTTCTGGGACCACCCTCGTATTCGAACATGTAATTGAACAAATTCTTATGCTCAAAAGTACAATGTGAAATAAAAGTAAAAAATCTAAATTAAAACTAGCTTTCATTCAAAAACGATTGAAGTGAAAAGTTAAAAATAATATTCAGTGAAATAAAGCCTCACTTTTGATATAGAAAATATTATTTCGTTTTTGTTTCATCTAGTATTATTTTCACTTTTCAGTTCAATAGTTTATAAATGAATGCTAGTTTGAAAAGATTTCATAGTTTTATTTTATTAGGTTTGAGTAACAGTTACTTGAAAATAGTGTATATGCTGAAACCAAGAAGGATGTTTCCAGTAATTTTTCAAAATACAAACAATTTGTTCTGCTTCAGTAAATGTCTGTGCAGGTATTTTCTCATTCACCGAATGATTTTCTAGTGTCTTAGGGGAAATCCAACTTTTTATCGAGACAACAACAAAATTGTTTTGAATTTTAAGGATACCTACTGAATACACTTTGTGAACAGGATAATAAATCCAGCAATATTCCTGAGCTCCGAAGTAGATAAATCCATACAGACTTCAGTTCCTGAGTCTTCCGCCGAATAAATCCACAGTATTTTACATTGAACCGTATGCAGAAAGAACGGGAAAAACGTTGGTCACTTCCTTGAATTGCATGCAAACTCGCATTTCTAGGCCAGTACATATAGGCAATTAATTCACATTGATTCCAAAAGTTCTGCAAATTGGATAAGTGAATGAAAATAGTGTTCAACATATGCATGTACATTTGCACCAACATGTCTGAAGAAAGCATCATCTAATTATCAAAATGTTTTCCTTGGCATATATGTATCCAAGCATTGTGATAAAAACAAAAGTTTTTTCGTCCTGGTTGCAAATGAAGAGAATATCGGTCTCAGTGGATATAAAACTTTGCAACCTCCTACGAGAAACGAAACCTTAATTATGCACGAATATTAATTGTATTAATTTATATTGTAGCTGCAGCAGTTGAGATGTAAGAAATCGCGCAAAGTCAGAGCGGAACACTGTGAAGGGATCATTCTACATTGGTCCAATTTGATACTTCATTATGCAACGCTTATTTCTGTTACATTTTGTACTGACTGATTGGAACTGATTCATTCCAGATCGGTATTTTGTTATTGTTTAGGTGCATGATGTGTATAGTAAAGGGATTGTTTGTGCTTTATACAGAAATTTATGCTGCATAACGATGTATAACGAGTGTTTAGTTTGCGGTGAAAATTTGGCAAATGGTGGCATGCAGCAATGTGATAGGAAACATTCACCGTAGAATATTTTCTACTTCAAATTGGCAAAGTTGTTTTAGGCAAGATTTCTAGTGGAGTAGAAAATTGATAGAAACTGAAAACGTCCCATTGAAATTGATGTAAAATGAAATTTGGTCGATTCAAATCTGGATATAGTGGATAATATAATTTCCATTTTTAAAGTTGGAAATCTTTCGCCTAAAATGTTAACTTGCTGATCATTTCTAACCAATTTTACAGGAGAGGTGAAAAACGATTCGTGGAAATTATAATTTATATAAAGCATTGTAATACATGTGAAAAAGCTGTACGATGCCTGATGTCAGTCTGTCAGTCAGTGATTATGGTCCGATTGTTTCCGAAATTGGTATTTGGGATTTTGGGGTCAATTTTATAATTTTGTGGTAAAATTCATGAAATGAAGATGAAGGAATCTAGTGAATAAGACTATATAGGAGTTTTGGGGTCTGAGTTCATGATATCACTGGCTATTATTTCCATCTTATGGTGATAATAATAATAATCTTTATTCACAAAAGATTCGTAAATCAAAATGGATGCGTGAATAGAGCAGCAGAAGCCGATAAGTGCTGGAGCACTTGTTACAGCATTGAACAAATTAAATCTTATAAGGTGCAAATAATATTAAATAAAAATTATGACTAGTTAGAATACCTATATCTAACAAGGGTTGATAAAAAAAGATCGCCTATACAGTATAAAATTATAGGTATTAAAATAAAGGACATACCTACCTATTAATAATAATAATAAAATGTATATAAAATTCAAAAAGTAAAATAAAATCATGTATATATCTATCAAAGAATGTGTGTAAAGATAAAAGGTAAATGAACGCCTAGACATAAATAGACTAAACTAGACTAGACTAGACTAGACTAGACTAGACTAGACTAGACTAGACTAGACTAGACTAGACTAGACTAGACTAGACTAGACTAGACTAGACTAGACTAGACTAGACTAGACTAGACTAGACTAGACTAGACTAGACTAGACTAGACTAGACTAGACTAGACTAGACTAGACTAGACTAGACTAGACTAGACTAGACTAGACTAGACTAGACTAGACTAGACTAGACTAGACTAGACTAGACTAGACTAGACTAGACTAGACTAGACTAGACTAGACTAGACTAGACTAGACTAGACTAGACTAGACTAGACTAGACTAGACTAGACTAGACTAGACTAGACTAGACTAGACTAGACTAGACTAGACTAGACTAGACTAGACTAGACTAGACTAGACTAGACTAGACTAGACTAGACTAGACTAGACTAGACTAGACTAGACTAGACTAGACTAGACTAGACTAGACTAGACTAGACTAGACTAGACTAGACTAGACTAGACTAGACTAGACTAGACTAGACTAGACTAGACTAGACTAGACTAGACTAGACTAGACTAGACTAGACTAGACTAGACTAGACTAGACTAGACTAGACTAGACTAGACTAGACTAGACTAGACTAGACTAGACTAGACTAGACTAGACTAGACTAGACTAGACTAGACTAGACTAGACTAGACTAGACTAGACTAGACTAGACTAGACTAGACTAGACTAGACTAGCCTAGGCTAGGCTAGGCTAGGCTAGACTAGACTAGACTAGACTAGACTAGACTAGACTAGACTAGACTAGACTAGACTAGACTAGACTAGACTAGACTAGACTAGACTAGACTAGACTAGACTAGACTAGACTAGACTAGACTAGACTAGACTAGACTAGACTAGACTAGACTAGACTAGACTAGACTAGACTAGACTAGACTAGACTAGACTAGACTAGACTAGACTAGACTAGACTAGACTAGACTAGACTAGACTAGACTAGACTAGACTAGACTAGACTAGACTAGACTAGACTAGACTAGACTAGACTAGACTAGACTAGACTAGACTAGACTAGACTAGACTAGACTAGACTAGACTAGACTAGACTAGACTAGACTAGACTAGACTAGACTAGACTAGACTAGACTAGACTAGACTAGACTAGACTAGACTAGACTAGACTAGACTAGACTAGACTAGACTAGACTAGACTAGACTAGACTAGACTAGACTAGACTAGACTAGACTAGACTAGACTAGACTAGACTAGACTAGACTAGACTAGACTAGACTAGACTAGACTAGACTAGACTAGACTAGACTAGACTAGACTAGACTAGACTAGACTAGACTAGACTAGACTAGACTAGACTAGACTATACTAGACTAGACTAGACTAGACAAGACTAGACTAGACTAGACTAGACTAGACTAGACTAGACTAGACTAGACTAGACTAGACTAGACTAGACTAGACTAGACTAGACTAGACTAGACTAGACTAGACTAGACTAGACTAGACTAGACTAGACTAGACTAGACTAGACTAGACTAGACTAGACTAGACTAGACTAGACTAGACTAGACTAGACTAGACTAGACTAGACTAGACTAGACTAGACTAGACTAGACTAGACTAGACTAGACTAGACTAGACTAGACTAGACTAGACTAGACTAGACTAGACTAGACTAGACTAGACTAGACTAGACTAGACTAGACTAGACTAGACTAGACTAGACTAGACTAGACTAGACTAGACTAGACTAGACTAGACTAGACTAGACTAGACTAGACTAGACTAGACTAGACTAGACTAGACTAGACTAGACTAGACTAGACTAGACTAAACATAAATATGAGTGGCCTAGATATCAGGTAAGTAAAAACATTCAGTAAGTTATACAATTATTTGGAAAGGAACATATTAAAAAAAATTAGTATAAATACAGTAGGTACAAAATTATTAACCAGTGCGTTTTTGGATAAATACAATATATTATATGAATACAAAAATACACCCATTCTATTCCCTTGGAACAAATGAATTGGAATAAACGCAAAAATGTTATTTTTTCAAGAGGTGAAAGCCAGTTATGAATTAATAAAAATTTCTCCTATCAATAAGATCTGCAATTTTCTGCCTTGTCTGAGTAAAAACGAAGGATTTAAGGGCTTTTTACAATGAATTGAGTGCATTAATATCATGCAGTGCATCTGGAATGGTATTATATAGTTTGGGAGCCTGATAACTATATGAGCGCTGGCATATTGATTTATGGAATTGCGGAATAATGTGTTGATTTTTTTGTCGTGTATTATAAATATGGGTGGGCAATAAAAAATGTGATTATGATGTTAAAATAAAACAATAGACGGATATCAAGGACATTGGCTTCCAAAAATAAACTTTCAGTTGAGAAGCGGTATGGTTTGGATAAATCAGTTTTAAAAATCTTTTTTGTATTATCTCAAGAGAACGAATATGAGTTCCTCCCCAGCAAGCTATCCCATAACGAATGTGACTTTCTACGAGGGAGTGATACAGAACTATCATGTGGCGGGGTGACACGATCTTTTTCATGAATTTTAATTTATACAGAATACACCGTAACTTATTACAAACATAGCCTATATGGGCATCCCATTTGAGGTGTGAGTCTATCACCACGCCTAAATATTTAACTTTTTTCCGGGTGGATGTAATGCTGTCCTATTTTCAGACTATTGAAAGATGCGTTGTTACTTTTATTGCAGTAATAGGTTTTTTAGAGATTAACTGTTAATAGTCTATGTCCTAGCCAGTTCTTTATCAAATCAAAATCAGATTCCACAGTGTTCTTCATTTCTTGCCAGGTGTTTGCTTTGTAAAATATGGCTGTGTCGTGTGCGAATCCTAAGATCTTCCCCTAACTTTCAAGGGAAAATAAGTCATTAACATATGTGTTAATTATTAAGTGCCCCAAAACAGTGCCTTGGGGTACTCCAGTTTCAAGAGGAAGGAAGTTGCTCAACACATTATCTACTCTCACACACTAAAATCGACAACTGAGATAACTTTTAAATAGATTTTGAGGACTGCCTCTGAGTCCGATCTCTTCCATGGATTGTAAGAGCAATGGTATTGACGTAATCAACTATGAGGGACATTTTTTAAAATAAAATTAATTTCCAGCATTGTTTTTGAAGTCGCGATGCAGGAATGATAAAAATAGCGTATGATACCCAAGTACAATTGCCTTAAAAGCACTGGCAACTCGTAGCGCGTACTTTGAAGGCTCACTTGTGCCCTCGTATCATAAAATACTATCTTCGAATATATTATTATAATAAATAAAAATTATTGGGAAAATATATTTTCCGTTTGCAGCTAGAGGTTGCAAATTGAAGAATTTCTCAAGAAAAATGTTTTAGTAATTTTTTAGAGTGTGCAGAATTTTTAAAATTTTATTCGAACAATCAAACACACCTTTTTTGATATAACAAACATGTTTGTTTTGTTTGACTGGTTGTAAATTTATCAAAAGATGTGAACTATTATTTGTCAACACTTCTAAAGTATGCAGAAATTTCGCCATTTTTTCTGCTCCAATTATGCGAAAATTCATTGAATACTGGTTTTCATCACCTTCCGTTCAGATAAAGCGGTTACAAATTCAATGTAAATATAATTTGAACATACTCTTCATTCCACTGAAGTTTTAAAACTTTTCTGATTAAAATTAAATTCTGGAAAAATCATATCTATCTCTACTGGCCTATTCCTAACGCGCCACTGTATACCATTAAGCCGTCCGGGAATACTGATATTTCTTGTTCTTGTATCATTATTTTCAGTTACGTTTTTAAATAAAATCTATTCATCTAAGGATTTATTCTACCGCGAGTTTTTGAATCCTTCAAATAATTCTCGACAGAGTGAATCCTAACTACTTCACATATTAAGTAGCAAGATAGTCTGATCTCTATCAATGAATTCTTCCTCCTCTATAATTCTGATCAAATAATAGGAGAAGTCACATTGAAAATAATAGTATTTATTCAGCTGAGAAGTTTTCTGTAAATAAATATCATTTAGTGTTAATGAAAACACAGTATTGAATAATATTATATGCAATTGCATTGCATTTGTTTTTGCGTATCAAATAAATGGAATAATTTGGGATATCTGCCTTTCAATTAAAGTGCAATGATTGATGAGAAAATACATAAACAAATATTACATTCATGTGGAATATTGACTTTTTGAGTAATCGACACGAAATATTCTAATTGAACAAATGGAATATTTCGAATTTCCATCGTATCGTCATAATAAATAATTTATCGTGCAGCAATTATAAGACAAATATATAGAGTATTCAAAATATTAATTGGGAACAAACATTCGAGCATCATCATTGGGATCTCGTAAACCGTAAGAGATACAGGGTCGGTCAAACTATGGTAAAGTTGCGCAACTTGTTGAAAAACAAAATCCTTCTTCGAAATTTGTAAAATTACGAAATCTTTCGGAGATATTCGTAAAAAACTTAATTTCATCAAACATTTTATAATGTCTTCTTGTCGTTATTTGAAGAACTTTATCGAAATTAATGACACTTTATAGCCACATTTCCTTCCCTACAAGATGGCGTTTTCAAATCTAAAATCAGATATTTTGTCATCCAGAAACCATCACTGAGTTTTTTTAATATGGACCTGGATTTTTATTAAATTTTTTGTTACCTTTGGACACTCCAGAAGCTATGACCTATAACAATTTTCGAATTTTAAACGTTTCTAATAAAAATCGATAGTTATTTCAATTATGTCGATTTTGTCAATAAGGCATTGAAGAAATACAAGTCAGCATCAAAACACTGGCAAGATTTTGATGAAAGCCGTCACCAATCCCGTTCTAAATTTTTATGAAATTGAACTTCTGGCAAAATAATATTGATAACAACTACGCCTAAACTTGAACGGAACAAACTTCAAACTCAAAGTAAATGATCGAATAATCCCCCTTGCACCTCTATGCATTTTCGTAATTGTCTTCGCCCTCTTGCTCGTAGGGCTGTTATTACCAACGTTAAATTTTATCGTAAAAAATGTATGTCTCGTGGAATATCCTTGAACGAAAGGTTATTCAAATATCTCTATGAAAAATAATCCATTGAGGATAAATCGGGGCTTCTAGCAGGCCTGCGAACCTTTGGTTTCCAATCCATTGATTAGGGAAAGTTTCATTGAGATACTGCGTAACTGTCCTTTCATTGTGGGGTGCTGCGCCATCCTGTTGACACTGCAGTCTTCAAAAGCATCTACGTAAGTTTTGGATTGAATCAAATTAACGTTCCAAGATTCTTTTTCGATTCAGAACTACTCAAACATTTAATGATGTCCGTTCCTGCATTCGCACTTGCTGATATTGTTGCGGATTATGCACTGCATGATAATGGATTATTCTTGTTGAAAAGGAAGATCTTAGAAAAATTGCATTCATGAGTCCAGATAAAGTTATTAAAAAAATCCCCACTATCTCCTGGTCTTAGTTCATGGCTGACATGTTATTTATCATGATTGTTAGGGGCGAAATTTAGGAAAGGAGAGCAGTGAATATGCAATGATGTTTTACGCTACTAACATACCCAGAAGCTCAGTTGGCGTGGGTTCGACAATAAAAATTGATTTTGATAAGATTGAAATGTGGGGTTTAATTTTCCAGAGCGCCACGGATTTATCGCCAGTGGAAAATCCGAAACCACCCTGATGGAATGGAACAACCCACTGCACTAATATCACAAAAATATTCATCAATAGAGACCTATAATAATATAAAAATAATATATAGATATGTAGAGGTTTTGTTTTCAATTATGTAAATGGAGTACTTGGATAAGTTGGACCATAATAATAGAAATGCTCACCGTGCGGGTAACGCAGAGTTTTAAACAAGAAATAGTGGAAAAAATTAAAACTTTTTTGGCTTATTGGAGTTGTCTCCAAAATTATTCAAGAAATCGTTTCACAGTCATAGAACTTTCGTAAAAATTTATAAAACCTACAAAATGGTTTTTTATACGCCTAGATCGGTGCATTTTTTTACTGAGAAAATCCGGGAAAACCTCGAAAAAGAGACCATCCATTTTGTAGGTTTCATTAATCTCTGCAAAAGTTTCATTGGCATTAAAACGATGTCTTAAATAATGTTGGAGATATTTCGAAAAAACAAAAAAGTTGTAACTTTTTCACTTGTCACTATTTCTTGTTAAAAAATTTCACAAAGCGATTTTGCTGGCGCGAAAACTAGGGTTTTCATTAACGAACTATCTTATAAAAATTATAGTACAGGCCATTTACGTCTTTTATTTTATGGGGGAAAAAACCTCTATAGTTTGGTCTAACAGTTATAACATTGTTGATTAACAAATTTTTTTCCAGTCTCTGTTTTCATAAATAACGACGTTCAAGTTTATATAATTGCCCTACAAATCTTTGGTTTTCTGGACCCTTTCAACCAAATCACACGATAAAAATTTATAGAAGTTCATAATTTTTTTTACAAATTTTTATGAGTAAAAAAATTAAACATCCAAAAACTGTTTTTTAAATTTTTTTTAATACGAATGTTTCATTATTGCTATTATTTATAAACAAATGTAATATTTAATGAACATTTTTATTTCTATAATACTCCCCTGAAAAAACAATTATATCAAAAAAAAATTCCAAAATACATTTTTTGATTGTTTATAATTGTTTTTTTTACGACTCGATTGTTTAAATAATAAGTTGGGAAATTACTTCCTTCTTCAGAATAATAATTTGTACTTCTCAATGGGTAAATAAAAATATATTTTTTTAAAATGATTTTATTGTTTATTACCTTAACAATTTGTTATAAATAAATTTTTTCAATGGTTTAATTTTTTTCTGGAACTGAAAAAATTACAAAAATATCCATATATAGATTAAAAAGTGTAATAAAAAAACAGAAAAAATGCTATCTTCAATTTGTTATCTATTGCTGCTTTAGTGAATTTTCTTGGTTCCAGAAAAAAAATAAAACCGTTGACCGAATTTGTTTATACAAATTGTTCAGTTAATGAACAATAAAATTATTTATGAAGAAAATATTTTTGATGTTTACCGTTTGAGAAGTACAAATTATGATTTTTAAAAAGGAAGTGATTTTCCAACTAATTATTTAAACAATCAAAATATAAAAAAAAACGATCACTAACAAAAATCGTTCTTTTCCATTATGGAAATAATAAGAATTCTGAAATATTATATTTGTTTATTTGTTCACAACTAATTTATAAACAAATGAAGGCAAAAAAATTCAACCAGTATAAATTACTGCCATTGTTAGATGTAAAAACAGCAATAATAAAAAAAAAGATTATAATATATACAATAATAAACTTTCACAAACTTTTATGGTGTGTTCTTGTTAAGTGGGTTTATTGATAGGGCTCCAGAAAGCCAACGATTTAATGGTCAATTATTTAAACTTTCACGTCGTTATTCATGAAAACGGAGACTGGAAAAAAATTTGCAAATTGAAAATACTTTTTGAATAATTGACTCACACATTTTTTGCTAATGGGGATTTATCCTTTCAAGTGTCCACATAATAATATAATTTATTCAAAATTTCAAATCAACATAGATAAATAATTTTCTGTGACATACAGTCTTTTGCAGCAGTGCGCCCGTGCTGTAGCGGCCTCGCAGAGCACTATTTCCTGAGTTAAATTAAAATTGTTGATAAAGGAGAAAGAGTTTCGGGAGGCAGGACATTTTTGTTGTAAATTTACTCCTCTCTATGAATATCTTGAATGTCATCAGTATCAACAAAAATTGTAAATACTTTTATTTTTCATCTTATTTTGTTAATTACAATCGCAATTATTTACGTGAAGTAAAATTTTTGGAATCCATTGAGCTATTGCTCATTCTTATAGGAGCTGTATCTCCATTTTTCACGTTTTTCAACTTGTTTATTAGACAAACATACAAATACGTACATTCATATACATTTGAATTCATTGAATTGTTACTTCTGGACTATTCCATGAAATGATAGGTTCTTCGGATTTCACAACAAATATCATAAGATTAATCTCAATGGTGATAAAAAATTAGTCAACAGTTTGTTTAAGCTGTTTAATTTTTAGGTGTGTAGTACAAAATTCTCCTGTACGGATGATCATTATAATATGATTCCCATTCGTCTCTGGGTTCACAGTAGAGCAAGTCGTAACGCGCTTCGATATCTGATGCACAGTTGGTTTCTCCAATATCCAAGATCACTTCTCTTCTATCCCTGTAGCACCTGCACAGGGGAGGTTTCTCTTCACCGCAGTTGAAAAGCCGGGAGTGTTTATCGCCACGGCAAAGCCAATGGTTGCCCTGACTTTCCGGTTGGAATTCTTCGAAACATTTGCATTCTTCCGCATCTTCGATGGCCTCAGCTAAAGCGGAAAGGACGATGAAACTCAATACCAGTTGTAGATTCCTAGAAAACAAATATTTTTGAATGCAATTATCAATATTCATTCATATTTTTCGTGGACTTCGAGTAATTCAAATTTAATTCTCAGGAGTGGGATTTCGAGAAGTTAAAAGGAGATGGTAGTCACCCTTACATCACATACAAATCCCCACGACCAACATATCTTATATTCCATTATCATCGCGGAGAGTAAAGTATTTTATCATGAACCGCTTCGTCTACTCAGTAATTTCAATACCGAATTCACCATTTATTCAAACAATACAGGTATCAACATGACCAGAAGATCACCAATTCAGTTATGAAGAAAGAAAATAAGATATTTTTAAACTCCCCTAATAAGGTGATGTGGATGAAAAAAGAATCCTTCATGTAATTCATTCCATAAAAATGATTCTATATATCATGTGTGTTGTCCATGTTGCATTCAAATAATCTTTTACTTTTCATCATATATTTTCCCATAAAATAAGGGAGGTTGGGATCATAAATTATTCTCCTTTCGTCAGCTTTATCCAGATTACCTTCTGTTTTCGAAGTTATTTCTAAGTTTCAATTAGTACCGTATAAACATGGGCCATCAAGTGACCCATTAAAACAAATCAACATGATTCAATTCCGGGATCTTCGGATGCCAGAACTGATTTAGGATTTCAGTGATCCACCTATTCCTAAACCGCCCATTCAAAAATGTGCGAGCTCTTATACCAAAATTCGCTATGGCACCATAATGCATAAACCATAATCTGAGCCGCAAAAAAGTGGAATTACTTTGAGGGAGCCAGGCAGAACGAATCTGCGGTAATAGTCCCTGTATAATTTGGGGTCCAATCAAATACTCCTCAACAATATACCAATCCACATATTACATTACATGAAAACTGATTCTGAAACCTACACTGAACTATTGCGTACAGATTTTTTACAAACCAAACTTGATTATAGTGAAAGTTCATTGTGGCGTTCCTGGAAAAATTAGGCTCATCGGTAAACAGCACTCCGACAATAAATGCCTGCACGCACTGTTTGTGATATGTATGAACTGATTTCATTTGTAAATCATCCCAATTGGTTTGTAATAGACGTTTAGATTGTGAGCAATTTTTCTAGTGTATTTCTCTGGCTGATCTTCAATTATCCGCAAAACAGCTTCTCCAGATGCGAGTGTCGCAAGTAGAAATCCTACCTCACATATAGAGAATTGGCCGTAGCAGTCTAGAACTGGGATATATTTCAGAAGTATGGAGACGGGCCAGGGTCACCTTCATTCCCGAAACAGGCAAACGGGATACAGCCCACCCCACCCCAAATCCCAACGACCAATTAGTCTCAGAAATTTTGTTCTGATAGAGGTGAGGAAACTATATCAGATCATAAATCCAGAAACGGGCGCCTCTTGACCCCACAGCATGCATACCAAACAGGAAAATCCATGAAGACCACAATGGAGAGTAAAGAAACGGAAGTATGTGCCTTCCTTGGCATAGAAGAGGCTTTTGGCAAAAACCCACACGAAGATGTCAAAAGAGCACTAGAAGTCAGAGAACTAGAACACGACTACCAGATGGATGTCAAAATTGTTGTCTACCAGAATGGTAGAGAATATAATAGAAAAAAGCACTATATCCATCTGCACAAGCAGATGTGTCCAATAGGGAAAGCGGCGCGTTATAGTCGACCGACTCTTCTGCGGTTTGACCGAAATCGGTTTATCTTGCCAATGGTATGCATATGACATAGTCATAATCGCGAGAGACAAATTATGATATAGTTCAGAGAGGTCTGGAATACGTTGAAGAATGGTATGTCAATCGGTGATACCAACCACCAAGACTACCCTAGTTGCTTTTACAAAGCCATCAAAGCCATCGAATTAGACGGAAAAGTTATTGAGTGGAAACCAGAGGTCAAATATTTAGAACTGATGCTAGATAAAAGCCTACCAGGAGTAGGCACGAAAAGGGAGTATTCAACAATGCCACGAATGCTCTGTTATTGGGCAGAAACTTTGCTGGAAAAAACTGAGAAAGACCCGACAGTGGATGTACAAGTCTATGAAGAGTGAGACCGACGATCGTATCATTTACAGGGCATTGGTCTGGTGGAGCATAACTGAGCTAGCTAGTTCAAGGGCAAATCTCTCGAAAATCCAACAACAGTGTTGCCTATTATCTCGTCCAATCGAAATTGAAGGAATCTTGACATACTGATAGAACAGGTAACGTCAGACTTTCATGCACAAAGTTTCAACATTCTCATTTCATGTTCGTATTTATCTTTACTGCTGCAACACATGGAGGAAGCAAATACAACAAAATTGGAAAGCATTCTAATGACAGCGAATCAGAAACAACTGCTGGTCGAATTCATTCAAGAAGAGAAATTAATATACAGGAAAATTAACTCCTACCTACGCAAAGGAGAAAATTAATGCTGAGTACTCATTGAAGGGGGACCAGCTGAAATAACCTTTCTCCATTGCTGCCACTCTTTAAAAGGGTCTGCAAGAAATATATTCTCAAACAGGTACAAAACTTTCTCCTCATACCTTTGTGTGCACAGACATAGCTGATTTTTGTCTTGGTTCTTCTATGTAAGAAGTTACCATTTCAATGATATCTTGACACATATTTTTATTCACCCGAAAAAGTTTGATAAACTTATCATTCGATAACGTGTTCGGTAGCACTTTTCTGACTATATTTAAATCATTCTCTGCTTCATTTAGATCTTACATTTCTTGTTCCTTCAGTAATATTCGATTCAACTCCATCATAACAAGCGCCAAGTACTATATTTTAATCTAAAAGTATCCAGTTTATAGATTAAACATTCGAATGTGACAACATTCCCCAACCACTCTCTGGTGAAATATCAAGAGGACGATTTCATTCGATTGAGGGATCAAGGTTATATCAGTATTCAATAGAACGGTAGTCAAGAATACGGTTTTTGTGATTTTAGTAGAACCACGCCCACTCTCTCTCTCAATTGTTGTAGTCTTCCGCAGCGCCATCCAGAATAGGGCCCCTGGGATATGCCCCAAAATGAGTTATCTAAAAAGTTCAGCTTTGCAGGTAGTTTAGATCTAGATAACCTGAAGCCATAAAGAACTTCTTGAAATCCATAGGACTGGATGAACTGCTCTAATCGTTGAGACTTCCTAAATTTCTGAGCAGTAGGAGGATACACAATTGATCTCATAGGTCGCAGTATATTGACAGTGCCTCTACACAGAATAGTCAGCCCGTCAGTGGAGCTCTTTCGAAGTGAACAAACTCTGAAAGCAGCAAAAAAAGATTTCTGAACGTGTGGCAATTTAGCGCTCGATGAATAGTAAATATTTCATTCTAGGTACGTCTAGCATCATTGAAAATACTTACCGTTGCCACAAATGAACATATCCAAGATTGATACTGAGAACGTCTAACAACGTCACAGTCATATTACAGATACAGATTCGAATGTCTTAATGACAAGCACGTAGCAGCAAGCAAAATTTACCTAGTACAATCACTCATCGATTTTCAAAGAATAATCACTCCAATTGAAAATATTCAATTCGAATAAAATAATGCCAAAGCGTACCTTTCCTGGGGTTTCAAAGACTAGAAGCGACCCATACGCACGCCACTGATGGACCTAAACTCAAAAATGCAGTCTTTTTGCGCCATAATCACCTTTTCCCTTATTTTTCACATCACTGCCTTTACGCTTGTTCGCAAATTCATGCTTTTCAAATGTGAAGTTCAGTGCCCTGTGTCTGAAAAACGTCGAACTTACGGACTTACGTGAATGGGAACTTTCCTTCTAATTTTGATGTAAGCTACAGATTTTCTGTACGTACATAGGAAACACCCTGTATATTGGAACACATGGAAGTCGCTGTTTCAGTCTCAATTTCCACAACAATCATGCACCATTACGAGTCAGGTAACGTTCATCAGGTACATATGTTCACGTAGCAAAAAAATGGTTCCACGCAGTTCACGTTTTTATTTTCCTGTTACCGCTGATGAGAATGCCGAATGAGTGTTCGGTATCCAAATCACGTGGTACGGTTTGGCGAGCAAGAACAAACCAGGTGAGTATTATTTAATACCATATTATTTGTTTTTACATATTTATTATGTGAAAATACTTGAGGATTGTTTCTTCGAGTTACAATATAGCAAATATTAGATCGAAAAAGTGATCCCAAAGTACTCAAACACATATCGCGTCAGTTATCCAGAGAAGAAAATGTTTCATATCTATCATCAGGCCTGGACTGGCCAGGTCCGTAGGTCCGCGATCGCGGAGGGCACCCGGCCCGAGGAGCCCCCTACATAACGTACAGAAAAAGTTTTTGTCTTTTTAGAAGTTATTTTGTGTTATTGCTAATGTTTTGTTTACATTTTCCGAAAATAGAACGCGTCCAACATGGTTTTTATATCGCCGTTTAAACAAAATCTTTATAAGAGCTATATGTGACGTGAGTTGAGTTACGTTGTTGTGGTGTGATGCATCGTCTACGCGGTGATGTGTGTCCAGCCAACAACTGCACAGCGATGCTCTATCAGATCAGTTGATCACTCAGAACTTCCCCTCCCTCCTCTCCTACATATAATTACATCCACCCCACACCATTGTTTTCAAGTCAATACAAGTCGATTTGATGCGATATGGTTTGCTAAATTTACAGCGCAGTTTTGTTAAGCTAAATGTTGAGTCGTTGAGAGTTGAGTTCCGGTACATTGTTTGATTAATTATTATCACGAACGAAACAAAAACAATGAAGAGAACTCATAAGAGTGGTTTTCAAAAAAGGGAGGAAAAGAAGAAAAATAAACAATAAGTTTTCCAGTATGCCAGTTCGATGTTTAAGTGATTGAAACCATCAAGCTCTACCTCAGAGAGAAACGATGACACGACTGTAGGCAAAGTCATCGAACTTCTAGGTTATTATTTTTGTTATTGGTTGTAATTTTTTGAAATTTGTTTCTTTCCATTCTACAGTTTTACGTCACGTACTGAGAACTTGACAATATAAGTTTTGCATTTTTTACTTTAAAGGTGTTTACTAATAGGGCTAATTAAGTATTATACGCAAAAACAAAAACATATGCAATTGCAGTTAATCTTAAAATAGATGAAAATAACATTAATGTCGAGTTACAGTTGGACTTTAAGTGAAAAAGAACGTCAAAGAAAAAATTGAAGCCAGGTGAAAAATAAAGAAATTAGGCTGATTCTATTTCAACAGTTCTACTTTACAATATTGTATATTTTAGGCTGTGCGAGGACGAGTTGAAAAAATAATTTGCTCAAACGAAGACGTTTTACAGAATTGCTCTTGGTGGACCCCAAAAAGTTTGACTCTATCTTGAAAATCAAAACATTTCACACAGAAGCCCTGCACAGCGTTTCTGAACTGTGTAAAATTGAAAGAAGTCGGCTGCTGATGAAGCTGCGACAGTTTGCACAACAATTTAGAGCAACTTCATAGCGGCAGAGTCCACTGAGAACTACGGACCCAACCGAAGAAGCGGAAAAAAATGCTGACATTTACTGCTCAGGGGTAAGATTATGAACACTCGACCCGTTGCGAGTTTTACGTGACCGAAATGAATGTCGAGCCATGAAGAAACCACAGCATTTTTCACTACGTATCACTACGTATCTCGATAGCTCTCGTATCGAGTGTTCATAATCCCGCCACCGAAAGTGAAAATTGACAATGTTTCCAGTGTTTGACATGTGCTTTTTCTGTTCTGTTTGAACTCACTCAATCTGGACTATTTACCAACCAATATATTGCATACAAATTTGTTCTTACCATACCTTGTACCTACATGTGAACGAGTTTTTTCTAAACTTGAAATAGTCAAAAATCGACTTCGGTCGTCTTTAGGCCAAGACCTTATGTTCAGTCTACTCTTTATTAATGTTAGGAGGGATTTATTTTATGATTTGGATCAGAATAAAATGATAGATGAAGTACCTTCAACAAGTGAGTTGCTTACGAAGAAGCTGTAACTTTTAAGCTAGGGTAGTGAAATCATCTGAGTTGAGTTAAGCCCCTTCTATTCTAGTATAACAACATTGTTAACTGTTCAATACACAGGATTGAAAAAATGTTAGTACTACTTTTATAATCCCTAAAATCCGTTTGTAATTACTTTTACTACACAAATAATTTTGACATTATTCGTCAAAACTTTGGTGTGAATGAAATAGTGCACGTTATTTACCAACATGAAAACTGGATCAAGAGTGTGGGCAGTCCTTTATAAATCATGGAACAGTAGCACAGTTGGTAGTGTAATCGACCAGAAATTGAGTGAAATGGTTCGAATCCCGGCTGATTTACATTTTTAATTAAGTTTTTCTATTTCCACTTTTAATTTTTTTTGTCTGAATTGCCGCCAATATATTTAATTTCTATTGATTTACAGACTCCAAAACCCTTTCACTAACATATATAATTCTTCCAAAGTGCTATTTTATATTTTGGTTTACAAGAGAAATAATATCTTGAATTGTTATTGGTAAAGTAGAAATAAGCGATCTTCTTGAATTTCAGCAAGTTTACCTCGAAGATTTGTCCCGAAGCAATGAGATCCAAAGCTTTGCCATTCGTTGAAAAGACGAGCAATGGAAAAAAGAAGCCCTAGTGACGATGAAACGTGAGCGAGCTTGTGAGTGCACCATCACCAACGAGACTAATCTGGTTCAGACCACTACATAGTTGCAAAACTGCACTACTGAATATCACGAATGATATTTTCAGGGTCAAGAGATTCTAAAAAAGCTACCGCATTCTCACTATTACATCTTTCAGAAGTTTTTGGCACCATTAGTAACGAAATTTGTTTTGCTGTTTTAGAAAATATTGGTCTCTCGAAGGCTGTAATCCAATTTTTCAAAAGTCCCCTAGGTGATAGGGTACAAAGAATAAAAATAAGGAATGAAATATCAGACCCCTTAGGAGCACTTTGAGACCTCTGTAATTCATTTTATATACTTCTGATTTCCAACGTGCCATAAATCAATCGACATTAAATCTTTATGCTGACGATACGCAACTCCATCTGTCCTTTTAAGATAAATAACGCTGTGGAGGCATAGAATGATGGTATAGCAGCGTTGATTACCATCTCTAGACGGCATTCACACATGTACGCTACTTAAACATATGTATTCGTCTGTAATCAAAATATATTTAGCATTTTAGACTCTAGTCTGAAAATCAACATCGATTGTGATCTTATTCCAGTTGAACAGTCGAAAATCTTGGGATGATACTAGATACAAATTTAAAAACCAAACGCAATATTTAAACAAATGTATTAGTAGTGCTTATATATTAAAATAATATATCCAAACAGATACTGCTCTACCAAAGATGTAAAAACTGTATTATACGAATCGCTGGTTTCATCAAGATTCAATTGTGGAAGTGTAATATTCTGTACATCTATATATACTCAGAAAATAAGCGACGAATACACTATGTTTGCTCAAATTTCGATACTGTTGCCTGACTAGTAAGTACTCATTAACAGTTTCTAAATTTCATAACCTCAATCTATTCACTTCTCAATTTCCTTTAATAAGAGTATTTACTGTCAGGTGAGTACTGAAGATAACGAAAGTTGAAGCGCTTTGCAATAAATATAAAATTTATACAGTTCTATACAAAATCTTCGCTTCATTTATTTATGATTATGACTTTTCATTAGCAATCTTCAGAGTAGATTCATATCGTACGTTACAGTTTTTCGCTTGAAATATTAGAAATTACGATAGTTTGAAAAGGGAATAGATTTGAATTTTATCAAGCGTTATTCTGGAGAGCCAAACCATAATACTAGTTCAAAATTATTTCATGAAAATTCATCTAGAGAAAACTTATCCATTCTTCTCCAACACACTATGTATTCAATGAAGTGAAAATAAATAATTCTGCTAAAGAGAAAATTATCGTGGACTTCATAAGGAACACAACACTATTTATTTACAAGTATGGTAAGATTACGACTTACATTTTTGTTACACCCTTTGGTTATCGCTAACTAAATGTAGACTGAATGCTGAATTATGATCACAACATATTTTATACCTAAATTATTATATTTGATATTCCAGTGGTATGCGGGTTATTCCAATTATCGGTAATCTTTTCAAAACATATTCCGTTCAAAATAGCCTTCCATACAAGGTCGCATCTATTATAGGGTTATGGCTTTTATCTCCGGTAATGAATAGTCATAAATCATGTATACTTATCTCGAAATTCACATGAGAATACCTATAACAGATGATAAGTCTTTTTGTTACTTCCAGATGAGTTCAACTGGGCCCTGCTGAAGATTTGAAAACCGTGCCATATACATTTGAGGTTGTTAGCAAGTCAATATATCTCGTATCTTATGATTCATTTTTGATTTTTCAGTAAATTTGATTTCTACTAAAAGTTGGTGCATCGTCACAACCTACAATGGATTTTCAATAAGTCTGTTGATAGGTACAATCATCAATATATCCCTTTAATGAAACGAAATAAACACACCTTTGTCTTATTTCCACTAGTTTTTTATAGTTTAACGACCGGTTTCGTGTTTTTCCCATTATCAAGTATAAAAAGTGACTTATACAATTGAACTCTTAAACCTAGTTATATAGGGAGTTTGCAGTTAACTGGATGGAGAGGAAACGATATAAATTCAATACTGGAGGTTATGGAAATTACCTGGGTTGTCAAAATTATAAATTCAAAAATGAAGACCTACATGAATCAAGTTGCTCGTTTAGGGTTCTATATTTCGGGTTTTTGATTTATTTTTTAATTTCCATTGCTTACAACATATTCATTTTCTTCCCTTTATTACATGTGCGTTGGATTTTGAGATTATCTTTACTTATCTTTTGTTTGGATCCTTGTAGATGTTCATACATTGCTGATTTTTTGTCGAAACAGACGTATTCACGGAGCCTTACGTCAAAATTTCTACCGGTTTGGTTTGTATATACTGCAGGGCATTGCCCGCATTCCAATCTACATATCCCTTATTTTTTCATTCATTCATTCATTTTCCATTAGAATGAAAAAATTAGGGATATATAAATTAGAAAGCGGGGAATGCTCTGCAGTATATACAGGCCAAACCGGTAGAAATGTTGACGTAAGACTCCGTGAACACGTCTGTTTCGACAAAAAATCAACAATGTACGAACATCTGCAAGAATCCAAGAAGAATGCAAGATAAGTAAAGATAATCTCAGAATTTCACACGCATGTAATAAAGGGATAAAAATGAATCTGTTGGAAGCCGTGGATATTAATAAATCAATTAAAAACCCGAAATATAGAACCCTCAACGAGCAACTCGATTTATGTAGGTCTCCACTTTTGAGTTTATAATTTTGATAACCCAGGTTATTTCCATAAACTCCAGTATTGAATTTATATCGTTTCACCCCTGTTCATTTGATTACCTCTTCATCCAGTTTACCTGCAAACTCTCTAAATAACTAGGTTTCAGAGTTTAATTGTATTAGTTAAATTTTATACTTGATAATGGGTTAAAACCCGAAACCGGTCCTGAAAATATAAAAAACCAGTGGAAATAAGACAAAAGTGTGTTTCTTTCGTTTCATTAAAGTGATCATGAATTTCCACAAAATAAATAAAAGTCATCAATTACACAAATCAACATATCTATCAAATTGCTCTCTTGAAGAAAGTACTTTTTCCTCGTACCACTATAGAAAGTACACACTTTCCTTCCTCAAACCAGGGAGGAAACTCATACTTTTCCTTCCCAGGGAGGAAAGTACTTGTCCTCCCTAGGGAGGAAACTACTTTTCCTCCCCCTCATTTCAAGTAAGTTGTGAACGATGAAACTTGTGAATCTATTATAATCAAATTGTTTCCGTAATTTCTAGAACATCTTATATATCCTGTATTCTGGTATAAATCAAAGATGAATGTTACTTCTACTCTAGTTCTTTAATAGCTATTTGTGTATTTAGAGCGCAAAGTGATTGATTGTTGCTCGACAAAGAGATTAATCTTTGGAGAACGACAATGATACTTTGTGTTCGAAATACACACATTATTTTTCCTACAAGCGCAGCTCTTAGAAAAAAAAAATGATCGACACTTCATTCAAATAGGCACATAGCATTACTGAGAAAATCACTCAATAGCAATCCGAAATGTAAAAGCTATCTGAATGTCCAATAATTCAAATCACTAACAAGAAAAAAGTAAAATAACGTTCTTGAAAAAAAAAAGATGTAGTTGCCAGGAGATAAACCCGGGACCTTCGGATTACAAGCCCAAGACGCTGGCCATTGCACCAACGCAGATTCTCAGATTCACATGACTGTATTGTCTATACTTTCCATCAAGTAAGAATAGGTCTATTCGCAAACAAAGTCACAAAAAAGGTTTTATTGAGTGGGTTGGAGGAAAAATCATATGTATCACATGGGAGTAAAGTGCCTTTTCCTCCCTTGGATGTTTACTGCCCTCTGCTTCGCGTCGGGCAGTAAACTACATCCTGCGGGAGGAAAAGTGGCACTTTCCTCCCTAGTAATACAAATATATTCCATCATGCCCCAAAATTGCCAAAATTATTCCGATTGATAAATCTGGAAAACTGGCATAGGCTTCTGAAAATATGTTGCGAAAATGCAATTACAGAACTTAAAACTTCGAATGCAATGGTGAATTAGATTTGAATATAGAAAAGACAAAATTTGAATATTCAGTTAGTTAAATAATGAATTCGATCATAGCCTATTGCTGAGATCTGATGGCAGATCTATCACCTGTGAAGTTAATTGAGCTCCATGTGAGCTGTACATGGTCCACCCATATAAATGGAGTGAGCAAAGAAATACCTCCATGTGTTATCTCCTATACCAACTATGGAAGACCGTCGAACAATTGGTACTGATGATGATATATTTTGCACACTTTCACTCATGGCATATGGCATCATCCCATGAAGCCGATATGGTTCTCAAAAGCCAGAAAAGAGCCGTTAGAAATATCGTTGGAGTAGGCAGCAGAGTAGCTTATAAGGATACCTTTGTACAACTAAAAATCTTGGCTTTCAATATGAAGATAATAGTTGAAAAAATCCTACTGAAAAAAGCGTGCTACTCAGTAAGTGAGTATTTGGGAGAAACAGAATTTGACTTGTTGTAATTTATGTATATGTAAATGTGTATCTGTGTATTTATATGTGTACACATCCTTCATTATGTATTCTTCTTATTTTTATTTATATCGTCTCCAATTTGTAATGAATGTTTTATGAAATAACTTCTGTCATATAAAATTCTATAAAATGAAAGATGGATACTGTACCATACCGTCTTGTTATATTCTCGAAATTGGTAGCTAATAAATTGCGCAGGCGTCAATGATGTCGATTCGGTTAGTGCAAAAAGTCATTAATAACAGTAAGTTTTTCAGTTGAACCTTGAGATAATTCCATAAAGTACTCGAAATAACTTTTGTCCTACAAAATGGATGGTAGGACTGAAGAGTCCTCCACTCACAACATATACCAATGACGTGGTCATAAAAAATTATTAGTAACCAGCGGATTTTTTACCGTTGCTTGGTTGATATTTGTATAATTGAATGGTCATATTGTCCTACAAATTGAATTGTAGGTGTTCTCAGTCCTACTCTCCGAAATTGTCAATTCCATGGTAAAAAAAAATGTATTAGTAACAGGCTGAATCTTCGTGAGTAGCTTTTTTTATTGAGATGCCCAACTCTTCCCTCTACGAAAATTCTCGAAAGTGGTTGCTAATAAATTGCGCAGGCGTCAATGATGTCGATTTGGTAAGTGCAAAATAGTCATTACCTAATGACAGTTTTTCATTTGAACCTTGAGATAATTCCATAAAGTACTCGAAAAAACTTTTGTCCTACGAAATGGATGGTAGGACTGAAGAGTCCCCCACTCCCAACATGTACCAATGACGTGGTCATAAAAAATCATTAGTAACCAGCGGATTTTTTTACCGTTGCTTGGTTGATATTTATATAATTGAATGGTCATATTGTCCTACAAATTGAATGGTAGGTGTTCTCAGTCCTACGCTCCGAAATTGTCAATTCCATGAAAATTCTTGATATTAGTAGCTAATGAACTGCGTAGGCGAAAGTCATGTTGATTTGGTGAGCGCAAGAACCCGAAAAACCATTATTCAAGCAACGATAGCCGTGAAAGCCTTTCACAATTTCCAAAAAATATTGATACTTACTTTTTTAAGGTAGCTCTGACTGAGAATTGTTGGACTATGCAGTGATTATTAAAAAAACGTCGAGAAATACGTGTATTGTAATTAACAGCTGAATTTGTTAAAACAGTGGCTAATAAAATTGATGAAAAAAACTAGAGGCCACATTTAAAACAATAAAGTTGACGATGGAATTTAATGAACAGAACGTCGCATTGGAAATTGGTTTATATGGGATTACAACAAATATGAAACAATATTGAAAGTACACTGACGGGAATTGTATGACCAAATATTGATGATGTTTTTTTGAAAAAAAAACGTCGGGAAACATGTATATTGTGATACATAGCTGAATTTGTTATGAAAGTGACTACAAAAATCAATGAAAAAAACTGGTGGTCGTATTTGAAAGAATCAAGTTGATGATGAAATCTAATGAAATAAATTTCGTATTAAAAATTGTTTTATATCATATTATAACAGATATGAAACATTATTGAAAGTTCCCCTAACTTTTTCTTATATAATTCGAAATGGAGGCGGAAATTCAACAATTTTCGTTTTAGGCGAATATCTCAATAACAAACATTGAAAGTCAAGATCTGAAAAAAACCTTATTATTGCTCCCCAAAAAATAAAACTTTTGCTAGATTTAACCGACCTTGTAGGTCTCTCCGTTTTCATGATAGCAATAGTATGTCATCAGCTGAAAAGACGGCCTGTATATACATATAATGTACCCCTTATTACTTCAAACACCCCGTCTGCTTAGCTGTATTATATTTTTATCGATCAGCTTCCTTTCTGATTGATCATCAATGATAAACTCAATCAACTTATACACTCGTAGGCGAATTCATACACAGGACAATTGATTATATTATTGACTACCTTGTAGAAAAACAGTTTCGTTTTTTCTGTATTATGAAATATATTTCTCACGAATGCCAGTAATGACCAGTCGCTCACTAGTTCAGTACTGGATATGAATGGTATATTGATATTTTTTATGCATTCAAATTTTTTTAAAGTAAATACTCTTCGAGGAGTCTACTTGGCAACAATGCACATGGATTTGACATTTTGTCTCAAAGTTTGGAGAAGGAGAAGATTAATTAGCTAATGAGGAAGATGACATCTAATCTGGGCAACTGAGTTGTGAATTTTCTGATTCCATCTGAATCATCCGTAAAGGGATTATATTTTGCAACTGCCAGAAGGTTCCAGTTTTCGTTTTTATAGTTTGAATTGCTTTGTATGCCTTAGGGGGATCATATACTCAGATCAGACTTCAGTCAGGTAAGCTCCTCGCACATAGTATACTTCTATCATTTGACAGTTCTTAATGTATTTTAGGATCTGATTAGTTAGGCTTTTTGGGTACTTGACCCTATGTGCCGATGTTAACCCTTCGACCAGGATATTTGGACACCTGAAAGAGCATACCGAAAGCATCTTTCAGTGTGGGAGCACTAAGACTTGTTTTGGACAGAGGTATTTATAAGGTCATCCAAGTTGTTGAACAAAATGTCTAGTTCTTGTTTAATTTTAGGGTTTATTTATAGGGCACTATAGTTCTGACCCTACTATAGTATTTGTTTCCTCCCTGGAGGAAGTTTCATGACCCTCCGTGGAGGTAAGTCTACCTGGTGACAATCTTCCACCTACTATAGCCATTCAGTAGGGCATTAAGGTACTGGTAGCGTAAACTGTCGAAGAAGCAACATTGCAGCTAAGAGCAACCTGGTTGCACCATCCTAGTTGAACCGACTTTGCACTCCAAGTATCAGATCTAGCAAGTATCCTACCGTGTACTAATATCATTCTTATAGCATAGTGTTTGATGCAATGCTCATGTGTGAATGCTACAAGGTAAGGTGCACCATACTTTTGTGGATTCCTTTCTCCTACCCTACAGCGGTAGATGTATTTTGTGTGTGATATTGGATACATTCAACCTCTTTCTATTCACTGGTGCCTGTATGATCTCACCCAAGAGGTTTGTTAATGTTTGAAACATATTTGGTAATTGAAATGTACCTGTAGACCAGTTGTAAGGTTAATGATATTCAGGTATTCATTAAGCTGGTTACCTTTGTGTGAGAACGGTATCCATAACAACTATTTCAATATTATAATTTTTTATATCAATAATTGAACTTCTTCAAACAGTAAGCTGTTTATCATTTAGAGTGTGGTTACTTTAATTTTTAATATTATTCGTGTTTTATTGGAATTAGTAAGAATAATCTATACGGTCAGCTTGCATTCATATAGCTGGTGATTCTTACATCTCATCGCAACTTATTTTGTTATGATCCACTCCCGTCGCCACTTGAGTAAAGGTGCATTTAGTCAACATCATTTTGAAATTGTGCTTAAAGATATGTTAAAAGCGAAAGTTGAATCTGTTATATCAATTGGCGCCATTTATACAACAATGTTAAATTTATGCAAAAACCTTTGATGTTACCATTATGTTTATGATGATGCTTGTGCTAAAGTTGACTAAATCCACCCTTAGTTGCGAGCCACCCTGTCACTTTAACAGCTTTGTTTTCATCATAAAAGCTTGAAGCTAATTCGAAATCGTAGCGAAATTGGCGCCCAACGTGAGCACAAGAAGTACACATTGAACAGAACACAACTTCTGCACAGTTGAATCACACATTCAGATTCCGCAATATTGTTTGTCTAGCTTCAGATTTATAAAAGTTTTAATTTTTTTTCGTGGTTTTCCCGGATTTTCTCAGTGGAAAATGCATCGATCCAGTCGTATGAAAATCCATTTTGTAGGTTTTATTAATTTCTACCAAGGTTCCAGCGATTGTAAAACGATTCTTCGAATAATCTTTGAGATATTTCCAATAAAACAAAAAATTGGTATATTTTTCAATATTGCTTGTTTAAAAAATTCCACAAATTGATTTTGCAGGGGCGAAACCTGGGGTTTTCATTAACGAACTATCTTTTAAAAATTAGGATAGGCCATTTGCGTCTTTTATTTTGTGTGGGAAAAAACCTCCATAGCTTGTTCCACTTGGGTAAGTATAACAGAAGCTGGTGGGTACCTGCCTCTATCTGTTCATCAGGTAGAAAATTCCTATTTTCATTTTGGTCTTACAACCTTCCTGAAATGATCTTCTCAGCACGCTTTCCAATTGAACTGAGAAGGCTAATGGGTCGCTAGTTCTGTGGTAAAATGGGTTTTTTGCTTATGCCTCATGAACACGATATGCAGGTTTGATATACGTTGTAATGAAGAGTTGAACTTCAATTAATCTAAAGTAGTTATGGGAGGGGGGGAGGTGATTACCGCCATAACACATCCCTCAGCCACGCGCCTTGTCCTTAGCTGTTTCTTCAGCAATCTCACAATGTCATAGTTTAATTTAAATTTATTTTTCTGAATGATGCTCGAGGTTATTTGACCTTCAAAATGGGATACAACAACTCAATCAATGTTGTACAGAGAAACATTTTCAATTGAAAATTGAACCAACACATAACTCCTCTGGGAATGAAAAAAACCTACGATAAAAATGAAGTTACTATTTTGTAATATATAACAGAAAACAACTACTTCTCCGGCTAAAGCCACGCTGGACATTGAACTACATCTGATAGATATTGAGAAAGACCATATATAATTTGAAAGAAAAAATCTGAAAAAGAAAATTTGCATTTTCATTCAGATAGTTGATTATTCATTAAATGTTCAGTTTCCATTGGAGATTCATATCTATAAATGAGATAAGTAAGAATGTGATTTAGAAGTGTTACAGAAAATCGCTAATTTCATTGATGCGTGAATTGCATCTCTTTCGCTAGGCCTTCAATACATTTTGGTAGACAAAAATCTATTTCTCTCTTCTAAGATCATCAGGGAGGTCGGAAGAATTGGAAAACATGCTCTTCCGAACTGACTTTATGAACATCCTGTTCACCGCACAAGAAATAGTCCAACAATTCCTCATTACAGTGTGAAATTGCTTCCGCGACCTCCCTGATCTTAGAACAGTGAAATAGATTTTTGTCGACCAAAATGTATTGGAGGCGTAGTCGCAGATGATCCCACAACTGACTTTATGAACATCCTTTTCATATTTTCAATAAAATCAACATGCCATGACAAGTTTTATGTCAGAAAAATATTTTAAAAGTTTCACCGCACAAGAACTAGTCCAACAATTCCTCATTACAGTGTGGAATTGCTTCTGAAGAGTATGTTTTCCAATTCTTCCGACCTCCCTGATGATCTTAGAAGAGTGAAATAGATTTTTTGTCGACCAAAATGTATTGGAGGCCTAGCGAAAGAGATGCAATTCACGCATCAATGAAATGAGCGATTTTCAATGAGTGATACTTCTGAATAACATCCTCCCTTATCTCATTTATAGATAAGAATCTCCAAGGAAACTGGACATTCAATAAATAATCAACTATCTGAATGAAAATGCAAATTTTCACTTTCAGATTTTTTCTCTCAAGTTATATAGGGTCTTTCTCAATATCTATCAGATGTAGTTCAATGTCCAGCGTGGCTTCAGCCGGGGAAGTAGGTAGTTGTTTTCTGTTAGATATTACAAAAAAGTATCTTCAATTTTATCGTAGGTTTTTTCCATTTCCAATGGAGTCATGTATTGGTTCAATTTGCAATTGAGAATGTTTCTCTCTACAAAGAGAGGTTATCTTGTACGAAGGGAAATAGCGACTAAATTTCAACTTTCAGTCGCAGATGATTCCACAACTGACTTTATGAACATCCTGTTCATATTTTCAATAAAATCAACTCATTCAATATTTATACGGCACTGTTAAAAGTTCCCAGATGCGCGTGTCTCAATTCGCTACTGATTTCTTCATTTATTTTGATATGTTTACTAATACGGAGGTGATGATAAGCCGAATTGGGTCACAGTCAAGCTGTCCCAATTCAAGAGTGACCTTGGACTGATTTCTATCAGATCTAGTCACATTCTATGACCTGAAACAGTTCATTCATGAATAACACTGATAAGTTCCAATAGCGTGGCATTTAAAAGTACCATATTTCACATGAATGATAACAAAACAAATAGAAAAGAGGAGCAGAAAATGCGGTGAAATTTAAAAAGAATCTGAGAACAGCCTATTTGGGATGAACGTTAATTTACCTGATTTATTCATTTCGTTGACTTCCCCTTTCAGATATTATCTATTTTTCCACGATTAAAGGTGACAAAAGAAGTGTTTGATTAAAAGAGGTGATGATCTCCCTTTAAATGGTGACTGATGGGTTATATTTTTTCAATATAAAAATTCCAGTTCTTTATATCGATTGATGTTTCATTTAAACATTTAGGATGAGATAATGTATGTTCACAAACAAAAGGTTATAAAAACTATGTGCTCTAGTACAATTGCGTTCAACTGCTAACAGTTGAAAAACTGATGAAATTTTGGAAAACGGACAGATCACTAACAGCAGTGTTTAAGAAAAATATCCTCTCCATGGCCCAAATTCAACTACTCTTTATAAGAAAAAGAATCAAAAAGTGCAAAATTATTGTTTTCGACTGTCTTCAGATCTACTTCACAATTTTCAGCTACAGTTCTAGTTGAAGAAGAATGGTTAACGACGAGCTCGTTCTGCTTCTGCTAGTCCATTTCTTATTTTGGACACCGCCCGTTTAAAAAAATTTACCAACTAATCTTTGAATTATGTCTATTAAACGATCAGAAAAACGATCATTAAAAATGATTACCGCCCCATGGTTGTTGCAGCCGGCAATCATTTCATATTTTTCTTCTAAATCGCGAGGTTGTACCATTTTTAAAATTTGTAACAAGCTAATTTATTTTCAAATACTTGACGTCTATTCAACTCGACATCTGATGATTCAAGGATTGCTGTGTGACGAAAAAATGTGGCGTCTGGAGACAACCCGGATATGCTGACGTGCATCTTGATAGTTTTAAATATATGTTGGTGGTTGCCAAAAGAAAACAAGAACAAGAATTACAAAAAAATATACTCATTGTGAAAAAATCCTATTTGGTACAGAGAGTTGCCGAGAGTTCATAAAAACTCAATTTCCAAATGAATTCTGATATTCACTGATGTACTGCACCAAGAAGTTGCTATTCCACTTATCCATTCAGTCAGTTCTGAGAACTCTAACGCCTTAAGTAAACTTGAAAATACAGCTCATTTTTATAGAAAGCAAATGACAAGATGGCCACCATGTGTTGAATTCAAATAATTTTCAATCAGGTTTTCCTAATATTGCCCTTCCAATTATTATTTTCATAATTTTACCATTCAATAAAATCATGGATCATTAGATTTTTCAAACATTCAAAACGTTGCATCATATGGAATGAAATATCACTTCACACCCACTAATCTTACTGTCATTCGATCTGTTTGGAGTATTAGGTGATTTTACATCATGATCGAATTGAATATTAAATTCAGTCAATACGATATCTACACACTATTGAAATATTGATTCACAGATGAATATGAATGTATATTTCTAAGAGACAGTATCCTACCATTTAACAACCCAAAAATGTAATTATGACTTATCCCAATTGATATTTCTACTCAATCTATTTTCAGATTTCCGAAACAATCACAGTAGTGCAAATAGTGACTAATATTATCTAACAACTTAAATTTATAAAGCAAATAGTACTTTTATCTTTGCTATTTGTATTCGAGTCAAGCATATTATTTTATGAAGAGAGCCTATACTCACATTTTCAATAATTGCGGGAAAAATTTTTCAAATTATTATATCCTCTAATAGCACAACTCAATTTACGCTCTGATTTCACTTCAACTATTGATTATTTGGTTTGCTTTATCCTGCATATTAGTCTAAAGAATAACAATATACAGAACCGCACTATCATTAATTCTATTCCATTTTGCATATTCTAAAGAACATACCAATAGGTTTATTTTTGATTATTTTTCTGTGATACATGATGGTTCACTAGGTTTGGTATTCACTAGGTGTTTGGGATTCATACCTGTTTCTAGGATGATCTGTCCGAATGGTCGAATGTTCTGTTGCGCCTGTTGTACAGCGCGTCGCATTCGAAGATTACGTAAGAGGCTGTTTCCACCTCGTCACAACAAAGTCTGCACTCCACGGTTTCTCTATTTATTCCCATCATACCGTGCAGGAGTTTTTTAGGCATCAGTGCCCGGTTGGTAAAACAGGAATTGTGCGAACCTATCTTAGATCTTTTTAGGTTCAGTATTTGGCTGAGGTGCCTAATTATAGATGTGTTTTTTTTTCACTAAGTAATTTAGTAGGGTAAGTCGAGGATAGATGGCGCAGAAGGTGAGATGGCGCAATGGTTTTACAGCGCCACCGCTTGTGTTGAAGATGAACTGTTGCGATCTGATGTACTTCAGTTCATTGTAAACAAGCTGCCGTAAAGTTTGAATTTACCGGTTGAAGGCCTATTGAAAAATCTTTTTATGCGTGAACCGGTCGGGACAAATATATTTTTTCCTAATTTGTTTTCGCGCCAGTGAACTTTAAATTATTTAATAATTTTATTCAATTCATCGTTTCAGGTAAGTAAAAACATTGAAGTTTTGTTGCATAACATTAAAATTCCGCATATTTCAAAACATGTATGGTTTGTGATGTGCGCCATTTCTCCTCTCACAACGAGGATAGATGGCTCACATATTTTTGAGGTGAGATGGCTCATTAAAATTTATTTTTTTCCCAGTATGCCTACAATATTCAAACACAATGGAAGTTGTTCCAGGGCTAGTTGGACCGAACAACAATCAACAGCAGCCATTGAAGCCGTTAATGAAAATCAAATGGGAGTGAATGATGCTGCTTGAAACTTTGGGGTACCGGCAACCACTCTACGAAGAAGAAATCTGAGAAAAAATGTGAAGAAAGGTCTTTTTGGACCCTCCTCCACATTAGGCGAAGCTGCTGAGGCAAAATTGGTCCAACATATCCCAAAACTTCCCATAAAACGGTTTTGCTCCTACTCGAACTGACGTGCGAAGTATGGTTTTCAAATTGGCCAAACAGCTGGGCATTAAACATCGTTTTAACTCTTAATAAGAAATCACGATTACCTGGTTTTCCATGGCTTAAGTTATTTCTGCAGAGGAACCCGAGGTCAGTTTGAACCACAAAATCTGACGACTGGATAAATTGCTTACGTTGCTCCAAA
Source organism: Chrysolina oricalcia (assembly GCA_944452925.2). Taxonomy (NCBI): domain Eukaryota; kingdom Metazoa; phylum Arthropoda; class Insecta; order Coleoptera; family Chrysomelidae; genus Chrysolina; species Chrysolina oricalcia. The sequence goes on from OX101818.2 coordinate 20,105,614, forward strand.
TGGTTTCACGAGTCTTGCTCCAAGTTTTTTAACAATTGCTATGACTGTGGTGTTGTTGTATGTAAAACAAGGTGACATTTTGGCCAAAATATCTTTTGTTTTCAGTTGCGCCATCTCACCTCAGCACTGTGGGGGAGATGTTTCTTGTTAACTATTTTAATTTTTTTTTATGCAACATAGGTTTAATTTTTTTATGAATTTTAGTATTCAGGACATTTTCCTAAACTCAATAAAGATTCGCTATATAAATTAACAGCAATTCCAATTCAATGTTTGAACATGCTAACATGAAATTTCAAAACCTGGGCCATCTATCATCGAATTACCCTATCCGCATCAAGTTTTACTAACACCAAACTCTGGTTTTGGGCTATTGAATGGTGATTCAGATGTTTGTCTTGCAAGTTGTACTGCTTTTTCATTGCCCTCTATTCCCCTGTTTCTAGTCATTCACATAAGTGTAATCTTGTTGTATTTTCACAGTTTGTCGAAGAGGTCGAAGAGAGCGTTTGCCTTCCACCCAGGCGGTCCGGGTTCGATACCCGGCCGCCTATCACTGAGCTGGAGTGGTTCGGATTCCACTTTTATCTAAACTGTAGGTCCCGAATCTCCCATGCTCGCACAAGCTCTGCTTTTGAGGCGTTCTCTTCGAAAACCTGGCAGTTTGGTGAAGAAACAAAGTTTACAAAAAAAAACAAAGTTCATTAGAGCTCTGAAGGCATTCACAAACTTGCTTTGATTCAATCTGTTCTGAATTCAGAGTTTTTATTGCGCTTTGACTGTCGGATAGAATGTAGATGTGCTTTCTTTTATACACACTGTCTAGATTCATATGCATGCATGCATATGGTGGTATTATTGCCAACGTTATAACTACAACGTTTCTATTTGACCTCACTCCATATATTCCTGCTCTTGTTCCTACATCTGTTTTTGAGCAAACTGTATACCAGACTATGTTTCCGCTCCCGAATCCCATTCATTCCACTTGTGCTGTGTTATGAATGGTTATTTGTATGAGTATTTCCTATTCGGTAATGTTGACTTTACGGACGATTTTGGTGGGACCAGTATTTTGTTGGGTTCTCCAATTAACTGTTCGTTAGAATATGCAATTATCCTTGCCTCCCTCATAACTGTGATGTGAGGAATGTTTATGATGATTTTCATGGTAGAGGTTGGAGTGCTATTCATAGCGCTTGTGATACACAGACAGGCAAGCCTCTATAGTTTACCAAGGATGGATTTTGACTGTTCATGTTTTATTTTGGGCCACCACAAAAGTCAGCAATATGTTCTTTCGGTTTCAATCCCATGGTGCTGCAAAACCTCTTCTGAAAATGATGAACGATGATTTGCTTGTGTTGATAACATGTTGCAGATTGGTTCCCTATCTAAGAACATGATCAGCAACTTGTGGTGTTGTGTCGAAGAACTTGGTTAGTTTCATCTCCCACAGAATTATTTTGCGTATGGAGGGATTGAGTGTGGTTTTGTTGGGGATGGATTTTGACTGTTCATGTTTTATTTTGGGACACCACAAAAGTCAGCAATATGTTCTTTCGGTTTCACTCCCATGGTGCTGCAAAACCTCTTCTGAAAATGATGAACGATGATTTGCTTGTGTTGATAACATGTTGCAGATACATGTTCCAGATTGGTTCCCTATCTAAGAACATGATCAGCAACTTGTGGTGTTATGTCGAAGAACTTGGTTAGTTTCATCTCCCACAGAATTATTTTGCGTATGGAGGGATTGAGTGTGGTTTTATTGGGGTTTGCCCTCAGACCTTCCATTTCGTATCATTTCTCCTCGGTTCTCCGTGCTAAGAGGCTTTTTGGTAAACTTTTTCTGGCATATTTTTCCTATACGAGGTCTGTTGTCGTCCTTGTCAACCTGGAAGTAGTATCCCTGATTATTTAAAGATTGAGATGGCAGAATGATATGCGTATTAGTTTGTAATCTTCGGCTTGGTCGTATAAGTATCGGCCAGATTTCGGAATTAATACCACGTTCATAGTTTTCCAGGTTTGTGGTATACAGTCAAGTGTTATATAGGCTCATCCTCTAAAGTCTGCATAGTTTTGGAGCTAGATTTTCGAATTCTCGAATTCTCGCTACAGTAGAACAGAAAATGTTCCATCTGGACCGGGTGATCTATACGAGTCGAAAGTTATATGGGTATGTTACTTAAAGGTCTTCAGAGGTTCCGTTGCTTGGATTAGTGTTAATAATAGATCCTGGAAAGTGTGTTTTGAGCAGTAGTTAAACTATTTTTCTCCCAGTAATTGTGGCAGTAACTTTCTTGAGAGTCCCCACTGGGTTTGTGGTGCTTATGGAGACTTATGCTGTGGAGTCTTGCACTTTCTGAGGTTTGTTCTATGTCATCAAGAACTTTCTCCATGCTTTCCTTTGTTCCCCTTTTCCTTTGATCCTAAAATCTTAGGGCGTAAAATATCGTTACAGATGAAAAAAAAACCTCAACCGTTTAAGATAATTTTGAATTTTTCTGAAGTTCTCTATTTTTCATACACTGGATATTATTTTTCACTTCTAGTTCTATAGTTTATAAATAAAAGCATATTTTCAGAAAGATTTTTTCGTTTATTATCAACATTTCATTATTATACACGTCTTGCTCTAATCTTCATTCATAAATTGGTAAATACAGTCCTGCAAGCTCACTATCAAGAATGAATTTTAAGTAATTACCCAATAAACATTCTTGAAGTTGAGCATGATGTTTCATTTATTACGTAACATGTTTTTAAATGAACTATATTCAATCGGAAATTTTAGGAAGTTTTTTTCGGTTAGTCAGAACTACGCAAATTATTCTGTAATTAATTAATTTCACAATATCTGATACGGTTTTGTTATCTGCATAACTGAGCGTTTCTTAACTGAGGCTCATTAGATATCATCTTCCAATCTTTCACTTCATTGGTTTATTTCAATGAGGCTGAATTCATTGGGATGGTCCAGATGGAAGAAAGAGGAAGATTCATGACTTTTATCATACAGAACCCTGGAAAAAAGTGGCACATGTCAGGTAATCAATATTTAAAGTTGTAATTGATGTATTGAGAGGAAAGGACTGGGACGATACATTCCAAAGAGATAGTCAACAAACTCCTTCATACTTACTTTTACAAGAATTGAAAACACTAAGGTGCATAGCATTTTTGTATGCGAGTGTCATCAAAGCTGAAGTTTTACGGATTTAATACAGTTTCCTGAAGTCCCTTAAATATTGATCTTTGGCTGTTTGATTTACCTACTGCTATGGTTACTATACTCTGATTAATAAAATTCATCATACATTATTATTTGCGATTGATTAATATGAGGTGGAGCGATACACAAAACCATGCAGAACTATTTGCAATTCATTCATAAATATTACACTGAAAAAAAAGATAGGGCTCATAGTTAATGAATATTTGTTGGGTGCCTTTCATTTACAATGAATAAAGAAAAGAAAATTCTATTTTGTATTAGGTAATTTTATTTAATATTGATAAACGCAATAATTTAATTTACTGATGAATAATAAATAGTTCGTTTGAGGTCGATATGTTAATAATTACACTGAAAAAAAAGATAGGGCTTATAGTTAATAAATATTTGTTTGGGTGCCTTTTATTTACAATGAATAAAGAAAAGAATATTTTATTTCGTACAAGGTGATTTTATTTAATATTAGTAAATGCGATAATATGATATATTAATAAAAAATTAATAGTTTGTTTGAGGTCGATATGTTTATAATTAACAATATAAATTTATTCCTAATGAAATCATTTGTTGGGTGATATTACTAAAATTGTATTCGTTAATAATTATGAGTTTATACAAAGTCTTAGTAATAGATAATAAATTAATATTCATTGAAAATACCGCACTGCCATTATTATCAAATCTCCGCGATAGGTGCCGTGGTGGCTTCGCTCTGATGGGCCACGTGTCACGTCATACGTCTGGGTCTCTCTCGTTGTTTGTCTTCAAGTCGTGTGGTGTGTGGTGCCATTTGTGAATGTTGTGCAGGTTAGGTCGCGTGTTATTTTAATGTGATTGAAGTGTAACTAAAAAGACTAGAAGACTATAACACTTATAATAATTATATGCGTGGTTTGTGCATCTAATCTACAATAAAATATCTGTTGGAAAAATCACAAGTACCTACTTAATAACGCAGTTCATCAAGGCGGTCTCGCGTCATAAGCATGGATCAGTTTCAGGAGCTGGAAAAGTTCCTGAATGATAACAGTTTTGTTGATTTGATAAATATTGATAGTGATTTGATTCCAATTTCTTCCATATTGAATTTTGTTTATTGTTTGTTATGTACAAAGGTTTATTTTTAATTAATAAAACATATTAATAATGAATATGTGTTTATTGAATGGTAATGAAATATTGGTTATTAATAAATATTCTTTATTTATTATAAATAATGTTTTATTTACAGTTGATAAATCTATAGTTTATTGAAAATTGATTTGAATTAACTATTAATGTGGAATATTTAAATAATTTAAATGCATTATTTGTTTCTAATAAATAAACGTTTTTTCCGCAATATTCGAATAAATGATTTATTAGATGTTAATAGAGGACTTCGGATAAGGATTCAGTGATGCCACCACACAACTTTTGGCTTTAAAACTACTGGCACGTTTTTTGGCATTTTTTCTTCATGACAGGGTTCCTGGCACCCTCATGAACCCCGTAACATGATTGAAATTGTTTATAACGACGGAAATATTGAGATTTTCCATAAAATACAAAACAGTAGGGACTTTAATTTTGTTTAGGGATTTTTCTTTCAAAATGGCGCTAAATTCAAAACTAGAGCTAGAGTTTTGTTATTGAAAGAGGTATGGTATTGTGTAGTCTAGGAAGTGCCGGATAAAGCCACCGTGGGGTCCGTAGCAAATGTGAACAAGAGGCCCTTGATTTGCATTAAGTATTAAAGTATAGAATATAAAATAAAACAGCACATTTACAAAAAGACTTTCCGTGATTTAATCCGAGCAAATTTGGAGATAACACTCGTCAAATCAATATTTCTAAGTGAATCACTTTCTATGTTCATTATATTGAGGACGTTTGATGTTCTTGTCCCATTGTGCTCCCTAACACATTGTTAAAACGCTTTAACGTTGAAAAAGAACATTCTCCGCTGTAGTTGGTAATTATCAAAATCAAGTGAATGCGAAACACTATTCCAACATTTGGGAAACACGATTCCAATGAATTTTATGTCAACAGTTTATAAACTTGAAGTTCCTGAGCCTCGTGCTTTTTCTTTCTGCTGTCGATATCAGCAGCCACATCTGTTTTTAGCAGCTTCGCAAACTGCACCAGTTCATTTGGCCCAGACTGTCTTCGATATCATCTAGGAAATAATTGACGATCTTTTCTGCCGAAGTATTCCAAATACACTAGTCACTTGATGGTAAGCTTACATGCATTTAGCTAATGCAGACAATTACAACAATAAAAACATGAATTTCAAAACGTTGTCTAGGTGTTTGATGTTCTACAACTTCTTCGAGTGGTCTGTAAGTAGAGCTGCTGCTGAAAAGGTCGTACTTTGTATTTTGCTTGGGTTTTCTTGAAGTCGATTGCTGATATTCTTCACAGCCAATTAGGGCTTTGGCCTCTATATCTGAAAATTTGGATCGTATTGCTTGGAAGTAGCCTTGTAATGATTTATGATAAGAGCGTACCTATCTCGTGTTAAGATCTTGATCGGACGACTGCAACGAAGCGTTAGTCGCTTGCAAGTGTTCTAGAATTTCATTCCACGCTATAGTTATTATTCTCATTTCTAACTTTATTCATTTTCTGTAGGTGGTATAAAAAACATATCTTACTTGATAGTTTTTTTTTTAATTTGCGCACAGGCGCGAGCCCCTTCAGGCGCGGGGCCCGTAGCATTTCCTTACTGGCTAATTTGCTAACTGGTACTTGGTAGCATGATAATTGATAGCTGGCAAATGCGGCACTGAGTGTAGGGTTATTTCTTTGTCAGTGCACATTCGTTCCATTGAAAAGTTCAAAAATAGAAATGAAATTCAACCATTTTAACAGTTATGATTAAAATGTAACACATACCCACAAAACTGACACAAAATACAAATTCTGTGATGTAACCTCAAAGTATTCAGGCCAAGAGCATTTTAATCAGAAAGGTAATAAGGTTTGTTTGTCCGTGAAAGTTACCACTCAGAATATTTTCTAGATCGAATTTTTTTTGAATTCAGGAAAATGATATATTTTGAAATTAGCGCCATTTTGTGAGAAAAATCCCTAAATAAAATTAAAGTCCCTAGGGTTTTGTATTTTATGGAAAATCTCAATATTCCCGTCGTTATGAACAATTTCAATCATATTACGGGGTTCCTGAGGCTGCCAGGAACCCTGGCATGAAGAAAACTTGCCAAAAAACGTGCCAGTAGTTTTAAAGCCAAAAGTTGTGTTGTGGCATGACTGAATCCTTATCCGAAGTCCTCTATTAATTTCGTTAACTATGAATAAACTGTTTTTTCAGTGTAACAACATAAATTTTTTCCTGATGAAATCATTAGTTGGGTGATTTTACCAAAAATTCATTCATTATTGATTTTGAGTTAATTTAAAGTGAATACATCATAGTACCAGATAATAAATATTTATTGAAAATACCGTGCTGACTATTATTATAAAATCTCGGCGATATGTGCCGTGGTTGGGCTCGCTGATGGGCCACGTGTCACGTCAAACGTCGGGGTTTCGTGTTTCATCGTTTGTCGTTGAGTCGTGTGAGCGCCATTTGCGTTGTGTAGGTTGAGACGCATGTTGTAATTATTTATTTTTGAGTGATTGAAGTTTAATTCAAAATCAAACAATCTTTTCATAGTTCATAGAAGACACAATAAGACTAGTTTTATAATTAGTATATGCATGGTTTGTGCATCTATTCTCTAAAATAATACAATTATAGATTCAGTTGTTAACGTTACAAGTAACGCATCAGTTCATCAAGGCTGTCTCTTGCCATAATGGACCATGATCAGAAACTGGAAAAGTTTTTGAAGGACAACAGTGTTGTGGAATTGATAAATATATGCTGAGGTAATTTTGTATAAACGGTGAATTGATTCCAATTTCTTGCATATTGATTTTTCGATTTCAGAAGGCTCATCTTGCGTCCCTATTGGTTTACTAATAACAAACAATATTTTCCATAAATATTCCTAATTTATTTGGAATAAATGCAGAGGTTTTTTATTTACAAACGTTAATTTTTATAAATGAAATTAATGATGAAAATGTGTTCAATAAATGTTAATGAAATATATAATATCATTAAATATCCTTTATTTATTATAAATAATGTTTTATTTACTGTTGATAAATCTGTAGTGAGTCCTATATCTATTGGAAATAAATTTGAATTACCTGTTAATGAGGTATATTTAAATGATTTGAAGAAACAGTTATAATCCGTTTATACAGTTTACTGTTGAGAAGGAGAATAATAACTTTGTACCTTTCCTAGATACTCGACTCATCAGAACATCTGATAACACTATAATACTAGATTGGTACATAAAGCCTACTAGTTCAGGAAGATACATGAACTACCTTTCCAGCCACCCAAAAAAAATTAAATTCAACTTAGTACTAGCTCTTAACTCTTTGAGGACCAGACCTTTTTCAATAATATTACCCTAAGTGGGTACAAACCAACCGCAAAACTTGACAGTATAATCGTTTATTGTGAAACAGGCGTGAGATACAAAGAACGTTACATGTTTCGATATCTTCTTGTGAGGAAATGAACTCAATATTTGACAAGAAAAGTTGCTCAGACTTTCGCCAGATGGCCAGTAATGGTAAAAATAAACCATAAAATGGTGGTTTTCTTTTTGTACCACCGCGCACATAGTCAAAATTCTTGGTGGTACATTATATCACCCACTGCTCTTCAAAGAGTTAAGAACAGAATTGAGAAATTAGCACATCCGACCTTGAGAGACAAGAATATAAAATTATTATATGAAATACTATTGAATAATTCTTATCCATCTCATTTCTTGAAAAAATTATTATACAATACTACTTCTAGTACTAATGAAACAAATACAGATCACCATCAAATTGAAGTTCCACAAATTATTAAATATGCTTCTATACCATACATTCCTGAACTCTCCAGCAAAATTATAAATGTTTTCAAGCACGAAAAAAATATCAAAATTGCACAAAAGAAAATCAAACCATTGGAAAACTTGTTTACTAAATTGAAACAAAAAGATCCTATAACAGAAAAGTCCAATGTAGTTTATGAAATTCCCTGTCTTGATTCTAACAAAAAATATTTGGGTCAAACAAAAAATAATTTAAAATCACGAATAGCTTTGCACAAAAGCAATTGTAGAACTTTGAAAGAAAACTCATGTGCCTTAACCAAACATTAGATAATGATCATATCATGAATGATGATGATACAAAAATATTACACGTGGAAAAAAATTTGAACAAAAGACTTTTTTTGGAAGTGGCTGAAATAAGTTTACAAACTGATAATATGAACAAAAAAAATGACATAGATAATCTTAGCAAAATTTACTCTTACATTCTTTTACCACATAATCATACATCAGATATTAATACCTGAAACTCTCTACTCTGTATAGTCCTCACATTATTTGACATCAACAAACAAATGATCAGTCCTTCAAAAATTTTCGTGTCAAGTTTTTGTAACGTTTCATTTTCAACGTTACGAATTTACATCTAATTTCTAGCTTTGCCCCGCTCACTCCTATATAGATTCAGCTGTAGACGCGCAGATCAATTTCTCGGAGCCCGCTTCACAACGGACGTGACGTACCCGGGTAGTTTTCGCTGTTGACGAACTCCTACTAACACCATCCTACACCGTCAAGGTTACGAGTGGCGGACTATTATCAGTGAGTTATCTGTTGTTATGATAACTATCACATCGTTTGACTTAGTTTGTTCTGGTATTGTTTTAAATCTGTTTTGTGTAATTTAGTATTGTCTGTCTTCGAATTTAATTGTTACAGGGTCCACAAAGTAAGTGAAGTAAAACGTACTAAAACGTACTTCGGTAGAGTGTTTAGAGTCGGTACGTTTGGCTACACTGTATTTTGAAGTCACCAATGGAATTGGTAGTGGGACTTCCGTGTTAGGGCAGTCTATCTGAAGCTGTTTTATTAGTAGGAACTGGATGAAAAAGTTATTGTGAAGAGCCGTAGGTTCTTGCATTCAAGTAAAATATCTGAGGATATCTAGTGACCTTTGTGTCATCCCATGTCGGGGATCCTTGATCTTGTTGCTGTATGGTAGTTTTGGGAAGCGTTGTGGTTTTTGGAAGCGTCGTTGGATTTGGAGCGCTGTTCTGGAACCTTGCTGGTTTTTTGAAGATAACCTTCTCAAACCCCTTGAGGGGATCACCATCACATAACTCATCTCGTCGTCCTACAACTGTTGTATTTTGTGTGGAACCCTTGTTAACAAGGTAAATAATTCTTTACATGTTTTATTTCATTTTTTATGCGTTAAATGTGATTTCAATAAGGGCGCTGTTCGACACACAGCCAACTTGTTCCTTTTATTTCTGAAATGATAATTATTCACTATTTCGAGTCAATTGTCGAATTTATATGGGGAGTTTTGAATGATTATTAGCATACTTTATCGCAGTTCGATTGCTTATTTGTTCAACACACAATTTTCATCGTGAACTCATAAAATCACGTAGAGGACTGGGGGTAATCGGAAACATTTATATCTACAAAGCTATTCGTTAGAGTAATGCTGGTATTCTTGTTCCCCAGGGTTTTAGTCCGAGGCCAAGTTTTTGTCCGAGGCCCAAGTTTTTGGTCGAGTCCTACGTTTTCTGTTGGAGACCTACGTTTCTGTGGGTGGCCCAAATTTTCCTGTGGGATGCCTACATGTCGAGATAGAGGCTCATATTCTTGTTGAATCTGTAATACGTTGAGAAAACTATTTTGGAGTCCTATCAGACTCATCTGGAAGCTGTAAGTAGCTGCTAGAGACTGCAAGTCCAGAGAATTCCTGTTCCAGAGTCCTGTCGGATGAATAACGTCCATATACCAACAGATAAGTGGTTAAAAACTGTGTGAAATATTTTTATTATTTTATTTACTAGTCAAATATTATTTTGAAGGGTTGAAACCCCTTAGAACTTTCGTAAAGTTATAGTGTACAAGGGTAAATAACATACTGGTATTCATAGGTACTTTTTGTTGTAAAATATCTGCGGAAAGCCCATAACATCATATACAAGCGCACGGTTTGCACATAATAAACCTCTGCCAATGGATCCATTCGCCGATATCCCTTTATAATTTGGTAATCTTCAGAGGGTACACTTTCCGTACGGTATAAATATTTACTCACTCACTAGGAATTTATTTTTGTGTTTATGAAACTAATTTAGACATTCCTGTTTCATAGTTATACCTTGGATACCGGAAATAATAATAATATATAAATTTATCGTAATTGCCAAACAAAAACATTGTCAATTAAATTCATCATATACATTAAGGTTGGTACAACAACATTTGAACCATATAACTTACCATAAATGTACAAGGTGTGTTTTGTTCCAAATTTTAAATATACAGGGTTATAGTTTTGGGAATTGGTCTTTCCTTTTTCCGATTTCCTAGTTCTTCAGGAGGAAGCCAGTTTCGAACCTGCTGTAGAAGGGAACTAGGTGGTGCCCACAATTATTTTTTTACAGGTAGGGTGAATTTGTTTTTCTATTAGTCACCTAAACGCTCACCTGTAGTTTTACCCACGACCATCTCCACTTCGAGCGTAGCCGCGAGCATACAGGGATTTTTGAGCGTCGATCTCCGAGACAAACCTTTGTAAACGAACCAGTTGGGGACATATTACTGAGTAAGGAGTATATGTCAATTATATAATCAGTGTCACAAAAAGGATCGTTACATTTTTCGTTTTCTATTTTTCCATTTTCATTATGTACTTTCAACATCGAAGAAAACCTCACATTGCACAGTATGTTATACCTTCTTTAACTTTATACATGTGTTCATATAATTATGTTGTAGCCCTCGATAAAGCAAATAAAAATTTGCGAAAGCTCGGGTAGCAAAAAAGAGTATACTTCTTTTCCCAGACCGAATCCACGATAGAAGCAAGTTTCTTTAAGATAAGACGGTCGATATAATTTCCTCTTTTCAAATGATTTGGATACATCATTTGTTTGTAATAAATAAACGTTTATTCCGCAATATTCGAATAAATGATTTATTAGGTGTTAATTGATTCAGTTATCTATGAATAAACTGTTTCTTTAGTGTACATATATGTATGGCATGATAATGTGCCTTTATAACTAAGGATTCATAAAAAAAATACAGATATAATTGTTATTATTCTCATTCAACGTTAACAGTTTCATCGAAGTCGTCCCGACCGGTTAGGTTTTCACAACCTCAAGTCATCACTTTGGAAATTTGGCAGACAATGTAGAAAGTAACTTTCTAGAGAAGTGTTGAAGTTATACCCGAGGTATGTATAATCTCAGAGGATAACAAAAAAGAAAATACAAACTCCGCATTAACAAAAATGAAAGTTGATGGTGTTGGATCGATAATGAAACGTCGGACTATGAAACAAATATCTGCACAAGAAAACTCAGAAAATGTTGATGTAGAGAAGGGTTTCTTATTTTGTTCCAGATCTCTCATGGAAAACCAGAATGAATAACAAATTCAAGATAGAGATATTCTGGTAAATTTTGATGTTGAAGCATTGCTGCAATCTCTATAAATAAAAAAAAACTGAGTTGGAAGGAGACATATTATTGAATACTAGAACAAAAAAATGTATGTCAATACTACCATACAATTCCTAAAAGTCTGTACTGAAAAAATATATTTCCAGCTTAAAAATTAATTTAATCCACAGAAATTGGGTATGGCTATGGGTTCTCCAATATCGCCCAATTTTGAGTATTACAGGGCATTTCCAGAATAGGGTGATAAACCTCGAGTGTTGATTCTACAATGAAAAATATGAATAAAAAAGTATTTATAAACATAGGTCATCAAATGCTTTCAAAGGGAGCTACAGCCCTTAAACTGACATATTTTGAATATCTCAGAACCCCGTTGAAATATACACCAATGAAAGTCAGTGGTCGATTCAAGCAGTGATGGTATTCACTTCCTAATAAGACCAGTTTATACAAATTTTAACCATAGTTATGCGAAACCTGAACGGGACAACACTTTCATCTCGTATTTTGAATGATGAGCATATTGAACACTTACGTTCAAAATTGATATAATTTTAAGAGTAGTTTTCATCGTTTCAGACCTCCAATGTTAAAATTGAATGCATAATCTCAACAAATTTTCCACTGAGTTCGAGATTTTTAAAGCGGAATGCCTCGTTGATCCCATTGTAATTTATGAAGAAAACCTGACATATGTCATTTAACCTAATCATTCACAATTCTTGAACGATTCGTAAAAAAACTCAGAAATGAAAAGAAAATCTGAAAGGAAATATTGTCTCCTTTAGGTTTCGCATGCTTATGGGTAGGATTGGTTTTGGCTGATTTCAAGAAATTACATCATTAAATGATCTTGAATCGTGTACCAACTTCCATTGGTATATCTCGAAGTGTTTCTGAGATATGCGAAAACCCATGTTCGATAGAACTTTTTGTTATATTTGCATGAAGAATCAGTACCCGGAGCTTGTTACCCAATTTCGAATACACCCTGTAATTCTGTGGAATAGTATGGTGAATGTTTCGTTGAAACCTACCAGAATGTTCCCAGAATATGGTGGATACATTATGAACTGTTTGCCATTCCTAATCAGAGTAGAGATGGTGAACCTTTTCATAGAACACTTTAATAAACAAGAACCGACAATAACATCAATTCAAGATACTGCAAAATGTAATCAACTGTCTTCCTTAGATAATTTGATGAAAAAATCATCAACTAGAGTCAATACAACTGTTTATCGACAGAAAACACATACCAAAAAATATCTCCATTATAACTCTAATCATCACACCAGAATTGAGATGAAAATTGTGAAGTATCTTTAAAATGAAGCACAAATAGTTTGCAATTCGAACATCCCTATACAAATCTAACCACCAAAACAATACCTTATGTCCCCGGATTGTCTAAGAAGATCAAATGGATTGGCTATAGATATGATTTAAGAAAAACATCCAAAAAAAAACAATATATTGAGGTAAATACTTTTGCATACGAAACCAAAAACAACTGATTTATCTTCAAAATATTGTTTACATCATACTAGACCGTTGGCCCATGACACTAGGGGGGTCAATTATCTACGAAGGTATGCCCTTCAAGAAATAAAAAGATCAAGTTGGATTATCGAGAAGAAAGTGGTTCGTTGGATCGGCACCCGTTCGCCCCACACTCCGACGTCAATTACGTCACCTTTCCTTCGAATCTATCAAAATTTGTTATAACATTGAATGATGGGTCAGAATGAAGGGTTTAACCAAAGGGCATTCCTTCGTTCATAATCTGAGTGAACAGTCGGTGAAGGGTAACTTCCGGTCCGTATGCCGCCCTGGAGGGGGGCGACCGGGTACGGATCCAACAGACCACTTTTTTCCCGATAATCAAACTTGATCTTCATATCCCTTGAAGGGCATACCTTCGTAGATAATCGACACTTCTAGTGTCATGGGCAAACGGTCTATACCTTGGTTGTGCCGTGGAAGAATCATTGGTCAAACATCGATACTATTGACTGATGCAAGAGATTTAAAAATTATATATGAAATCGGAATATAACATGTTCAAAAATATCCGAACATGTTGTTCCATTTTTGATAATGAGTATAGGATGGATTGGAATGATATAAAAAATTCAATGATAAAATCGAACCTAGAAAGTGCAAAGAAACTGCCTGCATTATTTTATCGAATAACTGGTTTTCAATAAACTCAGTGGAAATGAACCGCACCTGTCTACCCGTTCCTAGAGAAGAAGTGGGAAATAACAAAATTGTGACTGATTGATATAGGTCATCCTACTTATAAAGATAGCAAATTTCTATTTTCATAAAAAAAATTCAAATTTCACCCATTAAGTTGACCATGAAAATACCTAGTATTTTGTTTTCTCACATTTTTTGGGACATATGCTTGTAGGAAAAAAGATTTATTTCGACCTCAGAAATGCGTCCATGCTGTACATTGATAGTTATGATACATTCACTACCGAAAACAAAACGGTTATTTACTATCAATTAATGAATATTATGTTGAAATAAAACTTAGGTCATTGAAAAAGTCCTTAATGTAAAATAATAACAAAATAAACCAAAAAATCTTCCAGAATCAAATAGACCGATATCACTTACCACCAGTCTCTGTTAGCTGATGGAGACTATTGTGAACAAAAGACTCGTATGGTATCTAGAAACGAAAAAGTTACTCAGGCAAGAACAAAATGGTTTCAGAAAACAGCGATCTGCCATAGATAATATAATTGATCTAGAATCAGAAATCCACGAAGCATTTCTGAAGAAGCAAAAATGAATGGCAGCCTTTTTTGATATAAAAAATGCATATGATACAGCACGGCATCATAATATTCTGAAAACTTTTCAAAAATGGAACTTACAAGGTAACATCCTAGCGTTCATCAAAAATTTCCTCGACACTCGAATGTTCCAAGTCAGAGCCAGCGGTGAACTCTCAAACAAGAGAATGGTACACCGCAAGGTTCAGTTATCAGTGTAACGTTTTTTTCTCGTAGCGATAAGTGACGTCACAGAATACGTTAAACTGCCTATGCAAGCTAGACTCTACGCTGACGACTTAATTCTCTTTATCAAGGGAAAACATTTGGAAACAATGAAATCAATCCTCCAACAACAACTACAAAACATAAGGACATGGATCAAATACAACAGGTTTTCGATTTTCCGTGGAAAAAACTATGCTTATTATTTTTTCGGAGCAACAAATTAGAGATAATCCACCACTCCACCTATATGGCAATCTCTTAGAGTACGTAGAAGAAATCGAATTCTAAGATATGATTTTTGACTACAAATTGAACTGGAAATCTCACATGAACAGACTGACGAAAATGTGTCAAGCAGGTGTCAACTTACTGAAAATACTGGCCAACACAACATGGGGAGCCGATACCGCAATGGTAATTCGACTGTATAGGACTTTAATATGATCAAAAATCGACTACAGATCAATCGCGTACGCCTCAGCAAATAAATCTTCTCTGGAACAATTAGACTCTATCCATAGTTCAGCACTCCGTATAGCACTAGGTGCATATCGAACAAGCCCAGTTGAAAGCCTCTGTTGCGAAGCGATTGAACTGTCTCTAAAATACCTCCGACAGTATCTAACACATACGCTAGCTCAATAGCCGCCAAACATACGCATCCAACTCATGAGAACGTTTTTTCAAATCGCTTCAAACGAAACTTCACTGGACATCCACGAACTAACCCACAATTTATGAAAGAATTAACAGACATTTAGCACAACTTCAACTACCCTTCCCTCCAGTGTCCCCAAATACTATTACTTGTTCTCCCCCTTGGCTCATCGATCTGCCCACCTGTGATTTCTCTCTCTCCAACTATAATAAGAACGATACTCATCCCCAAGTTATATCGAATCATTTCAATGAGATGTTAACAACGTACAAGTATCTGCCAATCTACACATCATATAAGACTGAACAAAGCGTAGGCTCAGCTGTAGTAACTCTAAAAGAAACACTGATGTTCAAACTCACTCCCAACACATCTATGTTTACTGCAGAACTGTACGCAATACATCAAGCAATAGTATATTGTGCAACAAGTGCAGAAAAGTGCTAGTTTCTCACAAGTTTGAAAAAGTTGCGGCACGAGCGCAAGCGAGTGCTGCAATTCAAACGAGTGAGAAATTGCACTTCTGCTCGTGTTACACACTATACTTTTTCTACAACACCCTTTTTGCTAAAAATAATACTATACTATAAGACGGAATGAAATGTCATTGACTCATTCTTATATTTTCCTCTTGAAGTTGAAGGAAGTAAATTCAATGACAATGAATTCACTTGTTCTCTTAGTTCTGGCGGAGTATTTTCAATTTCAGAACTGTCGCTATCCATTTTAGTTCAATCCCATTAAAAATTTACGGGACAAGAGTATTTTACGAATATTTTATGCTTGACGTTTGTTGACATTCAAATGATTCGGTAGATGTTGCTCCGTTGCCTAGCAATGGATAGTGTGTATGTGGGTATTTGAGACAGCAGTAGTGATGTCTATGATTTTTGTTCAGAATATTATGAATTTGTACGACAATTTCCCTCATATTATATAAACCAATAGACTTTGTCTATTCATTCTTGAAGTTGCCTGATCGAATATCCCTTCGAAATGCAGAATTTTCAAAATATACTTTCACCTTGCTGTCACGAAAACTGTATTGCTTAGAAATTAGGTGCTGAAAAATTTTGGCACAGAAATGTCACTTTGTGGCACAGAAATGTCACTTTGCGGCACACTAATGTCAAATTTCAATTATTAGAAATAATCATGTTTGCGAACGTAAAACTATGCAGAAAAGCATGTTTTGGAGTGAGGTTGTAGAAAAAATATTTTTCTGAGAATTATAATATAGAAAGATCTTTGATTATATCAGACTCCCGGAGTACACTCAGAAGCACCCAGCAGCTGTACACAAATGATCCAATACTAATATTAATGAAGAATGCAGTACATAGCAATCAAGAGGCCAGAAATAAAGTGGTACTGATGTGGGTTCCCTCTCATATCGGAATTGGTGGTAACAAAAAAGCAGACATGGCAGCAAGGGAAGCAATAGATGACCTCAGATCAAGACCCGTTAGCAGAGTAGTTTCTTCGGACTTGAAGTCATCCCTGAAGAAGAAGGTATTCGAAGAATGGCAGAGAGATTGGAGCTCCTCGAACTCATAATTATCCGAATGCAAAACATCAGTGAAACCCTGGTCTTATCCACCTAAGTCAAGTTGACACCAAACAATCTTAAGCCGACTGCGAATAGGACATACAAGATTTTTCCACGAGTACTTGCTGTCGCGTTCCGTTCCAACAAGCTGCGATGTCTGTGATACAAATTTATCAGTGAAGCACGTGTTAGAAGTCTGCCCAAAATTTCAAAAAGCGAGAGACTTATTTCAAATTCCGACCGAGTTACGAGACATCCTGGGCAGACACTGCAATGTGAAAAATGTCATGTTGTTTCTCATAAAAATTGATTTGTATACTAGAATCATTGTTTAAATAGAAGTAAGATAGTTAGTCAATGCCTGTGGAAAAGGCATTGGACCCAAGCGCGAGTGTCACCTAGCGTGATTAGTTACAAACATGAATATTTGATGTCATTTTAATGCAGGTTTCTTAAAAAAACCCTGATTTTAATGCTGTCCCATTGTTTTAATCAAGTTACGACATGACTTGGAGGCCACATCACTGAAGTTACGACATGACTTGGATGCGAGATTACTGTCGCCATCTACATGTCGCATCCATTTGAATCCAATATAAATCACATAAGGTTGACTAACAATAATACTTCTATTTAAAGAATGCTAGAATCTAACATATGGGCATAATGTAACGCTTTGAACTTGCTACTGTAACGAAATGTAATGTAGCGCTAATAACCAACCTTTACGGTTGATGCGTTTATTTTTTAAATAAAAAAAAATAAAAAATGATTGGTTTGTTTGTTCCCGACAAATGTTTGGGAGCAATATTTCAATGACGGATTTAGTGAAAGTTGATCATTCCCAGTTAATACAACCAACCAGTTATTTGAGTGTAGATTTCCTTAAATATCAATTTTTTTATTTTCAGACAGAGTTGGAAAACGAATGTCCTCTACAACATGAAACTTTCAATCAATACATGGCATGTGAATTTTTCCAAAATATGCAGAAGAAAATAGTTAGATCATCTTTAAATCTCCGCTCAGGGTGAAAAAGATTCGTTAGTGCTCATTATCATCCGAATCTCCACTCTCGAACTCGAGATCGCATGACCCGACAAGCAAAAAATATCTCAAGACGAATGCTTCCAATTCCATTCAATGGAATTGAATAATTCAGCTGATAATTATGCCTCAACAACTCGCCTTTTCCGGAGACCCCGTTCCTTTGAAAGGCGAATCGAATATTTTTTACTGTGATGTCCATGAAATGAGGAAAAGAAAAAGCTCGAAATAAATTGAATCCTCTCGAAAAGTTGTACGACCGGTAGCGTTCGTCTTTTTACTTCTTTCTTCCGAAAGTATCGAGGATAATCCCGTACCTTTCCTATTAAATAAATTCGTTTTCTTATCGACCGTTGGGTCGGCTTATACAGACGTTCAGGTCGACTCTACGTATGGGATTGGTTTCACGAGAAGTTGTGGTGTTGTCGGAAGTGAAATCTGTGTTGGGTGGTAATATCGATTTCATGAACTTTTTTCGTCCACATTTTGAAGGGAAATCTAGCTTCATTTGCTGATTTCTTAAATTAGAAAATGTTTGTCATTGAAATCTTCATATCTCTAACATATCAAGAAATGTATTTTTGTACAACTGTCAAAAAACTTGACATTTATGCATCTCTATTGATGCGTAATGTTGGTTAACTCGTAACTTTTGCTTCCGATTGTCCAAATAGTCTGCAATCCATTGTAATGCTGCATCTACAATTCCAACAGATTCCAATTTCTTCAATAATCGTGTTCTGTCAATAGTTTCGAAAGCCCTTTGTAAATCAAGAGAAACGGTCACTGTTATTAGATTTTTTTCTAAAGTGATCTGTCAATCATGGAGCACACATTGCTAAGCAGTTTCACAACTGTGTTTATTACGGAACCCTGACTGAAAACATGTAATGGCCTTATTGCATTCCAAGTGATCCACAATTTGATTGTATACTGTTTTTTCCAGTACTTTACCTATAACTGATATCATATTTATTGGTCTCAACTCACATGCTTTATTGGTATTTGCTACTTTAGGGATGGAAATAATTGTTGCAATTTTTATTTCATCGGGTACATTATTGGTTTCGAAAGAATAATTAATGACATTCAAAAGTGGTTTAGAGATAGTTGAGGAGCATTCTTTCAACAATTTTGTAGATATTTCATCAGTACTATTTTTATTTGTCAATAAAAATATCATTTCCTTCAGATTCTCAATGGTAATCATCTTAAAATATATCAGTTTGTGTGAAACATGACCAACTATAATAGGAATTTCAACTTGAGGTACATTAATTGAATTACTGATCTGGTTAATTCTTTTGACATAGTATTCATTAAGAGTATTTGACATTTTGATATTATCATTTTCAATAATATAATCATCGAATTCAATGCTTACATTTGTGTTGGAAACATTATTCTTTGGTATGTATTTTTTCAAAGTCTGCCACATTTTAGTAGGATTACCAATATCACTATTTATTTTATTCTCTAAGTATTTCTTTTTTTCTTGTCTTATAACCTTCATAGTTGTATTACGTTTCTGACGGTAGTTTTCCCAGTTCTCTGCTATACGATTATTGACATATTTCCTATAGCTTTCATCTCTCTCTGCCGTCGCACTTTGAATTATAACATTCCACTATTCCTGATAATGAGGTAATATTTTTAACTGCCTCTTAGGGGCAACTGCATCAACAGCATTTGAAATTGTTCTAACCAAACACTCATATTTTCGATCAATATCATAGGTTCTATAATCCCATTCTACACTCTCTAATATTTCATTGATTGCATGATAATCTAAAACTCTACCTCTACTCTCGATTAATTTAACTTCACTTTTCGAAACAACTTCATCAAGATTTACTATTATGTTTCTGTGATTACTAAACCTAGGTAAATCCAATACTTGTACATTGGTGTCACAATTTGACATCACTAAATCATATAAAGTACCACCACTACTTATCAGGTTCGTAAACTCTTCGACTTTATTTTCAAAACCAATATCCTCTATCACAGCCATCAATCTCTGAGTGAACGTATTCGTACCATACCAATTAATATTAAAATCGCCAACAATGATAGTTTTTATGTTCCTGTCAGTTGAATTATCATCGCACCATTTTTCGAAAAAAAATAAAAATATTACACCACTACTACTATTTGGGGATCTATAAACTGAGATTACTAAGAAAGCAATTGTATGACACACAAATTTAACAGATATTAACCAGTAGGACTTCTCAAAACTCGTTTTAGAAACATTTTGGACTTGCAATTAATTTTTGGTATAAATGAGGGCACCACCAGTGTGTCTACAACTACTGTTCACTCTAATAACCACTTAACCACTCAACTCAATTTCACTATTATTAAGAAACATAGTTAATGTATCTTCAAGAAATTCATGTCGAAGTCTATTCAGAGAGTATAATATTCTCACAAATTATGGTTTATTCATCGTTGAATTATTGATGTATATACACAAAAATCAAGATAAGTTCCTGAAACAACAACACAAGAATAAAAAATGATCTACATATTCCAAGAAATCGTACATCATTGTGCCAAAAATCCTATCAAATAATGGGCCTTAGGCTGTATATTTTATTACCTAATGAATATAAAAGATTTACCGAGTTGGACCATTTCAAATATAATATCAAGGAGCTTATGTTAAATATAAGTCCTTACAATATTGATGAGTTCACTAATTATTTTAAATAAAGTCGTTTTGTTGTGTCTGAATATTTTAATGTTATTAAATGGTATCAATAGTTATATAACTTTTCTGGGCGACAAGCACCGCTGATACCCAAAATTAAGACAACCTACAAATACAAAATATGGAAATTACTACTAATCATACAAAATTATGATTATATCTGTACTTTATGAAGTGCATTTATTTCGTTTTCAGAATCTCGAATGAATTTATTGATATCATCTTGATAAAATTTTAGATTTCTTTCTTCGGTATCCGACGCTTTTGTTCTAAACGAGCGGGACCAATTCTAAAAACTTCCTTGTATCAATATTTTCCTTAACATTTAATATTAGACCGGAGGATAGTGACAGATTTTGGAACACGATTTTACTCAGTATGCCTTTTGGAGGACAGTATTGTCCGTATATCCCCATGATAATAATGCATGAATCAAAGGGTCGTCGTAGGTTCTTCATATTGAAAAATAATAATAATAATTATAATTATTATTATTCGGGTACGATTTTAATCAGGCTGCCATGTGTTTCGTGATGATATAATACAACTAAAATAGTCGATAAACCATTGGCAGACCGTTAGGGTGGGTCCGAATGGCTGGTATGGTATTTGAAAAAAGGAATTCTCCGCCTATCCTAATGGTATGCCAATGGTTTTTCGAGTATTTTATATTAGATACTATCGCATTTGTTTCCTCAGATAAATCTGATGCGGTATCACTACCAATATCACAATCAACATATATCTTCTTGAAAATAACTTTAAATTGAAGCAACTACGAGCAATCTAAGTCAAACAGTCAAAAACGCGGAGTGCCAACAAACCGTTTCTATAGTAACGACTCAGAAAGACCACTGGATGCTGTGAAATTGTATTGGAAGTATTGAATACATTGAAGATAACATGTATGGAAAAGAGAAGTATTATTATCAAACAAGAAAAAATTTCAAATACGATTTTACTGAAAACATTGAATAATATTTTCAAGACAGTCGTTTGAAAGCGATAACTTATAGGTACAAAAAACCAAGATGTATTGGAAGTATTTATTTTTAATATATTTGAGACGATGTAAATTCACATTCACAGTTATACAAAAAATGTTGTTTGTATTTCGTCTATAAAATTCGTGTGTTTATGGCACATTAAAAAGAATTTTTGGCCTCGACCTGCGGTCTCTGCCAGAAATTAACACCCTCATGTGTAATTGAAAAAACACTCATTTTACGCTCGTAATACAAAAATAACTATTGTTTAATTTTTACGTATCGTTTCTCGCCTGTATTTAGTTATGAAAATATGGTTTTCAGGAGTGTTCTCCCACCGACATTTCACGTCACTGACACAATCCGACAACGATGGAATCGTGGAGGCATTATTTGTCAATTGGCATTGTATTATCACTATTGCCAAGTCACTAATGCCAGTTAATGTACGATCTATCAAAGCTCTTATTGTTGAGGTAAAAGGCATTGCTGATATTATAATAACTAGATCTCTGAAAATCACTTTACTGATGTGGGACTTTTTTCATCAGTACGTAGGAGCAGCAAGTATGAAAAGGTGACAGCGAAAAATAACAAAATCTATGTTGTGTGCTCGAAAATATACTGAAACTTGGGATGATACACAACATTCACAGTCAAATTTTTTAATTTCATCATTACTTGCGTCAATAGTAGCGATGAAATCTGGTTGTCTCCGTAGTTTATGCTAAGGATACGGCACTTGATACAAATGGAACCCTCCCTTTTCAGCTGCATATTACCCACAGCATCATCACCATAGCCTGATCTAGCAGCCCTATAAATGAACCTTATAAGTAAAGGGATATTCATACCATCAGAATGAGTTCCAAATAAACAGTATTTCCTTAATCTTTTTCATAACTTTCATCTCCACTATCAAACAGTTTGGATTGCGGGATGAAATGCATGAATCATTATATAATATACGGGTGGCAAATTTTCACTGCTAGCTTTAAAACAAGGTTTTTTTTTCCATTTTCTCAAGCTTTAAAATTAATCTACTAATAACAATTTCACGACTGACAAGAGCCACATGAACAATATCAGCTAATATCAGCGATCCCACTGTTGTCAGATTCATATCAGAATCATCAACTTGGGTCAAGAAAAACCACTAGAATATAGTGAAGATATTCTACGTCACAAGAGTATACATACGAGGGTTGCTATTTGTGTATTGAGAATTGATAACACTGGTGTTGCTAGGCGCGATCCAACTACGCAATCACAAAGTTTGACATTTTTGACAGTATACGTAATCAGAACTTTTTGTCATTCATACGCTATTTGTATTGTTAATAGACATTTGAAAATTTTATCTCGGCCAAAAGATGGGGCTAAATCGTGAACATTTTCGTGCCATGATTTTTTACGATTTTCGACGTGGATTATCTCAATTTGACAATCTATCAAAAAAAGACTCGTGTATATTGGTGCAAGGAAATGATTACAAAATATGACTGCGGTGCATCGAATGCAGTTTATAACATATACACAGGTGACGAATCTTGGATTTATTGTTATGAGCCCAAAACTAAACAGCAGTCGACTGTATGAGTCTTTCAAAATGATCCAAATCCAACAAAAGCTGTTCGTGCTCGCAGCACTTTGAAGCAACTGGTGGCCTGTTTCTTCGGTATAAACGGTCATGTGGCAACCATGCCGTTAGAGCAACGTAGAACGGTAATCTCTGAATGGTACACTACTATTTGTTTGCCAGAAGTCATCAATGAAATAAGGAAAACGAACCGTCGACGAAGCATAATTCTCCATCATGACAATGCGAGCTCACACACATTGGCTCAAACAACCCGCTATTTGAGCACTCAAAACGTTGAATTGGTCCACCGTACCGTCCAATTGAAGAACAAATTACGTGGTCAACGCTTTTCGACGCCACAAGACGCTGTTTTTGCATTCAAAAACCATGTTTTGGAGATACCTACTTCGGAGTGGAAAAACTGCTTTGCCAATTGGTTTAATCGAATGCAAAAACGTGTAGATTTGAAAGGAGAGTATTTTGAAAAACAATAAAGAAGTTTCTACACCCCAACATTGTTTTAGTTTTTTATTCTCGATACATAAATAGCAACCCTCGTTTTCGAATTTTCAAAGGCTCTGATTTTTTCATAACTGAATGTTGAGTTGAATCTTTCACAAGGTGGGGAGCTGATGCAATATGGTTTCTAAAAATAATATTCAGTTCGATTTTGCAGTTTTAGGAAAATAGCGAATTGTTTGAAATGAATCGATCACGAATAAATGTAACTCACTGTACTTCATGAAATACATGTTCTGAATGTTCGGAAGGCCATGCATGAAAGATTCGAAGAGTGCACAGTCTAAATGGAGGTTAAAACTAAAATGCCCTCATTGGGAGTTCTCATTCGTTTGTTATCGTTATCGTATATAATAAAAAGGTACCTACGATACCACCGTTAATTTTCAGAGCATTTGAAAAAGTATACTTCATTACATAATATGAGGGCTCATAAGTATAGGTTAAACGAAAAAAAAATAGCATTGCCAATATTTACAGAAACTAATCCAAAAAAGATCTCTCAGCTGTCAAACAGATTTTATTATTCTTTTGCAAAAGCAATTTGGATTATATATTTGTAAATTAACGTCGGATCACTCATTTTATTCTCTATCGATTGGTGTAAAATGAGATCCTTGTCGCCGACTAGTACCAAAAATTATTCTGTGCACGAGTTCTGTATTATTTATTTTTATCTCGACTAGTTAAACAAGATTATTTTTGAATTATTTTCCAACATCTGCATAATAATTGAAAAGTGATTATACCAAACATTGCTTTTTTCATTGGTAGAGCAGACAAAGTCTTTGACCATAACTAATTTTCACGTACGTGCGTACGTACGTTGTAATAGAGTATTCATAAACTTTTCAAATCTCAGTTCTACATCTACCAAGGCAAGAGTTTTTGACCCACTAACAACACCTAGCGATTGATTTTGAACGGAGATATTCACAGAATACCAATTCTTGTGACAATATGTTTTTATTGGCAAAAAATTATTACATTTGATTTGAGGAATTTCTTAAATAAACAATGGTCTTTAGCAAGGTCAACAAATTTGTTTGGATCTGCATTAGAGAAGGTCATAAGCATGTTCTACAATTTCAAAAGAAAACTGTGAAATATTGAGTGTCATCAGCGTATGAATGCACCTAATAAGTGTAAAGAGAATGGAGTAACATAGAGGTGTTATTAGAAATGAGTCATAGGCCAAGCATCGATTTAGTCGATGGTGTTTTGAGATCTGATAGTTCTGAGTTACATATGTGTATCCTTACCTTCTGTTGTCTGTCATCAGTAACAGGGCATCGTCAGAAAAACCGATAAAACTCATAAAACATTTAACAAAATTATGATTGATGGTAAGGTATTACTATATCGGTTCCTCTCAGACAGATCTTTCCACGAGGTGGATGATAGAGATCTGATAATCTACATATAAATGCTGGTGTTCCACACGGATGCATCATAGCACCAACGCCGTTTCTCCTTCACATCAATGATTTGTTGGGAGCTACCTCATGCCCAGTACATAGCTTCGTGAATGAGAGTCACTTCCGTACATTACATGCCGTATTTCCTTCCAATATGTTGATATCAGACCATGAAACTAGAAGAATGCAAGGAAGGAACGTGATCGATTTAAATATGGACCAAGCAAAAATTCTAGAGTGGGGATCCATTAACTTAGTATAATTCAATGCGAATAAATTTCAAACATGTCTTTTCCGTAGGATGGCCGATCTCTCAGTGGCCAACGTGATCATGTCAAGATTCCAGGAGTCCATACCAATAAAGTCCTCCATTTCGATTATCGGTATTACCATCAGCAACACCCTGTCATGGAAGGTACATTGCCAAAAGTGCCACTCAGAAACTTTATCTTCTGTTTCGTGCCAAGTGACCGTCAGTTGTTTATGATTTATAAGGCACAGATCCGACCTGTCCTGGAATACTGTTTCTATATATGGAGTGCAGCGCCAAAACTTCCGAATTATGTCCAAAAAGAGTTATATTCTTCTCGTAGGTAATACTTCTCTGGAACACCGCAGAAAGGTTGGCGATCTGTCTCTGTTTTACAGATATTTTCTTTGACGCTCTTTTGAAATGTGATCAATCGGTCCTTCGTAAGGGGTACAATCGAGACTGACCCGTCGAGATCAGTATTCACATCCTTTTGTCGTCACTCTGACATGCCAAATATCGTTTTCCAGGGCTCGTTCTTCCAACAGACGGCAAAGCTTTGAAACTCATTGCCTCCGGAGGTGTTCCCTGAGGTATACAGCCTGCAGAAATTCAAAAAGAACACCAATTCCTACATACTTTCCATCTGATTTCACGATGTTCCTTGAATATTACAGAAAACGAAAACATTAAAAAAGTCAAAGGCCTGGTTGAAATAAAAAAAGCGAATACAATACATTTATTTTTTTCTTTGGCTATCATTCGATAATTCACAAAATGAAGAAGAGCGGTTGTGCCACTATGACCTGTCCGAAATCTCTTTTGAACACTGGGCAACTAGGAAAATTTCCAAAAATGGTCGTCTATTTGAAACACCATTCCTCGCTTTTATTTTCCATAATACAGACAGAATATTTTTTTCCCTTAATTTCGAATTCCATCGGGCTCTGTTTGTTAGGCAGAACTTTTACAACAGCTTCCTTCAAATAGAGGAACAGATATTCTCAGTTAAACAGAAATTCATGATGTGAGTAATATATGGTACGATATGAGGACAACACAGCTTTATTAGCATGACACTAAACCCGTCATATCCCCTAGCGTTCGTTTTTATACCACAGATAACTGTGTATACAAAAGTACCTATCATACATTTTTCTGAAGAGTTAAATTAGCATGAGCATCAATCCGTTTATTATATTTATAACAAAAAATGTTGCGTTGATTCATTATGAGGAAATGAGTCGACAAAATACTCATATACGTAATTCCTGGGGGTTTTCAAAATTTTCTGGAATATTATTACTCTTTCGGAGTTTGGATGTTTTTCCACTTGTCGTTCGGTGAATTGTTTCCAAATTCAATGGTGTAAGATGCTTTTTTCCTATTGATTTGAATGAAGTAATCAGCAAATTCTGTGCTGGAATCACTATGTACTACTGTTTGGGAAAGCTCAGTGTGGTTTTGATAATTTAAAGTATAATTATTATTATTATTAGTACCAATTGCACCAATAAACATATTCGGTCAATAGACCAGATTTGGTTGTCGCGACTGCGCAGCAATTCACTCCTACCTACGGACAGAAGTCAGTCGAAATATATGCTCGATAAGAAAGCCAGCTAAACCTTTTTGGTTTTGGTCTTTGCCACCATTTTTACCTTTTTCTTTGACACCACGCCGTGTATAGATGCTAACGCGGATCTTATATTATGTGACGTGTGACATAACATCCCGCAGCAGATCACAACCAGAAGATACGACCAGACGGGGCGCCCCCTCCAAGCAGTTCAAGGAAGATTTTGTGTGGAACCGGTAAGTCGTTGATGCAATTGAAGTCATTATTCTTTGGTTACAAAGTTACATTCCATTATCGAACCACTTACGAGCTCTCGATCTAAACAACTACTCTTGACTGCGGTTGTTCTCACACGTGTCTCTGGTCTTTCAAGTTTTCATATTCGAGATATACCATTTTCTCAGATCCACATTTGTGGTATGCACAGAATTGGTTCTCACTTCAAGTTCGAAGTTCGGTTTGCAGTCAAATTCTCTGTCTTGTGGCCGTCGACGATTAGAGTTCGGGTAAAACTTTCACAACTCATCCTAACTGACTCATCCTAACTGCTTTGTATCTCTCGAGCGAAGTTCAAGGAAGACCGACATTAGCTCGTCGGGAGGCGCAATCAGACATAACATTCTCTACGCGATTTCGGGCCCTTTGCTGAGATAACAAGATCCAGAGCGGGCAGAGCGGGGTTTGGATCCTTATCGATTCCGTCCCACTTTTCTTCTTACTTAAGTTTCAACTTTTGATAATAAATAGTGGATTAGTTCCTAACCATTTCAAAATAGCTGCCATCAAGCCTCTTTTTGAATCTGGAAAAAAGACTGTTTGGATAATTACATACCGATATTCTCGACATCCGGTTTATCAAAAGTATTTGAGAAAATCATAAAAAAGAGACTTACCAAATATCTAGAAAAACACAAATTCATACCAAAAAAATATTTCCACTCAAGATGCGACAGGTACTTTACCATCAAAAATATACAGCGCAATTTACAACTCAAAAATATACCTCGGTATATTTCTAGATATAGCGAAGGCCTTTGATACCATAAACCATGGAATTTTGCTAGGTAAATTAGATAGTATTGGTATTGTTCGAAAATTACTTACAAAATAGAAAACAGCAAGTAGTTGTAAATGGGAAGATGAAAGGTGGTAGAATTATTACCTGTGGTGTAACACATGGGATAGTTTTGAGACCGATACGTTTTATCATATACTTGATCGACTCACTCACAATAAACTCCAATGGGACCGTCAGTTAGTTATCCGATGATACTGGGGTGGAATTCCTTGTACCGTAGAATTCTACTTTTCATCGAATAAGTGAGGTGTCATTACCTAATAGTTGAATTCATGGGATAGATGGAGACATAACTGTCGACAATAGAATTTCGTTGCTCACGGAATCCCACACCTGTTTTGTTATAAGGTTATATTCCATTTCTAAAGGGTTTTTTACCTGAACCTTTTACAAACTCTTATTACGGAGGCAAAGATTATTGGTGAATGAACCCAAATATATTCTTAGAAATTCAATGTATGGCAGAGAGAATGAAATAGCTAAATGAAAATGGTCATTTGAATGCCATCTACAGAAATTCTGATGAGGTATTTTATTCTCAAGCCAGTCTCTGTAGACAGTCTCTATAACACTGAAAGAGAAAATACTCCAGACATACAAATAAAACAATTGCTGAAAAAAGTAATTAGTGAATTAAACCGCAGTTAAGCCAAGTTCAGAGCTTGACGAGATCTTGAAAAGTCTATAAATGATGATAGTAATCAGGTTGTATGAACAATTTGGTTCTTTGTATTATACTGTTCGTTATCAAAAATGGTCATACCAACTTGCATATTTTTAAATGGGTTGAATGCATTCAAACCCAACTCTTCTGTAAATATTGATATTGAATTTAAACCCCTCAAGTTCCTTGGTTCTTTTATTCAGTAACCGCAGGTCTGGAACGCTTCTGAATTCACCACCGTTCTGGATACCTGATTGGGTGTTTAATTTAGCCAGTGATCGTACAATTGTTCAGTATTCTACTATTCTTGCAATCGAGTCCCCACCATTCATTGCTCATTCAATGGCGAGAAGTGGAGACTCAAATTCTCAACTGAATTGAGGAGTCTTGGAGTATTTGAGATACTTCTAAACTGTGATGTTTCAAAACTATTCATACTCAAATAAGTAAGTAATAATATAAATAAGCTTTCTTGCAGAACTATACACACAAAGAAAAGAGAAATTGTTGTGAAACATATCCTATGACGCCGTTTGTAAAATCATGTAAATTCATCGAAAATAAAATAATTTTAAAAGCACTGTAAATGACAAAAACATGCATTCCAATCAATTCCACTTTGAATTTTGAATAGATAGTTACCTCTTAGTGAAAGTAATCAGTAGACATAAATTGGATGATTTTCAAAAATTAAAATCAAACCATCAGCGAGTTCTTTAAGTGACACCAGACGCAGAAATGGACGATAATGGAGAATGAATAGAAATTCCAAATTGAATCCCTTCCTCAAATAAATGTTGCCAGTGTTCAATGATAACATCAATGATAACATCTCTCTCTGCGTAATGGTTACAAATTATATCTATGGTTTCGTCGGAATTATCACATTTCGTCAGAACCATATATCTATCAACTAACTCAGAACTGGGTAAATTATCTTATTGGCAAACCAATTGAAAACTAAGAAGAACCATATATGAAATGCGAAGAACCATTCAATATCAAAATTTACTTTGACAGTTGGATATAACCAAACTTTGTTTTAAGATAAACAAACACATCTGTTGATGATTTTATTAAATAATTAATTATCCAGCCTTGATGGAGTATTCAGCAGGGTTCTTCGAGCTGTAAAATAAAATATTATTCCACGAAAACACTGTAAGTCTTATTCAGGAACTTATAACTCAGTGTTTTGTTCATAATGCCGTGCTCTTCAGTAAAAATGAAGAAATTGAACGTTTGTATAAGTACAACCGTTATAATGTAGATGACAATTTTTGGAACATCATAAGAGAAACTGCTGCTGGTGATTTGAAAAATGTTACCAACTGGTTCACCGAAAACCACCTGTCGATTAACCATACAAAAACAAAAATCATTCCTTTCACCTCCTATGAGAAACACATGCCTGAATACGAAAATATAAAGTTCAATGATATGTCTACGCCAGTCACACTGTCAGTTGAATATCTTGGCATTATGGTGGACTCATTCTTGGAGTGGGATGTCCACATTCAAACTGTAGTTAACAAACTGCGTCGACTCATATTCAAATTCGAATAGATGAAATGCTTCTTCAGGGTGAATCATCCCCCATAATTCATTATTCCTCAGTAGAGTCTATCATAGAATAAGGCATAATAGGCTGGGGAAGATTGAGAAAACCCAAACTGAGTCGTCTGGAAATTGTCCAAAAACAGATATTAAGAATCATATTCGATAAACCTCTTAGATACTCTTCCGATTTCTTGTTCAATGCAATTAAGATGATGGTTCGTAAACAGCTCTTCTGTATATCGATTTCAGCATTCACATACAAAACAAACTCTCGTCTGCACTTGAACACCCACACCACACAAGGAGAAACATTTCAGCGAACGAGTTATTACCCCGTGCTCTCAAATCAATGTCGAAGACAAAACCCAAACATCATACTCGATGTGTGCACCTTTCTGAGGAAGAGATACTTTTTCTCAATCACGTGTTTTAATGTTTCAAGTGATCTTACAGCACAGATAATAGTTCATTGAATGTTGATTACGCTCATTCGAAAGTACTTTGAATTTGTCTCAAAAAGGGTATAAAAGTGTGTTTTCCTTCCGCAAGTAATTGATAGTGGATGCTCCCAACAACTGCAATATCTTTGTAATTTCCGCCACTTTCATCCTCTTCTGATTACCTGTAGCGTGGCGAGTGTTTCCATGCCGAATTCCTACTGAGATACAGGCGGGCATGTCTTAAATGACTAGCACCTCAAGTGGAACATCAACCCCTGACTGTTCAGTGAAGGAAATGTCCCGCACTCTCTGAGTTCCGTTTGATGATTCGGCACCCAACGGTATAACTCTCATCAAGAAATTTGTTTGTCATCAGGTTCCAACGAATCTTTATTCGTGTGACAATAATCGTGAAACAATAAAAGTTATTCTTTCTCTGAAGAGCACGGTGTGAGGACCTCAGTCATCGCTATTGTAACGAGCTGGAACCGGTCCTGTCGACTACACCGTTGCGCTTACTCGTAAACAATATATGTTGATTTACGATGCAGAAAAACTCAAATAAGATACCACAGGTTATTATATGTTTAGTATAACAGTATCGAAATTCATTTTCAACAATACAAAGAGATAACTAGGCATCCCGTGCGTAGTATGCATTAGGTCCTAAATGAGAAACAAACTATAACTCTAACAAAAAAAGTGCAGATCTTTTCGGTAGAAAAATGGTATGTTTTATTTTTCATTTCATTAATCTCAGCCCAAAATATTCTAGGATTTTGAAAAAAAAAATATTTTTAGAATTTTTTTTTGACTTTAGGAAATCGACTGACCAGTGAACTTTTTCTTATACCAACCAATATACTCTATAATAATTATTAAAAAATCAGCAAGGTTTAAAATATACTCCACCAACTGGGCTATAGGACAAGTTAGCCAAAACCTTGCAACCGCTACGGAGTTTTTTAAGATTAGTGCAAAACTATACACGCCGCTGTATATTGACAATAGAACTGATTATTTTCTGTTTCATTGAACGTTCTGGCCAGTGAGGAATTTCAACAATGTCTCCAGACTTTGTTCTACATTTTTCCACAGATTAGATGGCATACAGGTTTCGATATATGGTAAACAATAGATTTTAAAATCTCGTCTTTGCTTACAATCTTGGTTTCATATTGGGCTAATATGGATATATTGTACATGAAAAAATATCATTGGTCAAATATGGGTGAATATTCAAAAAACAACATTATAATAATAACATTGTTGGAATATTGGTTAAACCTGTTCTGAATGTAGATTGTCACATGTAATATTGGGTCAATATTGGTTAAATAATTCCTACCAATATCGATAATACAATAATGTCTATATATTGTTTTCCACATCTAGAATAAATATTGCAATCTCAATATTCCAGTCATATCGATTCTTGGGATAAAAATCTATAGTGTATATCCAAGTTTGATAGCACATTGGTTGAATATCATTTCAACTTTATTCAACAATTTGTAATTACTCCTATTGGGTCAATATTGGTTCGATGATATTTACGAATATCGATAAAACAATATTGTCTTCATATTGTTTTCAATCCCAATATTCCTCTCATATCGATTGTAGGTATAAAAACTATATTGTATATATAAGAGTGATTACACATTGGTTTAATATCATTTCGGCAATATTCAACAAATCTTGTTAATCAATATTGGGTCAATGATATTTACCGATATCTTTGAAACAATATTGTCTCCATATTGTTTCCTACATCTAGATCAAGATGAATTTGGAATATTGGTCGATAATTCAATGAAACATATTAAAATTATATCATGATCAAACCTGAATGATAATCCGCCAGGTGGGTCTAGATATAGAACGTCTTTTAAAACCTACGAAAAATATCAATTGCTTCTCATAACTTGTTTTCAAGATGCATTACTCAGTGGTTATAGCGATCAAAAGGCAGTCTCTGGTGTTACCTTGATAAACTGAAAGGCATTTAATAATCAACCAAGGTATATATTGTACCAATATCGCCGAATATTTTGAGGCCAATATAGCTTCGAGAATATTTCGCCATTATTATTTGAGTGATATTGGACGAATATTGCCGAATGTTCACTTTTTTTTCTCGCCATAATATCACATCAGGATGGCACTTTTATGAAAAATCAGCAATTCTTCTATCGTTAGCGTTTCATCGATACTGACCCCAGTTCAGTCCTCACTTCATTTAATGCCGAATATCTCTTTTTCATGTCTCATTATCCCATTGAACGGCAAAGCACAGGCTTTTCCAGAATCCACAACATGAAAAACTGGTATCGTATATTTTCAGTGCAAATACCTACATACCCAAGAACCATTTTTTTTTCAATACTAATATACACTGTGTGCATAGTTTAATAGCTGGTTCCCATTAAACACGGCTATTCAAACAGCAGCAATATTAATGCACGCAGCGCTCTATCAAATCCTCTCTCAGCATTTGGGAAAAGGATCCCGCCGGCTGAAGCATCGATTATGCACATGAAGCTTCGGCTGAAATGCTAATGCGTTTTCTATGAGTGTAAATCTTCTCCGCGCGGATTACATAGTTTGTATTATTGAAATAAATTTCGTACATAATCCAGCTCCGGACGTTAATGCATTTCGAATGGACGAATTTATGGAGCGCGCTGATTTTAAAAGGACAAAAGGCGGAGCCATCGAACCGTCGCAAATGGTTTCTTTGATGTCAGCCGAGTGGCTGCTCGTGGCTATGACGGTTCGAATGGTGTAGTTTGGGATGTATTATCGAATGGTGGATGGGAATGACAGTAAAAACTTGTTTTTATGTTAACGAATTTTGAAGATGGTGGAGTTAGAAAATCAAGATACTGGCAGACAGGTTAATTTTTCAAGTTGGAAGTAATGTCAAATGCACAATTACACTTTCAATAATATTTTTTATTATTATTATCAAATGGCGGTGCTAGCCAGTGGCTGAAATGCTGGCGGTTCTGTATAGAACCTTTCTGCACCCCATCAGGTCTATCTCGTGAGTACTCCGGATCTTTTAATGTACTCCTGGAGATTCCTCACAAGGTTTTCCTGCGGAATAATATCTTCTGCACCGCATTGTCCGGAGGTATTCATCCTCATGCGAGTCAGAGCATCGCATTCAAACATTATGTGGGAGTCTGTTTCGTCCTTCTCATCACAAAATCTGTATTGTGTGGACTCTTGATGTATCCCTTACAGTTGCAGGTGTTTTCTCAGGTGGCAGTGGCCTGTCATCAGTCCTACCAGCTACCTGAGAGAGTCTCGGCTTAGTTCAAGGAGGTGTCTTGATAGCCGGTCGACTGGCGTCTTCATCATTATTTTTCCGTGAGTATTGCCTGAGGCACTCTCACAGAGAGATTGATGATGGTTTTCAACCCATTTCTTTGTGTCCTGCTCAATATCCCTAGAAGGGATTCCGCAGGCTGGTTCTGCTCCAATGAGAGTTGTTGCTGCCCCCGCTCTTGCTAGGGCATCTGCGCTCTCATTTCCCTGGATGTTCTTATGACCAGGTACCCAGACAAGTTTCACCCTGTTCTGTGCTCCCAGGTAGTTGAGGTTTTGGTGTGCCTACCAAACCAGATTGGAAGTGAACCTGTATGAACGCAGGGCTTTAATCGCCGCTTGACTGTCGGAGATAATCGCTATGGGTTGGTCATTAGAATCTCTCTCGTGCAGACGGAGATTGCCGTTACCTCGGTTTGGAATATAGAGGATTGAGTACTGAGGCTTAGACTGATGTCTTGCCTCGGTCTCTTCCAGTATATTCCAGCCCCTACTTCTTTGCTAATCTTTGAGCCATCCGTGTACAGCATTGGTATGGCCCTCAATGTTACTTCCCCATCTTCTATGATGATGGTGTATGTTCCATCAAAGGAGTATGTTGGAGTAATTTTGTCCGACGGCATCTCAGACGTGTCGATTCTTATGACATTCAGTTTGCTGGAGTGGCCCCTCCATTGGCCCAGAAATCTTAGCCTGGATGCTTCTATCCTCGCCTCTGCTGCAATATGCAAATGCAGGGGAGGGAGGTTTAGGATTACCTCCAAGCTAATTGACGATGTGCTGGACATAGCACCAGTGATTCCGAGCATGGTCAGTCTCTGTAAACTAGCCAGCTTCCCCTTGGTTGTTACTTGTTCTACCTTTGGCCACCACAGCAGGGCTCCGTACGATATCGAGGGCCTAACAATTGCTGTGTATAGCCAGAGAGACTGCTTGGGTCCAAGTCCCCATGTTTTGCCAAAGGAACGTCTGGCCATCATTAATGATGTCCTTACTCTTTTCAGCACTTTTTCCAGATGTTTGTTCCAGGTGAGCTTTGAGTCCAGGTTTAGCCCCATTTCAATAACTTACTTCATACTCTCGCCTTTACCCTCCCAGTACAAGATTGTTGAAGATAGATCTGGAACTCTCCAGCTCTACTAAAGTAATAATAATATTAAATTGTCTCCATTACTTCCAAACATGTTTACAGATGAATTAGTTACAAATTAATTGAACAAATGGTTTATAGTTTCAAAGTAAAGGGCGAACGAAGTTCATTTTTTGCTGTATAACCACACCAAACTATATTCTTCTACTCAACCCTCAACAGCCTGTGCATTCATACTGATAAATCAATAGAGTGAAGGTACTGAGCATTATACAAGGATACTCTCCGTAATGATCAATGATTCATATCGTTTTTCATAATTCATCTTTGAATGTCCAATAAATGTTTTCTTAAAAATGATTAAAATTTGGACAATTTCAGTAACCTTTTTTTTCCAAAACCGAGTTGCATAGAAAGCAGATTTGGTAACTAGAGGACCGTCTGAAATGTTCAGTGTTGAAAGGTATGGTTGAAAGACCTTTATTCATAATGTTTAGGTTATGGAAATCGGTACGGTATGATATTTTTCTAAAGAGATAAGGGAGGTATGTTTTTATTTATAACTTTATGATATAGGATAATACTGTGATCTATTCTTTTATTGTCCATGATGAATGTAATAATAATTATGATATAACTTAACCATATAAATCAATATACATTATCATCATAATTACGTGGAGTAGTATTAAGGCTGTTAATTGGCCTTCTAGGTAACCAGACCTTGCCTTACTGGACTTTTTTCTCTGGCCCTATCTCTGAGTATGTAATTACTTCAGTCAATCACAAATCTAGAGAACTACAGCGAGAACAAAAATACGACTATATAATAATAACAGCGAATGCAACGAGATAAGCTTGGTAAAAAATCTAGAGAAGTGACATTAATGAAATCAGCAAAAAAACAAATAAAAGTGATAGATAACTGCTTATCATTGGACAAACAAGTAACGGAACTCAGTCAGAAAAAAGCGGTATTGCCAGAGTGTGAGAAATATTGAAAAAACACTTATAGGAGAATCCAAAATCTCCGAAAAGTTTATCTGGGTTGTTTTTCTTCCGCAGTGTCGTGGTAGTAATTACAGAATGAGCGGATCAGATACTGACGACGAGAACAAACGGAAAAAAGACCTTACGAACCATGTGGACCCGCACTAGATGCGGACCATAAGGTCGTAATTAGGACCATATAATTCTATACATTTTTACATTTTTAATGTTAGTTTTCCTCCATGTGGGAGGTCACATAATTCAACGTAGTCCTCAACTCTTTTGTATCCCTTTTTGCTTTTTTTTAGATCGACCTGTAACCAACCCCTATTTTGCTGAAAATGAAGGATTAATTCTTCGAAACTTGTCGTTGATGGTATCTACTTGATGTTAGTTTTCGGACTGAATGGTATCTTCAATTCAATTAATTTTTGGTGAAGTTTAACTAAAAATTTGTTAACCTTCCAAGTTACATCTCACCTCCACTGTATGTGACGGTTCGTCTCTGATGGTTTAAAACCTTAGTCTACCGTAGACAGGGCGTGTCGTCGAGCTCCTGAGACCATAATGCATTTGCTGTCAGCATGCCCTGTGCGTTCTCAGCCTATATCCTCAAGCATAATGCGGCTCTACGACTGTTGTACTACCATTTACGACACTCGTACGGTATAGACGAGATACCAGTGTTGCCTTATATTACGGGGTTATATTATTGGGTTCGTTATATTATTGGGTTCGTATTGGGTTCGTTATGGAGAATGAGATGCGCCAAATCTATTGAAACTACTCTTTCCCACCCTCAGGCAAATACAAGAAAATAAGCCGGAAGTTGTCGTCCTCGACCACCAAAGTAGGACGATTTTTGTCTTGGAGTTTTTCGCTCTAGGCAAAAACAAAACGGACTAAATATCGAGACCTAATCTTTGAACGCCGTAAGCTCTACCCGAACCATTTTGTTAAAATGGTGGTTCTTAACATAGAAGTTTTCGATGCAATGATCGCCTCACTGCTCTCGAATTTTAAAATAATACCGGCTTGTCGAATTACGGCAGAAATCTTAGCAGAAGGCCGTCCTTAGTTCACTTCGTCTGCTCAGAGCACTTGACTCTCGGAAACAATAATTACCTAATGTACCGTCGTGGGAAGTGGTTATTGAGGTAAACGACTATCAATACTTCGTTATAAAGCACATTTAGGCAATATAAAATGCAATAGATGAGGATGAATTGCTGATAGCTCAGTATAGTACTATGTATTACTTCACACTGATACACTAATCAATAGAAAATAGTAATGATGATAATGTATAATAAAACATTTTTCAAATCAAGGTATAGTAAATATAGTAGTAACGTTGATAAATCAAGTATGTTTGTTACCACAACAAACATTCCTATAATGCGAAAGTGTAATTAAAAAAAAATAAGTATATGATAAAGTAAATGTAATTCTGGCCTGTTTTATCCTGAGTAGACCATCCGGAGAGGTGTGAGAAGAGGCTGTTTCCGTATGCAGATAGTAATAGCAACGACTGTCAAATACAGAGTGGTTGAAAGTTATATCAGCTGTTCAGCCAACGCTGATAAAGCCTCTAAGGTTTTCACGAAGGGGAAATGATGTCCACTTGTAGTTCTCTTGGTGAAATTCTTGCATCCAGACCAGTACTTCTGGGTTAGGTTGATGATAAAATTTTTTGTGACAGGAATTCTTACAAATTGAAGCAGGTAGCACAAAAACAGCTCAATCGTACGTAGGAGATGTCTGCCGCTAACAAAGCATATTATGATAAATCAAATTACGAATACGAATGTAACTTTGCAGATTGTTGAAAAAGCCGGTAAAGAACCAAAAAAACTACTTGGATTCAGATAACGTGCACACCTTTTTCCTAGCCCTTCTTGACTGTCTCTCACCTACCGATCTCCTCTTCTCCCTTCCTCGGTATCGATAGTCCATGGATACTATGGAATTTCAATTGCTATGGACCGTGGTGGTCGAGCTGGTTGAGCGTTCGCTTCTTAAGCATAGGGTCGTGGGTGTAATTCCCAGCATGGCAATCGGTCTCGTGCATAACTTCACACGTTAAATGGTAAGGGCTTGCAAATGACTCTTGAAGACTTCTGAGGGTTGCACATAGGGGTGCAACAGGTTGACGTTAATAACAATAACAATGATATAGGACAGGCAACGTCTTTTAAAAGGGAGTTTAGAGAGGTATGAAAAACACCTAGTTTTCCTTGGAACTAAATGTCAGCTCCTTTAGCTTTGAACCTTTCAGAAGTATATCGCTAGTATATTAGGCTTCGCCCACCCCATACAGATCATGATGATTGCTGCCTACGACAATCCACATGTAACATCCATTCTGTTGGTATCAACAAATATTATTCAGTGTCTAGGAAAAGTAGCAAAGTTTTTGAGTCTTCCATCGACCAACGAACATACTTTGCTGATAATGCAAATAATGGTACATAAAAATACTACAGAAATGACTCTGAAACGCAACGCAAAATAACACGTCCTAAAAATCATCCTCTCTAACAGACTATAGGTGTTTCTACCGATGCGATGTGAGAATTTATGAGAGAGTATTTTTCATTATCAGTGTTTTATTCGAGATTTACCCTCAATCGATAATCACCTTCAAGGGTGGATGGATAAAAATCTAATTCTTTTTGTGATGGAGAACTTCACAAAATGGAGCGTATCCTTCGAGATTGACTGGTAATTTGTAGAATCGGAAGGAGCTATTTTTCATTCGGGTAGATTAGTGTTTGCGATTAAACAGACTCCGATCGAAGTACAACGTTGAGGAATTATTTGATTTTGTATTCTTCCGACGCGAAAATATTATTGGGCGTTAGTATTCTTTCGATCGCTGTTGTGGACTCACATATGTTAGAATTTATTCATGTGGAGAAGGAAATTTCCTTCATCTGTCTTTGACAAATTCAGATGATATTCAATGGTTTGATTAATGCCAATAACTAATGATATCAAAATTATTATGCGAGCATTTTTCACTATTGCAATAATTATTGATGAATGCGAAATATAATTAACAACCATACGAGTCCTTGAAATTTTATAGATTTTTTTTATTTCCTATGAAAGCCGTCTATGAAAGCCCTTTTATTCGGGCAAAATATGAAAACAAAACGATTCCGTTTGGACTAGTGAATTTTATTTAAATGTTTTTGTGTCAAATAAAGAAGGTTGACTGATGCAAATAAAAAATAATGTTATAGAATTTGAAAAACGAGTTGTATTTGGAAAGATTATTTGTTTCACTAATTTGTAAAAAAAAAATTATTACACGAGAAACCGAAAATAATCAGCTTGAATTCGTTATTTTTCGTATTTTAGTGTCAATCCATATTTTTCAGATGATTTCTAGAACCAGTTGCTCTTTCCATTCTTAGTCAATGGTGATCTTCGCCATTAATTTTTTTCATATTGAATATAAAATATTCTGTAAGATCTAATCAAAACAATATCTGTGTAGAAATTTGTTAGAAATTATATTCTAGTCACATTACATAGTTTGTGATTACTAAAGAGAAAAAAACAATTTGAAAAATAAATATTGATGTGTGAACTGTGGAACTATGGAACTAGTATACCTATTTCTCTAGAAAATTGATTTAATCTTATGTGTGTAAAATTTTCCAAATAGTTTTTCTGTTTCATTATAGTCCACTAGCCCAATTCCAGAAAAAGTCCAGGTAGGTGAGTAAGTAGGTGGCATGTCGAGTTGTACAACATGCTATATATTGAAAGTTGCAAAAATTGTCGGTCACGCGGCGTTTTTTACCAACGTTTATCAACAGACTGGACGATTTCAGCAGTCTACTAATCAAGTCATTGGGAAACAAAGAGATGGCCATTACAACATTTATGGCCGATTTTACCAACCTGATTCCTAAAGTTAGGAAATACCTAAATCAAATTTAAGAATACTCAAGTGCAATTTTCGTTTCACCATACATTAAGTAATGCTTGAGAGTGATAGGAAATATATACGTTTGGTATTTTCTATCACTTTTAATCATTACTTTAACGCTCGGTGGAACTCAAATTGCACTTGGGCGTTCCTAAATTCGATTGCTATATTTCCTAACTTTAGGAATCAGCTGGTGAAATCGGCCATTATAGCCTTCGTGGATGCTTTCAACAATGCATCAACCTACTTTACAGTAAAAGTTCTAGTAAAAAAGGGGTACATTGTAAACAATGGTTTTCATATCATCAATTGATAAGGATAAGAGTAACAGCTAGAGCAAATAGATGATGTCCGCAAGCAGGCATACTATCGCTCCTACTTTGAGCCATCTTGAAGGACGAGGCGTCTATTGCTTGGGATATGCAGACAGGTGGTGTGAAACTACGATAGTTACATTTACACGAAAGAGAATACCGAAGGTCAACTGTACTAAACGGGATAAAGATTTTCCTTGCCAGAAAGGATTCATCTTTGACAGTGAATTAACATGCAAAAAAATTGATAAAAAGAAACAATAGCCTTTAATCAATGCAGGAGAATGTGGCAAAAAGAATTGAAGGTCACAATTAAAAATGACTGCATGCCAGAGCCATCAGACACATGATAACAAATGGGACTGTGGTATGGTGGCCGAAGACAAAGCAGGCAGGAGTGATGCAAGGACTAGGAGGATCGCAAAGACACAGGGTCCATGCGAACCACCTCAACAGCAACACTAAAAGTTTTCCTCAACCTTCGACCACCACACATACGTTCAAGAGGAAGCCTGGTGAGTTACGAGCAGATCGCCAAGAGATCAAGCACCTATAAGCAATACGTATGGAAGACTACAACAAGCTATATGAAGAACTGGAAAAGACACTGCTATAAGAATGCCATCTGATGGCATACTTCCCAGAATAAAACTTTTTAGACAGGCATAACGGGATAACGTGGAAGAAGAGGCCAACCATCAACACAGAAATAACTGTCTACACGGATGGCTTGAACATTGATGAAGTTTCAGGAGCCAAGCAGAACACAAGAATCTCAATGACGCAAATATGCGACAATATTTTGAGCATGAATCATTGCAGTACACTCACTCAGACAGCCAAGCGAAACTGAAAGCAGTCAATTCAATGTAAGATACCTCAAAATCTGATGGAACTATTTATAAGCTATAAAAGAGCTAGAGGCTCAGAGCAGAATAGCTTTAGCCTGGATACCAGCACACACAGGTTATAAAGGCAATGGATATGCTGATTCACTAGCCCCAGAAGAAGCAAGTAAGATATTAAACTTTTCAGAACCATTTTGGGGTATGGCAAGAGCTGTACTAGAACCAAACATAAAATCATTCAACAGAAATCTCAATAGAGGAACAATTCGAAGGCTGAAGAGCATATTAAAAGACTGCAGCCGACGTTCACACACTGGGCCAGAAAAAGAGGTGGAATTATTAGTAGGACTCCTCAAAGAGCATTGAAAGTCAGAAAACATATGAATTTAATCGGTCTGGAAAAAGAAATGCTACACTGGTTATGTCAGGAAGGAGAGGAAACATCAGTACACATGTACTATGCCAATGCCAGAGCGTGTCAAGGAAAAGGTTTGTAAGAAGAATATACAAGAGCTCCCGGACTCATCAAAAACTGTAGCCTATCGAGTCTGGTAACGGAAACAGGGCTAAATGGAGATCTCTTCACGATTTAGATAACACACGCAATGGATCTGAAAAGGTGCCTGTGTAGAAGATTGCGGCACAGAATCTCTATACCAATCTAATCTAATCTGAGTTAATGATATTGGCAAATTGAAGCTTCCGATTCATTTAAACACGTTGTTTTAAATTTTCACTAGAAAACAGCGTCTACAGAAACGTCAAATTATCCATCAATTCTAAAACAATAACTTTTATGGTCTTTACCGGCGTGAATTTTAGTCAACATGATTCTGAATATAATGTTTTAAGAACGATCGTTTAGGGTTTTGATTATGTTTCTGTGTTACAAATTATTTTTTATTGTGATAAGGTGTTCAAGAACGCAAAGAATATTGATTTCCGAAGAATTTCTAAATGAGCTTGTTTCATTTCGGGGAGCTGGCCAAATAGCAACAAGCCAACGGGCATTCTTTCTATATTAACGAAATAAATAAAATTGTTCTTCCAAAGTATTCCATAATTGGAATGCTTCAGGAATCCAGGAATTAAAAATTCAACGAATTAGTGCGTGAAAGAGTTAATTGCTTGTTCAGAAATGCTCTCGCTAGAAATTCATGCAGAATTACAACGAATTCATCTTGTATAGTGTAAGAGGTATTCCAAAAATTGAAGCTCTCACGTCATTTTCATTTAAGCACTCAACAGCTGAAGTCATCATAATGGGAGATTTCAATGTCTCATAACTCTAGCTTTATCAAATTTTCCAACAAAGCAAATCTGCTATCGTATATCGTCAAGCTGAGGCCTTCCCTATCATTTATGGGTCTAGAAAAGATGGTTAAGCTACCAACACACATTCATGATGTCAAAAACCAGTATACTAATACACATGATGTCTATATAGAAGTTTGTGCTCTATTTGGGAACTATAACCATCTCCGCTTTCCAGTCTTTTTCTGCACCATCGAGCAGCAGAACACTGCTCCGTCTCACATAATACGAAATTTCAGCTGACTGAGAGGGTCTTCGCATGTTTTTATGAACACTTCCATAGGAGAGTGTGGTTTTTCTCTTCTGGTGATCGAACATAATGCAACAAGTCAATTTCTGAGATAATGCTGGTGATACAAACATTTGTCGGTACCATGCAGAAACCACGAATGTGCAATTTGTCATTTCGAATGAACAGAGTTTTAAGAATATTCCTGCTTCTTGCTCTGAAAACATAGGTAAGTTTTCACATTCGCGAATTCACTCTCGTTCACAGTAGATAACTTAATAACACATTTGTGAGTTAGGCATTGAAAATTTTCGTAGAAAATTTTAGTATTTTACATGTTGAAGTCAGAACCCTGAAATTTGCACATTCGCGGTTTTGGCGCGGGAACGACGAATTATGTACCAAACACGTCGAGAAATGTATCAATTGATAAAGCCTGGGCCTGCAAAAACTGCTCCAGAGATGTCACCCTC
Source organism: Chrysolina oricalcia (assembly GCA_944452925.2). Taxonomy (NCBI): domain Eukaryota; kingdom Metazoa; phylum Arthropoda; class Insecta; order Coleoptera; family Chrysomelidae; genus Chrysolina; species Chrysolina oricalcia. The sequence goes on from OX101818.2 coordinate 20,149,036, forward strand.
CGGCAGGTAGCATACCATCGATGGCACAAAAAATCCTAGCCCTAGAACCAGATCAGATTATGCTGAAACTAGAAACGCGTGCAAGGAGACAATCGAATGCACAAAAGTGGCTCACAATGTTTTTGCCAACATGTTTGATGTAAATTCTACACTAGATTCATTGTGAAAAAAGCTAAATCTCACTTCTTTTCACAATCATATGCCAGATATCATATTCCTTCAACAAATTATCAGACGCATTTTGCTGAGTCTTCACTAACAAAGCTAATGGATCCCAGATATAATATGGCTGGAATCTATTGAAGAATATGGTGAAACTCTAGCCGTTGCTTTAAAGAGAAACATTCTCAATTGAAAATTGAATCAATACATGACTCCTCTGATTCAATTTTTAATTGAGAATGTTTCTCTTTAAAACATGAATCCCTTCCAAGAAATGTTATCTGGTACGATGGAAAATAGCGACTAAATTCCAACTTTCAGTCGCAGATGATTCCACAACTGACTTTATGAACATCCTGTTCATATTTTTGAAGAAATCAACATCTCTAGCCGTTGCATTTGATACTTCCATAGCACTTGATGGCGTTTGGCACCAGGAACTCCTAGCCAACTTTTCGTGCTACGGCGGGTCTCCATCAGTTGTGTTAGGCCCTTCGTACACAAGCCTTCGCAAATCTTTGATATTTGTGTTGTAAACTTATGTCGCGAATATCCGGTAGCACACGGTCCGTACACACCTGCGGTGGGTGTGGAATTGGCTGAAACTTTTTCCATAAATAATTTTTATCATACTGAGCTGAGAAAAAATCATCAGCTGCATCGTGGAGGGGGGAGTATGCGTCAGCTGCTCACATGAACCTCTAAAAAAATGTAAAATAAAGTTATATTACCCCGATGACATTTAACAACGTGATTCTTTTAATAATTGAGATTACGAAAACAACAATCTGCTGCGTGTATAGCGGTGTAAAGGCCGTCAGTTGACGCATCAGCAAAGACGCAGATTATTCGGGCAATGCACAGAATCTTGAGTTTAATTCCCACTAATAGCGAACGTGAGATGGGTATATTCCTTCGTCGTGTCAAAAATCCAAAATATACATTTTGTTTGTTTTGGGAAAAAGGGGGGGGAATGAATTCTGTACCTCCGACACCTGACGACCTATTGGGAAACCTTTTGGCAGTTATGGACGACAGGCGTTCCGATTTTGAAAAATTACCCCTTAGCTACTTAGCGAACGGGTGGGAATTTCGGGAAACAAACCAATGGCTACCTACGCAGAAAAATTTTACGAAAAAAAATCAAGGCCTACCCCCAAAAAATTAAGAAAATTAAAAAAATTAGACTTTTTTTCGGAGAAAGCGGGGGGGGCGAAAATTTTTGGATTCATGGGGGTAAAATAATTTTTTTTCAATTCTTTCAAATAGCCCCTGGCACACCTTTGGGTAATTCTAGAAAGATTTGTCATCGACACTTTTTTTGATATGACCCCCTGTTTAGGCTGTGCGCGTGTCCGCAGATTTTCGAAAACGGAAAAATAAAAAAAATCAAAAAATTAGAAAAAAAAATATTGAAAAAAACAATTTTGGTTTCAAAGGGTTGAAATAATTTTCTAAAATTTTTTTCAATAGCCGGTTGCACACCCTTAGTTCATTCTAAAAAGATTTGTAAGGGTCACTTTTTTGATGAGACCTTCCATTTAGGATGTGCGCGTTCCCGCGGATTTTCAAAAAATTTTAAAAAATCCCAAGAGTACAAAAAATATCACGGATGATCACCAAACGCTCAGAAACACGTTGACGTGACGATTGACTCCCCAACCAGAAAAGAAAAGAAAATAAAAAAGCAAGGTTAGCCGTTAGCACGGCTTTAATTTCATTCGGCGTTATATAACTTTATTTTACGTTTTTTTACAAGTTTATGCGAGCTGCTGACGCATAATCTTCACTTCACTATGCAGCTGACGATTTTTTTTCAGTTCAGTATGATAACAACTATTTATGGAAAAAGTTTTATATCACTTATTTTTTTTTCACCTTCAGCCTCCCATCACCGCGACTTGAGCAGCTGACGGTCGGTTCACTTATTAGTCATATAAGATCAACTATCGCTGTTGATATCAGCCGGCTTACTATGACTTTTGTATTTGCAACGCTACCACCCAGACTAGTAGCGGGTGTACACGACTCACACGATTTTTTACAAAATGTCTGACACAAGTGACGATAAAACTATGATTTTGTATTACCAACTTTATCGAAAGCGAAGAAATCGTCGTAATAGAAGATTCTGGGTTTATACATCCATGCAGACTGTTTGTTGCTGCAAAAGAATCGCAACAAATAGATGCTAAATTCAAAGCATTGTACAGGATGTCCAAAGAGAGTTATAGATTTTTAGTGGTTTTACCACAGGAGCACAAAACCTCCGCAACAAATTTAATAATCAGTAATTGCTCCGCCATCTTGAAAATCACAACGACGTTTGTAGCGACGATCTCGACTGGCAGGTTGCACGCGATTTGTGTCGTCGAGGAATGAACAAAATGTCGGCGACGCGAGTCTGTGTACGTACTTCTATGTATTTTTATTGCGGTAGTCGCTTAGAGACCAAAATCGTCGGGTATCGAAGATTTGCTATGGCTGCTTTCAGTTTGAGTTTACCATGGTACTATATGTATTTTTTGTCTAGCTCCAACTTTGTAGTTTATTTTCTGTTTGACAGTTCTGCTTACTTCATCAGGTAGTTTTCATTCGATTATTTTCCTCTAGCATAAATGAAATTATATTTGATATTCTTTCTGACCTTTTCTTAGTTTTCCTACAATTTTTTTCACAAAAGTTGCATCTCCAAAATCAATCAATCACTTTTTATTCTTTCAGTGTTAACCCTTTTTCATTTTATAATCTAAAAATTACATTTTTGTTAAACTAAACATCTTTTTCTGAATACCATTCCATGTATTTTATCTGCTATTTTCAGTTTGAAGTAATTTTTTCTATTTATATCATCACTATTATAAATTTTCCAAATTTAACTCTTTGACATTTCATTTGACATCCCATCCAACTTCCTTCAAACTCCATACAGGATGACTTTTATTTTCAATAAATAATTTTGACTCTTTTCTTGAAATTCTAATGTACTTTTGTTGTTCTGAAGGTATTGGAAATCTAACAACTCTTATTAGGATAGAAATGAATGGCTTTGCGATTCAACAGGGTGGCCCATACAAAATATGACATCGGGTTTTTGGGTGATAATATCGCAGATGTGGAAAAACTTTCGGACGGGTCGACATTCGAGGGGAACATTTTGTTCACCTACATGCACCGCCGTCACTGCAACACTCCAGTTGTGGGGTGAACAACCCCTAAAATTTGAATAGGGAATAATGGTGGAGTAGCACTTCATTTGAAAGCCCGTTAAGTTCTCTATCCAACGGCGTCCCGATTTTGAAGTTGGGATGAACCGTTTGGAAAAAAAATTATACAGGAATAAATCTATACGATAGTTAAGAGCTTACTTGTACGTCTCTGGAAAACTCATTTGCAAGTTTTTGCAATCGATCATTGATGTGCTACGATACTGTGAATATTTTTGTTCAGCATTTTTCGCGGTACCCATGAACATATTTTAATAGAATAAAACAAACAGATAGAGCATGCAGTTTCTGTTTTTCACGTGTCTTCTACAAGTGAGTTTCATTCGTGTGTGGTATCCTACGTCTGAATTAAAACGAAACAATACTATATACAGTGGCAGATCGGGTTGAATTGATTGAACTGTATTATGAAAACAATAGATGTGCGAAAAGTGCTGCTGTACGGTTCAATCAACAATATGGCAGGACTGTGTCGTGGCAGTATGAGTCTGAATTAGTATCAAAATTCCGAGAAACGGGATCGGTAGCAAATAAAAAACGGCATATCGATCCGCCAGTAAGAAATGAGGCGACAACAGTGGCAATTTTGGGCCATGTTGAGGTTGACCATACGTTGAGTACGAGATAGCTAGCAACTGTTTCCGGTATCTCAAGAACTAGCATTCAGCGTATTTCAAAACTACATAAATTCCATGCTTACAAAATTAAATTACCATCATTATCTGGAAGATCAGTTGATATTTCACCAAGATGGTGCCTTTCCAAATTATGCTAAGCCTGTTTGGCAATATTTAGATCAACACTTCCCTGGTCATTGAATTGGTAGGCGAGGTTCTATTGAATGGCCTCCACGATCACCAGACCTGTCTCCCTTAGATTTATTTCTGTGGGGTCATTTGAAAAGCAGAATTTATGCTACACCACCAGCTTCACTAGCAGATTTACGGCAACGAATCACAGAAAAATGTCGTCAAATCACCACAGACATGCTCCAAAATGAACGATAACTTTTTCAGCAAAATCTGTACCATTGCATGGAAGTTGGAGGTGCGCATTTCGAGTATTTGTTAAGATAAGAATAATGTAAGTGAATTTTACTCTTAACTTAATTATGGCTAATTTCCGTTTGAAAAACTGTCTACCGTCGTTTCGAGAGTTCAACTGGCTTTCAAACGATGTGCCATACGACTCCTATTCCCAAGTATTTCAAGGGTTGTTCACCCCACTGCTCGAGGATTGACGTGACGGTGCTGCATGTAGGAGGGCACAGTGTCTCCCTCGAAACTTAAATCGACCTGTCCGAACGTTTCTCCAGATCTACGATATTAGTACCCAAAACCCCCAAGTCAAGTTCTCGATGGGCCACCCTGTAAGATTCCAACTGACAATTGCAATACCCAGTGTTTCATAGGGAATAAAAACAGAGATAAAAACATGAACAAAATAACAACAGGTAAAGTATAAAGTTATTAAATTATTTTCATAATTTACATATAATTCATTCCACTTTTTCATAGAACTATATACTATTACCCCAATATTCTTTTCCTCCATATACAATTCTTAGTTCATCGAAACAAACACTATCTTGCAATTATTGAAAGGTCAATTTTTAGAAAATCAGTTGAACAAAATAGTTATCCGAAGAAAATGTAATGGATGTTCGTTTAAGTATTGATCGAATCAATTCAAAACATTTCCAATACTTGGACGATTCCTTTGGCGCATTCAAAATGATATTCAGTTACCTTAATGCTCCCATTTAAATGCTTCGATGGATTCCGAGGGCGGCAAGGATCGTCTCGGAAATTTTCTATATTTATTCAATATTTTCGAATGGGAATATTGCATTCGAACTGAGTCACTATTATGCACTCGGAATAGAAATAGGTATTTACTCTGCGATCTGAAGAGATCAAGTTGTTTTTCAGCGACTGAAAATATCTCTGGCGAAACTGCCTGTCCGTGTCCAAAACTTCTCTCTCAGAGTTGTAGTAAAATTATAAATATTTTTCATTGCATTTTCTGATTGTTTCATTATTAGAAGAACGTGATTTTCATGACTATATACCAGGTGTAAACGATTTCTTCAGACAAGCCATAGTTTCTAGAGATCCATCCATATTGAATTCAAGAATTGTAAAATTTTCCAATATTTCTCACCCCTCCAGTATTTCTGGTTCCACCAGAAAAGGCTAAATTGGGAATTCCAAATAGAACATCATGTATAGTTTTTTTTTTATTCTAGGGACGATTCTGAGAACAATCACGTAGTTTTGAGACAAAAAATTGAAACAAACAAAAAATTGCATCTAGAATGCGTTGATCACACTTCAAGCAATGTAATGGACATTGTTACGCGCTTTGTGATGTTACCAATAATTGTCTGCTCGCCAGCTCTAGAAGCGTAACCTCATGCCCAAGCTCAGTTCGGTTGGGGTGGGTATGCGAAAATTTCTATTTTCTAATGAGCCAGCCCTAACTAGTAGACCGCCAGGATGGTCAGGATGGGGCAGACAATATTTAAAAGGGGTGGATATTTCAATAGGGAAGAACAATGGAACATCCTTGTAACGTAAATACTGTACTAGTTCACTAGGTACAAAAATAACTGTATGATTGGTCACGAAAACAAAGGCTTTCCCCCTTAGGGCAAGGGACTATACAAAAAAGGAATGCGCCGCTATGACGTCACGGTGCCGCTTACACAGTAAAATTCATAAGCCCGTTTTTATAATTTCCCGAGTGTACCTCAGGATTCACTACTGCAGGTGATCAGAGGGGTCTACCTCAAATGTAAGATTAACAAATAATTAAATACCGCAATGGGCAGCTATTGTAGTCGGAGAGACTATACGTATGCTTGACACAAGGCTTCGCAGGGATAGTGCCCCCTGACTGGAACCCTATAATGTTTATGAATCATTAAAATGTCTTACCAATCACATCATTTACGTTACCTCCTTTCGAGGGTGTTTATTCTTACCAGATCCTTTTCTCTAGACGTTTCTCTATCCTAGATTCCACATTCAATCTTATTTATACCATCGATCCCACATTCAGTTCTATTGTAACCGCACCACAATGGTCGCTAGACAGTTAGTAGAATACCTGATAGAAAGATCATAATTCAGTTAACAAAAACCTACGCTTGAGGAAGAGCTTACTTGGATCTTCCAAAAGAAATTAACAAAGCTAATGGAATTTTATAGTATTCCGCCCAAAATTCAATAAAACATTTTCCTTCCTCGAAACCACGGGCATCGACTCATTATCTTGTCTCTCCTGTCGTTCCTCTTTTTTTCAAAGGTTTCAAAAACAAAGTCTTACTGACTTTTTTTCCACAACAAGAACACGCCTCGGTTCGATTCTCTCTCTCTTCCCCAATAGGTTCTTGGAACCGCTTTCTCACGGCGCTATTACCCAGCTCTCCCCTGATCATCACTTCGATCATAAGGACTCAGTCGATTCGAAATCGATATATTTCATGCTCGAAACTAGTCTTCGACTTAGAACAGCAACCCAACACATTCTTCCCTCTCACCCTCATGGTGCTCGAAAAGGATACAAGAGACCTACGTTCCGTGTCAATGGTATCTTAGACCTCACAACAACGCACATAATACATAATATAATCACCGACTCCGGCTATGGTCGCCCAGTGTACTTCTGCGAGGTTGGTCTGTTCTCATTTTGCGGATGGGAGTTGGGTTTCTCGCTTTATGGTGAGGATCGGAGTAGCTGTTCCGTGGTAATTTTTCTTCTCAGATTTTCATATTGTTCCCACTGTTTGAATGTTCTTTGTGCAACTGGTATGGATTTATGACGTGAGTTCTTCTTATTCAGGATAGTGGTGGTGTTGGTTTTTTCCTTCCTTTATTGTTCTGTGTATTGCGCTCTCTTGTCATTGTTCCGTGTAAATTTTGACAGTGTTTCTGGCTTTACTGATAGTTCAAAACCGTTCGTCCTCCACGTTCTTTCAGAGACTGGTCAAAAATTCATTCCTGTCGGTAATACTTTTATTAATTTTCCCTTATAGGAATGAGGGATTTCAGGCTTCTCAGCCCCCCTTTCCGTCTCTATTAAACATAAAACATCTACGAGTGTATGTTATCCGCAAATTTCCATATCAACTCGGATTTGTGAAAAACATTGAATACTCAATTTCACTTCCTTCCTTTCAAGGATGATCTTGAGAGGTTCGACTCAGAAAATGTTTTTATGTCAGACCACTCATATTCACTATGAAGAATCACTTTCTCAATGTAGCAACACCCTGTAGAGAGTTTTACCACGGATTTGTGATTTTGAAACTCCAACTGTTTCATCCACACTCTACTCACCAATCTATTGGATGTTTCGTAATGAGAACAAAATATTTAAAATATGTGGATTATTCTGAAACACACCAGCATAATTTTCAATTCTGAGGACGTTTTCTATCACTTCAAATGAACTAATACCTTGAGTGAATAATTTCTGAATCGATAGTCAACAGAGGAGAGAAACAGTGACCTAGTTCGTTTTGATATTCCGCATTCCTTCACGGAAGGCTTTTCAAAACCGTGAACTTCATCCCGCCCCTCATCATCTTCGAATATAGTTGTTTCTGTCGTTTGAGATATTTATTCAGATGTCCCCAGCATTGAAAAGGGGAAAATCACGAATCTTAAAATGTATTCAACTCAGCCGACATATCCCATTTCCTCTTTCATTGAAATTTTACTAAATAGGATCCGTAAGATCTTGGAAAACGAACGAAAGTCAATAGCCGACAGAAATGTATATAATTCCGGAAAGGAAACCATTTCAATGGCTGGAGATGTTGCCCTGGCAACAAAGAATAACTGAGTTTGGTGACCTGACAACGTTCACCTCATTTTACCGGTTAAAATACTCAGCACCAATCATTAATATTCTTATTCTTACCAAACTTTTCATTGAGTTCTATGCACTATAAAATTTTTAAATCGTTTTCTCTTTTTGAGAAGGCAGGGGTCGTGGATTGTTGGCGATGAACTCAAAGATATTCCTAGAAATTAAATTTTTGGCAGAGAGAATGAAGTAACTAAATTAAAGTTGTCATTTGGGTATGACAAGATTTTCAAAAGAACATAATGATTTCAATAAAAAGGTTGTGTGACAAAAATTGGTTGTTTGAACTGTACGTTGTTCGTTATTCAAATGTCCGTATCAACCGTATCCGTATCAGAAACATGTTATGTTTCTGAAATATGACTGGATTGAACCCATTTAAACCTCACAATCTTTTCCTGGCCAACAGGTTAGTGTACTCTTGAGAGAACGATAAAATTCGTCACCTGTTATTAGATTTGAAGTATTTAACCCTCCTCTTTGATTTCTTGGGATCTGTATACTATCACAGTAGCTCTGGAACACCACTGATCCACCAACTGGTTCTGAACACCAGATTTCGTTGGTAATTTAGCCAGTTTTGATAGATACGTCGAATTGTGCATTGACTACTGATGTTTGATGTATATTTTCATTTTCCTTTTTGATTATTCCGGTCTATTCCATTTTGGCAATCGTTCATGAATGAATTTAATGAAATAACAGATATTGATTGAACTTTACCACATTCCAAATTCTATAACTCAATTCTGAATATTATACTGAATATATCTTCGTAAAAATATATGTCCCTAAATCTGTAAACCAACAGTTCTGATAGTATTAGTAGAATTAAAACATTAATTTTTAAGTTACATTCACATTGTGTAATCTTAATAATGAAAATCCATGTAATAAAACTCAATAAGTTTGTATGGATTAAATAAATAAATAAATGAATAAATAAATAAATAAATAAACAAATAAACAAATAAACAAATAAACAAATAAACAAATAAACAAATAAACAATTAAACAAATAAACAAATAAACAAATAAACAAAAAAACAAATAAACAAATAAACAAATAAACAAATAAACAAATAAACAAATAAACAAATAAACAAATAAACAAATAAACAAATAAACAAATAAACAAATAAACAAATAAACAAATAAACAAATAAACAAATAAACAAATAAACAAATAAACAAATAAACAAATAAACAAATAAACAAATAAACAAATAAACAAATAAACAAATAAACAAATAAACAAATAAACAAATAAACAAATAAACAAATAAACAGTCATGGCTCATTCATTATAACACGAAACAGAAAATATAAAATATTCTACTCAGCCCCGGAGTTCGAGCATGAAACGGTGATGCTTGTGAATTTAACGCTACCCAAATTCAAATTCAGATTTTTTTTTAAAATTTCGTATACCAAAATCAGAATATATACATTTCATCTCTAATCTCTTCTCATTCCGTGGTGTTAGGGAGAAGATCAGTAAATCCAGTTGAAACTCGGGTGATAGATCGTCGCCAGTCCATCACTCAGGTTGCTGTTGCCCAAGGAGGAGAAACTTGGTATAGCCCCCGCGATCTTAGCGAGCAGGTCCGCATGTCGGTACTCGAGCAGAATCCACGACTCCTGCGAAGCTCATGCGTGGGTATGTGGTGTTTCTATACAGAGATTTGATGTACTCGCCTATTGAGGATTACAGTATATTGGTAATCTCGAAAAAAGCTCACAACCGAAAACCGCGTTCAGAAATTGGACTTACTTTCCGAAAAAGGTTCTTCGTAGAATCTTCGAAAAAATCTAGAGTTTGTTTACGGAAGACGTTCATACTTCTTAATGCGGGAGAGATTGCTAGTCAAGAGACTTTCAGGTTACAAAGGTATTTGTAGAAGTTTTATGGAAAATTTTGAACTGAATCAAGGCCACTGATCTCTCGCAGCATACCCAGCCGAATGTTCTGTACTCTGTCAAGCTTCATGAGAAGACATTCAGAAACAATTAATGAAATCTAGTAGTCCACGCCCAGTAAACACATCATGTGTATAAAAGGTTTTAATAGAAACATTCGAAACATTATAAACGTTCGTTTCAGAAATAAATCTGAAACATGTCACATTTAACATTTCAAGTGAAATGTATCTGAAATGTTTCCAATGCACTTATGAAACGTCAGTAGAGACAAAACGTGTATTAAACATTTCAAATGCACTTAAACAACGCCAGTGGAGATAAAATATGTATGAAACATTTCAAATGAACTTCGCAAAGGTTAACTACGGTCATGCGCCATCGTCGCCATACGACGAGCAGAGGATCCTAGTCGCGTCATAAATCATTGTGCTTTCGTGAGGTTAAAATTTCACAATTTTGAATTTTTACTTTCCACAGGCTTCAACCACAGTATACCTCATGTATTAAACTGTGCTTCAACTGTGACGCTTGTGATTCATCAGCAAATGAACTGAGCACTCTATCTCTCTATCTTGTGTTCTAATGAAGTGCGAAGTTGATAGAATTAAATAAGCTTTGTTTGGTTGAGCTGAGGATTTTGAGTTGAAATCTTAATTTTTGCATCTAAATGTGTAATCATGAATCCACCATATCAGCAGGTACGTAATAAGTTCAGATCACAAATTGATTATGAATAATTTGACACGACAATAAAAGTAAGTTCAATGTTTTTCGACGACTGAAGAAGCGGTTGATGCTTTCAAATCACATGGAAAAAGTACTTCGGAAATTGGTCCAAACGCATGCAGAAGTGAAGTATTGATCTTGATGGAGAATATTTCAAAAAATAATAAAGACATTTCTTATTATAAATATTTGTTTGTATTTTTCTATCTCAGAACTTAATTAGCAATCCTCGTAAAAAAAAAGAATATTAAAAACAGGCAATGCCTTGCTTAATAAACCATAACTATAAACAAAATCACAAAAATATACGGAAGAAGGATGCAAATCTCAAAGTAGGCACTGCAAGTGGGTTATTTTCGGGTAGATGCACGAACACGTCAATTTATTTCGTGATGAATCTTTTTCAGGAGAATCAATATTTATTTCATGTATACATGGTGATTTAAAAAAAGAAAGCAGTTTATTAAGATATTCATATTTTTAATGAGAACACCTTGATTTAATTGAATTTTTAAGTTCTTAGTACTAGTGAATTCTAAAAACATTTTATGTGTAGGTAAGGGATGTAGCTTGACCTACTTCCAAACTGTAATTATTTCCATACACTGTAAGGAGTTCTTTGTCTTTGGCATATTTTACCGATATCGCTGAATATTTTGAGACCAGTATTGCTTTAAGAATATTTAGCCAAAATTATTCAAGTATTTCGATTTCATTGAAAATATGAACAGGATGTTCATAAAGTCAATTGTGGAATCATCTGCGACTGAAAGTTTGAATATAGTCGCTATTTTCCATCGTACAAGATAACCTCTCTTGGAAGGAATTCATGTTTTAAAGAGAAACATTCTCAATTGAAAATTGAATCAATACATGACTCCCTTGGAAATGGAAAAAATCCTACGATAAAATTGAAGTTACTTTTTTGTAATATCTTAAAGAAAGAACTACTTCCCCGGCTAAAGCCACGCTGGACATTGAACTACATCTGATAGATATTGAGAAAGACCCTATACAACTTGAAGAAAAAATCTGAAAGTGGAAATTTGCATTCAGATACTTGATTATTTATTAAATGTCCAGTTTCCATTGGAGATTCTTATCTATAAATGAGATAAGGGAGAATGTTATTCAGAAGTATCACACAGAAAATCATTCCATTGATGCGTGAATTGCATCTCTTTCGCTAGACCTCCAATACATTTTGGTCGACAAAAATCTATTTCATTCTTCTAGGATCATGTATTGATTTAATTTTCAATTGAGAATGTTTCTCTTTGAAATATTCAAGTATTATTAGACCAATATCGATCGACGAAGGTTCACTTTTTTTTTCTTGTCCAATATATTGCGTTTTAAATATTGTATCAATATTCTACCAATATAGTTATGCTACTTGGGTTACTTTTTGTACACAATTATGAAGTAAGGTCTATGTGTACAGCGATGTTAGATTTTTGTAAATTCAAATCCACTTCCTTCCTTATAATCGCCTGGCATTATAATTAGCACCAAGCCCAATTTGGACCGATTCCAGCCCTGTGTTTTATCAGCAAGTCCCCTCCTAACACCATTAGCAACCAGATATTGAAGTAGCCACTCAAAACACGCTCATTGTGTCTATAAAATACCGACACCAAATAACTTGTACCGTCATTAGCAAGCCGAAACAAGCAAAAACCAAACAGGCTGCAATTCTCGAGGAACATCCGCTGCTAAATTTCGCATCAGAAGTTGTTATCTCGTGCCCGTGCCCTGCCTAATGCCTCCATTAAATTATACAGTTAGATGAATTAAAAGGAAATGGTGGAAGGTAGTAATTCAGAGCTTTGCATGGCTGCCATCAGGCTCGCGAGTCGCACAATCGAGAATTTCTATAGGCGGCATTGAAACAATTGAAGAAACAATTGAAGCTGCAGTTACAGCTCCGACGCGCGCTCTTTGGTGAGCGGAGTACGGCAATTGAAACGTAAATATTCGCCCGATACGGATTTAAATGTTCGGTTGGGAGGGTGCTCTGTCAAATAAATCTGAATTCGGGATTGGTCGACAGGGACGGGCGGGATACGTTTTAAGCCCGGAAAACGTCAAAAATCTCGTATGGGTAAAAAGCTCAGATCAATAAGTAAACATAGATGGGCCCGATGCTACGTAAACATCATATTCACTAAACCGAAGACAACTTTGTATATTTACGTACACCTCTCATCCCTAATGTTTTCAAACATTGATGCCCTGTTGTCAAATTGGTAAAAAAATATGATTTTGGTAGGAACCTACCAATAAATGCATAATCAATCATATTTTATACTCAGAAGTATTATTCTAAAAATTCTAGAGAAATGTTTATGTCCAGAATGGTTTAAAAAAATTAACAAAAAGGAACATATATGTCGTTTTGAACTGATGAAATTTCATGCACTCTGAAAATTTCGAGCGATTACTAGAATTATTTTACTCTTGACAACACCGCTTGTGACACCGGCCGTGGCGGCCATTGTACCTTGTCGTTTTGTGTTGATTAAGTGTTGTTAGGAATTTTCCTGTCTGTTTTCGTGGTTTTTGTCCTGCTTGAACAACTTAAAGTTACATTTGGGATATTTTTCAAAATAGTGCAGTGGTTTAGTGAGGTACAATGTCGAAATACTGCTTTGTTTGCAAAACAAATGATAGTAAACAAACATTCCACAGGTGAGGTTTCAGTGGCGTCGAATGCTCGATGCAAATCATGCAATCAAACGTATTCGTCAAATATAATATTGGAGGACAAAGAAACTCATTCAAAATTACAGATACGAAAAGCCTATGGCAAAGTGGTGAATTCATCAATGTTTGTTTTAAATATCTGTAAGCAGGGGGAAAAATATTGAGGCTTATGAAAGGAAAATTGAATTTATTTTCCAATAATATTGACATTGTTAAAATTCTAACAGTGAGAATAATTAATGATATACCAAAGGACTTGCCTAAAATTTTTGGAAATCATTTCTTCGAGGAAGAGCATTTATCAAACCATAGTTATGCCTTGGTAAAGGCAATACTTCATATTTTTTATCAATATTATTGGAAAATAAATTCAATTTTCCTGTCATAAGCCTCAATGTTTTTCCCCCTGCTTACAGATATTTCTAACAAACAATGAGGCATTCACCATTTTGCCATAGGCTTTTCTTATCTGTAATTTTGAATGAGTTTCTTTGTCCTCCAATATTATATTTGACGAATACGTTTGATTGCATGATTTGCATCGTGCATTTGACGCCACTGGAACTTTGCCGATGGAATGTTTGTTTACAAACAAAGCAGTATTTCTACATTGTGTCTCACTAAACCACTGACTATTTTGAAAAATATTCCAAATTTAACTTTAAGTTGTTTAAGCAGGACAAAAACCACGAAAACACACAGGAAAATTTTAACAACACTTCATCAACACAAAACACTTGCACTTGCGTCCTCTGATGCTTTGAGGAACATTGCACAAGTATCTGTTAGATTTAATTCAATCCCCGTCGTGGTCTTCGCCATGAGAGTAGTTGTTTTCTGACAGGTACTTGCCATATGAATAAACTGGTCCAAAATTTAGGAAGGATAATACTCAACAGAATGAACAATTTTCACAAAAAAAATTAAATGGGTTCTGAAAAAATAGATGTTGGAAAAGGTTTCTTCACTCATAGGGCCAGTTGCGTAAAGAATTTAACAGACAAATAAATATTTGATTTGATGATTATTATGGCAACGCATGTCTATGCTCACCAGTTATGTTACCTAAGTTAACAGAAGGCTTTATACAACTGATCCATATTTATTCAAATATTCGTATTGATTCGTTGAAACTTGATCTACACAACATAAACCCTCAGACACCAAACTTGAAATATAGCCAAGGAACTTGTTACCTCTCTTGAATTAATTACTTTACACCATAAATAATGTTTCATTTTTATAGCTGAAAACTCCTAGAATCCAACTAAGGAAAGAATATCATCATAAATCACAAAACTAATCCGCTATCCTGAATCCCCAAATTTTGAAAGAAAGTTATTTGCTGCCTACCTCCGGCTTTTTGTTGACCCTAGGAATTTTAAGACAAAACCGCGACATAACTTGTTGCAGCTCACAGGTACTGCATTTGCATAAGTAATTTTGACCCCCTTAAAGAAGCACGGCACTGTGCTAGAGGTGTTTTGTTTTGGTTCGAATGTCAAAAACCCGAAACAAAACAGTTTCTTCGGTTCAGTGAATATGATGTTTACGTAGCATCGGGCCCATCTATGTTTACTTATTGATCTGAGGTAAAAAGTGTGTGCGAGTGTTCACCCAAAATATAAAAATATCGCTCTAACAGGTGTGTTCTCATTCTGCAGACCCTTTTGATGGGATTTGTCATCATTGTCATCATTCAGCGATATCGCTATCGATAAGAAACATAATTAATATACATCTGAAATTATTATTAACATGGCTTTCCGAGCAAGATATGTTCGTTATGTGTGCAATGAGGCTGTCCATTATGCATTATTATTCATCAAGAAAAGACGGGAATTGAAAGAATTGAGATGATCTATAGATGTATATTTTATCAGATTTATCAAATCTTGTGAGCATCATAAGCGGAACTCGGCTGAGCAATTATTATTTAATTCTTCTTCTGTTTATCGTTTCGTGGCATGTGCCTGCAAACGTACAAGAAAAATAATAGTACTCAAATCCAGCTACAAAAGAATTGAGTATTATTCCTTCATCTATCAACCAACGAACTAACCAGATATCATAATTTGGCTACCTCTATTGTCTCTCACCGTAGCTGAGTCTTTTGGAGATAACAATTTGGCACCCAACGTGGGACGGTTTATCACAAGCAACTGAGGAGCGGAGACATGTAAACGCTTATGAAAATTTATTTAAATAAATTTTGATTGAAATCATGAGAATTTCTTATAAGAGGTACTCATTAGCTATAATAGAAAGCTCAACTGTTGAACGCCTCAGCTCTGCAGTGTTCTTAGTGATTTCATGTATATATGTTAGCTTTACGATTATTCGTTCTCTAGGGTCTAGGGACACCGTGAACGAGGTAAACCGAAGAGAACCGCTAGCGATCAATGCAATAAACTAAATTGTCAGCAAGTATGAAATGGGTTAATTTTTAGGTAAAGCCAAATTTATTTCGAAGAAACATCCAACTGAATCAATATTTGCACATTCATTGATTTCTGTAGTTGGATTAATAAGTTATGGTTGACTATGGTAGAAATACCTAACTTACCATTCTAATGCTTCAATAGATTTGAAAAATAAAGTTTATCTCCAGTGACCTTCACCTAACAAAACCATTACTATTAACCTTAACTCGATTATTGATCTTGTTCCGGAGAATGTGCCTTGATATCATTGGCATGACAGACACCTCGGTTTCTGCTAACTCTATGAACTAATTCACAGGACAACGGGAAAGTATTTTTGAAATTATGAAATGCAATTCATACTCAGGATTTAGTGTGGAAGTCACCATCTCGGCAGCATCAAAAATAGTAAAACTGTGTTCCCAAACTTTCTGGTTTAACACGAATAGTTCATCGCTACGCGACGTCTCGAATCATACAAGATCTTACTCTTTTTGTATGCTTTCTTTATTCGATTAGCGATATATTTGAAAATGCCCATGAGAGCCTCGGATTTCTGTAATATCATCAGATGTGTCCAACTGCTACGTCAGAGCACAATTTGTCTCTTCAGATAATTTGATTTCGCCACCAGATATCACAAAATTTGGTGTTTACTATATGGTATCGTAACGGGAGAATCTCCTTGCAC
Organism: Chrysolina oricalcia; assembly: GCA_944452925.2. NCBI lineage: Eukaryota > Metazoa > Arthropoda > Insecta > Coleoptera > Chrysomelidae > Chrysolina > Chrysolina oricalcia. Next base: position 20,165,769 of record OX101818.2, read on the forward strand.
AAGCAAGCTGTGCTTAGAATTTGTCCCAATGTCTATGATTCTCAGCATGATAGAAAGTGAATATTGTCTTTAAGACACCGTGGACACGCTCTACGGGATTTGCCTATGAAGGATAATTAGCAACATTACGGGGAGATATGTTATATTTTGTCAATACTCCTCTGAAGATCTTATGAGTGAATTGAGAACTATTTTCCATCAATACTTTCTTTGGAGTACCAAATATTAGAATAATGTGATCCTCGAATATTCGATTCAGTATTGAGAACATCATCACAAACTTACTGAAAATGTTGAAAAGTGAAAAAATTTAGACATACCCAGAAGAGTACCTTGGAAGAGGACATACTAAGTCTATCCTGTCCATTTGCCAAAGCCGGGTTGGGGTAAGAGCATAACTTAACATCAAACCAGCTGGTGGTTTCTGATCAGGCTTTGTCTTAAAACATGTCATATATTACCTAATATAGCGAGCTACATCTACCTTCAACTTCGGCCAATAATACTTGGCAGTAATACCAGAGGCAGTTTTTAAGACTCCAGCATGCCCGCATTTTGAAGGGTCATGATTGGCTTGCATGAGGCCATGTCTCATTTTTTGGAGACGACGATAACCCAGTGCTCCGATTTATCGACCAGATTTGGACGTGATGATTATACAGATTTTTTTCATTTAAACGAAAGGATGGTCAGGCCATTTCTGGACATTAGGACGCAGTCTCTCAATCCAAGTGTCAGTGGACATAACCTTACTTGAATGTTGATCCGCAGCTTCTACCACAGGCACAGTTCGAAACAGGGCATCTGGAATATGTTCCATGCCTTGAAGTTGCAATATTTCAAAACAATACTATTGTAATCTGACACAATACGTTGCGCTACGTCAAACGGGATGTTTGAAGTTATTGAGCCATCTCAAACTCAAACAATATGAGATAACATCTGAATTTTGCTCCTCCAATGTATACACGAAGCTTCTCTACTAAGAACGACACCGCTAAATACCGCTTTTCTGTTGTGCTGAACCACCTTTCCACCCGTGTGGGGGACCTGCTTGAGCAGCAAATAACTTTACCCTCGTCAGTAGCTTAGGATAGAACCGCCCCCAAACCAAATTCAGACGCATCGGTCTGCACTACAAAAAGAATATCAAAATTGGAACATGGGAGAACAGGAGCTGAGATCAAGTTATTTTTGACAAATTTGAACCAGCGTACTCTCGAGGTTCTGCCTGGCAGCGTCCGACTATCTTGCTGGCAACATTCGGACAGGAGAGTCGCGACCTGGCTGTCAGATCTTCAATCCTGTCATAACTCCTGCCAGAAGAAGGCAAGAGAGAATGAATATATTTTACAGAAAACGCAAAACAAAATGTAATGTTGATAATTTTAATTCTACAATAAATACGTTTTTGAACTCGAATTTGACAAAACCTACCGAACAGAAGGCCAGAGGTCTGTATCAATCATTATCACACAATTATTCAATGGTATATTCGAAAAAAATCATGATAATCAATTTTGATGAATAGGCAAAGTTTAGCTCTTGCTGACTTCCAACTTAACCCAAAGAAAATAAAGAGACTGAGTTTATAAATACACACAATACGTGAGTAACAAGAAAATATGCTGATTTAAAAGCTCCAAAATCAGAAAATACATTAACCTACAAAATCGTTCGCCTGTTCCTTTGCCGGACAACATTTTTCATGTTGTAATGAGGAAATATCTATTCTCTACTACCGCTAACCAAAGTAGCCTTGACGCTTTCAGATCTCAATGCAAAGTTGACGTTTTCCGAGAAATGCTATTTTGAGACAGCTTTTACGGTCTAGTGCAAAAATATTGAAGAGACGCTCGATCTCCCTAGCTTTTCTTGGAAACGAACTTATTCTTGCATGAAATTGAAGACAATACATTCAAAGCTTCCTAAGGAACTGCGGTGGTGTTAAGGTTAGAGATTCTGCCTACAAATCTGGCTTCGATTTCGGCTTGAGTTCGATCTCGGAGTTAAGTGATTTTTTTCAAGTTATTTCCCTTTTATCCTTTTGTTAGAGATGTAAATTATGGAATCATTGGATAGCTCATACATTTGAGTGTAATATGTGCCTATGTTATATGAAGTGTCGATTGTTTTTATATCTAAGAGCTGCGTTTGTATTAAAAATCATGTGCGTATTTCGAGCACAGAGTGTCATTGCTGATCTCCGAAGATAACTCGGTAACGGTAACTCTTTTTGTCGAGCGGCAATCAATCACTTTGCGCTCTAAATAAACAAATAGCTATTACACCATTTTTTGAAATTCATTATCTTGTAGGATCTAATTTTCTCAGTTAGCTTTTTAATGACCTCTTAAATAATGCTGTTTCATGTTTTGGAATTACTATAGTTGATGTGTTTCATGTACGTGAATTGTTAATGGTAGAGAATGGTTAATGGTAGAGAAAATTATGCATTCACCGACTGATATCGAATGATTTCTGACTGACACCGGTGCAAACTTCGTTTGTTTAATTCAAAATGGTTTTCTAGTTCATTTTACTAATCAGTGAAATGAGGTGTCATCACAGACCGTGAAGCAGCCTCTCTTCCAATCAACTGAACCAATGGATCACAATTCGATTGAAATAACCCACCTTGGTACAGGTGAGGGACAAGAATCTCAAAATCATATAAGTATATTGCAAGAGGTCCGTACTCGAGGAACATTGCAGATGCGGTTCAATATCTGTCACGGTGTTAACCAGAGAAGTGTTTGTAGTCATTGTTGCCGGATATCTGGACAAATGATGAAAAAGTTTATTAATAATGAAACATTTGCTAAAATACTCATCGAAGTAACGATGTCTTAGGGGCATACAAACGTTCTGTATGCATTATCGAATATTTCTCCACACTACAACTTTTTCACACCAATCAACCGAAACGAAACCGCTTAGTGTGCGGTTTTTTATTTTCCTTATTCGCACCACGATTTATAGAGTCTCGAAACAGTTGAAAGTTTATCGCAGAACGACTCGGACTGCCATTAATACAATGTCTTTTTTCGTTTCGACTGCAAAAGAAACCGTTTATTTTAATGAGCATTCCGAGAATTATAGTAATTTACAAAAGAAGGTGCTTTCAAAGAAAAAGATTTAGTTCATAAATGAGATCACATTAACTAAAATATACGGTGTGTCCTAACGAGAGGTTATATCATCCGGTCCTTTGAAGAGGATATATTTCTTTTCCAGAACAATAGGACCGAAAATGTTCTCTGGCTCTAGGTTATTACATTTCAGTTTTTCCAATGTTTTCAGTTGCCATAACTCATTTGAATGATAATATTAATGCATTATTCGCCAAAAAAATTATACATATTTATAACACTAAAGAATAGAAGAAAACATCAGAGGTGAAAATGGGTAGTTTATAGTTTCCTGATTTTTCTGTGGTTCAATGTCTAAACTCTTTGACATGACGCCAAATTGAAAGCAATTTCAGACGTTAATTACCTTTCCATATGGACGTTGATAATTTAAAATTGGATTTCAAACAAAAAAAACGTGTTTTTGTTTAGTGTTTTGCAAATAAAATGAAAACAATCTAGTCGTTTCGAAGAGAAAAAATGGAGAGAAATGAAATAGGAACAAGAAGAGACGCTTAACGACCCGATCGGATCATTAGTAACGGAGAAAAACTGGAAAAATCGAAAGAATTTGCGATTATTTTAAAATTCAAAACTCCGCCATTTTTCAAGTTGTAGGGTTCGCCTTCCTCATGAAAGTATTGAATCATGTGTACCTCGTGTGTGCATAGGTTCTTTCAGGCTATCAGTTTGGGCACAATCGCAATTATCTTGCAGCGTGCCAGATGCTCTAGTGATTGTCCGATTTGAATTTCTCAAACTGATTTTGAAAGTAAAATTATAGTACCACAAACCGTATAATTTGGGTATATTTTGCGCTGTAATGCTGTGAAATGGGTGGAAAATGCTTGCAAACATGACTGAAAACGGCCGAGCCCGCGTAAACGGTCTAGTAGTAGGAGAGACCTGGAGAATATAACTAGCGACTGTCTTTCATGAGATGGCACACTCGGTTTCCTATTAGTATATTTGTTGAAAAATCATTTTATGCTCTATTGATTCCTGTGAGTAGTGATGATAGTATTTATTTAATTTGTCATTTTCATATTTATTGTGTCCATGAAGAAAAACATATTTCTGGTCGTAACAATGGCATTGAGAAAACACATAAATGCTTTCATTTTTCACTTGTCCATTACTGCTTTATGATACCTTGGCAACGGATGCCAGACCCATAACGCCCGAGGCGTTATGGAGGGCATTATGAATCATAATGCCCGATAAATGTTTTTTCTGTAGTTCAATAAATTAATTACTCAGAAAAGTTTGATTTATAACTGTACATAAAAAAGGGACAAATTATTTTCTCTCAAATAGAAATTACGATTTTCATATGTTCCTGAAAAATTAGTACCAAGTTTGAATTTCTGTGAGTTCACCGATGATGAACTCATCAATGTGCATTCGGTTTCGTTCGGAACGTTAACATTTTCCGGTAAACCTTTCGGGTTTTCCAAATTAAGGTATTTCGCTATGATAGAAGAAACCCATAGTATTTTTACCTACAGGTAACTCAATACATTTATTCTATCTTTAAGTTAAAAAAAACCAACGTTGTTTACACCCTTTTGGTCGTAGTGCAATGTACTTTTTAACTAAGTTCAAGGCTCCTCTTTCGCTTTCTTCAACAGTGGTGAACATTTTTGAGGTGCAGGTCTTGGTTTCTGGTATCTTGATCAGTAAAACGGCTCCTCTGTCTTCAATGTCATCAATTGTCATCTTGACCAGTTCATCTCCAAATACGCCCATTACCAGAACAACTTTATCTAGCAGAAAAGTATCATCTGGAGCTTTTCTTATGAAAAGTAATACTTGTCCACCTTCCAACACCTTTGATTTTTCAGAAATGTATCCTTTTGATTTAACTTTCAGAATGGCCATCAGTTGACTGATTAATGTTTTCTTCAACAATCAATGTTGATTTCAGCTGTGAGTATTTGATCCATAGACTATTTGCATTATATTTTTCAGACTAAAATAATGTAAAATAAATAAAAAATATTAATATTTTTCATGAGATAAACTCACCAGTTCCTGGAAGTATGCCATCAATTAAGACAGTTTCATTTACGGTATTCACTCTGTTTTCATCTTTCTATTTAAAAAAATTGGCCATTCTCCTTCTCGTATAAGTATTTGGATTTCACAGGCAGTAAATTTCCTAACGCTTTTTCAGCTTTGATCTGTGGGGATCTGTGGGACCTCCATAATTATTATGAACACAACCGTTTTTAGTTTCCTCCACTAACAAGCTTGTCAATTCTTACAAAAATGCAGCGTCATTTTATTAAATAAACAACCCTCAGCAACCTCTTCAATGTTTCCATGGCAATTGCATAAAAGGTCACTTATGCTCAGTTGCCGACCAGAATGCAGTAAATACTATGAGAAGAAATGTATGAATTAAACAACGTCTTTTGAGATAATTTTTTCGTGACAAATGAAATCTTGTATGCACCACGAGCGTTACTAGATCCTATCGCCCATCGGGAAACAGGCATCCCTCGGGCCAAAGGCCCTCGGGTAAATGTTACCCTCTGGGCGTTAGTATCTATATAACGCACTTTGTACATAAATGGCTATCATTTCAAGGTTCAGCTATACGCTCATTTACTAACAAAAGACAGGATTGAATTCCTGTAAATGACGACTCATGACAGGGATTGCTTCCCCATTCAACTAGCATTGTTACTTACTGACTAGAAATTTAGAACAGCAAGCAGTCATAGTAGACAAGAAATTCGAAAAAAAACACCGCTCTTTTTTCGAGTGGTAATATTTTGAAAGTGCCAATCCTCCTCCAAATAAGGACAACGATAATAATAGTAATTCATACTCTAACCCCAGTCAGTACCTCAACATTAACTTAATTACACAAGATCAGATCCTAATCGCTGGAAAACATATTAACATGTAGTCCGGAAGTCCGGACAATAATCCAGCTAAGCTCGTGAATGACTATTTGTGAACCCACTTCCATTTATTCTTATTGTTTATGAAAACTGAACAGTTCTCGAATTTACAGAAAATAGCTGTGTCCGATATATGAATCTGGAATGGAAACCAAAATCACAAAACTATAGACCAATCGCAATTATATCAGTGTTCACAAAGTTGATCTTGTACTCTAACACGATTAATAAATTATGTTCTTCCAGTAAAAGGGTTTATTCTGATGGAAGTAACGAATAAAAGTATGAATTGATAAGCTGCATCAACTGTATGAATTCACGATAATTAGGTTCAAGAACCCAGAAATTAGAAACATTACAACTACATTGGAATCTGTTGCAATATTTCTCAATAGTAGTAAAGTCAGACTTCAAGCAAATACTAAAAGAAGCAATAACATCCGCATGGAATATCTCTGAGTCTGAGCTTGCTGAAGTAAAATAATCTGTACTACCATGAAAAAAAAAACACTTGCAATCAGAAAATACCATCTCATTATCAGCAGACTTTGACTGGGGCATAGCCGTCTCACCCATAGCTACACACTGAACCGAGGAGTTGAACCAATCTGTGAAACATGTCAAAGTTACCTTACAACCAAGCATATTTTATTTCAGTGCCCATCATACAACTATACATACGCCAAACGCCAAACATATGGAGTGTCGTCAACTCTACACGAATTCCTTAACGGAAACTGTGATTTACACAAATTAGTTAGGTTTTTGAAGACGTCAAGTTAATCAACCACTATATGTTGTCTCTAATAACATCAAGGGATGAAAGGATAATAAACATAAATAAAAAAAAGTTACACCAATCCTAAATAGTAGTAAATACTATTTCAATAATATTACAAATTATCTCTCAGCTTTCTATATTGGCAGTAAGATTCAATTATTTTCGGAAATACTGTATAAAATAACCCTTGAAGAGAAAGGCTATATTTTTTTTTCTTCATAAAAGTAGGAAATTTGTTTTAATCAAATTGAAGAGTGTCTACTCATATCCCTAGTACTATTTTAATCAACAGACCGATTCAGTCAAACTCACTTTACTGGATTGTTACGAGACAAACGGGTATAGATTATGGAATTGATGGAAATGCACTAATCTTTTGAATTATTATCGTTACATGTTCATAAACGAATGAAAACTGCACTAAATTTCCGATAACCCGCATTTGCATGCTGAACATTTCATATATTCGGATTTCAATAGAATATCCATTTGATATATTATAGAGATGATTTCAGAACGTATCGATATCAATGACATATCAGGACACGTGAATGGTAGGTAGTTCATTCAGATTTTTGTGTTTATGTACATAATCATTTGATGATGGAGAAATGCCAGGCTTCAACACAGCTTATCCCCAGAGTTCTATTATGTCATGGTTTCAACACTATAATAGGTACATGCTGATAACTTTCGTCGTCTTTCGATTCCTAATCTCCGCTCCTTTCTGTATATATTTAATCTCAATACTTGCATTCAGGTCTCTTTTCCAAACCACTCGGTGATGAATAAAACAAATGTTAATATAGCAAATAGAACATACAAAACAAATTAACCATTTATTCAACGTTCTGGTGACAAAACTTCTTGTTCACTGTATAACTGATACCAAAAATATGCTTATTATTATCCTTAGACATCAATATCCGTTTCAATATCGTAAAAAATAATCTTGTGCTATGATATACTTCCTTTTTTCTTATTATGATATCGATTTTGTCCTTGGCTCGACCTGTCATCAGGTTTGTTTTCTTCATCTGGTGCGATGTCTGTATTGTGAATTGAATTACTCCTTGAAGTCTACGTAGCTTAGTTCTTTCTGAATTGATCGGACTCAAAAAATGTATATTAATTTGCTCGTGCCCAAGTATTTACGTAAGAGTTTGTTCTGGTCATTCTAGAAAATTGCTCCTTGCAAAATGTGTGCGTTTAATTTCTTCGCGTGAAAATGTCTAAATATATATTTTGCCTAGAGTAATTAGTGGTCATTATATTATTGTTCAAGGATATCACTGGCAGGATATTTTTGAACAGGATATTTAGTCATAGACCCATCATGACAATTCCTGGAGCTGAGCGTTTAGGATTTTTTTTTACCTATGGAACTTTCTCAAAGCTCACCATGAGCCCTGGGAAAGTTCCTCAAGGAAGTGCTACAGCCTATATTGACTATTTGCTCAGATGTCGTTTTCATTACCCTTGTTTGCGTTAATTTCTACCCAGGTGACATTTCAGAAATGGGCAAAAATATTCCCCAAATAACTCTGACTTATTCGGGTGTTTTTTCTCTATCTGCTTGGACTTATGTCATATGGAATGTTCCCTGACGTCTAGATTTACTAGTTTTTTCATTCAACTTTTCTTCACTGTTATTCCTGACCATAGCGCTTATTTCCTCCCCTGAGATGAGCAAGTGATCATCTGGACCAAGTGAATTTTTAGTAACTTCTCACTAGCATTCAGATCAGTGATGAACTGCGGAACAATATTTTGGTCATGTTCTTGCAAATTATGGAGATTTGAAATTCTTATTGAAACAAAAAAACATTATTAATATTTTCATGTTTCTGTTTTTATTTCCTTCATTTTTCAATGTGCACATGACAAGGGTATGTATAATTCAACGTTAGCATGTTTATGGCTTCGTGATCAGAAATATTCAGCACGCGTTTCCTTTCAGAACCAACTCGATTGTGGTGGAAGTGGTGCTATTCCACGGGTTGTGTTCAATTATTATGTTACTTTTACAGGAATAATCCCACAAAACCTAACGTTTTCTAATGGGCTGATTGAAGCAATTCCACGCCTTGCACTGAATTCTCCAGCTACTAATACTTTGTGACCATATCTAAGAAGAATGTACAAATCTAACGCCGTGAGAAGCTTGTTGGGTGGATAAGACACCAAGATTTTACATGTATTTTCTCGACAGCATTCCTATAAACATTGCTTGAATGGAATTGACACTCTCACAGCTCTCACAGCATCAGATCAGGTCGGATGAACGTTAAACCCCTAAAGCTGAGGCGAAACGAAACAAATAATATACTGAAAAGAAGTGATATACATGTTTATAACGCTCGAAATGCCCAGAACTTACATCAACTACAGTACAACCATACCAACTACAAGAAATCTTCTCTCTATGCAGGTTCCTTCGTATTCAATAAATTACCATCACCATTACCAAAAAATCACGGATCACTGAAAAGTTTTCAAACAGATCTAAAGCGCTATTTGGGTGATAACGTGTACTCAATAGACGAACTCTGTCCAAATGTGCCCAACAGCTGCATGTATTATTTATATCAAATATCATGTCATATCACTGTCATGTGAAAGTAATTTTCTGTTATCTTGTTTTGTACTACACTTTTACTTTTAATCATTAATTTACTGACGTACCTTACTCATTTTTATATGGCAAACAAAAGTCAATAAAGTTTATCATTATTATCAGGCGGTGGTTCTTCCATGGTGCCATGGTTCTTCAGTTTCAAGTGCAAGATTAACTGTTACCAATTCTTTTGAAAATACAGATACAAACAGTAAGTGGTATCACAAATTGTATACTGTAATAGGGCAGATGCAGTTGTCACTTGTCAGATATCAAACAGGACATGGAGGGGACAAACAAAGCCATTTCCCATAAGACTCTGTGTATCTTTTCACTTAATTTTCTGGAAAACGAGGCATTTAAGACATTTTTACCGATAGTATTGTGATTATTGGTTCATTGTGAATACTGTGAAGTTTTTCATGCACCTAGGTATAGATACTTGATTATTTTGAAAAAAAAATTATTACTTTGCCACGTTACATTACTCTACAGTGTGACCCACTTACGACCATAGCACCCTTATAAAATCTACATTTTTCAACCGATTGGAATGATTTTTTTTTCATTTGGGTAGACATTCAAGAAGTCTACTAGGGCACCAAATTTCATGAATAAATTTCCATTTCCTGGGCGAACTAATCTAATTTTTCAAGATAAAAAATCTGAAAAAATTACTAGTGATTTTTTTAGAAAAATTCCTACCACACCACTGTATTGATGATATTTTCAAATGATTCATATTTGAATTATGTTGAAATGCGCCAATTAATAAAAAAATTATAAGGGAATGAAATTTGAAGAATATGCCGTTTAACCAACCCACCAATTCAATTTCAAAACTTTTATTAGACTGATGTTTGTTTTTTTTTGGGTTTGAGGTCTTGAATTAAAGAAAACTCTTTTTCTTGACAGCCCACGTTTTGTCAGTTTATTCTGACATCTTCAGGGCACTGTAAGATATATAAAAAAAAGGTTGATGTTTTAAATTTATGAACTTTAGAACATTTAAATATGATTTTTTTTCCAGAAACAACCACTGAACTATTATTAGTCAACAGGTAAACCTTAAGAAGAAGAAATTGGTATATTTTACTTACGAAAGGATGAGTCTTCCGAGTTATACGTATATCTATATCCTACGACCATATTTAGGTCTGAATCACGTGTAACAGACAGAATAGTTGGATGTAAAAACGGGTTACAAACAAACAATACACAACACCTGACACGTTTAAATTCGAATAAAATACCACCTTACTTGGGTGCATGCCAAAATCGAAATAATAAAAGAGCAGAATGTACAAATGAAAAAGCAGCAGAGAAATAAAAAAAAATTAATATATAAAAACTAAACACAAAACCCAATGCATATTACCAAGATATAAAGTATCAGTGTTTGGTTCTTATTCTCGCTATCAGATTGAAATAGGCACTGTTCAAGTTCTCCAGGTCTTTTCTAAAGTTGACCGTATTGTATTTCATTATATTAGTCATTTCAGATAAATTTCTTTTAAACAGAGAAGATTCATACCCCAATATTTTTGTGTTGGCCAGTTCAAAGTGATGGTCGGTTTTAATACAATGTTCAACCAATGAAGTAGGGGTTTTTAATGTTGATTTATTTTTCATATCTCTTTCATGTTCTTTGAGGCGTGTTTTTCAATAACTTTTAGTATGGCCAACATAACACTTATAGCAAGGGATTTCATAAATGACGTTTGATCTGCATCCTAGAGGGTTTTTTTCATTGTATTTTAATTTTTTAATGCAATCTTTATATTTGAAGTGGAATCTTCGAGAATAGTGCTCAATTTTTCTGAGAGACCAACTAGGTAAGGTATTCTGAAATATTTTTTATTTTCCAATGGTTTATCTCTTTTGTCAGTTATGGTCGTAAATCTATTTTTAATTCTGTTAATAATTCTGTTTGGATAATTATTTTTTATTGGGTAATATTTTAATTGTTTTAGATCATCCTCTATGAAAATGGCTACATATCCTTATCATTTTATCCATCAAGTTCTGTATAATATTCAATTTCTGTCTCATAGGGTGATGGGAATTGAAATTGAGGTATCTTTCTGAAAAGGTTGGTTTATGATACCAATTTATCAGAAGTTTATTATTAGGTGTCCTAATAACCAATGTGTCTAAAAAAGCTAGACAGTTATGTTGTTCCAGTTCAATCGTGAATTGTAGTTTTGGATGAAATTGGTTGAAAACACGTAACAAGTCATCTTGTTTTCCCATTGGGATTATTAGAAAAATGTCATCAACGTATCTCTTATATGCCTGAACTTTGAAGGAAAGCTGGGATAGACAAGTTTCTTGTAAATTTTGCATTACCAGATCTTAACAAAATGGAGACATACAAGTTCCCATTCCTAAACCAGTTATCTTTTGATAAAAAAACTCCATTGAAATTAAAGTAATTACTCTCGACAGAGAAATTGACTAACTGTAAGAACTCCTTTTGTTTGAGTAGTGTATTTTCTTCAATTAGAAACCATTTTTGTTGTATGATGTTTATCAGAAGGTCTGTAGGTATATTTGTAAAAAGTGAATTAACATCTAACGATACTAAAATGTGGTCTTTGGGAAATGAAGTATTTTTCATTTGTTCAGAAAATTCAAAGGAATCTTTTACATTATGAAAGCGTATTTTAACAAACCACATAAAAATTTTGTGAAGTTATATATTTGTGATCCAATGAAGCTAACAATAGGTCTTAAAGGGACATTGGTTTTGTGTATCTTGGGAAGAAAATACATTTTGGGGAAAATTCCATCTGTACATTTGAGACTTTTTCCTAATATTGGATCCACTTTTTTGGAAAGGATTAGATTGTCTATCAATTTATATCGGTTGAAAAATGTAGATTTTATAAGGGTGTTCCGGTCTCAGGTGGATCACACATGAGTGATTTTCAAATGATGATACATTTCAAAGAAGATTTAGCAGTCAGATATACAATTACCGTCCCTGGTACATCCGCATGTCACCTCTCCATGTGATCCCGAAAAAAAGCTTCGCCACGTATAAAAAATAACGCAGCTGAATGTATTCACAGTATATGCAAATATTTTTTATCTCTCGGAAAAGCGCACGTCATATCCGTAACAAATAGTGCATCATCATTCTTTTCAGTGTACCACATCCTGTGGTACGAAACAAACATTTCCAGGGAAATAGAATAGAAAACTAACATTTGTCATCTGGCCGTGAAAAATAGCCTAAGTTTGCCGCACGGATATATAAATTACTACGTGGATGGTATTTGTATATTTCAAGTTTTATGCGAGTCTGCGAAACACTCTTCTTCGCAGGTACTTCTCGTGAGAAATCATCGGAATTTATGGTGAAATATGACTAAGTGGGATTGAAGAAATAATGGAACTGCGGCTCTGGAACTTTTTTGTTCCGAATTCTAATCTGGTGAAGGTATTGAAGGGGCGGAATGAGAAAAGACACGGAGGTTTACACATATTCTTATTTGGGAAATCACATGAATTAGACCAAGCTATAGAGTTTTTTTCCCCCTCAAAATAAAAGTCGCAAATGGCCTATATACAAATTTTTTTAAGATAGTTTATTGATAAAAACCCCAGTTTTCGCCCAAGCAAAATCGCTTTTAAACCCTTATAAACCGGAAACATTATTCTGTTAAGAATTTAGCTATAGCTCTGTTTGTGGGCTCATTATGGAGTCAAAAGTCAGAAAAAAATATTTAAAAAAATATTCGGGTTTTGCTCTTTGAGAAATATGGTATCCTTTTAAAAGGACTGTAGGATCACATCAGACTATAAAAAACATAGACGTGTCATCATTTATTACATGTAACAGTACCGTTACTAGGATATAAGCATGAAATAAACTCAAGTGGTATGATAATGACGGAAACAGTCTTTGGGGAGCAATCCAATGTCACATTTTTTACAACGAAAATTTGCTTTTTTATGACACACTGCACACTTTGTTTGATTATTCTGGTATATCACAATGTGATCAATTCGATCATATCGGGAATTCTCTCTATAATTGCCTGCTCTTCTTGAAGTACCTTTCCTACTCAAAACCTTATGAGTCTTTAACAATTCCAAAGCTACGGCTCTCCTGAAGACAAGTTGATCAAGTTTGCCTCCTTCGAATCTATGCAGATACCAAGCATTTTGAATGGACATATCGATGCAATGGCTCACCAATGGAAAATACCATTTCTTTCTCCTAATCGAAATGCGATATTGTCCAATATTTAGATCGCTTTGGTCGACTCCTCCCTTATTATTATTATATTCTTTTATAGGTGAAAATATGTTGTTTTTCTTTTTGAGAAAACATCTTCACTTTACTTGTGGGTAACACGGAAGAAGATAGAAGCAATAGTTATAACATTATTGTCATTCCACCGGCAAATAACTAACTCGTTGTCTACCAGTGCATATTGAAAATCTCCCCTGTTTTTCTACTTGAAATCTTTCACATTAGTCAATAGTAGTACTTTAGTAGCCGATTATCTCTGATGGTACCTGTAGCTCTCACTCCTCGACGTGTTAGTTCTTTCATAAGTGACAATGATGTGAAGAAATTGTCAAAGAAGATATGGAAGTTAGTGAATTTCGTTGAGTCTAAGATGTCTACATATTGCAAAACTACAGATGCACCGAGACCCAACTTTTGGTATTTTTCACACGAAATGGTATTTGAGCCCTGGGAAGGTTCGAAATATACAATATAGCCCAATCGAGTAGTTCCAACTCAGAATTTATACCTTCATCTCATGGGCTTTCCTTTTATGCATTCTTTGCAGCCATGGCGCCCGAAATACGGCACCATGGCTTCATCAACGGAATGGTTTTCTTCTGTTGGAGCAAATTCCAAGAATTTTTGGTTCAATACTTCGAACATTGGTCGTATTTTGGCAAACCGGTCATTTTTGTCCAAATTATTGTTACGACGCAATGAAAATTGCTCATCAGATATTGAAATCAATCTCTGGAAATTGAAGATGATATGAGCGTGTTATTGCTATCCGAAGAATTTTGCCAGTACATTTTCTTTCTTGACACAGAGCAGTAGCCACTCACAAGGAGTACTCCAATGAAACAATAAATGTCATCAGATGTTGCATCAGCTGGTCGATTTTTTTGACTAGCGAATAGATTCGTATACTGAACAATTCCGTGGATCACTTCTTTGTCCAAAAAACATTTGAATATGCTTAGAGAAGAGCTATTGTTTCTTATGTGAGAAACAGAATTTCATAAAGGGAAAGTTTCTAACAGGTCCTTTCCAAGGGAATAATTGAATTATTTAGTTTATTTTATCTTTCTGAAAGAAGACTACGGCAAGTCGTCTTCGCTGTCCCATTCTACCGCCGCATCTACTAAATTTTTACCAGATATATCTACTCGATATTTGCTCATGGAAACTTCCACATCACCTAGTAATTTTGATCCTGGTAGGTTATTTGGGATAACATTATCATCCTCTCCAGAATCTTCATACGTGTTATATTCATTGGTATTCACCAGAGGAAATAAAATTATTTCATCAGGAATATCAGCAACATTATCCAAATGTTCAATTTCTTCAAGAAGTTCATTCAACGTCAGATGTTTATTCCAATATCTGAAACAATTTAGTACATTGCTCAAACTGTAATGAAAACTGATGAAATAAAAAATACGCATTAAATATACAGGGTCCTTCAACTGCTCTCCGGTGGTCCATAGCTTCTAAATGGCGCAACTTGAAAATTTATTTCGAATGCAAGCATCCTCCCTTCTTGAAAGAGTATCTCTGGAAAATATTCCGAAGTATACAAGGTGACCCAGAAAAGTGCACCAATCCAAACTTATGTTTCTGTAATGGAACACCCTATATTTCATCACATGGTTGAATAGAGATTACTTTGATCATTCAAAAACTATAGGGTCATGTATGTTCATCAACGTTATTTCGGAGATATATCGATATTACTACAGTTGAAATTTCATTACCTTTTGTGTACCGGTAGATCGAAACGCAAAATGAAATATATCTTGTTTTTTTCAAATGGAAACCCATGTGTTCAATTTCAGTATTGTAAAGGCCATAAAATTGCCTTTCGATGATATATCACACATGGTATTTACTTCACCTTGAAAATAACGTAAATTTTCAATTGAAAAAACCAAGATATCTTTCAATTTGCGTTTCGATCTATCCGGTACACAAAAAGTAATGAAATTTCAACTGTGTGTCGTGTTACAAAAACTAGACCATACTGGAGTCATTTCGCCTCCCAAAAGTTTTAGAATTATTTTTCCACGAGGAGTTACAGAGTGTTGAATACCTCATGTTTTTTGAAGTAATATCGATATATCTCCGGAAATAACGTTGATGAACATACATGACCCTATATTTTTTGAATGGTCAAAGTAATCTCTATTCAACCATGCGATGAAATATAGGGTGTTCCATTACAAAAAACATAAGTTTGGTTTGGTGAACTTTTCTGGGCCACCTTGTATACTTCGGAATATTTCACAAACATGCTTGCATTCGAAAGAAATTTTTAAGCTGCGCCGTTTAGAAGCTATGGACCACCGGAGCGCAGTTGCAGGACCCTGTGTAGTATCCCCTAAACCTATCGTCCTTTTAAAAGGAACGAGCAGTAAGCGGACGTATAACCTGACTCGTGATCATATACAACTCTTCTTTTCGAGTTTTGAGGGATACACGACATTTACTTTCAATGTAGAATACAAAAAGAATGTGATTAATAACGGCTAAACTCACCTTTTTGATGATTATCACTCATATTCACTACACAAAGTTGATACTCAGATCTAATGTTGTCTCAAGGTACGAGGATGTATTGATATCTAGTTAGCCTAGACCAGTTCCCTGCATAAACAACATATTGCGTTACCATAGCAACGAACAATAACTTATTAGAAGTGTCAGAGTAAAGTTTGACGTCAAAAAAGTAAACCAGAGTAACGCAATAAATTAAAAGAAAAAATATGTCCACCAAATTTGTGAAAATCGATAAATTGGAGTATCGAGCCATCATCAAGTACCTGTATTTAAAAAGGTTAGGAGGTAAGCAGATTTACGAAGATATGCTTAATACCCTTGGTGATAAATGCAACCGTGAAGATTGGACTGCAAGCTTCAAAAGAGGTAAATATCGATGCAGTTCATGACATGATTTTAACAGACCGTCGAATTGGGCTAAAACGGATATCTGAAGCACTGAATATTTCATACGAACGCGTTCATCATATAGTTCACGTCAATTTGGACATGAGAAAAATTGCTGCAAAATGGATCCCGAAATGTTTGAATGTTGACCAAAAGCGTGCAAGGGTAGTAGCATCGCGTTCGATCTGTGCTCGATTTGAAAACGATGTAGACTTCTTAAACCGAATTGTTACTATGTATTAGATTTGGGTACATTTCTACTATCCGGAAACAAAGCAACAATCGATGGAATGGCGACACTCCGGTTCTCCAAGACCTAAGAAGTTTCGTGTCCAAAAATATGCTGGAAGAGTTCTTGCTTCAATTTTTTGGGATTGCCATGGAGTAATCATGATTGATTTTTTGGATAAGAGTAGAACAATAACTGGAGATTACTACTATTATAGTAGGCTGAGAATTTTTCAATATATCCTCGTATGTGAACACGGGAAATATCACTTCAGTTCATGACAAAAGTAGTGAAATAAATTTCATTTTATAAATCAAGTTTCGCCATCTAAGAGCTAGAAGCTGAAACTCATCCAAACTCCGATAAATTGGATTCCTTTCATCAAAATCAAGTTACGCCATCTAAGAGCTAGAAGCTGAAACTTCTCCAAACTCAGATGAATTGGATTACTTTCATCGACCTTTTAAAAGGTCTATAGGTTCAAATGGGTTTTAAACAATTAATAGTGAAAAAAACTTTTTTGGTTTTTTGAAAATATCTCAAAGATTATTCAAGGAATCGATTTACAGGAATAAAACGTTTGTGGAGATTTATTAAACCTACAAAATAGATATTCAAACGACCAGATCGGGGTATTTTACATTGAAAGAATCCGGGAAAACCTCGAAAACAGACCATTTAAAAGAATTTTTAATTTTAAAAATCTGAAGCCTGACAAACAATATTGCGGAACTGATAGATAATAAAATGTGGTTCAACTGTGCGCAAGATGTTTTCTGTCCGATGTGTAGTTTTTGCACAATCGCGTTATGAATAATTTCAGGGCACATCTTGGAAGATGCGCTGATTTGAGGAAATTCATCATATTCAAATTCTGTGAACGGCATCTGGAAGTAGAGATCAATAAGTATCTATAATTTGTTAATTTTGGATTTTCACCTGAGAGGTGGAAAATGTCACTGAAAATTGATGAAAACGCTTCAAAGTGCGTCCGAAGTCACCCGGAAATGCACTGGAGTTAACTCGAGTTGAGTTCGGGCGACTTCGGGACCACTTTGAAGCATTTACAGTAACATCCAGTGACATTTTCAACACATTTCCCATCTCTCAGGTGACAATACAAAAAAAAACAAATTGTAGATATCAATCTCTCCTTCCAAATGCCGTTTACAGAATTTGAATCAGATGATTTTCCTTGAATTAGCGCATTTAGAAAGATTTGCCTTCAAATTGTTTATAACGCGATTGTGCAAGAACTACACATCGGACAGAAACCATCTTGCGCACAGTTGAACCACATGTTATTATCTATCACTTTCCACAATATTGTTTGTCCAGCTTTAGATTTATAAAAATTATGGATTTTTAAAAATGATCTCTTTTTCGAGGTTTTACCGGATTTTTTCAGTGAAAAAGGCACCGATCTGGTCATTTGAAAAACCAGTTTGTAGGTTTTATAATCTCAATAAGAGTTCCATTAATGTCGGGGCGTTGCGCAGTGGTTAGAGCGTCCGACTTTGGGTCGAAAGGTCCGGAGTTCGAGCCCCAGTTGCGACTGGGATTTTTTTATTTAATTTTACCGATTGAATTATTCAAATCTCGTTGCTGGACTGGGGTGAGTCCTGCACGATTCACTGTTGCGTTCCAATTAACAGTGCTGCTCCAAAGGTGGCGCATGGAGTTAGTAACAAGGCCTATCCAGAACACGTGGCTAATGACCATAGCAGTCGATGCCAAGACACCAAAGAAAAAAAAATCAAGTCAAGTCAGTCGTTATCACACTTGATAACGACTGTAGATTTTAACAGTTTGAAACGTCGTGAATAAAAATTGCAAAGAATTGAATTTTTCTTTGTTCTTTTTTAGACAATGAAAGTCCAGAATAACCTTAATCAACATACATATTATGTGATACAATTTTGACAATTAGTGCTTACTGGAATTGATTTAAAACGAAATTTCACATAGCAGCATGGGCATAAAAAAGTACTTTGATGAAGTTCCGAAGATATTTTTCAAATTGCAGTAACATAGTAATATAATAATATCAATATTTCAGAAAAATCAGCTGAAAGCCATGTTGCATAGAAAATGTGAGGGATCCTTCGATCAAGCGAGATCCGACTGATGGAAGATGGTTAGAAGTCAGTTTTGTAGATGTCAAAATTTTATCACTTATTACCATCAACACTTAGCTTCAGGAAACAACTAAAGTGAAAGAGATAAAAAAATAGAAAACTTTTTTTTCTGTAGTTAGCTGTATTTGCAAATTTCTGAAAATGCCCTTTGGGATGGAATATTCACCAGCTACTCTCCAACTTATTAGAGACTATATACCATTTCGACTGAGACATGAAATAGTTTCAGTCGACTCATAAGGTATGATTATTTATTATCTCATATCAGACGAACACATGCTTGATACAAGTTTTGTCAATGAAGTTCTTATTTGAAAAGAACCCCAACAAATGTCAATTTTTAAGACAAAAAGTTGCTCATTCAGGACAAGTAGTTACAAAAGATGGTATCACACGTTGAAAGATGATAGCCTCGTCTTTCCTAAGTCACACTCATAAAAATGCGGCTGTTGGTGAAAAGAACTGTTTTTTTTGACAAACCTAGCAAATGTCGATTGATATCAGCAATTGCCCTGAAACAATAAATCACAAAGAAATTAAATAGTTAGTAGGACAAGCAAGATACTACCTCAAATATAACATTGAACATATAAAATAAGTTGGGTTAAGTGCGACATAAAATTATACTACTTCATATTGAATCATTTGAAAAAAATACATATTGGGTATATCCTCACCATATTCATGGGGAAAATTTACTCACACTCAGATGCAATATTTTGAAATAATTTTTTAATTTTTTGTTGCGAATGTCCGCACTTGCCTCAAGTATTGAATGCAAGCAAGTGCGTTTTGTGTTTAAAAGGAATAGTTTGTACTATCAATCGACTGGGGCAACAGCAAACACCCCTAAGTGAATGCTTTCAATTGCATTTTACAGATATAATATATCTCAATACACTGCGAGATATGATCTCAAATAATATCAATTTCTAACAATGAATGAGAGTGAGTAGTGTTTTATTATTGCTATCCAGAGTAATTCAATCAAACACAGAATTAATAATGAATTGTGGACGCACTCACCCCAAAAACGCACTTGCCACAACTTATTATATAGAAAAATGACAGAAGGTGAAAATCGCTGAATTTTTGGTAGGTTGTAAATCTTGCTGAGCTGATCAAAAGTTCTTATAGCACAACCTCCAATATTGGACAGTTTTTCCGCTATATCGACTTTAGAGTGAATTTTATCAGTTATTATTTATCCAACACAAAAAAATTGGTGTCGTCCGCAAATAAAACCAATTTAAACGGCATCATTATCATACAAGTCATGAAAGACGTAAAGGACAAATAAGAGGGGGCCCAAATTGGACCCTTGTGGAATGCCATGCTTGATAATTTAAAGGTTTGACGAGGTACTGTTGACCATTACTATTTTCTGACGATTAGTTAGGCGGAATACGTTTAACCCCGTCATAGTCGAATTTTTTCAACAGAATTGCATGTGAGACGCAGTCGAACGCTTTCGAGAACATTGAACGTAGGATGATTGCCCTTCGAAATCCTCAAACACGCCTGACACGACGTCAAACACTGCATGTATTGCTGAACGTGACTTTCTGATCCATATTGTAACTTACTGAAAAACGTACCTATTATTCTCAAAGTAGGCATAAAGCTGTATTTCAATCATTGTTTCAACCACTTCACTGAATAATGAATCAACACCTATTGATCAGTAGTTATCAACGACTGCTGCATCACCTGTTTTGAGAAGAGTTAACACTTTCGAGAGTTTAGAGACATATGATTATATAGCAGTTTATTATTATATTTTCAATCAGATATCGTTGCGAGGATTTTTTTCAAACGAAATCCAGGAATATCATCATTCCCGCAGAGTACTTATTTTTTTTATTTTCGCAATGAGGAAACTCAAAAGTTCGCTTTCAGAAACTGTATTCAAAAACATGTTTTGATGTTGAAGTATATCGAATTCACTGGATCATTGACTTGTGGTATCTCATTCACCAAGTCAATGGATCAATTTACAAAAAGAGAATTAAATTCAGATGCCGATAATTTTGGATCATTTAAAAGCACTCCATCATTTTTGATAGCAATTCCATTATTATTTTTCAGAATTTTATTTGTTGATGACTGTTGCAGAAACTCAATATTTTGGGAGAGTTTCATTCGATTTATACTTTAGGTTAATTAAAATTCATCGCGTGAAAATAGTACTAGGATTTTTTCCTTTCACCCTGTTAGTCTATTCAGGGTCATATGGATGCGAAATACCGTCGGCCTTGAACTGATAAGACTAAGTGGTCAGGGTGTTGGAAAACGGCGTTCAAAAATAGTAGAATCAGAAATTGTCTGCTCCGCTCATAGTGCCAACTTATTTTTATTACATGATTCAATTAGTTTTTTCCTTTGCCGCTTCATGTGTGTGACTGTGTGTGTTGAACACTAAGGAGAATGAAGAATTTCTTTACACCATCTCAGAAGTCTCCAGAAAGGGCCCGTTCGTCCCAGGAAAAGAAGACCTTCCGACTTCCAAGGAAACCACGCCAAGGTAAGATTCCTAGTGCTGTCGTTTAATGAAATAATTTTTTTTTTTTTTGACATATCAACATTCAGACCGCTAGTAAAAATAGCGGGATAAGAAAGTCCATTTCATCTCTGCAGAATTTTGAGTATATCGATCTGCAACAATGATAACATTTCATGACGAACGGATACAACAATAGAGTAAGAAATTACCTTTTGTTTCCTATATCAACAATAAATCTGGTATTACCATTACCCATTCAAATAATCAACGCCCTGTATTAGTTGACCCCCAATAATTCCAAAGGAAAGTATTTGCGGTTATGAGCCAAATGAGATGAGCAAGATGAAATGAAAATCTCTAATGAAAAATCTACTTCATCAGTAGTTGCCCATGGCCCAGAGTTGATTAAAGATGGCATTGATCACAACGCTAGAATATTGAATAAGAAACTCAAACCGAGAATGAGAGATTTAAGTACGCATATTAGTTTGACGAATAAAATGGCTAATCAGATAGATGCAAGATATTATGAATCACAAATTTACTATCATAAAAAATACGATAGAGGACTAGTAAATGGAATTGGTACAATTGGAAAAGCAATAACCACCAGTGATGGCGAATATTTTAAGGATAAACACGTTGTTCAAAATTTATATCTAAGTGACAAACTCTGTAATAAATTAGCTACAAGAAATTAAGTTTCATCAGTACTACTGTCGATACACAAAATTTTCTGAAGGTTACGTGAATACTATTCATACATATCCACATTGGTCGTCATTACACATAAAGCAATTGAAAATAAAAACGATAAAGTATTATTTTCCTATACTATAAATAAACTAACGAAGAGATCTGAACACTTTATCAGATGAAAAATTCAAAAATTAGGTACCACAATTTTGTCAATATTATCTGTCGTAGAAAAAAAATTTATGATACGTGTTCGTTAAGCGTTTCTTTGTACTCGCGTGTTTTGATGCACTCGTCTGTGTTTCATTCAACAAAGTTCATGCATATATAATAAACTCCCTACTTCACGAACTTGTATCATTAATAACTATTTTAGACTCAAATATGATGAAAATACATTTTCGTTACACAGTTCTTGAAACTTGTTTTGTTTTCGCAACTTTGAAGTGGGTAGTTCAGTGCCTCTGCAGTTTCTCAATGAATATATAAATCATCAATTTTTCAATTTCATCCAGCGTACACAAAAACAAAAAATAAAGGATGGCAACAGCCGAAGCTTAACTTATTCAGTCGTTGCAACATCTGCGATATCAGAGACAAGCGCGATGTTCAGCATGAAATTGATAAATTGACACCATGCCAAAGTGATGTAACAATTAAGTCAGAGCCGTACGGTTTACTTTCGTAATTGAAATGGTATTTAGATCAGAAAATCGGATTGAATGTTTTTTATTTCATCTTTATTTCTCTATACGAATTTGATTACCTTCGGGTGACAAACATTACGTAGGAGATGCGTGAATTTAGAATGACGATAAAGAGGGTAGTATAATTGTACATTCAGTGATAAAACAATAAAACTTCACAGTAGGCTTCGCGATGCGACAGATACAATAGAACTGTCCAGTACAGTAAGTCGTACTCAATTCGGACTGTACTCAACTCTTCTGCTACCGCGCATCGATAGGAGTGGCGATTTCACATTCAAAGATAGATTTGCCAAGCTGTACTCCAGTCACTTGTTATATAATATATTAGTTAGTAACGATTTCACCTCGGAATTTGGTAGATACTTTTCTACCGAAAAATCTGATTTGGCAACCCCTGGGAGGTACGGTCAAGCTCAGCACTTACTTGTTGACGTGTTTATTAACGTCTTCTGCCATACTCAAATACCCCATCATTGCAGTTTTTTTCTCCATAACTAACGCAGATAATTTCACCATCTATAGTCTCGAAATCCACGATAAATACAATCGATTACTATATATGATATTCACAAGTAGCACCTTCTAAAATGTGAAAGACAGAAAAAATCCGGTCACGTGACCTCGCATTTGTGCTCAAAATGCCGGAAGAGTGCAAAAAGCAGTGTTGCCATACCCGAAATTCTAAATAATCAATCCTATACAAAAAAATTCCGGAACTATCCAATAAAAAAAATACCATTTTTAGAATGCATTAGCTTCTAAGAATAATACAATTATCGTAAGCTCATTCATTTTATTTTCGTAAAATTCATATTCAGCTTCTAAAGCCCTTGCACAAGTTCAAATTTGTTTGATGAAACTGCCTTCAAATAACGTTATTTGTATTGGTTTGTTTACAAAATTTTGAATAAACCAATGGAAATCAACTTCAGGCTTAAGAATAGTTAACCAAATTGCAGAATGCATTCTGTGAACCAGCAAGTAACACTCCTGCCGCTTACCTAAATCGCAAGCAGATGGCGTGTCACTTGAAGTTCATCAGGGTCTATTCAAATGCTGTAGTCAAACAATCTTAATTAACTTTGCTATCAATAGTATGTTATTGTGTGGAATCAAAAAGTATCAGACGGGTGCGGGCGTTGATAGATCTCAAAACACAAACGAATTATTCTGTAACGATTTTGTGTTCCGTGACGAAATGGAAAAAAAACAAAAACTTGTCAAAGATCCGGACTTTCTGGAAATTATCCGGTAAATTTTTGGATTCGAAAATTTTCCGCGGGTACTTTTAATTATCCGCATATCGGATAATTATCCGGTAAATGGCAACACTGGCAATCCGTCAAAACCACCTTTGCGTTTACGTAGTAAGGAAACAGGGTTGCCAGGTTCAGCATGTTTCTGGATTTGATACAATAGCGGTTGACTCATAATAGCAATATAGTAAAATTCTTAATAATTAAATAAATACTGTTCATCTCTGACGATGATTAATTCTGATTTTTCAAAGTCGTTCATCAGAAAATGTTTTCTCGGGTAGGAAGGTAGGTGCGACAGAGGCTTCTATTTTAAGTAACCCACAATGAGGAAATGAGTCAGAAAAACAATTTTCATACTCAATCCTATTTGTTTATTGAATGAATGTTTGAATAATACAGAAACTTCGAAAAAATTATTGAATCGATTTTATTTATGAACTATAATGCATAGATTTTGTACGTTTGGCAACACTTCGCGCGATGTACATGGGACTCATCAGAATCAAGAAGACAAAAGTTTGTCACAAGAAAACTGAGTTTGATGAATTCTTCATAATGACATAAGCAATTTCTCCATAGAACAATCTTTTCGAAATTATTATGAAAATATAAACGTAAAAAAACTTTTTATAGAAAAACTTTCATTTAAATGCACTAAGAAGAAGAAAATTAATTTTGAGGTGAATCAAACCCATCATTCTGTTAAACTATCAAGTTTTAAATCATATAAAAGCTTGTCGCAAGAAGTATCTATGTATTTCTTATTGTGAATTAAATTCGAAATCACCTCAATATTTACTCTCGCGACAAGCTTTCCTATCATTCAAAATTTTATAATATAACAAAATGATGGGTTTTATTGACTCTGAAATATATTTTCTTCTTTCAATGCATTAAAATAAAAGCTTTCCTATAAATTTTTCTTTAGTTTATTACTCACGGATTTTGTCGTGACGGGAAAGGGGGGCGAGACTCCTGATAGATTTTTTTTTCAGCATTATCTTCCATGTCCAAAACTGTTGAAACATTTTCCGAATTCCACTTCGTTCTCTATCTGGCTTTTGAGGGGGGACAGGGGGGTGACATTTTTTTAATCCCTAATATTCGGCGGTCAGATATTTTTCACTAATTTTACGGATTTTTCCGATTTCAATTTCACGAATTTTCTGACTTTTTTCGAGAAAATGGGAGTGGGCGAGCCCCTCACCTAATTTTTGTTTTCGCTGTAGTTTCTGTCGTCCAAATCCGTCAAGAAAACTCCTGAAATCCTACGCGTTCTCTATCTAGCTTTCGGGGCGCGTGGGAGGAGGCCAAATTGTTTGACATTAATGTATTGTCATCGGAACTGAATCAACATGTGAAATTTCAATTCCATAGGATGAGAGAAAGTAGTTCCAATTCAGCTTGCAAGATTATTACCCTTCTAACACACACAGAGCAAGCTAAATAAAAGCTTTCAAGTTGCAGAATTTTCGTAAAATACTTTCACCTTGCTGTCACGAAAACCGAGTTGCTTGAAAACACCACAGTAGCTTGCTTGATTGGTATTATTCTCAATATGAACCAATGACAAGAGACTTTCGCAAAATGATATTCATATATCATTATTCCAAATAGTTTGATTTCTTCATTCACTCTTGAAATTGTAAGATCGAATATCCCTTCGAAATGCAGAATTTTCAAAATAGTTTCACCTTGTCACTCAATCTGTGAAGTACGAAAGCGTTGAAAGGCCACAATGAATAAAAAAAAAATTATTTCGTCTAATTCCGACTTCGCAACTCGAAATTAGTATAATTCCGACTTCACAACTCGGAATTAGTATAATTCCGACTTCACAACTCGGAATTAGCCTAATTCCGACTTCACAATTCAGAATTAGCCTAATTCTGACTTTTCAACTCGGAATTAGTATAATTCTGACTTTACAACTCGGAATTAGTATAACTCTGACTTTACAACTCGGAATTATCCTAATTCCGACTTCACAACTCGAAATTGGCTAAATTTGGACTTCGCAACTCGGAATTAGTATAATTCCGACTCCACAACTTGGAATTAGTGTAATCATTACGATTCCACGAATTGGCTGGAGTTATGTGAAAATGTAAACTTGAACCGTCCAGCGAGAACTTTGAAGATTTAATACAGCTGATTGTTGGCCCTAAGATCTATCAAAGAATATAGCAATCTTAGATATGCTATGTGGTTGAATGCTTGGCGGTACCAAGATTTTTGGAAACTGTAGATTTTAATCATTGCTTGATGTACCAGTTCACCCGACATACCGCATATTTATTTTCTGACATCATCCACAACACCTAGGAGTTCGCAAAGACATACTGAAGGGGTTCCTGTTTTTCTTTGTTTCTCAATTAAGTACAAACAGCACCGAAAATGTTGCCAGCAATGACAACAAAGCAGAAAACCTTTGATGTTTACCGCCTTCCAACAGGACCGCGAAAAGTTACTGCAACACAACACATTTTGTTGGTAAAAAGTTTCAGATTTGTTGTAAATTGTTAAAAACATGTTTTGTTTCTGTTTTGTTGGTTTGATGTGGACACTGCATAAGGGTTGAAAACGTTGTTTTTCCTTTTATTTTTCGAAACGGGAACGCGAAGAGTTTGTTGTAACCAGAAACACAACAGACTCGTTTTGTTGAAGAAAATTTTTAGATTTTTTGTTAAATTATTGAAAAAGATTGAGTTGATGTTTTGTTTGTGTTTTTTTGGGTTGATGTGGACACGGCATAAGAGTTGAAAACGTTGATTTTATTGAAAATATGAACAGAATGTTCATAAAATCAGTTGTGGAATCATCTACGACTGAAAGTTGGAATTTAGTCTCTATTTTCCATCGTACAAGATAACCTTTCTTGGAAGGGATTCATGTTTTGAAGATAAACATTCTCGATTGAAAATTGAATCAATACATGTCTCCTCTGGAAATGGAAAAACACTACGATAAAATTGAAGTTACTTTTTTGTAATATCTAACAGAAAACAACTACTTCCCCGGCTAAAGCCACGCTAGACATTGAACTACATCTGATAGATATTGAGAAAGACCCTATATAACTTGAGAGAAAAAATCTGAAAGTGAAAATTTGCATTTTCATTCAGATAGTTGATTATTTATTAAATGTCCAGTTTCCATTGGATATTCTTATCTATGAATGAGATAAGGGGGAATGTTATTCAGAAGTATCACTCACAGAACATCGCTCATTCCATTGATGCGTGAATTGCATCTCTTTCGCTAGGCCTCCAATACATTTTGGTCAACAAAAATCTACTTCATTCTTGTAAGATCATCAGGGAGGTCAGAAGAATTGGTAAACATACTCTTCAGAAGCAATATCACACTGTTATTAGGAATTGAAGGATGGAAAATAGGTACTAAATTCCAACTTTCAGTCGTAGATGATTCCACAAGTGACTTCATGAACATCCTGTTCATATTTTCAATAAAATCAATATGCCATACAGGTTTCATTTCAGAAAAATAGTTTCAAAATTTCACCGCAAAAGAAATAGTCCAACAATTCGTCATTACAGTGTGAAATTGCTTCTGAAGAGTATGTTTTCCAATTCTTCCGACCTCCCTGATGATCTTAGAAGAGTGAAATAGATTTTTTGTCGACCAAAATGTATTGGAGGCCTAGCGAAAGAGATGTAATTCACGCATCATTGGAATGAGCTATTTTCTGTCAGTGATACTTCTGAATAACATTCTCTCTTATCTCATTCATAGATAAGAATCTCCAATGGAAACTGGACATTTAATAAATAATCAACTATCTGAATGAAAATGCAAAGTTTCACTTTCAGATTTTTTCTTTCAAGTTATAATATAGGGTCTATCAGATGTCTATCAGATGTAGTTCAATGTCCAGCGTGGCTTAGCCGGGGAAGTAGTTGTTTTCTGTTAGATATTACAAAAACTAACTTCAATTTTATCGTAGGGTTTTTCCATTTCCAGAGGAGTCATGTATTGATTCAATTTTCAATCGAGAATGTTTCTCTTTAAAAGTTGAAAACGTGTTATTATCATTTTTTTAATGGAAACGGTAACGCGAAAAGTTTGTTGCATACAAAAACACAACACGTTTTGTTAAAGAAAAGTTTCGGATTTGTTATTAAATTGTTGAAAAACATTGGGATGATGTTTTGTTTCTGTTATTTTGGTTTGATGTGGATCCAGCATGTTTTTTTCTTTTTCTTTTGATGCGTTTCCAATCAATTTATAAAAGAAAAATCTGTCAGATTAGCAAGATGAAATAATGTAATGATCAATAATAAACGTGTTGCTGGGTAGAAAAGTTGCTAAGCATGAAACTAGTACTTTTCTTACGATTTTCTCTAAATATACTCTTTTCCATTAAAAATAGTGCGGAAAGTTATACTTTCCCACACGCTCCTGCCGAGGTGGCGTGCGGGAAAGATACGTTCTAATAATATTGAATAATAACTATACCGGGTGAGTGAAATTCGAGCAGATGCATGGGGATTTCGAAAACGGTAAGAGCTACAGAGAGGGTCAAATGGAGGCAAAGTTGCGTATTATGGAGCTCATTACTATGATGTTGAAAAATATGAGCTAGCCCTCTCAGTTTCAGAGATATACAGGAAAAAACGAAAATTGATTTTTGTTTTTCACTTATATCTGCTTCAATATAATAGATTTCCAGAAACTGTTTGCACTTTGTCATTGCAACTTTCAATGGGCTGTAAAACTATGTAAACGAAAGTGTTCTACAGGGTGTTGTTTTCCTTGGGATACCCCTAACTATGAAATTTTAAATACGGACCTGGATTTTTATCACTTTTTTAAAGGCTTCAATAGTCATATTTTATCATGATTGTATACCACTTGAAATTTTCAGTAGTTTCGATGGTATTTGGTCATCAACAGTGAATAAAGCAGATATAAGTGAAAAACAAAAGTCTAATTTTTCGTGTTTTCCTGTATATCTCTGAAAGTCAGAGGGCTAGCTCAGATTTTATAACATCATAGTAATGAGCTCCATAATACGCAACTTTGCCTCCATTCAACCTTCTCCATAGCTCTTACTGTTTCCGAAATCCCCTTGCATCTACCCGAATTTCACTCACCCAGTATACACAAATGCACATGAAATGACGAGTTTGGACATCATTAGGGATCAATGTTTAAACTTTCACTATAATTTCAATGGAATCGCAATGATTACACTAATTCCGAGTTCTAAAGTCGGAATTATACTAATTCCGAGTTGTGAAGTAGGAATTATAATAATTCCGAGTTGTAAAGTCGGAATTATATTAATTCCGAGTTGCGAAGTCAGAATTATACTAATTCCGAGTTGTAAAGTCGGAATTATACTAATTTCGAGTTGTAAAGACGGAATTATACTAATTCCGAGTTGTGAAGTCAGAATTATACTAATTACGAGTTGTAAAGTCGGAATTAGTATAATTCCGAGTTGTGAAGTCGGAATTATACTAATTCCGAGTTGTGAATTCAGAATTATACTAATTCCGAGTTGTAAAGTCGGAATTATATTAATTCCGAGTTGCGAAGTCAGAATTATACTAATTCCGAATTGTAAAGTCGGAATTATACTAATTTCGAGTTGTAAAGACGGAATTATACTAATTCCGAGTTGTTAAGTCAGAATTATACTAATTCCGAGTTGTAAAGTCGGAATTATACTAATTCCGAGTTGTGAATTCAGAATAATACTAATTCCGAGTTGTAAAGTCGGAATTAGTATAATTCCGAGTTGTGAAGTCGGAATTATACTAATTCCGAATTGTGAAGTCAGAATTATACTAATTCTGAGTTGTAAAGTCGGAATTAGTATAATTCCGAGTTGTGAAGTCGGAATTATAATTTTTTTTTATTTTATGTGGCCCTTCTACGCTTTCGTAGTTATGCTTTACGGTACACCACTCGAGTTATTAAGACATAGTTATAGTGACAGCAAGATGATAGTATTTTTTCAAATTACTTTTTGTTTGGGATATTATTACTGAAAATTCTGCCTTTTGAAGGGAAATTTGATCAGAAAATTGAAAGAATGAATAGACGAAGCTAACCTATTGATAATAATGAGTATCATTTTGCAAATTAGGCGTATTTAAGTCTTCAAACTGACATTTCGATATTTACAGTGATTGTTGTAACTATATGTAAATGTATCGAACCACCGATTTGAAAATATCACGAGCTGGACACAGTGGTTTCATGAAGTCTTGTTGTCATTGGTTCAGATTGGGAAAATTGTGATATTTGATTGGTGGATACAGGGTCTTTATTAAGGACTGGTTGAAACTACAAAGGGTAAATATTTGATTAATTTCAAGATAAAAAATTCATATGAACATATTGTGTACGCAACACTTTTGCAAAAAATAAAATTTTTGCACCAAATTTGGTAAACGGGTTTTTTGAAGAGGAAAATCTAAATTTTTGTAGCACTCAAAAGGGCGCTGCGTTCTCTATCATTATTTATTTCAATTTGCCCTAACTTTTTTTGAAGTAAATATTCGGAATATTTTTATATTATCATTCTCACACCTTTCCTGAACAAAAAGGGTATACCTCTTCAACAAAGCTAGGAAGAAGCGTTTTTGAGAAATTTGCAAATTTCTTCATCTATTTAGGGTCGATTATAAAGTCACTTAGGGGCCTAATGAAGTTGCTCAGAACTTTACAAAAACTGAGAGTCTGATTAGATCTACTGTGTTCACCAAAACTACAATCATCTAAAATCTGCAGATACTTTTTATTGAAATGGGCTCTCCTTTTTTTTCCTTCTAGGGTGATAAATCCATATCATTCCACTGATTCAAGGACTTAGGAAATAATGAGAACGCAATATAATTCTTAGTTGAAAATTTCATAATGGGGAAATTTATAACAATTTAGCTCTTTAAGTTTTTATAAGAATGCAAACTTGGGCACTAAACGGTTGTTATAAAATGTTTTATATAGTATTTATTGCACACACCCTGTAATGTTATTATTCCAAATACTACTATTTTGGTCTCTAACATGTTTTTAACCAGGTAAGCGATGCCTTTATAGGTAGACTATGAAACAATTTTATACTTACTTTATAAAGCAATTATCTCTATCCTATAAAACTGTTTTATTCATCGCATTATAAAGCTTTCATGCAGCTTGTATATAACTGTTATAAAACTGTTTTTTTACCGCAGAACTTGAAGGTGTTATACAGAAACTATATAATCCTTATAAAGCACTCAAAACACTCTTTCAAAACGGTTCTCAATTGGTCGTATAATGCGTTTTAAAACTATTTTGAGCCAAAAGCAAGCTTAAATTTGTTAATGCGAGATGTATAAATATTTATACAACAATGCTACAGAAACATTTTTCTACAAACACAAAAATGTCACAGTCAAACTCTAAAATACTCCTTGATTCGGTACTTTTGAGGTATATCAGACCCATAATGATTTTGCTCCTTGGGTTATAGAAGTCACCAAAATGAATAACTTTTTTTGATGAAGATGCTTCAAAAAATGTTTCGTTCTAAAAATACAGAGTGTTGAAATTAAAAAAAAATCGGTTTTTCAACATTTTGTATATTGAGAATGAATGATTTCTGGATACATCTTCGTGGAAAAAAATTCTCTATTTTAGCGAGATCTATTACATATTCAGTTTGTGTAAAGTTTTGAGCAACTTCATATGGCTCCCAAGTGACCCCCTAACTTGCATCGATGCAAAAATTTGCAAATTTCTCAGAAACGGTTGCCCCTAGCGTTATGGAGCATAAACACCTTTTATGCTTGGAAAAGTTGTGGGAATAAGACTAGAATATAAAAAATAGCAAAAGTTCACTATGGAAAGGTTAAATTCAAATAAATAATGAGAAAGTTCGCAGCGCCGTCTAAGTGCTACATAAAAATTAATACCAAATTTTGATTTTTCATCTCAAAAAAATCCCGTTTGTCAACTTCTGTGCAAATAAATTATTTTTTGCAAAAGTTATTCAAAATAATTGAAAATTAAATTTCAACTTCAACACCCTATATCTCCGAAACGAAACATTTGCAGACACAATAAGTACTTGAAAAAAAAAACACCCTGTATATTTACCGTATGGGGATGATAAGCCTTGCGGCAGGAACATCCCCCACGTTGGCCTTTGGGCTTAGATTCACGAAAATTTCTGCTTCTCACTCTTAAAGTAACTGTTACATCTTATTCTCCAAGAGGCCTGCTCATTTCAGCATGAAAACGTAGAACTCAGGAATGGTTGAACCACCGATTTGAAAATACCACAAGCTGAACACACTGTTTTTATGAAGTCTTGTTGTTATTGGTTCCGATTGGAAGAATTACGAAATTTGATTGGTTTATACAGTGTGTACCACTTGGAGCAGAAACACACTCATATTTCATCGAAAAAAAAATTTTGAAAAATATTGATTTTCAAATTATAACACTCAGGAATACCAGCTTTATGTTGATGGAACATTTCTATATCCATTTTCCACGGCTAACTATGACCAATTGAAAAGTGAAAAAGGGGGGAAAACATATTAGGGATATTTTCATCACAAAATTAACATCAAGTTTTTTTTCAGAATACCCTCAAACCCCCAGATATCAATTTTGTATCAACTGATTATACAGGGTGTCATTTGTAGTTGGCAATATGATTAACTTTTTTTCATCAGTAATAATTGCCTAATTTCAAAATTAATTTACTTTTCTGAAAATTCCCAGAAATCCTCAATTGTTACTGCAAAAACTAACAAAATATCACAATTTTATGGCAAACTCTGACTCATACTTGAATAGATAAAAATTGGGAAAAAATATATTAATAATTTTTCATTGAAAAATTACCCCCAAGTTCTAGTTTTGGAATACCCCATCATTGTACAGGGTGTCATATGTAGCTAGCGGGCAATATCACCTACTCTTATTCATCCATAATGCTCGGTTGATTTTAAACAGTCTTTTTTTGTAACAAAGTGCCAAAAAATTTTCCGTTATTAAAGTAGAAAGTAACCAAGAATCACTTTTTCATGGCTTACTATGACCAACTGAAATGTGAAAAATTGGGGAAAATATAATATGGATACTTTTTTCACTGAAAATTGGTTTAGAATACTCTTCAATTCTCAGATCTCAACCCCCTAATCATCTACAAATACCAATATTATAAATTCATGTGAATTTGCAGCTGCGGTAAAGGAAAAAAATTGAAAAGCGCAATAATTTTCAGAATAAGCCAATTTAGGAGTTGAACTTTTGCCATATACAGATGACACAAATATTTCTCGAGAATTGAGATCTAGGTGTTTTAAAGTGTGATCCAATATCTGATGTTAGTTCAGTGATAAAAGAATCCTTAAGATGTTTTCCCCAATATTTTACTCTTCAGTTGGAAAAAATGAATCTTGGTTACTTTCTACAGTAATAATGGAATATTTTTGGTTACTTTGTGACAAATGAAGATATTTTAAAATCAACCGAGCATTATGGATGAATGAGAGTTGGTGACATATTGCCAGCTACATATGACACCCTGTATTTTTCAATTATTCAGTATTGAGTTCTTGGGTTCTCGGATATTCCAAAACCAGAAGTTGGGGTTAATTTTTCAATAAAAGATCCTTAATATATATTTTTCCCAATTTTAAACTACTCAAGTGGTAACAGTAGGCCAGGAACAGTATCATTTGGTTATTTTTGCGAAAAGTGAAGAAATTTTTAAAATTAGGCAAATATTACTGATGAAAAAGAGTTGATCATATTGCCAACTGCAAGTGACACCCTCTATAATCATTTGATCCAAGCAATGAGTTCAGAGGGTTTGGCGATATTCTGAAACAGATTTTGATGTTAATTTTGTCGTGAAAAAATCCCTAATATGTTTTCTTAACTTTTTCACTTTACAATTAGTTATAGTTAGCAGTGGAAAATGGATATACGAATTTTTCATCAACATGAAGGTAGGCGTATTCCTGAGTACAATAATTAAAAAAAAGTAATTAAAATTAATTTATTCTCAATGAAATATGAGGGTGTGGCTGCTCAAAGTGGGACACACTGTATAATATGAGAAAAATGTTCCAAATACATAATTTTGTATATTGGAGCATTCATTGAATTTCTATTAAACAAATTTATTTCGAGTTAGACATTTTATTCGCGATAGGTCAATTCGGAGTAAAGATGTAATATTATGACACTTCATCCAGAAAGGTTCATTGAGCTCAAGTTGAAACGGTGTACGAGTTTTGAAGAATGGCGAGGTATTTTTGAGAGATAATTTTCTTTGAGAAATTCCTTATTCGAAATTTTATGCGAATGCCATGCCATTTTAATATCAAACCCATATCAATCTTTATCCAATTAAGCGAACGTCATTAAAAGAAGCCTTTTCCAAGAAAACATCCTTCAAGATTCTGAGTAAAGGGTTTGCGCTCCATAGGTACGTTTATACCCCAAAGATATCAGTCGGAATAGTCGGGGAGGATTTGCCGCCTGGCCGGAGGGTGTAATGATAGAAGGGATTAAAGTCCTTCGGGGAGCCCTAACGCTCCCCTTAAGGCGTTTAGTGTCTCTGCATCTTATATAAAGATTTATAGGACGAGTTCCGCTGCTCCACTTTGGTCAGTTTAGTGATTTCAGCTGAGAAACTGTTCCTGGCTTTATTGATAATCACTTTACGAGGTGTCGTTGATTTATGTTTGCTCTTGTTTATCAGCTTACCATTTGTTATTATTAACAGGCAATTGTTTTTTGTTCTCCGTTGATAGAATTCGTCTACATTCATGGAATTTATTTTTATTGTAGATCCAATTTGAGAGATTTTTCGTTTTCTCTATTTATTTTTTACAGCTCTTTCGAAATTTGAATAAAAACAAAATCTGTGTTTATTGAAAATTAGAATTAGTGGAGAAAATTCTTTTCTAAGTATTTTTTTAAAAAATATTTCAACCTTTCCCTATTGAAATGTCTCATAGCATGGATGAGGTATGCACAGTCCTGCTCAGGAACCTTACGAGAAGCTCTCTAGTGCCACTCTTGCACAAAGTGAACAGCATTAGGTAGTGGCAGTTTGAAACCACTGCCTTAAGCAGACAGAGATTGTCCCTATCTTGAGAGCAAGGATCAAGAGCTACTGCCCGATCACACTGATCAATGCTGTTGTCAATGTGGTGGACAGAATTATCCCAAAA
Source organism: Chrysolina oricalcia (assembly GCA_944452925.2). Classification (NCBI taxonomy): domain Eukaryota; kingdom Metazoa; phylum Arthropoda; class Insecta; order Coleoptera; family Chrysomelidae; genus Chrysolina; species Chrysolina oricalcia. Next base: position 20,201,153 of record OX101818.2, read on the forward strand.
TGATTCGAGACCATAAAAAAGAACTAAAACTCATCTCTTCGGAAACATTTGGCCTCCAAGGTCGCCATAATTGTCCACGAGCTGAGAGAGATCTTTATTCAGTGTTTCAACACAATCAAGATCCTGATGATCCAAAAGAACTTTGATACCGTCTGGATAGAGGCCCTAGTCATGAAGATGTTGAGGGCATCAGGCGTGCCTGAATACATGGTAATCATAATCGGCACGTACCTAGTCGACATGTGGAAATCCAGAGTAGGAATGGCACGTGGGTCGCGCATATCCCCACTTTTGTATTCGAACACAGCTGTACATGCTGACGACACAGCTCAATATATGCCCAGTCTTACTACAGTGATGCAGTCGCAGCACGGCTAAAAACGCATGTGCAATGGAAAATCGTACCGTACTTAGCGTAAAACAAAATAGTGGAGAATTCAGAACTCATGGATTACACAGAAAAAATCAAGCGCTCTAGCATGATAATCTTTGGAAGATTCAGAGCTCTGGGTAATGGCTTGTCGGGACCAACATCGCCTTGTACCTGAGAGTACAGCTGAATAGAGTTTCAACACATGTCAGCTTGGCAATTCAACGAGCTGTGGCATATGTTAAACGGACATACCCGTTGATAGCCAGGAATTCCAGTGTTCTGGTCACCCCGAGTCCCGACTGAAGATACTGGAGAAGATGTAAAACAAGGTACTCCGTATCGTCACAAACTGTAACAGAAACATTCGGTTGGAAATGAGGTGGTGTTGAGGAATAAGGCCCACTTAATTTTTGCAAATTTTTTAAATTCAACATTTTATTGAAAAAAATCCGAAACTTGATGAGGTGATTGCTTGTGATGTTTGCCGCTATGTTAACATCAACATTCGTCTCCTTCAATACCTTCTTTTCCAAAATAAGGCAAATTTCAAAAACTTGCTGTTGGGCCTTATTACCCGCCTATTAGGGTAATAAAGCCCATAGTAAGTTATGGAGAATTTTGTTTATTTATTGTATATATAAATATAAACAGATCATTCATATTAATCAGAAATGGTAGACACTCAATGAAACTCTAATACAAAAACAAAAATAATTATTATTTTCTTCAAAAAGTGATAGAGTTAACATAATTCAAACAAGGAAATTAAATTATTGAAAAAACTGTTGAACTAAATTTTAAGAACATTCCCTACAGCAAAAATTTTCAACATCTTCAGCCGTCAGTCCTATGCAAGTTTCGTGTAACCTAGTTCCACATTCTAGACAATTTCGCATTATGCCCGCGGGTCTTATTACGCGATCGTTGGTAGGGCCTTATTACCGGTCGAGCACCTTTTCTTGTTGAACATGCAATTTCCAGAAAAACTAATAATTTGTTTACTTTTTCTCTCGCTGCGAAAGATAGTACCAATGTTATTGTAACTGATGGGGCACTATCAGTTTCTTCAAGTAAAATAGGTTGAATTGAAAAAGACGTCTCACCTTCTGGCGAACTTATAATCTGTGCAGTCTAAAACTATACATTCACCTAGTGTTGTAAATGGCGAACTGAAATCAACGATCTTCTAAAAAAGCTTTGCCACTCGGATGATGAACTAACCATGTTGACAAATTTGAAAAAATTTGCCAGTCTTCAAGGAAAAAGACAGTGGGCCTTATTTACCGCCGGGTCTTATTTCCCAACACTACCTTACTTCGAGAGTTAGCCGATTTTCCCCATCCATCGAAGAATATATCGAACGATAGTCGGTTATTTTCTCTGGATATTTCTTCATTGAAAGTCTGCTGACTGGAGGTATAACAGAAGTCCCAGCCCACCATAACAGGCCAAAGAACCATATGGGGCTCATTTACCAGTCACTGGATGTTTTCCATGAAACGACAGAAGAGAGAATAACCACCGTGTCACATGAAATGTTTAAACTCGTTTGTTTCTTAATTTTTACAGGGATCTCATCGAAAAATTCAATAAGGAGAGTCCAATGATCTGATGTCTCATTTGTGAAGTAGGCCAGAACTCCTAAATAACTTGGAGGAGGCAGGGTGACTTCAGCTATGTGACTTAGCACTCACAGCTTTCGAAGCGTACACGACAACGTATAGTGTCTTGGAAAAGACGTCAACTGGTTTGGCTCGCCCACTGAAAGTCTCAAAAAGGCAGTACCAAACCTACCACCGAGTCTTACTCCGTCTCTTAGTATGGAGATAGCCCTTATACCTGTTTATATGTTGTTAGATTTTATATTTCAAATTCAATTACAACAATCTACTTGCTCTTGAATCTACAGAGATCCTAGGTTCGAATCCTAAAGGAGTTGATAAAATTTGTATGTTTTTACACTTTTTTTTTTACCAGCAATAACAGTCGCAATAAAAAGAGTACTGAAACATCCATTAAATGTCTTTTTATTTTGTACTTGGGACATTATGCGATACGAGTATTTGCGAGTGGTGTCATCTCACGAAATGTTTCACTCACAAAATAAAATGCCACTTAACATTTCTATCACGAATTACTATTTCTTACGATAATGCGTAAACTAAATGTTCACACACTGTTCACAGTGAATGAAGTGATACTCTTTAGCACAATCATTGTGAAAAGAAATAAGCTGTGAGTAAAAACATCAAGTATACGCAAAGGGATTTTTCACACGATGTTCATTCACTTTCAAATTCTTGGAAAATAGAGTATTAAGCGAAAAATTCCATCATCAATTGATTCATAAGATTGAACAATCATATGCATAAAGTGAGAATTAAATGGTACTAGCAGTGAAGCGTTACCAATTTCAGTAGGATTCTCGTCTGGGTATTATTTCTGATATATCAACAATATTGGGAGCCAGAAAAATACAGCAATCCTCGTTACTTCATTCACAGATTATAAAGCTAGAAGTTTCATACATGATTCTTGAAAAGAAGTTTATAGAACTGCAGAAATTGAGCTGCAAATTGATTAGAACTGGTTAAGTGAAAGCCTGTTGAGTCTGAATATTGACAAAATAAAATAGCTTACTCCTACTGTTACTGCTAAAATTCAGCTGAATAACAAATTGCCAAAATTCATGATCTAGAATGCAATGATATAAAGTGTATGAACATGTTCAGTATATCGTTTTCAAAATTAATTTACAAACTTTACCAATTGAAGTTATGATCTATGATGCCTTGGCTGAATCTAGAATAAAGTGCTGTAACATAATTTGAGGTGTAGTGTAGTGTAGTGTAGGTAAAACTATCTTGAACAATATTCAAGTTATTCAGAAAACCTTGACGAAAATTGTGACAAAGCAATTTATATCTTACTATGGTCTATGGACCAAAATTGGTCAATAAATTACATTAAAAAATTATTTGACTGAGTGTCCTTACTTCCTCAAATATATTCTCTCAATCCTAACATGTGAAATTGTGTAAGCCTCACACGAAGTATATTGATTCATTATTATTGTTGTTCCTATCATTTTCAGGATTCGAAGGATGTTCACAACACAAGCAATGCTTAGGTGACATTCTATGAATAAACATTCATCTGAGTAATAATGTTAATTTTTACAGAGAACACAATTGCAATTGCTCCCTGTAACCAAGTAGCAGAATTTTATTTTGGTTACAGGGAACACTTGCAATAGCAACTAGCAAAATTTTGTTTTGGTTACAGGGAATGCAATTGCAATTGTGTCCTTTGCAGTGAGGAATATTGCATAAGAATCTGATTAATGTAATTCAATACTCGTTATGGTATTAGCCATGAAATCAGTTGTTTTCCTGGCAGGTATTTGCTCTAATAGCTGTTAGGGGCGAAATTTAGGAAAGGAGAGCAGTGAATGTGCAATGATGTGTCACGCCTCTAACATACCCAGCAGCTCAGTAGGCGTGGATTCGACAATAAAAATTGATTTCGATAAGATTGAAATATGGGGTTAATTTTCCGGAGCGCCACGGATTTATCGCTAGCGAAAAATCCGAAACCACCCTGATGGAATGGGACAACCCACTGCACTAATATTACTAAAATATTAAAAAATAGATACCTGTAAATGGTATAATAAGAATATATAACTATGTAGAGGTTTTTTCTTCCCTTACGCTTAGATAACTTGGACCAGAATAAAAGAAATAGTCATGTCCCTTACTAATAAAATATATTGATCGTTACACACCCTGTATGTGCACAGTTCAGCTCACCATACAAAAGAAAATGAAATTAATGTAAATATCAACCACCAAGATGAATTCAAGTGAATGCTGTGATGGAGAGTATGGTATTGTTTGAATATAGCAATATGAAACCTCCAGTGAGGGCTATGCCTGTGACGTCACGATGATAGCTTACAGTTATAGATACTTACGCCTTAGGGGCAGTCTTATTCTAAACTTATCTGATGTAGATATTTTCAAGCATGCCAGTTCACCAATTATTGTGGTTGTAGTTCATCAGTGTCTTGGTGTATACAGGTATACAGTGGGTACGACACAATCAATCAAAGTACATGTACAGTTGGGACGAATAGCGAAGGAATGCTGGACAACAGATATACAGCGGGACAACCACAGTCGAGCAGGAATAATCACAGTAGTGGAACAGTGGAAAGACAATCGTATAGCAACGAAACAGTGGAACAATCACATTAGTGGAACTCCAATAATCGGTAGCAGAGTAGTAGCAGGACTAGTCGCAGCAGAGCAAAGTAGTAGCAGAGTGGTAGTCGCAGAGGAGCAGGAGCAGAGTGGTAACACCCTAGAATAAACAATACAAGTCTGACTTCTGATTACACTTTTATGGGGCCATAAGTAGAGCCCAAATGCAAATACTAACCTCTATTAAGTGGGAGGGTTCTGATAACAGCTTTGGTCTGTTTGCTGTCTGATAGCGAGTTTTTCGTTCCAGTGGTTTCACACAATGATGAAGTGACTTCTAACCTCAAAAATCCGCAAAGCGAACGGAGATTTCTCAAAAATATAAAGCGTCAAAAATCGCCAACAATATGAGAAACTCTCCTGATATGAATTTCTCCAAGATCCATCAACGATGATCAAACTTTAATTGGAAATCTTCAAAATAGGTCAGTTACTCATCAATATCAAATAAGGAAGAGGAAAATATCTCTCAGACGTCAAAGTCAAAACTGTCAATATCTGACAAGGCGCTTTCTTGTTCGTTAGTGTTCGGTGGGATCAGTGCAGGAACTACCTCGAGCTACTAGGAGCTATGAAAAGAACACCTTAAGAATCAGTGTTGCCAACCGAACCAAGATGAAAACGCCAGCCTCTCAATCTTAGAACCAAACACAAACAAACAAACAAAAGGTCAAGTATTCGAATGTGAAATAGGTACCTCAATGACACAAGATAGAGATAGTTACGGTTTTGTGTTCTAAGCACAAAACAATAGACTAACCAAAAATTTGTTTACAAAACAACGCTGTCATACCGCAAAATAGAACAACTGATAACTGTCAATAGCTTAAGGCCGGTTCATGTCCGCTCGAACTAGTACGGCAAAGGTAAGTACTAACATTCGGAACAAGCTATACATGACAACGATCAAGTTGTCATTTTGATACAGTGGCGTACAGAGTGGAAAGTGTAAATCAATGACAGAGAATTTCTGATGTTATTGTATTAAAACTGAAAGGGTTTTCTAGTGCAAAATAAACTCGTAACATAGCCAAGACTGTGGATGGAGGGGAGTGGAATAAAATGGCAAAACATCGGTCGGCAACGACTATAGCCACTTTACATTTTCCAAAATAACACCGAGCTATGCGTCCATATATTTGATAATATTATTTTTCTGACGAGCGTGCGTAGGGTTAAACTTTTCCGCACGCATTTGCGTGAATAAAGTTGCACTTTTCCGCACCCCGTGTGGATATTTTCTCGAACTGAGTGCGGAAAGGTAAAACTACTCAAAAATCTCAATGGTACGCAAAATTTTAGCCGATTTCGGAGCAGGAATCACCAATGTCAAGAAACTCGAAGGCTGGAAATGGACGAATGTAACCAAGAGCTGTCAAATAAAATACTGTCCACGAACATGTGCCCTTCTGCATTGAGTCAACCTTCATCAAGCCACATGAACGACTGCCCTTCTCAGTTAAGTCAACCTTCATCGACCTATTTGAACAACTGTCCTGAGGTAAATCAACCTTCATCAAGCCATATTATTAGCTGCCCTTCTGCACTAAGTCAGTGTTCATCAAGCCGTACCACAAGTCACCTATTAAATGATTGACCGGATCTGCAATAAATTTGCAAAATGTCAATAATTGTTCTTTCATTTCATTGTTGTTGTGTAATTGTCTGTTGTTTGCTTCTTTCTATCAAGTTTAAATAAAAATTATAATAAGTAATAATTTTTTTATATTCGTTGTTATCTGATATGAAGCTCGTAGAAAAAATTTTGTTCCTAACTCGTGCGTAAAGTGCATTTTCCGCCCCCAAACCTTATACAAACTCTGCTTCGCGTCGTTCGCTTAACTGTATTTGCGTGCGGAAAAGTAACACTTTGCGCACATGTTAGGAAAATAATTATTTTCCACTACCGTGCGTAAAGTACGTACTTTACGCACGCTTTGGAGTGCGTAAAATTTACTTTTTTTCACCAGTGCGTAAAGTAAAACTCTTTACGCACTAGTGCGTAAAGTAAAATATGTCAAAAATTGTTTATAGCAACCAAATAAAAGGTTTTAATTTAAATTTCCACTTACGGTATCTTCTTCTACGATTGAAAATATTTTTTTCTTATGTTTAGTATGCAACAAATTATCATGTTTTTTATTTTGATCATAATTTTCTGCAATTGTCACTGCTTTAATTAAATGTAATCAGACCGTGGATGTCGATTTTGCTCAAAAAGTGAGTAGGCTGTGTGGTTACGAGAATTGGAAGAACTGTCAATCAATATCTGAAATTGTGTTAGTATCAGTAGTATCACAGAACACAGCAAAAGTATTTGTTATAGATTGATTTATGAAGTTTATTCAGTACATTATCTAAAATCTAATCTAATCACTCAAGGTAATACGTTTTTGTCAATAATGATTGTATACCTGATAATTCTTCATTAAAATTTTATTGCAGTTTATCCGTTTGTACCTATCTGATAACCGATATGGATTCAAATTCATCAGGCGAATTTGACGCAATATTCCTCCAAATATACTCAACAGTGCTCAAAAAGCCACTGAAAACCTATTACCAGAAAAATCTGCACACATTTCTGAACAGAAACATAATATATTTTTAGAATGGTGCAGGAAGAAAGTGACAAAATACTCAGAAAACGTCATTTTGGCCTATTTCGCTGAGGAATTAATGTCTTGCAAACCTTCTACACTATGGTCGATATATTCTATGTTGAAAAGCACCTTATATAGATAAATATAAAAACAACGTTGATATTTCGAACTTCAACAAGTTAATAGCGTTTATCAAACAACAAAATAAAGGATATAAAGCAAGAAAATCTAAAAAATTTTAAAGAGAACATTTAATTAATTTTCTCTTGAATGCTCCAGATTCCCAGTTTTTGATGATTAAAGTAAGTAAACGCATAAGTATGTATAAAATCTGAATATTGCAATGGTGTTCGTATGGAGTGTTGCGTAACTACGCCGATCCTCAAAGGCCACCGGTTTAGTTAGGCAACACATCATACGCAAAATGATACAAAACCATTCCTATTTGATAACAATTTTACATTCCAAACGTTAGGATATTTTCTCATGTTTTCCTCTTCAATTAAGCTATTTGTACCACTGCAATATGTTATTTTTTAGGTTGGTTTCATAATTGGAATTTCGGGAGCTTGTCGTCGAGAAGAATTATGTAAAATGACAATTAACGATGTAGAAGATCAACAAACAGTGTATATTATTAAAATACTAGAAACAAACAATGGAATGGAACGCATATTTATGATTTTAAGTCCTAATAATTCTTCAGTTCATGATCTATCTTTCATAACAAAATATCCCTCATTAAAACCCTCTCGCTCACGAATTATGAATTTTGAAGATAAAAATCTGAATATTTTTCTACAGTATCTATAATTTTTTTGCAATTTTTTGATATACATATAGTTTTTTTGAAAATGTTCTTCTGTTCCCTAGGGGATGTCCCCAAATGAGGACAGTGTGAGCCAACTGCGTAAAAATTCTATGAACTCTATTATATGAAATAAGAGTTTATCACATTATTACAATGATATTTTATTAACAATTGTTCAGATTCTCATGATAATTAATGAAACAGTTTTTTTCAAAAAACATAAATAAACTTGCTACAAAGTATTCTTGTTTTTCCGTATATCATCATCGTCATCACTCATACATTCAATATCTGATAAACTTCGTTCAATTATTTGCAATAGCTCCTCGTCAGTTAGAGGTCTCCTGGCCATTTTTTATGCACTGAAATATATCATAGTGATATATAAATAGGTTACGTTGATTTTACTGTTGACTCACAATGTCCACAAAACAGTACACCACACTATAAAAAATCTTAGAGTTAAAAATATACGAAAAACGAATGATACACTAATTATTACCGGAAATTCAACAAGTTTTCTCCACAATAGACTTTACTTGACAGTTGCCACTATTCGAATGTCACCAAGAAGAATTACAGAACAAAGCTCTACACGGTCATTATACGCAGACTTCTAGAAACGCTTATTTCATTTGAATTTCACCTTCTTACTATATTCTACAGATGGCTGCACATGTGTTCTTTTGAAAAAGTATACTATCCTGATTAGAGTGCGATAGAAGATTGCAGTGAAAACAGAGTTCAACATAAATAATGTTTGAATAGGTTGTCCTTATTTGGGGACATGGTGAGCGAAAGGGTTGAGAACATCAAATGTAAATTGTAATAGGTTGTTTTTAAAATACGCAAATGGTAAATGTTCTAATCAGCCTGTGGGGATAAATACATGTGGTAAAATGCCATATGTTATAGCAACCTATCTGAACGTGCCCAATCCAACAGCTTTCATAGGACACTGCTTTAGGAGGTCTCCAGCTACTATGCTAGCAAATTCTGGAGATGGCCTTCTTACTGTAAGAAACACAGAGGATGGAAGTCATCTGCTGTTGCAGAAGGCTATGTGAATAGCACAATTACCCAAAAGAATAAAATTTCTAATAAACTGTTGACCGATGACATCTACTTCCAAACAGAGCATTTTTAGAAACTACAGTTTTACTGTTGAAGACGATAATAGAGAATTTGGAGAACCGCTCGATATCAATATTACAGAAATAAGGTCACAAAATGTTTTAAAGTCTGTAATGGAAAAGGCAAAATTCATAAATTTTGGAAGCTGTAATAGTTGCACCTTCAATATTAATATTTCCAACAACTAACAACTAAAAATCTAATTAATTGACCATTGTTTTGTTTGTTAATGTTATTTTGTTAGGTAAGATTGAAATATATTTTTAATCGTCAAATAAATTTATGTTCGTAAAATGTACATTCATTACCATAGTGTGTTGAGTAAATTTTGAATTTCAAATCTCAGTGAAAAATTATGTACGGTAGTATAAAAATTATTGTATGTAATTCGTGTGTAAAGGCTTTTTTTGACTCATGTAATTGTCAATATTCAGATTCGTCAAAAAAAACCACTTTACACACTTGTTACATAAATAACTATTTTTATCGGAAACTTTTCGAATTGAAATTATCTCATATAGGTCCGCTGCTCAACCCACATAGAGTAAACTACATCCGATGTCAGCATGAATCTAGTTTTTCACGTCTTGAGATATGCGAAATATTTTCATGATATAAATTCCGGTTTGACCCGATTATTCGTAAAAATATTCTCATGCGGGAGATTAAAACCATCGATCCGTTCGGCAATCTCGACTTTAGTTACCCAGCAGCAAAACGAAAGGACCCGAGAGGAAGGGACCAACATAAATCAAGGAATAAAAGTGGGCCTATATGGCGTTTCGGGAACTTTTCCTCGTAAAACCAAAACGACTGTGCGTTAGTTCACTATAAAGTTGGTCGCGATATATATAATACTACCCGTTCCTGAGATTGACATTTCAAACGTCGATTTATGTGCGCCTGCACGGAAATTTTTGTGACTGTTGTTTACGACCAATGCCGTTTACGCCTCTGCGTTTCTCTCAAATTGTGCGCATCTCGATATAGCTATCATAAAAGACGTCGTCACTATGAAAAATAAATGAGGATGTAGTACGTATTCAGTGAGAAATGGAAGAAATAGTTTCGACTCGGCTATTCTTTCTTTTAATATTTTCTATTTTTTATTTGAACAAAGTTGAATGAGATGCAACAAATATTTAAGAAACCCCACAAAAGAGTAGGTTAGGCATTTCCATTTAGATCAAAAGTGGATGTGACACAATGATAACTCGTTTGAAAAACCAGAGCATTATTTTTTGATGATTATTCTTGAACGAACGAGTGGTGACTAGTGACCTTCAGTTTCCTAGGAAGAGGTAGAGAGAGAGATTTGGCAAAGGTGAAAACACTAAGCGGACTAATAGAGCTTTTTTAACATACTTTCAGAGTGGAGTTACTATAGTGTTTTGCTGTGATGTCAGCTTAGCTTATAGTCTGGCTTAGACTCAGCATAGTTTATTTTCATAACATCTTTGCAAATCGAATTGCATTTAAGGTACATCGTACACCTTACTCAGTTGAGGAAAACTTTAAAGGTAAACGACAATCATTAGAAGATCATTTTCTGCGAAATTAAAGGGGTTAGGTTAGGTTTGAACATGAGTGGGCTCGTATCAGGCCCTCCACTGCGGCCAACGGCCTATTGTGGCTCACCCTATGGTTGTATTTCTCCCAGTATATCCAATCTCTTGACGAAATTGAGGAATGCATTGGGATAACAATTTACCAGGTTTTTTGGCCTTACTGTCGCATCGCCAAATATTGAGAATCTGGTTCTGGCCGCTGCAGGGCATGTACACAGAATGTATTTAGCCGTTTCATCATCTTCCATGCATAGCCAGCACTCTGCATCTTGTACAAGTCCGATTTTATGCATGTGATGTTTGAGTTTGCAATGGCCAGTAAGCAAACCTACTATAACTCTGAGATTCGCTCTACTGAGTTCTAGCAGGTTGTCATAGTCCTGTTTATTCCTTGTACAAGCAATAAGTGCTTTGGAATGGGCTAGGCCCGGTAGGCTAGGCCCGGTAGACTACGCCAGTACTCGAGTCTTTTATTGTCTGCCCAAGGTGTTATGACATTCTTGGCAGTGCTATATGCCAAACCGATTACCGGTTCTGGTCCAGTGAACGTTGTTTCGTCCCCCCCTTTTGCTAGGGCGTCCGCAATTTCGTTTCCTTCTAGGCCTGTGTGACCTGGTATCCAGACTAGGGTAACGTTGTTGCGTTACGCCAGTCGGTTTAAGGTGTCTCTGCAGTTCCATACTGCCTAGATTTAAAGCAGTTGGATTCAATCGCTTTCAGTGATGCTTGACTATCTGAAAATATTTTTATTGTTTTTCGTGTGTGGTGTCGATTTTCCAGCTCCCTGGCACACATTTCAATGGCATATGCCTCTGGCTGAAATATCGTAGCTAGTTTACCCATATATTTCTGCTCCGACGCCTGCCAGAGTTTTGCACCCATCGGTGAACCAACGTTCATTTACCCTACATATGTTGGTTTCATTCCGGACCCAGTCTTCTTTTTCGGGAAAGACCACAGTGTAGTACGTGTGAAGGTTGATAGTTTTAGGCATGATGTCTGAGGGCATTCCTAGAATGTTGTGAGCTATTATGCCCTCCAGCATGCTGCTGCATCTCAAATTAAAGGTGGCAGTCCACTGGTTTGGATAAGTTCTCAGCGTCCTTTCCCAGACAGCAGCCTTATGAAAAATTTTTCTGTATTTTTGGTATGTTGTAGAATATGACCTACCATACAAGAGTGTCCATGGGCCCAACAAGTTTTCGAGATAGAGGGAGTCGAAGTTGGAAAATGGCTATTTCTTTAAAGTAACGATGCTCGTAGGAAAACATCTTGAATGAAATAGTTTTGCACGACAAATATTGCTTACCCATTAGGCAATAATTTGAGACTGGTTTTTAATAAAAAATATTGTTACATATAGGGTGAGTCAAGCATTATTCGAAATGAAATTCTAAGTCGACCCAATAAAATGGAGATATGATCAAACCAAGTAACACATTGAAATGTCCATCGTTTGAATATGTCAAAATCAACGAATTCAAATTTTATACTGCGTGAGTCTAAAAGTCACAGTTTTTTTGGTGACATTTGGTATATTTTTAGTTTAAATTTTTAGCTTTAGGGATACTTGACTACGAATCATGTAACACACTACCTATCCAAGATTGATATACAGTGTGACACAAACGCTAGGTGATGACAAAATTTTCGAAAATGCGTTTAGTTCATAATTCACCCTGTAATTGAATATTCCGAAAGTAAAATTTTTCAATGTTCTGTCATAACTCTTAGTTTGAGTACACCATTTTAATGTCAAACGGTACTTGCTTTGCTATGACCAATTTTCAAGGTACACAGGGTAATACCGGGTGACACAGCAGACATGTAGCAGCCAGTAGGTTTTTTATTTGAAGAGATAAAAATTTGAAATTTGCAGAAGTTACGTAATCGATGATAGCGCTTCATTTGAATCTAACGACAACTTTTTTCAACTACCTGTTTGATCGGCAGTAACTCCAACTTCTTTTTTTTTGAATGACACCCTGTAAAATTATCTCGCTTATCTTATTTGTCTTGAAATTCACTATTCAACCGTGTATCACAGAGTGGCATTCGTTTCTCAATTCGCAGATGAATTGCATTTAATTGAAAAACATCAAGTTGGCTGTTACCAGAATTCGATAATCTTTCGATGCTTGGTAGGCTTGGAAATCCAAAGAGTATCACTTAAACGATATAATTTCAGTTTTTTCCATACCTGATCACTTCCTACAGATTATCAATAATTTCTTCAATAAAAAGAAAAAACATCTGAAAATAACTCACGATATTGCGAAAACTAAGATGGGAACATATTTTTTTCAATTTGGCTACTTGTGGAGAAACTATATGCCTTTCTCTTTGGCCATGTAGGCATATCATGATCTTTCCATTTGGAAACATAAAATTAAACTTGTTCCCCTGATCCACCAATTCGTAAGTCTATTAGTCTAGATATTTGCATTAATATTTTGCCTAGTAGGCGGTGTACACAAAATGTTTTGTGTTTGACAGGTAAACATCATTTGATTGCAATGATTATCTATGTCAGTTTTATGCTGATTGAAATTGCATCCTTTAATTAGATACTAAATATGTATTCAAAGAACGGAAAGGTCGATACGTTGTTGATATTCGGAGAGTGCAAGAGAAATTGTAGACAGGCTAAACAATTGTAGGTTGAAAGGTTTCCGGAAAGACGCCATCCACCTGATAATTATTTCGCTAGAGTAGTAGAGCAGTTCAGAGCAGTTCCTTTCAAAACTCTTCTAGCGGTCTCTCGATTCACGCCGATTTCGTCCTCAATTTGTCTCAGTGATATCGTCGGATCTGCATGTACTATGGTCTATGGCCAGAATGTTTACTTCCATTTCCTCGTCTACAATGTATTGGAGATTGTTCTGATTTTCCGGTTCTGTCTACAATTTCTCTTGCACTCTCCGAATATCAACAACAAATCGACCTTTTCGTTCATTGAATACATATTTAGTATCTAATTAAACGATGCAATTTCAATCAGCATAAAATTGACGGAGATAATCATTGCAATCAAATGATGTTCACCTGTCAAACACAAAACATTTTGTGTACACCGCCTACTAGGCAAAATATTATTGCAAATATCTAGACTAATAGACATGTGAATTGGTGGTTCAGGGGAACAATTTTAATTTTATGTTTCCAAATGGAAAGATCATGATATGGCTACATGGCCAAAGAGAAAGGCAGATAGTTTCTCCACAAGTAGCCAAATTGAAAAAAGTATGTTCCCATCTCAGTTTTCGCAATATCGTGAGTTATTTTCAGATGTTTTTTCTTTTTATTGAAGAAATTATTGACAATCTGTAGGAAGTGATCAGGTATGGAAAAAACTGAAATTATATCGTTTAACTGATACTCTTTGGATTTCCAAGCCTACCAAGCATCGAAAGATTATCGAATTCGGGTAACAGCCAACTTGATGTTTTTCAATAAAATGCAATTCATCTGCGAATTGAGAAACAAATGACACTTTGTGATACACGGTTGAATAGTGAATTTCAAGACAAATAAGATAGGCTAGATAAATATACAGGGTGTCATTCAAAGAAAAGAAGTTGGAGTTACTGCCGATCAAACAGGTAGTTGCAAAAAGTTGACGTTAGATTCAAATGAAGCGCTATTATTGATTACGTAACTTCTGCAAATTTCAAATTTTTATCTTTTCAAATAAAAAAACTACAGGCTGCTACATGTCTGCTGTGTCACCCGGTATATTAGGAAGGCCTCTTTTTCACATGGTCTCCCCAAAAGACCCAATTCATGGTAAACAGGAAATCAAAACAAACAACAATCAATGAATAATTGATAAACAACAACAATAGTAGGTATGTACCATATATCTAAATGTGAGAACAGAGAACATTGGACGTGGTGTTGTGTGTGAGGAAAATATCGAAAATTGTTGTGTACCAAAGTTTTTGTCTATATTTTCCAATATTGTCCTGAATTTTACAGGGTCTGTAATAACTTCTGGCTGGTAATTGTATTTTTTTGAACGTGTCCTCCGAGCGTAGAGTGTACAATTAATATGTTTTTGAGGTACTTCAAACCTATATCCAAAGATGTACTATTTTGAACCATGATGGTTATACAGGAAGACTCGATAGTGTATGGAAGTAGTTCTTTAGGAATAAAATGTAAAAAGTACACTTATGAAAAACATTTGCACGAATGCACATTTCAAATACACATATTTGTATATTGTTCCATGAGAATTGTCTGGGGCTCGAATTTAGGGCTCGTACCATTATGCATATTTTGTGGTTTTTAATATATACACGATTCGAAATAAAATCATTGGTGATGGTGAAAGACTCCTACCGGAATATATTGATTATGGTCCAGAAATAATAGACAGATGTAATATTATCGACTGGTACCTCTACCTACTATTGTTCTTGTTTATTATTGGTCTGTTTATTGTTGTTCGTTTCAATGTCCTGTGAACCTCGAAGTGAGTCTAGTGGGTTAACAATTTGGAAAAGAAACGCACTCTATATTCTACCTCAAAAGCATTGAGGAAACGAATGAATTGATAAGCATGTTATAATTTATCTGGGTCGTCACCAAAACTGTTGATTAGATAAATCTGTGAGTAGGATGCAAATAGGAAACAAATTAGCAACTGTTGATTAAGCCGCGAATATTGATATCAGTAAATGAAAAGATTTATTTACTTTTTTTAATATCAATTACAATATTTTTCATTGTACTAAGACAAAATAACAATAACTGAACGCCAACGTTTCTCTTACCGTTACTCTGTATGACATTTTCATTGCATGAAACTTTTTTGACAACTTTTGTAATAACGGATGTATAGCCGGTCGCCCTTCTTAATATATTAGCATGAATCTCTAAAACTGGCCATTGCAGAGCCAATACTTTTTGATACTATAATAGTGTACACAAGCTGAGAGTAATGACAAAAAATTGGAAAATTTCAAGAACGGAATTTTTAATTACAGGGTTAATTATTATAAAGTCAAGTAAAGTTTTGTCATCACCTAGCGTTTGTGTCACACTGTTTATGAATTTCGCATGAGCAGTATGCTGAATGGTTCGTAGTCAAGTATTCCTTAAGCTCAAAATATACCAAATGTTACCAAAAAAAATGTGACTTCTAGACTTACCCAGTATATAAATGTGAATTTGTTGATTTTGACATATTCGAACGATGGGCATCACAGTGTGTTACTTGGTTTGATCACATCTTTACTTTATTGGGTCGAATGAGAATTTCATTTTGAATAATGCTTGACTCACCCCGAATTCAACAATATTTTTTATTAGAAATGAGTATGAAATTATTACCTTATGTGTAAGAAATATCTGACGCTCTTTTATTCAAGATATTTTCCTGTTAATTTGAAGAAATGACCATTTTCCATCTTCGACACCCTATATCTCGAAAACTAGTCATGGGAATGAGTTGGGCCAATGGACACTCTGGTTCAAGAGGTCATATTCTACAACATACCAAAAATTCAGAAAAATCAACCGGTGACAATTTTTCCATAAGGCTGCTGCCTGGTCCTTTGTATTAAAAAGTTGATGAGAGTCGCACCTCACAGAAACAAGCGGGAAAAATTCAATCTCTAGGAGGGCAATACTGTAGCATTAACGCCAGAAAGTTTTCTCACATTTCGTTACTTTTCAGAAAAGACTTTCGGTCTCAACGATCAAATACTCATACTTGTCATCCTGTAAATGATTTCTATCTGCATTTATCAAATGGATAGCGCTTATCTAAAAGGTACCAACCGCCAAATCACGTTTTCTTAGATAGAGGTACCAAACGCCTTGGATAACAAAGACTTAATTATTATAAAAAGATCCAAACTCCAAACTGCTTGGAGCGCCTTCTGTTGGTGAGGGTACCAAGTAACAAAACATGAATTATAGAATGCCACTTACCTCTAAAGGGATTCAACCATTGTTTATATAGAATATAGTTAGTCAACCTTATAGGATTATAATTGGATCAAAATGGATGCCACATGTAGATGGCGATAGTGAGCTCGCATCCAAGTCATGTCGTAACTGCAGTGATCTGGCCTCCAAGTCATGTCGTAACTTGATTGAAACAATGGGACAGCATTAAAATCAGGTATTTTTGAAGGAACCTGCATTAAAATGACGTCATATATTCATGTTTGTTACTAATTACGCTAGATGACACTCGCGTTTGCGTCCAACACCAATTACACAGGCATTGACTAAACTATCTTACTTCTATATAAACAATGATCCAACTCACAGAAGGCTGTTTGAATATAACGAATGTGGCGTTTGGTTCTATTTTGAGTTTGAGTTTCACTTTTATGCTGTCAGCTGTGAATGTTGTTTTTGTGTTGAAGTTTGCACGAGTTCTTATAATGGGTGATAGAAGTGCTAGAATTTTGAATCTGGCATTAAAACTGACAAATAGTTCAGATGTGCCCAATGTAAGTAGTGTTTGTTTTTAATAAATAGTAGTGTTTTTAGGTTAGGATTTTTTAAAATTATTTTTTAGGTAGCCAGTTCCTACTTTCACCAGCTTGTGTACACCGGCATACCTTCCACATCTACCACGTCTTTCTCTACTACAAACACATCAGATGTGCCCAGTGTAAGTGTTTTTTGTACAACATATTGGTGATTTTAGGTCACGAAAATTGTTCATTATTTTTAGGTAGCCAATAGCAGCAATTTTTCAGTCCAGGAAGCTAAAGAAGTATCGTCTCATCTTTCTGAAGTATCTTATAATGGTGAAAGAGAGAATATCGATAATGTCAGTGATTTTAAAGAATCTGGAATTGAATATAAGCCCAGTTTGGCGTTAATTGAAGAAAAGTCAAACCGAAAAGGCAGACCTAAGAAGGGGAAGAATACCAAATATCCTGGACAAACCTTTGCAAATAGAAAAAAGTAAAAGATGGAAATAAAATGCATTTTACAGTTAAAGCCAAACAAGTAGAACCAAAAATGTTTACAGATTTCCAGTGCAATTGTACTTTGAAATGTAATGAAAATGTTTCAATGGCTGTAAAGGAAATATATTTTACGCAATTTTGGGGACTGGAGAGCTATAATGCTCAAACAACCCTTATAGCAGCTA
This sequence comes from Chrysolina oricalcia, assembly GCA_944452925.2. NCBI lineage: Eukaryota > Metazoa > Arthropoda > Insecta > Coleoptera > Chrysomelidae > Chrysolina > Chrysolina oricalcia. The sequence goes on from OX101818.2 coordinate 20,219,030, forward strand.
CAGTTAAACAACAAGGAATAAAAAGAAGAACAAATAAAGAAAGTAATAGAAGACAAAATACTCGAACTTATCATATCAATAATATAAAAGTGTACAGAGACATGTATATTAAAACTTCAAAAATATCACCCAAAAGGGTAAACACTGCATTGAAAAAAAATATAAAAACCGGTAATATTAAGGATGAAAGAGGATTTAAGTGCGGAGGATATAATAAGTTGAGTGAAGAAACAAAAAGCAGGGTAATAACCATATTGCCATATTTCCGACATACATATCCCATTACTCAAGAAACGAGACTGAGGCAAAGTTTTTGGCAACTGACCTCACATTAAATAAAATGTATAGTTTATATAGAGAGTCTGAAATTGATCACAAAGTAGGATTTTCAACATATAAATCAATTTTTTATGAAAATTTCAATTTGAGACGTAAAGCCCCCGTTAAAGACACGTGCAATTTATGTGATGGTTATACGGCCAAAATGAAAAACTGCAGCCAAGATGAACTGGACGAAATTAAATTGCAACACGAGCAACACTTGTTAAAAGCGAAAGTAGCACGGGATGCAATGAAACATGATCTGGAGCAAGCTAAAACAGATGTTAATGTTGAGACAGCAACAAACGATATGGAAAAAGTTTTGGAGTTGCCAAAACTCCCTACTAATATTGTTTATTATAAACGACAACTTTTAATTTACAATGAAGGCGTACATGTAGGCTCAACTAACACATCATATTGTTTTATTTGGAAAGAGGGAATAGCTGGACGAGGGGCTCAAGAGTTCGGGTCTTGTATTGAAAAGTTTGTTGATTCTTTTTTGGCGCAAGGAACCGAGAACTTAATTTTATGGTCTGACTCGTGCGGAGGCCAAAATAGAAATATTAAAATCGTATTACTTTTAAAAGCTATTCTAGAATCGTACACTTCACTTAAAACTATCTACTTAAAATACCTGATACCTGGCCACAGCTTTTTACCAAATGATACGGACTTTGGAGAGATTGAAAGAAAACTAAAGTTTAAAAAAATCATAGAACTTTGTTCGCCAAAAAATAAATTTGTTGCGGTTGAAATGATAAAAGATGATTTCTTCGGAACCTCAACAATAGAGCAATCTATAACCAACCGAAAAGCAGATAGTAATGGAATTAAATTTGATTGGCTTCAAGCTAGAGTAATAAAACTTAGTAAAGAAATGCCTTTCTCAATTTTTATGAAATATAGCTACAAGGATGATGAAGATTATAAAGAAATTAACATAAGGAAGGTAACCAAAGGCAGGCCAACCAGTGGAGGACCTTATTTTGCATCAAAACTTTTTCAATTGTATCCCGACGGCAAAGCAATTTCCAATTAAAAACAGGCTGACATCAAGAGTTTGATGGCTCTGATCCCAAATGATGTCAAGTATTTTTATAGAAACATAAATGGTGCCGATTTTGAAGACGATGTAGATGCATTTGGTGAAAACATTGATTTTGTACCTGAAATAAATGATTGATTTTGTTCCTTTAACGTGTGTTAATAAATTGAATAATTTCCAAAACTTTTTTAACTGTAAGAACTGTTTGATATTATAATAATATAATAATCACTTGTTGTGTAAGAACAGATCCATGCGATATTTTTGCTTTGTGCAAAAAGGTACAAACGCCACAGGAACCATTCAAAGAGATCCATGTAGAAAATTTCAAATTATTCAAAAAAGAATCAAACGCCATTTATGTCAAAAAATTGAGTCAGAAAAATGAAATCAGTAAAAAACTTACTTGGATGCTTTACAGATCTATTTCATGTTACAAAATATAAAGACTGGTCAGTTTCATCCACACACTTATTTTTCAGCATTATTAAACTTTAACCACCATTTGCTCAAAACAATAGTTTGGCTGTTGGTACCTTTTAGATAAGCGCTATCCAAATATTCCTACGATAACTCCGGTTCAGTCAATAAATAGGGTCACTGAATCCTAGAAGAAGGCTTCTTATGGTTATGGCCAATGGTTGGAGTCTAAATAGTTCCAATGTTCCATAAACGTCACGAAAAATAGGTCCGATGTTTGAACTAGTGATACATGTCCAAAGTCAATTTTTATGTCAATGTCGTCATTGGAAATGTTTTCAAAAATAGTTTTAGTCCGTTCACAGAAAAGAAAGCAGATTGTTCCAAGTTCCAAAATCTTCTGATGAGCCCTGCTGTCCCTGATCCAACGTGGGAATATGTTGTTTACTTTTTTTACTGATACAAATATTCCTCTCTTCTGAAAGTGAAGTACCTATTGTGCAGTGAAAACCTGCAAGAATATCGACAAAAGTCATAAATTATATTGTATTCTCAGAAGCGAGTTCAAGATCATTTTGGTTATAAATTGTTGATTAGTAGATTGAAGAATACATTTTTCCCATTTTCCTCACTAAAGACAAATACAGATTATATTTTCATTACAACTTTTTTTTCAGGATTGAAACAGGAAACCTTGAGAAAGAAATAGCTATCAATAGTATCAATATTGAATAACTTAGTATAAAACTGTGACAGAAATCAGGATTACAATTAAATTAAAAAATGAACTTAAGAAATGTATGCACAACAGATGACTTCAATTCCTATATAACAATGTTTCACCTTTGACTGTTTTTGCTTTGATATGACTTACCTATTTACTCATTTCACAAATTATTCACATCATTCCTTTTCTAATAATTGTTTGATTTCTTCATCAATTTTTATATCATATTTATTGCTGTTAAAAAATTTATGTCAAAATGTAATTCCTCTCTAAACAGAATTTTTCTCGGGCTCAATAAATGAAGTGTGGGCAGTGTGAATACAACAATTTTCGTGTTCATTAGGACTGACAAATTTTTTTCTGAATTGTTCAGATTATCACCCCATTTTATCAATTTTCAGATTCATTTTGAAACGAAAGACCCAAAAATGGTCATTGAAAAAAGTGGTCAATTCTAATAAGCACATAGAAAGGAAAAGTTGTAAATTGCAAAAATGGAAACTTTTTTTTCGAACAAGTTTAAAAAATTCTAAATTGACGTTTATCTTGAAAAAATTGGTTAGACTGAAATAATGTTAGTATATTGGTAATCTCTATAGAACAGCAGCTGTTTCATTGAAGTGATTGGCAATATTTTCTTGTTTCATCCATACCATATGGAGGTCATAATTCACTATCTCAAGAAACTTCTTATTTATGATAGGAATACAAAAAAAATAATTCATTAGGTTTATATAGGAACTTTCCTAATCATATACTAATGAGAATGTACAAAAATGTAAGATTGTAAATGGGTCAGTGAGAAATGCAGTATTACAATCATGTCAATATTTTTTGGATATTTTGTAATACCTATATGTCTGATAGGTATTAATTTTTACATTAAGTTTTTTGCTAAAGCTTGATTTCATCTGAGAGGCATTCAGCGACTATATTTGATATGTTTTATGTTCACGAATGCTGGTTACTTCTGTAAGATTCAAATTCGATAATCGATATTATTTGGTTTTTGAGTTATTCGCAGTACCTCAAATTGATACCCAATTTTGAAAATTTTTATTAATCAAACAATGGTATTTATTGACTAAGAAGTATTTGGTATAACATTAATCTCTAATTTTGAATAATGAACCCATTAATGGGGAAGTTTCTTTTTTTTAAAGGGTTTGTAACTCTGTTGATATATTTAATCAATAATTGGCAACTTTTACACATCATTCTGAAAACAATACTAGGTTCTGCCCTTCTAAAAGAAACTCTTGGTGTCTGAATCAGAGATGGTCGACTGCTGAATCTCCATGTTCCATAATGGCTGGCGGTCGGACCACAGAATATCCGGGCCGTGTCCGAAAGTCGACGCTTTTTTGTAATTCGAGTCAATTGTACACCTGACAATTTCAATCCATAAAAAATTTGAATTGATTTGTTTCCATTGAAATTGAACATGATCTCCATAATTTACTTATTTGACATTCTGACTTTCAAAAGAAATATAACCCAACTTTTTCTTCCAAAATTATCGGTTCTCTCTCTCTCTTATGGCCCTTACTTCCTAATTTACGCTTTTGTGGGTTATTTGGAACATTGAAACTATTTAAAGAGATTGGAACTATTAAACTCCACCCATTGGCCATACCCGTAAGAAGGCCAAAGCCTTCTAGGATTCAGTGACCCTACCAATAAAGTGGGCAAAGAGCCATCTATAGGAACCATAGGAAACATTCCGACTAACAAAGTGTGTCTTGCAGAAGCTTAGCAAAATGTTGGACAGTTGTAATTTAGCAGTCGTATAGAGCTGGTGGATTGTTATTTATTTGATGCCTGCCCTCGATACTCCTTAAATATAGAAAATTTGCGAAAGGCTGGATCATTTTTAATCAAATTTCATTTGATGAAGAAATAATAACTGTTTTTTTTTCAAAATATCTATCTTTCTCTATTATGAATACGCGACGAATTCCATAATCAAAAATGATCCAAACTAGGTTTCACGCCTCCTACCCACCAATTCATCCTTCGTGTCAGGAATAATTGCCTTATTTCATCCCATTTCTCACCTTCTTCGCCTTAACAAGAAGCCTGCTCCGAGTAACCCCCGGCTGCTCCAGTTAACCAGCAAAACCTCCGTATATATCTCTGACATTCCGAAAATGAATATCCCGCCGGGACCGAAACCATTATTGAATTATGAATTATTGTGCGGGTCACACCCCGGCAGGACTCTGCGTTTCTACAAGTAGGGAATCCGCGATGACTTCTTTTCGTGTTGTCATAAATTGTCTCCGAATTTTAGGCCAGATACAGTGTGTTTTGAGAAAAAAATTTGTAATGAGTTAATATTCAGAAATTTTTTTTGAATACACAGCAAATGGAGGACTTATCATAACCGTTTTCGAAATTTTCAAAGTTTTTGCTTTCGAACTAACCCTTCTTAAAGCTTTGCCATCATAATGTCAATGGTGGGCTATCTATACCCAAGTAGCACATTTATATCGAGATTATATTTGTATAATTTCATGAAAATACTGGAAAAATATTCGAACCTTATATAAGTGAGACTAAAACTGTGAACATTTCGCGATATTGGTCCAATACGACATTTTGAAAATAGCATTGGTTCAATTGTTCCGAAGCACTATTGGCGTCCAAATATTCAGCGATATTGGTACAATCTCATTTGGATATATTGTTCAAATATCCTTAAAATTATTGGTGAAATATTCAAATAAATATCGAATGACTTGGAACTTCTACAATTACAGTTCTCCTTCAACTAAGAGGTTATCAGAGTCTGTCTTATGGTCGTCATTAGCACTGCGTTAACTGTCTTGAAAATAAGCTTTGACGACCATTTAATATATTTTCTCCACGATCATCACAGAATTTGCCAATTCTGAAATCAAATTTGATTACAGAATGCTGGAATTCTCTCTCTTGAGATTGAAGTATTCTCACACTGGTTAGTAATAATAACATAAGCCTTGACACAGTTGATTGTCATCGTAGTGGCAAAATTTGAGTAAGTCTCAAAATTATTACTGTCACGTTTCCTATCTTTGATCGTGGAGAAAGAAGTGCTACTCGGTTAGAATGAAAATTCGTGATGCATCGAATTTTCATTCCAACCTTGTTACAGAATATACCATCCTAATGTTTCACTGGACGTTCTATATGTATAGAATAGATAAGAATAGAATAAAATCTTTATTTACCAAGTTACAAAAAATATTACTTTCGGCAAATAAATACCATATCACAGTATATATATGCAGCCACAGTTTACAGAATATGAAGTGGAAAAATACATAAATACTTAAAATATTTGATAATACATAAAATTTAAAATCGTTAGAAAATCCAGTTTTTTTTAAATAACATCGTAATTTTGACAATGATAAAACGCAGATAGAATAGAATCATTCTCCAACCAAATTACAACAAAAAAAAGTCAAATTATGGCAAAGAAAAAACAGATGAAAAATGTATAAAAAATTTAAGAATATATAAAATGTATAACATATGTAAAATTTAAAACCGTCGAACAATCCAGTTTTTCTCATTACCTACCTTATAATTTTCACAGAAAATATTGTTTTCGGAAAGTCTATTTTGGCAAAGAGAGAAAACATAAGAAGTGTACCCAGACAGTACACAATATCCATTAGATATCCAATGGATAGCCCAATATCCACTGAATATCCAGTCCATGAAATATATCCAATGGAGATCCATTGAATATATTCTATGGATATTGATTAAAAATTTTGTTTTGTATATTTAACTGATGATATATCGAAAAATTATATGGAAAATAGAGATGCCCATCGTTTGAATATGTAAAAATCAACGAATTCAAATTTTATACTGGGTGAGTCTAAATGTCACAGTTTGTTTGGTGACATTTGGTATATTTTTATTTTAAATTTTGAGCTTTATTGATACTTGACTACGAATCATGCAGCACACTGCCTATCCAAGATTGATATACAGTGTGACACAAACGCTAGGTGATGACAAAACTTGCGAAAAGGCGTTTAGTTCATAATTCACCATGTAATCAAAAATTCCGAAAGTGGAATTTTTCAATTTTCTGTTATTACTCTTAGTTTGAGTATATTATTTCAATGTCAAACAGTACTGGTTTTTGAGGTACACAGGGTAATATATTAGGAAGGCCTCTTTTTCACATGTTTTCCCCGAAAGACCGAATCCATGGTACACAGGACATTGAAACAAACAACAATCAATGAATAATTGATGAACAACAACAACGGGGCCAGGTAGCCGAGTGGCTAAAGCGACATTGTTTCAATCACTTTTGGCTGCCAGTCAAAGGTTCAAACCCTAGCGACTGCAGAACTTTTTCTGATGGCCCGGGAGAGTGCTAGGAATCGCACGTAAGAAGGTAAGACCTCGTTAATCCTTAGCTTGCACAAGTTTCGACTTCTGAGGGCTGCCGTTTGTAAGGGGACGACAGCTGGTTAACGGAAATAATAATTATAAACAATTTTTAAAATTGTAGGTATGTACCCACTGATGTAAACACAACATTATTTGTCCCATCTATCTGATTGTTAATAAAATGTAATAACAGAGAACATTGGACGTGGTGTTGTGTTTACGGAAAATATCAAAAATGGTTCTGTACCAAAGTTTTTGTCTATATTTTCCAATATTGTCCTTAATTTTACAGGGTCTGTAATAACTTCTGGCTGGTAATCGTATTTTTTTAAACGTGGCCTCCGAGCGTAGAGTGTACAATTAATATGTTTTGAGGTACTCCAAACCTATATTCAAAGATGTATTATTTTGAACCATGATGGTTATACAGGAAGGCTCGATAGTGTATGGAAGTATTTCTTCGGGAATTAAATGTAAAAAGTACACTAATGAAAAATATTTGCACGAATGCACATTTCAAATTCACATATATGCATATTGTTCCATGTGAGTTATGTCATATTGGGTCAGATTTTTTTTTGAATACATTACCGTTTTCGAAATTTTCAAAGTTTTTCGCCTTCGAACTAACCCTACTTAAAGCTTCGCCATCATAGTGGAAATGGTGGGCTATAACCCAAATAGCACATTTATATCGTGATAATATTTGTACAATTTTATGAAAATATTGGAAAAATATTCAAACGTTATATTGGCGAGACTAGAGCTGTGAACATTTCGCGATAATGGTCAGATAATATTTGGACATTTTGAGAATAGTATTGGTTGAATAGTCTCGAAGCACTATTGGCGTCAAAATATTCAGCGAAATTGGTACAATCTCATTTGGATTTATTGGTCGAATATCCATATTGAATATGTTGCCTCAAAATTATTGGTGAAATATTTAAATAAATATCGAATGACTTGGATCTTCTACAATTAGAGTTCTTTTTCAACTAAGAGGTCATGAGAGTCTGTCTTATGGTCGTCATCACCACTGCTTTAACTGTCTTGAAAATAAGACCATTTAATACATTTTCTGATGTTTTACTGGACTTTCTATATGTATAGGATAGATAGGAATAGAATAGAATCTTTATTTACCAAGTAACAAAAAATATTGCTTCTGGCAAATTAATACCATACCACAGTACGAGTATATATGTGCACACAAAGTCTACAAAATATAAAGTAGAAAATCCTTAATAATACATTAAATTTAAAATCGTTCGACAATCCAGTTTTTTTTTAAATAACATCGTAATTTTGACAATGAAAAAATGCAGATAGGATAGAATCTTCCTTCAAGCAAGTTACAACAAAAAAAATTGTTTTCTTCAAGTCAATTTATGACAAAGAAAAAAATAGATGAAAAATATATAAAAAATAAGGATTATATAAAATATAAACCAAAAAGTAACTTAATGTGACATCTATATCTCTACTCTATTTTCACTTAAAATATAAAATCCAATTTTTTTTTCATCACCTACCTCATAATTGTCACAGAAAACATTGTGTTCAGAAAGTCTATTTTGGCAAAGAAAAAAAACATAAGAAGTGTAGCTACAGTATACATGTACATTCAAAGAATAAAAAATATATAAAGTTTGAAACATTCGAACAAACCAGTGTTTTGAGTAACCTTCAAATTGTTCTCATTTAATGATCATCTGTGATTAGCAGGTTCCTTGATAATTTTGTTGCTATTGTTAAAAAAATGGTACGTGGAAATATTCATCAACTGTATAAGAACAATGAGATAAATATGTATTTTGCTAGTGGATTCGAATTTTCCAATATTATTTAATGATTCGATAATTCTAGGTGAGTAATAATAATGATAATAATAATATTCGTGTCGGCTGGGAATAATCCTTCACGATTCACTGTTGCGTTAAAAATTAACAGTGCTGCTCCTGAAGTGACGTATGTAGTTACTAACAAGGCCTATCAAAAACACATGGCTAATGACCATAGCAGTCGATGCCAAAACACCAAGGGAAAAAAATAATAATAATAAATGTCTTTGTTTTCCACAAGTAATTGAATAAATTCAGATCTAGAGAATTTTTGGTCAATTTTGTGATGAGGTAATCTCGAATGACCAGAATTCCTTGTGAAATAGTTTTGGGCATCTGCATTGGTCTCTGGGTTGGCTTCAATTTTATTGATTTCTATCAATGTAACAATAAGATATAATGATGAAAGGGGCATTATATTCAAAGTTTTAAAAAATTTATTACAAAGGTCTCTGAAACCAGCACCGGCTACGATTTAGATAGCACATTTTTGCAAACGGAAATTAATCAACATGACAGGAGTTACCCCAAACCAACGTACCGTAACTGAGAAGAGAATGGAACAGAGCGTAATAACATGATATCATAGTTTCTATGGATAACTGTTTACTCAAATTGCGTAGCACGTATATAGAGCTTGAGAGTTTCCGGCATAGTTGTTGGACATGACAGGCCCAATTTAGCTCATCATCGTTGACTAATTAATTCAAGCAATATAACGGTGAGATATACCAATAGAAAGTCATAGTAAAAAAGACAACTGTAGTATGGATTTGCTACAAATGATTTGAAATTTTGTTTTCATCTTAATCTCATCTACATGCTTGCAGTTTGAAGTAGTCCTGGGATGACCTGTATAATAATTCCTCAGTAATATCATCCCGAAGCAAAGTTCACCATAAGCCGTTAGAAGTAACTCGTTAAACTGATTTTCCCGACACGAAAGCTGTGCCCTCGCAATTTTCCCGAACCGATCAATGTATCGGAAAAGGAATTAGGAATAAGTCATTCCACTGATTGAAGTACCTAATTGAAAGCTGTTGCCTTCGCCTTCCCGAATACATTTCACATTATTCACACATGCACGACATCGTTTGACAAGATTAATATCGATATCCGCATTTACCGCCGTATCTAGGTCAACTCTACGTTGGGGATGTTGCTTGATACCCCTATTGACGTTTGGTCTATTTCTGCGGAAAGCCGATCATATCAAGACATATCCATATCTACAATGATATTGGAGAGTGCTAGAGTGTGGAACTTCCAAAACGACCCTTTTCTTGGAAAATTCGGAAATTATCATTTCCAGTCGGAAATTGGGTTTGAGTACAGATTGGCTGGGATGGTATATTTTGGTATGAAAAATATTCACTGTCAATATGTTACCTCTTCAAAAGTAGTGGATTGCATTGTTGTATTTCTGAATTCGTGAAATTTTTATCACCATTGATTATAGTAGTTTCAGCGCTTCTCGGATTTGAGAGAGTCCTATCATCCGCAAAGCTGTGCATGAGGAAATTCCCAAGAAAACATTGATGTGAAGAATGGATCTCTGCGGAACACAATCATTTACATGGAGAGTGTCGGGTTGAACTACATCAAGCACTACGTGCAGAAATCTGACTGAAAGAAAGATTGATAGCAATAAAAACAAATGTTGGGTGTGCAAGCCATAAGATGGAACCTCGCATAATTAGCAATCCCAGGAGCCGATCGCGATCAAACGCTATGGGGATAACTGTTACTATGTTCAGAGTTTCACTATATTCTTCAATAGATAACTGTCATACATATGAAACATAAGCTTCATAACTCGTACTTTCAAGAAAAGGACCAATTTTTTTCCAAGTTGATGGACTGCCGATGGGATCTTCTCTTTCTCCAGTAATCGCCAACATAGACATGGAGTGGTTCGAGGAATTGGCTATCAGAGAGACAAAATACAAACCAAAACTATGGCTAAGATAAGAGGACAAATCCTCCATCTTATGGAACCACGGAGACGAACACCTTGAGGACTTCTCAGGAATCAATAACATGAGGGATCCATCAAGTTCACTTTGGAAAAGAAAACTGTTAGTTTTCTTTTCCAAAGTATCCTTTCTCTATGTGAAAGCTGAAAAAACAAACACTGGTATCCTCACCTCTGTTTAAAGGAAGAAGACACACACTGGACAGTATCTCAACTACGGCACCAATCACCTGAATTCCACGATGAGGGGCATTGTAAGAACGTTGGTGGAGAGAGCGATGTGTATTTGCAACCACCAAGAGTCTCTGGATGCAGAAATGAAGCACATCAAAAAGGACCCACGCATAAACGGATATTCCGAGAAACTCATAAGAGAAGTTCAGAAACAACTCCAAAGGATCAAGACCATCAAAAAACGATCACAACACCCCGTTCTTGTCCTTTCCTACATCAGGAGTATCTCCGAGAAGATCAGAAGGATCGGAAACGTATACAACAGATGTTGCTGCCAGTGCCCCTTCAAAAAAAGTCGTTTCACGTTTGAGACAGTTTACTTACGGAGAAGTCTAAAAACTTCTGAAGTTTTGAGGAAACTTGAAGAAGCTGTGAAAAGGAGGAAGATAGTAGAAATGTGGTCTCGAATCCTCGAAAAATGAAACAAAGCAAAGGTACCAAAAAAAGGGGGGAAAATTTAAAATTCTCAGCAACTGATACTGAAAGTGAGGAAGATGTGTTTGAAGAATATGAGAGGGACAAAGAAGATGCACCTCTCATCACGTTGATCAATGAAAAATCCTCGAAACAATTGGAATCTGTGGTTTATGGAGAGGTGAAGTGGGACGACTTACAGAAATACTTTTTTTCTATACAAATTTACTGGGATATGCAAGAGCTCCATTGAATATAAAAATGTTTGCCAGGTTCAAAACAAAGATGAGGATGATGGTGAAATTGCTATTGTATGGCTCAAGTCATAAGACAAAACCTGTTCTGACTTCTACATCAACGAGATGAACTTATTACAACATTACAATTCATGAAGTGGTTGCTATTCTTCCTACAACCAGTACAAAATTTGTGGGACGTAAAATTATTTAAGAATTTTCTGTAAATGTAAACATTTTCGACATTCGTACTAGTAGAATAAATTCATTTCTTACCACGTATTTCAATTTAATATCTTTGGGGCAATTGTTAACATTACTCGGTATATCATCAGTTAAATAACAAAATCTTAACGATCGTGATCTATTTTTACAAATACCCCATGTAAAGTTACACAGGACTGATATCAACAAAAACACTATGTTCACAATTGCCGCAAAATTTTCAGTAATTATTCCTTCTCTTGGGGAATTGTAAACATCCAATATTTCGATTGATTTTCCTACCTCATTCTTGATATTCCAAGCACATTTATATATAACTATCCTAAAAAAGTATTGTGGTAAATATCAAACTTCGGATTTAAACAGACTTTTTATTATTATTTGTAAAAATCGTTTACCATTACCCAACTAACCCTACGTGCTGACGAGGAAAACATTCTCAATTGAGAATTGAAGAACATAATTGAATATGAAGCTGTTTTCGAAATATCTAACAGAAAACAACTACTTTTTCGGCTAATGCAACGCTTTTGTGTGAGTTTATTTTCCGCACCTGCATACACGATTGTGTGGGTTAGGTTCAAAATTCTATAATAACTATAAATTTGCGAAATATAACGTTCTGGACGGGCGACATCGTTTGCGATGGTATCCCTTGTGCATTGGGACCGGCATCAGTAACGTGCGTTTGTTTGGGTTACTCATTCTGGTATTTGTGTGTTACAAGATGGAAGGTAGAAACTTTCGCAGGAAATGTAAGTATTATTTTTTAGCAACAAAAAATAATTCGAACGTAATTCCGCATGTTTAGAATTAACAATTATGGTAGTAATTAACTATATTATATATATTATATTTTACTCATGAATGTAACATTTTTAAAAATTTTGTATGTTGTATTGTTTTATGCATTGTATACTTTTATTATTTATTGACATGCCATAATTGTATTGCTATATGTAAAATGGTGAAAATATATCTATCTATTAGTAATATTTGAATAAAAATTTCAATTTCATGTCATAATTGAACATATAACATGTACATACACATTTGTGTAGTTCCGTTGTTGGTACCTAATCTGTTCTGACACATTTGTGCGGGCTAAGTTGTTTGTGCGGGCTAAGTTGTTTGTACGTCAGTTTTTATTTATTTTTTAGATTACGACCTAAACAAACAGCAACATGTGAATGAGTTAGTAGAATTATTGGATAATGATTCTGAGATAGAAGGATATGACTCAGATGCTGATCCAACTTGGATGGATGACAGTGCACTTCCACCAAGAAATCTTGGAGAGAGCGACTCAGATGTATCAGATGAATGCGAAGTAGAACAACCCCAAAATACCGTGAGTGAAGCTACGCCGGGTCCATCTGTTGTCGTGGAGCAAAAAACTAAAAAAAGTAGAGTAACAAAAACGAGCAAACCAAAATTCACATGGGGTAAAACTATATTTAAAAGTGCTGAGGGCAAGCCAAATAAAAAATACTTTTTAGCTAATAGGACGGGCGTTGTTGTTAAAACTCCATTGGAATACTTTCGGACATATTTTCCAGACAGCCATTTTGAACAAGCAGCTACGTTTACAGACATGTTTGTTTATCTAAGAAAGGTGAAATACTTCAACAAAAATTAAGAGACTTTATGGTGCTCATCTCTTTTTTGGTTGCATCCCGCGTTTACACTGGTATTGGAAATCAGAAATAAGACTGCAAAATGTTACTGACATTTTTACTAGGGATCGCGTTAATTTACTTAGAATGTGTCTACATTTCGTTGATACAGACAAGCTACCAGACAATCACACTACAAACGCCCTGTGGAAATCACAGCCAATCATTGATTCTGTAAGGAACGCATGTTTGAAAATCGACAGATCAGTAAACAACTACAGTATCGACGAGCAAATGATTCCATTTTCTTAAGACTTAAGACAATTTGTGAAAGAAAAACCTAGACCGACTGGATTGAAGAATTTTGTACTTGCATCCTCAACAGGTATAGCTCTTGACTTTGAGATTTACCAGGGGCAGCGTACTCCACTTCCAGATATTGAATATGGGTTAGGTCCTGCAGTTGTTATGAGGATTTGTACATCACTACCAGAGGGTAGTTATGTACATTTTGATAGAAACTTTTCTACACTATTGCTAATGAAGAGGTTCAATAAATTAAATATTTACGGAACAGGGACCGTTATTAATAACAGAATCACTAACGCAACTTTTAAGCCAGACAACCAACTTTCCAGAGGAGATAGTGAGCAGCTTTCTTGTAAGGAGGTGAATATGGTAGCAGTTAAATGGAAGGATACAAAAACGGTTACTTTGTTTTCAAGCGCATCTGGAGTTGAACCTAAACATTCGGTGAAAAGGTGGTGTAAAAAAGAAAAACGGAACTTGGATGTTAGATGTCCTGAAATAGTTAAAAGCTACAATGATAACATCGGTGGTCAATGATAAAATGGGTGGCGTTGATATTTGCGACCAGCAGCTCGAGTATTATAGAACTTTTATAAAAACAAAAAAATGGACTTTAAAAGTTACTCTTCATTTTTTGGATCTAGGTGTAGTTAACTGTTAGATGCAATATCGTGAAGATTGTAGAGGAACAAGTGTTCCCAAAGCAAAAATTTAAAATCTTTTGAATTTTCGAATGGAAATAGGGGAAAGTTTACTAGCCACACCGAAAAGGAAGAGGCCAAATGATGAGCAAGTTGAAGGCGAAGATGATGAAGCCGATTTACCACCTAAACCGCAATACTATAGGGCTCCTCTACCTGGTGAAGACAAAATACTTGATGGATACAATCATTTTCTCACCGTAGATTCACTCACAACTGCGAGATTTTGTCGGCATGCTGGTTGCAAAAGTAGAACACGTACAAGGTGCCTCAAATGCATTGTTTATTTATGTCTAACAAAAGATCAAAACTGATTTTTAAAGTTTCATACTAAATAATTTTTTTTACTCTTTCAAAAAGTGTTTTGTATGAAATAGAGCCCAGCATACACAATTGTGTAGGTACTTTTTTCCCAACCCCCTGTAGTATAATTTTTTTTGGCCAATTTTTCTCATCTACCTGTGTCCCAATGGCTAAATAGTGCGATTTTCCATAAAATTGGTAAACTTTTTTCTCTCGTGCTGAAAGGGCTATTCTACACCGGGGTTTTCCACTTGATGTTTTTTGACATGATTGACATACCGGCTGTCAGTGGAAGGTCGCTTCTCCGCTTTTGAAGATAATGAAAAGAAATGTGGAGAATCTTTATATGACACATAACTGAATTTTTTGCCATGTGACTCAGCTTCCTGCAACTCCGGTTTCACTAGAAGTACCAACCATAAACTTTCTAATTTTAAGATAGCTGCTATACAGGGTGTTTTTTAAGTACGTGGCCAAACTCAAAGGGGTGATTCTTTGAGTGATTCTAAGACGAAAAGTTCATATAAACATAGGTCCGGTAATGCTTCGTTTTCAAGATACAGGGTGTCAAAATTTTTAAAAGAAATCGTTTTTGTCGTAAATATCATAATAACTCTTCAACCGATTTTATTGAAATTTGGCAGTGTTATTGAAGGTCGTGAAGGGCGA
Source organism: Chrysolina oricalcia (assembly GCA_944452925.2). Classification (NCBI taxonomy): domain Eukaryota; kingdom Metazoa; phylum Arthropoda; class Insecta; order Coleoptera; family Chrysomelidae; genus Chrysolina; species Chrysolina oricalcia. Next base: position 20,234,473 of record OX101818.2, read on the forward strand.
ATTTAACCCTAACAATATCAAAATTATCATGTCCAGTGGCGTCCCGGAAGGCAATGTAACCAATATTTTTGACAGAAAACATGTGCGCCACTGATTTTTTTGCAATTTTTGTATTTGTTTGACATTGAGCAACTGAAATTACAACTTTTTCATCTCTAGAATTTTTTTCGTCTCTTGCTTTGTTTTTGAGAAAAAATATAAATTTCCACAGATTCTTACAGATTGTATTGAGTACTTGTGATTGTGTATTTTCAATAGCTATAATGATTCGATAATAATGGACCCTAACGTTCAATAAAACTGTGATTTTATTTTTAAATCTAACAAGTATTTTCATAGTTATCGAAAATAAATTCACAATCTCAAAAAAGTTCAGAATAACGTGTTAGGGGTTATTAATCTGAATGGAGGGTTAAAAATAAACTATGGAAGGTATAGTTTGAAAGCATTCGAAGTTTGAAGTTATTTCAAAATCAATTTCAGAATGTTTACCTTACAGACATCCTTATTATTATATTACTGACCTTTGTTCAAAGTTGGTTCGAAATCAATTGCAAAATTTGCACCAAACTGACAAAGAATATTCAATTTTTTTAGGAATGTCCTATTTTTTTATAGCTACCACAGTAGAGCGCTTCTCAATCATAGGGACGTGGGTCAAAATCCCATCCCGTTTACCGGTGTCGTGCATGGCATCTCACTTTAAAAGGTGAGGGCTACGTCTTCTCTAGCTCGCACAGGTTTCTTGAATATTTCTGAGGGTTGCTTCAAGGGTGCAGCTGGTTGACGTAGAGAACACATTTTATGTAATAATATTTTCATTGTCATACGGTTCTGAGTTATGTGAAAAATTTTCAGTCTATAGCTCATCGGATAAACATTACTTTCATTGAATTATTTCAACATGCTATGCAATTAAATGGCATTTTCATCCAATTCTGAGGTATGTTCAGTATAAGTCTCTATTTCATCAATTAAACATCATCATTATTATTATTTCAACTTTGTTTGCAAAAATGTTGCATTGTCGTCCAGTTATGAGCTACATTCTGAAATTCAAGTCTCTAGCTGATCGGGAAGTTAGTTTAAAATCGATTACAATATTCCACCTGAACAAACAAACATTCAAATGAACAAACGAACAGACAAACTTACAACAAACGAGCAAAAACAGCAGTGGAACATGATCATGGTGCTTCATTCCGTGTTGACAGTGAAATGCAGTTAACAAAATCTGACTAATATTTGCTCTAATCTGAAATTTTCTCTGAATTGGTTTGCAACTACTCATGTTCAGACCTACTTCAGAAATGTGAGTTTTTAAGTTACGAAAAATGGTTCAGTCCCTTCCATTTTCAGCTTCTTGCTCACAGTACTCGGAATATAACCTCGAAGCAAATATTTTTCGTATTAAATTACCTAGGACAGGACTCCTCCAGAATTGTTATAAATTGACTTGACATTTACAGAGGTCGTTCCGCAGGGGTCGGATGCAAATTGGACGCTTTCGTGTCGGACCAGGCAATTACCAGAAAGTTTTATATTATGGTGGATCAACGAGGGAAAAATTATAATGCGTTCTACTTTTTTCATATTACAGCAACTGCTTCAACTTCCCGAATAAAATGACAGAAACCGAAAAAGTTATCGGGAGGATATACATGAGAGTTTTTATGGATGAAGAATTGTTTCATTGTTATTGCAATGACAAAGAATGGAGAATACAGGGAGTGAAAAAATCACAAGAGCCTGCTACCCTTGATTCGAGATTTTTTTTTTCAGAAAAAAAACAATTGAATTCAATTCGATTGTTATTAATGTCACAAAGTTTGTTCTTTAGTCGAAGTGATATTTGGCAAAACGAAGTGAGCGAGTTGATATTGAGATCCAAAAAATATTAGCATTTTTCAGATCTGCTTGTTATCATGCAAACAAATCTACGATTTTCACTAGAAAAAACTTTGAAACATTCATGACTGGAACATTTTATTCGCGAAGGTATAAATAATTTGTTACGGGTTCATTTTGCACTAGAAAACCCTTTCTGTTTTAATACACTAACATCAGAAATTCTCAGTTATTGATGAAAACTTTCCACTCTGTGCGCCACTGATAACTTGATTGTTGTCATGTACAGCTCTTTTCGAAAGTTAGTACTTATCTCTGCCCTACTAGTTCGAGCAGACATGGACTATCCTTAAACTTATGACAGTTATCGGTTGTTCTACTTTGCGGTATGACAGCGTTATTTTGTAAACATGCTCAGAACTTAGAACACAAAACCGTAACATTTCTTCTCTATCTCTATTCTGTACAATTGAGGTACTTCACTCTCAAATACTCGACCTTGTTTGTGTTTGGCTCTAAGAGTGAAAAAGATGGCATTTTCGTCTTGGTTCAGTTGGCAACACTAAATCTTCAGGTGTTCTGTTCACCTGAGTCGTTGTCCAATTATCCCAAGGATTAGCTCCGACTTCCGAGTAGCTCGAAGTAGTTCCTGGACAGATCTCACAGACCACGCATCAGCAAGGAAGCGCCTTTGTCTGATAGTGACAGTTTTCGACTTAGACAAGAGTCATTTGAGTGACGTTTTCCGGTTCGATATTTGTTGAGAGTGACATCTTGGCAACTAACTTATTTGAAGTTTCCCAATTAAATTTTGATCATCTGTCGTATATCTTGGGAAAATGCATAACTGAAGATTTCCTCACATTGTTTGCGATATTTGAGGATGTTTAATTTTTAGGAAATCCCTTTTCGTTATACGGATTTTTGAGGTTGAGGTAAGCACATCTGACTGAATCTTGTCACTTGATGATCAGGCCCTTTTCGTTATGTATTTCTAGGGCTGATAGTGTCATTCATCATCGTTAAAATCGCTGGAATGAGAAACTAGCTATCAGACAGCAAACAGACCATCAAAGCTTTTACAAGAACCGCCCCACTTAATAGAGGTTAGTATTTGCATTTGGGCTCTACTTATGGTCCCATACAAGTGTAATCAGGAGTCAGACTTGTATAGTTCATTCCAGCGTGTTCTGCTACCGTTCATTGGTGTTCAACTATTGTGATTGTTCTGCTACTGTTGCTCCACGGTTGTTTTTTCACTGTTCCTGCTACCATTTATTGTGCACACCTGTATTCACCAAGGCACTGGATTCATGAACTGCAAGTGGTGAACTGGCATTATTGAGGAAATCTACTGACTATCAGATAAGTCTAGCTCAAGATTGTGCCCCTAAGCCATATTAATAAATGTTAGCTATCATCGTGACGTCACAGGCATAGCCCTCACTGGAGGTTTGATAATGATATACTAAAACGATACATTACTCTAAACCATATAGCACACTGTTAGGGGCGAAATTTAGGAAAGGAGAGCAGTGAATGTGCAATGATGTGTCACGCCTCTAACATACCCAGTAGCTCAGCAGGCGTGGATTCGACAATAAAAATTGATTTCGATAAGATTGAAATATGGGGTAAATTTTCCGGAGCGCCACGGATTTATCGCTAGTGAAAAATCCGAAACCACCCTGATGGAATGGGACAACCCACTGTACTAATATTACTAAAATATTAAACAAGAGATACCTGTAAATGGTATAATAATAATATATAAATATGTAGAGGTTTTGTCTTCCCTTACGCTTAGATAACTTGGACCAGAATAAAAGAAATAGTCATGTCCCTTACTAATAAAATATATTGATCGTTACACACCCTGTATGTGCACAGTTCAGCTCACCATACAAAAGAAAATGAAATTAATGTAAATATCAACCACCAAGATGAATTCAAGTGAATGCTGTGATTGAGAGTATGGTATTGTTTGAATATATCAATATGAAACCTCCAGTGAGGGCTATGCCTGTGACGTCACGATGATAGCTTACAGTTATGGATACTTACGCCTTAGGGGCAGTCTTATTCTAAACTTATCTGATACTATGTAGATATTCTCAAGCAAGCCAGTTCACCAATTATTGTGGTTGTAGTTCATCAGTGCCTTGGTGTATACCGGTGCACAGTGGGTACGATACAATCAATCAAAGTACATGTACAGCTGGGACGAATAGCGAAGGAATGCTGAACAACAGATATACAGCGGGACAACCACAGTCGAGCAGGAACAATCACAGCAGTGGAATAGTGGAAAGACAATCGTGACGCAACGAAACAGTGGAACAATCACATTAGTGGAACTCCAACAATCGGTAGCAGAGTAGTAGCAATAAACCGTAGTGGAGCACTACCAAAGTGGTAGTCGCAGAGGAGCAGAGTAGTAGCAGAGTGGTAGCCGCAGCAGAGCAGTAGCAGAGTAATAACAGCAGCAGAGCAGTAGCAGAGTGGTAACACCCTAGAATAAACAATACCAGTCTGACTTCTGATTACACTTGTATGGGGCCATAAGTAGAGCCCAAATGCAAATACTAACCTCTATTAAGTGGGAGGGTTCTGATAACAGCTTTGATGGTCTAGTTGCTGTCTGATAGCGAGTTTCTCGTTCCAGTGGTTTCACACAATGATGAAGTGACTTCTAACCTAAAAAATCTGCAAAGCGAACGGAGATTTCTCAAAAATATATAGCGTCAAAATTCGCAAACAATATGAAAAACTCTCCTGATATGAATTTTCCCAAGATCCATCAACGATGATCAAACTTTAATTGGAGATCTTCAAAATAGGTCAGTCACTCATCAATATCAGATAAGGAAGAGGAAAATATATCTCAGACGTCAAAGTCAAAACTATCAATATCTGACAAGGCGCTTTCTTGTTCGTTAGTGTTTGGTGGGATCAGTCCAGGAACTACCTCGAGCTACTTGGAGCTATGAAAACAGCACCTTGAGATTCAGTGTTGCCAACTGAACCAAGACGAAAACGCCAGCCTCTCAATCTCAGAACCAAACACAAACAAACAAAAGGTCAAGAATTCGAATGTGAAGTATGTACCTCAATGACACAAGATAGAGATAGAGTAGGAATGTTAAGGTTTTGTGTTCTAAGACAATAGACTAACCAAAAGTATGTTTACAAAATAACGCTGTCATACTGTAAAATAGAACAACTGATAACTGTCATTAGCTTAAGGCCAGTTCATGTCCGCTCGAACTAGTACAGCAAAGGTAAGTACTAACATTCGGAACAAGCTATACATGACAACGATCAAGTTGTCATCTTGAGGAATCTGAAGAAGAAGAAGAATACAGTGGCGTACAGAGTGGAAAGTGTATATCAATGACAGAGAATTTCTGATGTTATTGTATTAAAACAGAAAGGGTTTTCTAGTGCAAAATAAACCCGTAACAACACTTTAAATTATCTTGGTTATGTCATATTTACATTAATTTCTATTCATTTTGTGTTATGTGCCGAACTGTGCACATACAGTGTGTGTAACATCAATCAATATGTTTTATTAGTAAGGGACATAACTATTTCTTTCATTCTGGTGCAAGTTATCCAAGAATAAGGGAACACAAAACCTCTACATATTTATATGTTATTTTTATTCCATTATTAATTGGTATCTATTGTTTAATATTTTTTTTTATAAATTACTATTCCAAACACATACACAAAAATAGTCATAAACACTTGCATTTCTGGATATAAATACATTTTAATTGATAGTATTCGAAGATACGTCACGTGACTCCAAATTACAAAGCATGATTGTTTTTTGTTGAATATAATGTGGCGAAGCTGCGGGCGATGCCGGACCTGAACGCTAACGTAGACAGCGCTTGAGCGCGAATTACTTCCGAGGCGCTTTTCTTCGAGAAGAATCTGGTCGAATCGGAGAACGTTCCTAAGGCTTTCTAGAAATATGAAGAGCGTTGCGCGAAATGAGCAGTGTATATAAAAAGAACCACGCAGCAGAGTTAGTCAGTCAATGGAGCAGAAATCGAACATAAATAGTCCAGTGATTGTTATATAAATGAGAGTATTATGTTGGAATTGTTGAATCATTGTATTTCGTCAAGTAAATTATTTTAGAGTGAGTTAGACTTGAAATATACTATAATAATAATGACAGGTATGGATAACAGCCTGTAAGTTTAGACATAATTAGAATTATTTGCCCAACACTTGGACATTTCAAAAATTAGGCAAATCAAAATCCTTTATTGTCAGAAGATATCTCATGGAACATGTTTCCAATAAAATTTACAGTATAGGTAATAATCTTAAGGCAAAACAGACAAATGTAAAAATATCCAGAAAAATGTGACTGTTCAAAAGATAAATGGTCGATTTCACCAACTGATTCCTGAAGTTGGGAAATACCTAAATCGAATTCAGGAACGCCCAAGTGCAATTTGCGTTTCACCAAGCATTAAAGTAATGATAAAAAGTGATAGAAAATACCAAACGCAGGTATTTCCTATCACTCTTAAGCATTACTTAGCGTGTGGTGAAAAGCAAATTGAACTTGGGCGTTCCTAAATTCGATTTGGGTATTTCCTAGCTTTAGGAATCAGTTGGTGAAATCGGCCAAAAGTGTCATTTCTCTTTTAACAATGATAAAATACAATCACAGGTTGTTGAAATATACAAACACAAAAAAACATGTAAATATGTTTGTTGATTTACCTGCGATCAAGTGTTGCACATCCTTCACTTGGCTACACCGTACTGAACGTCATTATATACTTACCAGTGATATTTACATCAAATTGACGAGGGAATCGGAAGCCCCAAGTCGTTATTTTGGCGGGTGGACAATATCATACAATGATTACTTATATTACGGACATCCATCATCCTTATGGTTGAAAGATTTCTATCTCTTTCAAATTTTTTTCAAGAAAAATACTCCGAGAAACTCAGGAGAAGTTCGGAAACAACTCGAAAAGACCTAGACAACCGAAGAAAGACCACAAAACCCAGTTCTCATTCTTCCCTATATCAGGGGTATCTCCGAGAAAATCAGAAGGATCGGAAATAAATACAACATCAAGAGTTGCTTTCAATCCGGCAGTACCTTACGGAGCTTCCTCACCAAGACGAAACCAGAGAACACAACAGAATCCAGCAAAAACTGTATTCACAAAGTCCCATGTGAATGTGGAGATTCCTATATCGGAGAGACCAAGAGGGCATTATCAGTAAGAATAGCCGAACACAAAAAGTGGACTCAACGAGGTGAAACATCAAAATCGGGAATTGCTGACCACGCCTGGACAAAACACCACCGAATTCTTTGGGACGAAGCTAGTGTAATTCATAGAGAGGACATTTATGGAAACCACCTATATAGAAGCCAATAGGGCCTTCAGTCAACCAAGCGTGGAAATTAAAAACGTATGGAAACCGCTCACGGACCGTTTTGGAGGGAGAAAAAGCGCGAAACCACGCGCGCCGCAAGACCGCGCGTAATTACACCGTAATTACAATTTAATTATAGACCTATAAAAGGTCGCGTAGCATCTGATTTTGTCATTATTTACCAGAAGACGATTGCGGATTCAAGCAATTGAAACGTTTTGAAAAAATTTGAAAGAGATAGAAATCTTTCAACCATTAAGATGATGGACGTCCGAAATATAAGTAATCAAGTTACTACATCGTCTAAAACATTCAAACATATCATACAATGATTTGTTTTTATGTATCAAGCATGCTGTTCAGAATGCGCAAGAATTTTCTAGGTTTGCTAGGTCCAACTTTACAGAGATATCCTATAACACGATTTTGAAGAATAAAAATCATGTTAAAATTTTGAATACAGCAATTTTCCCTAAAAGCTATGCCATACCTAGCATGTGATTCATATAGGGCATGGTAAAGTATTTTTGCAGTTGGCAAACCCAATTCATTCGACACTACACGTAAAGTAGAGCTTGCCAAGGACAGCCTTTTCCTTTTGGAAGTAGGGGTCACTGTTTATTTGAATACCTATAAACTCATTGGCGGAGGTAGACAAGATTATGTTATTTCTTAAAGGGATGTATTGTATATTGCAATTGAATGATAACGGGTTTGTCATCACGATGTTACTTGAATTCTTCTTATTCCACAAGGTTGTTGTGTCATCTGCAGAAACACCTTCCATTTTTGAATTGAAACGGTCATTAAAGTACAATAGGATAAGAAAGGACCAAGAACAGAACACTGCGGTACACCATACTTAGTAACTCCAATGTCAAAGCGATTATTGGTTTTTAGGCTTTTCTTCTCAGATATAACTGAGGCTGGAAATCCATTGCAAAAAACATTCTAGGAGAACATTCCAAGGTTACTGTTCGAACCGAATTAAATCAATGAGGATCAGTGTTTGTAACGAGACACTTTTTTGTTCGTTTTTTGTTCCTCACCATTTAAGTATTTTCCCCAATTATAAGGTACTGTATAATACTACAAAATCATTGATTGATAATTATGAAAAGTCCTTTCTTTTCATCATCGCTGTCATAGACACGTAACTATATGTATTTTCATGTGACATTTCATTGGTTTAATTCTAATGAAATATATTCTCAGTTATTTAAAAATTCATTGAATCGCTAGGTAGGCTAATTATGTAAACCACAAAAAAGATTTAAATATACTTCAATTTTCGAAATTTTTAACCTTATAGTTACAGTCATTACTGAAAATTCAGAAGTCAGATCGCAAACATTCTAGATATATAAATAGTTCAAAATGATTTTCAATATCAGAAATTGCCGCATGATTTTATTAGTCTAAGGTGAAAAAGTCTCCATATACAAATGAATACTGTTTCGAAATGTCGAGTAGTTACAAATTATTATATTAAACATACAACTTAACAGGAAATCTTGAATCGATAATTGGCGAAGAAGCAAATCAAGAATATCTATTTGCGTTCCTCAATGACACTAATTTACTAAACTAAATCTAAAATTAATTCCAAATACTGACAAATATACTGTAAAATGTAGATCAACTGATTGAGGTTGATGCTTAGTGCAAATATACCAATGCCAATGTAATGTTCCAGATAAATGAATATCAAAAAACCACATCAGTGTCTCACACCATCATATTGTGGGAGGCTATTTCTCCTTCCTCATCACAGAATCTGCATTGTGCGGTCTAGTGCCATCGTCAAAAGGGTCATGGATACAAATCTCGTTGTCGATTATACTGGCTGACTGTATTTCCCAAATCTTTCATGATGGAAATATAACACTTGGAGTGAATGATCTAAATAAAAAATCCTAAAATATAAACGGATTTTTTCCGTACCTCGTCTGATGATGTTGAAAAAAGTATGGATTCCAATCACCATTCACATTAGCACAGCCCCGGAAACAATTCGAAATTAGCGTTATTTCCATCATTATGAGCGGATGGGAACACGGCGTATCACGACCCTCTCGTTAAATTTGGACAGCTTACATTTCGCTCATTGTTAAAATGTCTCTTAATTGATATTCGTCTGTTCGACGGGGATGCGGTACGAAGGGCCAGAAGGGTGGTCTGAAAGGACTGTTTCAATTTGCCTGAGCCCTTAAAAAATCAATTCGGCTTACAAGGCTTGTCATTAGGACGTGAGAATTTTTACCTCCCATCTGTCTTCCAATGTCGTTTGCCTATTATGCAGGGTTTCATGAGTACGCCCATCAATTTGAGGTTTTATCAAAAGTTCTAGCAAATAATTTCTACAAATATAATGATAATAATGAATTTATTCTATGAGTAAGCATATCACATCACAACACCATGTTATTCGTTCATAACAATCTTACAAAACTCCTTGAATGAGAACAAATTCAGTGTGGTAATCCAACCGATTGAATTATGACCCTGTTCTTCCAAATGGCTCGAGAAATATTAAAAACTGAAGTGAACTACTATCATAAAGGGAATTCCTAAGAAATACAAAGTTATAATTTGACCCATTAGTGCACAATGTGTCTTATAATGGACTCTCCCACTTGAATTTTGCCTGACGTCACTGATGCAGGCATTACCTGTTTTACGCGCCAGAATCATTAGGCATTGCATCAGTCGCATTCAGTTTGGCCTAGAGGGTGTTCTGCACGTGTGCAAATGGATACCAATTTGTATTCTACCACAAGAGGAAGGAAAGTATTCATTATAATGTAGTAAACTCAATTTTAGGACTTTATACCCTTCGAGTTCATATTATTAGCTTGTATTTATGAACCTATGATGCTAGTCGAATTATTATTTTTCGACAATGATACTCAAAAAAGCGATTTTTTGTTGTGTTCATTTTGATGGACTCTATGCATATAGGTCATTATGATTTTTTTTGCAGATTGTCCCTTCATCAGCTATTAGACATAATAGTAAATCATTCAGACATCGATCAACCAACGGAGATATTTATTTTGCCTCCAGATGAGAAGTCGGCAGAAATAGAAGAGGATAGTGATGATTCTGATGAAGAAACTGCCAACCCCAATCATATTTCTAGGAGAATTCTGAAACAGTCATGTGTAGTTCGTTATTCTGATTCTGATTTTGATGAGGCAGAAGATAATATACCGCTTTCCATTATAAAAAGGAATATGGTGTCATCAAAGAATTCTATATTATGTGGCTCTACCTCAACTCTAGACACGACTTCCTCCACTTCAAGTACTATTCCTTCTTCTTCAGCCATTTCATATTGCACTCCACGTTCTATTGAGAAGAACACTTCGAAATGGGCTGGAAAGATTCCCCAAAAGAAGCATGACAAAAATAAATTTAAAAAAGAATGCATTCCCAGAAAACCATCTGTTGAATCCTATTCAGCAGAGACACCATTAGATTTTTCAGTCTCTTTTGGAGTGAAGATGTCATAAATGAGATAGTTCCACAATCAAATTTATTTGCTCAACAACTAGAGATGAAATATACGTGATTTTTGGTGCCATTTTACTATCCGGCTATTCGAAATGTCCGAATAAACGAATGTATTGGTCAAGTTGTGATGATGTTCAAAAATTATTGTATAACAGTATGAGACTGAATAGGTTCGAAACAATATTGCACCATATTCATTTCAATGATAATTCATCAAATAACAATAACTTGGATAAATTGTACATTTTGCGACCAGATTTGAATGACCTAAATGATACATTCAAAAAGCATTGCGGATTAGAAGAAAATATTCCAGTTGATGAGAGTATGATCCCATATTATGGGAAACATTACGCCAAACAATATATAAAAAGTAAACAGATAAAATTTGGGTTTAAAAATTGGGCTTTATGTACCAGTACTGAATATTGTGTAAGTTTTTACATTTATACCGGAAATACTACGAATATTAACAAATTTGGGGTTGGAGGAGATATGGTCACGTCTTTAGTGCAACAGGCAAAAATTACTTCCGATTCAGGCTATTAGGTAGTCTTCGAAAATTATTTCACTGGAATACCGTTGCTCATCCATCTTCGTGATCTAAAGATATGTGCCATCGGAAGTATCCGGAACAGAACGGAAAAGTGCCTCTTGCCTGATGATAACTATTGGAAGACAGCGAGAAGAGGAAAATACAAATTCATTGGCAGCGAGGAACTAGTTTTGGTGCAGTGGTTAGATAATAAAGTTGTTACAAATATTTATATAGAAAATATCGTCAAGACATCCCGCTGGTGTAGATAATCTAAATCTAAGAAACTCATAGATCAACCAGAAGTGATTGCATTATACAACAATGGTATGGGAGGAGTGGATAAAATGGATGGCTTAGTAGCAGTATACAGAACTTGAATAAGGAAACGCAAATGATACTGGCCTATTTTTGCCTATTTATTCGATGTAAGAGTCAATAACAGTTTGCTACAAAAATATGGAACACCTCACCTGCGAAAGGGCGTGTTTCTACTATAACAAATGATACAAGATTCGACAATGTGGGACACATCATATTATACTCTGAAACACATAAGAGGTGCAGGCAGTGTACAAAAAAAATGCAATTTTATATGTGAAAAGAGCAATGGAGGAGTTCATCCAAAATATTGCTTCAAACTTTATCATTCGAATTGACTTATTTTATATTTGTTGTTGAAAGAATGCGATTATGTTGCATTTTTATTTTTATTATTAATAATATCATGATTCACGTCATCGACTTTTCTCCTTTGTTCTGAATATTTACTCAAATATAAATAAATACCTAATGGAATTCACCTTCTGATCGTTTTTCTCAAAAAATCATTTTGCATGGAGTCCATTAAAATGGACGTATCATATAAAAATAATTTGTTGTGAAAACGAAAATCTTCATTATGTGTTATCATTCTTAAGGTATATTGAATGAGTTTACATTTCCAAAATATTGAGATTAAAAAAAAACTTTATGCACCAATGGGTTAAAATAAATAATAATTATTTTTATAAATTATGTAACAAAACAATCTTGAAATTAATTTATTGTTCTGAACAGAGGACGAAACCCGACACACATTGTATCTACATTCGGAAGCCATTTTTAGCACTTGACGACACCAAGAATGGTCCGAAAATTTCACACGTGTATGCTAAGAACATCGTTTCTCTGCAGACTCGAGAGTTTACGAGGGGAATTTATTCATTATGAATTCATCGTCATCTTTCCATTAAGAGAATTAATTCAAACCATAACCGAGTGTTACAGAAAGATCCATGACATAGAATAAGTAGAAATAAGATCATTGATTTGATATAAAGAGTTTTTTTCATAATGCGAAGAATTTGCATTAATATTTGTTTTCTCGTAACGTCGAAATATCTGAGTTATGAAATATTTAATGCACAAGCAGATTTAGAAGAAACCAAGGAAAGAGAGAGAGAGTCAATTCATTATTTAATTTTCTAAGAACCCTTATATCAATTGCCTGAACAGGAATTAGGATTACGAGACCCAGGCTAACTGGAGGATAGATATTTTATCCTCCTAAATTTCAGTCCTATTTTAAATCTTGAGAGAGTTAGATGTTTGTTAGTAACATTACTTTTTCTGGTAAATGATTTGTTTCAAAATATTAGTTTAATGTTTTAGTGAGAATAATCACTTTTTGAATAATTGAATAACTATATGTAATGAAATTTTATTCAATTCACTGGTTCTAATTGGGCCTGGTTTAAGAACGTATAAATTAAAACTTCTTAGTTATTCCGGCGTTCTAATTTTTTTCTTTCGGCATAATAAATGTTTTTGGTCGATTTCTTTGTTTTATTAAGTTAAATTTGATCTTCCACCTGGGCCTTCGGCCCAGATATTAATGATTAACAATTTGATGAACACTTGAATAGATTGAAATCCAGAAAAGTGTTCAAAATAATAATAAATAAAGTAACTTAAATAATTAAAACTAGTGTGTGTGCAGAACTGCTAGCAGCTTTGTGATATGGTTTGCAGAAGATGAGATTTGATAGGTAAGTAAATATATAATTTTCCTAACGTGTTCCTTTATAAATGCTCCTATACAATACTGTGAAAGGCACCGCCTAACAATTAATATTATCAGCTGTGATAAAACTCTATTTCACCGGAATAGCGTTTTATTATAATAATAGCTAAATTCATATTTTGAAATGAATGGCTAATTCGTTCTCTAGTAACAGTATTTTCACGTTTTTCTTGGACTGGTTTACTTCATAAGCTTGCAGATCTCTATGAAGAGCATTCATTACTTACATAGGGATGCCTTCTGTTCAGGAATCGTTGAATGATTTTTTTAATACGCAACTACTATCAAAAATTCTTCACTGTTTGTTGTTCAACTACCTGAGCTCAGTAAGTTTGTGTGAGATATGTGACGGAATTTTTAACGTTGAAAATAGAACAAAGGCAGAAGAAGGTCTAGATTTTCTGTAGTCGATTCTCATTATGTTTGGTAGAATATGACGCATGACTACATTGGCGAAATTAGGGTATGATAATAGGAGTGCTTCACTTAATATGGTTTGTTTTCATACTGAGTAAATTTACTAAAAGTTTGAGGCTGCCGTATGATTTTCACACATCTATCCACATGTTTATCGGATTTCAAATCAGTATCAAGTAGGAGTCCGAAATTTTTATCGTCAATCTGTATTTTTATTTGGGTAGGAATAACGCATTTGATACTTGAAGCGCGTTTGCATGATGGAAAATTCAATAGCACTGCTTGATTAAAAGAACAGTTGCTCTATAAAAGAAATGATATATTTTGTGAAGAGTTATTTTTTAGTCAGGTATAACCAGAACAAAGTAACCTTACGTAGACATTTGGGTGCATGGAAATTAAACTCATAAATTTTGCAAGTAGTAATTTTTTAGTCTGATCTAACCAGAACGTAGTCATTCGATTGCGTAGAAATTAAATAAATTGTTCGAGGAGTAATATTTTATAGACCAAGCTATAGAGGTTTTTTCCCACACAAAATAAAAGACGCAAATGGCCTATACTAATTTTTATAAGATAGTTCGTTAATGGAAACCCCAGTTTTCGCCCCAGCAAAACCGCTTTGTGGAATTTTTTAAACAAGAAATAGTGAAAAAAATTACAACTTTTTTGGTTTTTTAGAAATATCTCAACGATTATTCTAGGAATCGTTTTAAAGTCAATGGAACATTTGTAGAGACTTATAAAAGCTACAAAATGAATTTTTATACGACCGGATCGGTGCATTTTCCACTGAGAAAATCCGGGAAAACCTCGAAATAGAGACCATTTTTCAAAAATTTATAATTCTTATAATTCTGAAGCTGGACAAACAATATTGCGGAAACTGATAGATATTAATATGTGGTTCAACTGTGCGCAAGATGTTTTCTGTCCGATGTGTAGTTTTTGCACAATCGCGTTATAAACAATTTAAGGGCACATCTTTCAAGATGCGCCGATTTAAGGGAAATCGTCCTATTCAAATTCTGTAAACGGCATCTAGAAGTAGAGATCAATATCTACAATTTGTATATTTTGGATTTTCACCTGAGCGGTGGAAAATGTGTTGAAAATGTAACTGAATGTTGATCAAAATGCTTCAAAGTGCTTCGAAGTCACCCGAACTGAACTCGTATCAACTTCAGTTCGACTTCGGGTGACTTCGGACGCACTTTGAAGCGTTTTGATCAACTTTCAGTTACATTTTCAACACATTTTCCACCGCTCAGGTGAAAATCAAAAATATGCAAATTATAGACATTGATCTCTACTTCCAGATGCCGTTTACAGAATTTGAATACGACGATTTCCCTTAAATCGGCGCATCTTGCAAGATGTACCCTTAAATTGTTTATAACGCTATTGTGCAAAAACTACACATCAGACAGAAAACATCTTGCGCACAGTTGAACCACATGTTATCATCTATCAGTTTCAGCAATATCGTTTGTCCAGCTTCAGGTTTATAAAAATTATGAATTTTTGAAAAATGGTCTCTTTTTCGAGGTTTTCCCAGATGTAAAACGATTCCTCCAATACTTTTTGAGATATTCGCAAAAAAACAAAAAAGTTATAATTTTTTTCACTATTTCTTGTTTAAAAAATTCCACAAAGCGATTTTGCTGGCGCGAAAACCGGGGTTTTCATTAAAGAACTATCCTATAAAAAGTAGTATAGGCCGTTTTCGTCTTTTATTTTGTGTGAAAAAAGCCTCTTATTTTTATCTACAGCTTGGCCTATTAGTCTTATCTAACCAGAACGAACCAACCTTACGTAGACATTTGAGTGCATGCATGTCATAAACCCATAGTATTTATGCATTGTTTGTTTGTATAAAGCTTATGCTTTTTTATCAAGCATTCATTTCTTTCATTGGCTGTCTAATATATTATATCAGGGATTTTCAAACGTACATCAGCAATTGATGTTTTGATTGATATGAGTAAAAGTATTACAATGAATTTAATGAAACATCCTGTGATTGCGTTTTTTAATCAAACAACTGTATCAGGTATAGAAATTAATTACCGGAACTAATAATTAGTTTCCTTTTTATTTTATGGTTGCATCTATCTCTCAAAACTTCTGTACCAAATAACATCACTTGAGACTCACTTAGATTGAGAATGAGACAAAATTTAGTAGACATTTCAGAGAGGGATTCATCAAAAGACCTATAATTAAAACTGTCATCAGCATAAACATGACTTTTGCAATGACTCAACCAGTCCCTGAAAAAAAATGTATATATTGTAAATAACAGCATTCCTAAACTGGAACCCTGAGGATCGCCAAATATGATAACCATTTCTATGGACTTTTTGTGTGTAAAAATTGTGAACGATCATCAAAGAACTTTCAATCAAGAATGATGCGTTTTTTTCGAAACCTATATGTTATGGAGTTTAGCTAGCATAAATACGATGATCTATTCGATCAAAAGCTTTAGAATAGCCAAGAAGTACAAGAGTGGTGAGCTGATTGTTATCTGTTGCAGAGTTATCATCAACTCCGGTTAGCAAGGCGGTTGTCGGTATGCTGATTGGTTATTGAGGAGTAGGTCATCATTTTTCTGCTGCAGCTTGATTTGTCCGTATATTACCATTTCATATACTTTGGAAAGAATGCATAATATGCTGATAGGGCGAAGCTGGGATAATTCCGATAGGTTTTTGATTTTCGTAAAAGTATAACACATATGTTTTCCATTGCTGAGGGAAACCACCGTTTCCGACTGAGAAGTTTATGATGTCGGTGATGAAAGGAATCACAAGTGGATAGCGAGACATGTCTAGACTGATATCGTCGATACCAGTTGGGTCCAGTGAAAAAACGATGATGTTCCAATTTTTAAAAAGTTGAGTAAAGCGAAATTAAATGTGGGAGTCTCATCGATTTTCCAATGTGCTGCCTACTTTCGACAGCAGTTTTTTAAAGAATCTCAGTATTTGTCCCCTGTAAAGGTTTGGTATGTTGATACTTTATGCTACAAGCTAACAGATGCTGCTGGAATATCGATTTCGGAAAAAAATGGAACCTCATTTTTTCTCCACTGGACCCTTCAGTTGCATTCGAAGTGCTTCCAATACAGAATTCTCGTCCACATTATTGAAATCAAATCTTGTCACATTTTTGGTCAGGATTTAAAAGTTTGCATTATATCATACCATAGTATGAAGATGAATATATAAACATAAAAACATTTATAGAATGATTGAACAAATATACAATTCAAGCATATTAGTGTTGACTATATAACTTTTTGTTAGGAGACGAGCGAGTGTCAATAAAAACACTTGATTGGACGAAATGCAATAATTGTTATTTTCCTCATACTTCGAATGATGTGGTTGCCAGATTCTGGAACGTGAATGTGTCAGTTCATAAAAGACTTGGAACATGAACTTTCGCCACGTGAGAACGCTCGATAAGGCCTGCTATTCGTCGGCATATAAAGGTGGCACATGTACATGGTTGGATCTGGCGTAATAGACTGGTACCTATAACTTTTATGAAAAAAAAGTAACAGGCGAGTACCAGGTGGCGGGAAATGTTGTGGTTAAGAAAAAAATTATTTAAACACGAAACCACACAAAATGGTGAAATGGGGATGCAGTTTAGGAGTTGAAAACGGTTCTATGCGATTTTCAGCGAAACGTTACCTCTTAGCGAATAAGTTGTTGAAGACGACTAGTTTTCGAGTAAGGTAAATTTTTCGACAAAAATACCCTTTCTGAATATTTTCAGTTATTTTCGACTTTTCTTATTATTGTCATAACAAAAAGTAGTTAATATTGAATTCATAATAGAATATTGGAATTCATAATAGCACTATTAAGTCAATTCAATAATATAATTTTTATTCTTTTCTACAACTACTGAAAATCATTGAAAATATTAGTAAAATCATGATTCAGAGAGACTTGTCGGTTTTTCTCAATTTTAATCAGATTAATGATTTATAAGTATAAGTATAGATCTATGAAATACAAAATACACCAGAACAATTGTTTGTGGAAGATAAGGGATTTTTTTTTTCGAAAAATATATATAACTCGCAAACTAGTAGTCTTCTGAATTGCGAAAAAATCATGTTTAGTTGAAACCAAAAAAAAACATATTTCTACAAATTTTCATGTGAATTGATTCTAGAGAAAAAATTAAGTACTGAAAAATCAGTTTTTCGCTGTTTTGACAGACAATTTGAGGTTGTGTCACTCCATTATCTACAATTTTTTTGGGAAAAATTTTCCTAATTTCTCAGTCAAAAAATGCAAACATGGAAAAATTATTTTGACATTGTTCTGAAAGTTTGAAGAATTGTGAATCCCTGGTTGAACTTTTGCAACTAGAAAATGTGGTCTAGAAGATGAAGCTCTCATATACTCACATTATTTGCTCTCATCATCTTATGTTGTACTGGGGTACATCGAATAGACTCACCTGAAACAAAATAAAACACACTGAAATCAGGAAATATTGAATTAAATTTCACAAGAACTTCGAATTAGCAAAATAAAGATCAACGAGGGAGACATTAGCGATATCTCAAGTTATTGTACGTTGTCGTAACACGTTGGATAAACAGGCGCCTGTAAATGGTTCGCGCGATCACCTGCTACTTGGACGTATTGGAGGATCTTTTTTTAACGGGCCTCACGTTGGGCGCCATCTTGTGTTACATAAATTTGAGCCCTTGGAACGGATCCGTGGGGTTTGGCTTACTTACTGAACTAATATAAGTTTGAAATATTCAATTGTACCGCTTTGGAATGAGATTCCCTCTAATAATAGAATTTTCCCGCTGCCGACACTGTAAATAGTCCATACATGCTTAGCAACAAAACAGGTAAATGGCCTATATCATTCGTTTACTAATTCATCTTGACAACGGAACTTAATAGTGTCATTTACATGCCAGGGTAATAATGACTTTGAATTTGACACGTAATACCTTCAGCTTCATTTATATCAATTTTTAGGTAATTTGGTAACTTAAAATGCACAAGCAACTCAAAATGAAATAGCAGAACGAATAATCATGAAGGAAGGGTAAGAAAACAAAATTCGATCTTGGCAAATTTTGAGAAATGTCAACAAGCAGCGGGAAAAACGTAATAAGTAACATCTTCGGCAAGCGACAAGCCTCGGCTTTACCTCGACTTGTACTCGCTCACCTCGAACACTTCTTTATATTCCTTGCTTCTCAAATAACTATTATTGACAGACCTGGAAAATGATACAAGCACATTTTATACAATTTTATCGAAAGGAGGAATTCAAGTTCTTATCTTGTCACATAAGTAACGTATTCAGATTCTGCTCTCCAATTCAATCTGTTAGAGAAAAAAATATTTCTTGGTCTAGCAAGGTATTTCTTTTTTAACTAGAGAAACACACAACAGCAAATTGATAAGAAAAGTGATATTTCTACAGTTTTACCTAGTTCTAGAATTAAGGAGGAATATCCAGATGTGAAATTCAGTTCAGAAGCAGACGCAATTTATTTTCGAACAAATCAGATAACAATTTTATTCTGAAGTTTTCCGTGAGAGGGCGTGCCGATTACAGAACTGCCAACGGTCTAGGCCTTTCAACGAGCAATAAACAGAATTATTTTTACAATTTCCAGTTAATACCACTGCAATAATAGTAGAGCAACATTTTCATCTTGAAAACCTAGTTTATTCTTGCAAATACTCTGCTTCTCAGAGTGGATATTGAAATATCCTGAACGAAATGATTGAGAACCCTGCTCTTGGACTGAAAGTGATGAACATTTCATTCATTTGAACAGAGTGTGGTTCATTTTCATAGTTCCTCTGTATTCCTTCTCTTCAGTCTGTTCTTATCCCATTTCAGAACTATGTTTAAGACACTTAGCACTACCGGACCATTGAAACTTCAACTACTATGACGACTGATTATCGGCATATTCTAGGGCTATAATACATCATGTGCAAGAATTTTCCACCCCTGAAAAACGGCACTAATCTTTGATGCGTAATCACAAAAAAAACATCGCTCTGTAGATACAACGTTCACCATAACCCATTCCACCATTAATGACTGCTGCTAAATTAAGAATGGAAATACGAAACATTTTCCCCGTTTGTACGTGGCTTCAATGGGATTTTCCTGTTCGATTAAATTTATTTTCAATACAGGAAGCACGCTGATTAATTAGTTTTTAATCAAATTGCCCCATGAATGGTAAACTGGAATAATAAATAACATTCTTTGTTTGGGCTTATAAAATAAACCAGTCGATATTTATGATTATGAAAAATTTAGTACGGTGTTTTGAATTTGCACCAACTGATTCACTAATTAGCTTGATTTGCTCTGCGATCCATTCCCTGAGTAGTGAAAAATTTACGGCTTTGTGATGCAACCTTGACTGACGAAACTAATTAAAATGTACGGAATATGTAATTTGATTATAAAAATAAGTCATGTGACAAATTTGGGAATTACAATCGACGACGATCTCAAATTTGAGAAAAGTATTTTACTGTTAATACAGGAGGCAAATAGAAATCTTTCATTATTATATCCCCTCAGGCTTTCCCCATGCAAACATGGAAACTGAATTGCTTCTTTGTGACTCTATGATTATGTCCAATCTCAACAACTGGAGATGTGGTAAATCACTAGTTTTTGAATACCAAGAAATGAATTCAAGAGATTTGAATTGGTAGTAAAAAGAGATATCCAATTTCACCATCCTTGCCAAAAGTCAAATGGTGAGAAAATGTCTGACAGGCGTATATACTTCCTTCTGCTGTGTATTCCATAAAACAGTTGCCACTCATACATTTCCATATTTCTACAGGACAATTCACGACTATCTTGATCGTATATATCTGTCATTTACTTGAATTTCGAAAGTCAGTTTGGTGTCTTCAGTTTTCATGATATCATGGATTAATGTAAAATATTTGAATCTCCGGTAAATCTTCATTACCAGTTATACCGGAAATTGAAAATTTCAAGAAATTTGTCGAATTAAACTTTTAGGCATATATGGGTCAACCCGTATAAGCCTGACGAGATCAATTTGCCACTAGTTCTAACCCTATTTAGAATTATTTTGAAAACATGCGACATTGTCTACGAGTATTTCTTCATAGCTCATTACAAACTTCAGATGTTCAAGCGTGTTATGAAAGCATGTGTTCTCATTCCCATGTTCTATACAGGGTGTTTCATAATAAATGCGCAGGACTTCAGGATGTTATAGCTCGTCCAAAAATATGAAAAAAAGTTTATATTAACTTACCCTCTAAAATGAACCATTTTCGAGATACAGGGTGTTGAAATTTTAAAAAAATTATCATTTTTTGCGAATATCTCTGGAACCGTTTATCGCACAGAAAATAGATTTCGTAGGCATTTTCTACTCATAATAATCTATGTTTAGTGCTGATTTTTTCATTTTTCCAAATTCATAATTGGTGAAAATTTTGAAGGGGTTGTTTTTTTCTCCAACTTCCACTCCACTGGTAAAATTACAATTTTGAGCCTTCTATATGAACCGCCAATGTTTTCTACAGAAAGAAGGTATTCCTGGTCATGAGCTGTAAAGTTGACCGTTTTCAAGAAAAATCAACTTTCATGTTGTTTAAATAATGTTTTTTCCTCGAAAAATTGCTGCGTGCATTGAAGCTAACGGCGGACATTTCCAACAATTCAACTGATTATGATTGTTATTGTTTTTTTTTTTCATTTTGCAATCAAGAAGTCAACGTTTGGTTTTGTTACTTGTTCTAACGTTTAAATAAATTTTGTATAATTAGGAAAAAAATTATTTAAAAAAATTTACCATGTTTTTCAACATGAAAGTTGATTTTTCTTGAAAACGGTCAACTTTAGAGCTTATGACCAAGAGCACCTTTTTTGTGTAGAAAACATTGGCGGTTTATTGAGGCGGCTCAAAATTATACTTTTTCTAGTGGCGTAGAAGTTGGAGAAAAAAACACCCACTACCCCTTCAAAATCTTCACCAATTATGAATTTTAAAAAATAAAAAATCTGCACAAAACATAGCTTATTATGAGTAGAAAATGCCTACAAAATCTGTTTTCTGTGCGATAAACGGTTCCAGATATATTCGCAGAAAACGATTATTTTTTTAAATTTCAACACCCTGTATCTCGAGGATAAGTTAATAAAGACTTTTTTTCATAATTTTGGACGAACTATCACATCCTGAAGTCCTGCGCATTTATTATGAAACACCCTGTATACATAGAATAAACCCAGTCATTTTCAAAACAAGCTTCCACTTATAAACTATTGATATAAAACGTAAAAATAATATTTATTTATTGAAAAACAAATAAATTTAATATTTTCATACAAGCTTGAGGATTTATTTCAAGTGTACTGAAGTTTCGCCTCAAGCTTACGAAAATATTTAAAGATTCAAAAATGTCTCTGTTTTTTATTCACTCACTATCAATTTTTACTTTTGAGCTCAATAGTTCATAGCTTTATTTCAAGTGTAATGACGTTTCGCCTCAAACTTTTTGAAAAATAAATTGAAATTATCAAGTTTCTTTATGTTTCATTCGCTGAATATCATTTTTTTACTTCTCAGTTCAATAGTTTAAAAGCTTGTTTCTGAATTGATTTTTCATGCTCATTTTATTTTGTTCTTGTAAGCATTTATCTGTCTTAATAGGTGCGACAGGTTCCCAAAGGTTGGTACGATAGCGACATGCGAATATTTTCTACCACTTGCAATTTAGCTAGCGGACACGTACTTCTTTCTATTCACTGTATGCCTACATACATACAGATCAAGCTACCGAGAATTATTCATTACACTGATGTTTTTTAATTTTCGACTGATTTTTTCGAAATTTTTTTTCGAGATTCTTCGAAACTTTCGTCATGAGGGAGAAGAGGCTGAGCCCCCCGATTATTATTTAAGTCGTTATTTTCCTCGTCTGAAACCATCGGAAATTTTTCTGAATTCTCACATGTTATTCATCAGCCTCCAGAGATCCAAAGGATGTAATAATTCGACGGTACTATGTATTAAACAACTTTTACGATTTTTTTCGATTTCCGAGAAGGAGGTGGTCCGTGTCCCCCGACTGAATTTTTTTCTCTTCGTGATTTTTTCTACGTCGGAAACCATCGTAATTTTCCTCGTCCGAAACTGTTGAAAAATTATCTGAATTTCTACGCGTTCTCTATCTAGCCTTCAGGGGACGGGGCAGAGGGGTTAAATTATACGGATTAGAATCATCTGATAGTCCAATATTTTTCACAATTTCTTTGGATTTTTTTAAATTTAATTTCAGTTACCGCATCCACTTTCTTTCGAGAAGAAGGAGAGTCCAAGGCCCCCCGGACTGACATATTTTTGACGTAATTTTCATCGCCTGAAACCGTCAGAATTTTTTCCGATTATCTATCTCTGCAGGGGGTCAGAGGATGGAGGGGGTTGTTTGAAATTATTGTATTGTCATCGGTTTCTAATATGTGTGAATAATTTCAACTCAGTGCTTGAAAAATTTATTCATAGATTTCAACAGGAAAAAACAACAGGAAAAATTATTTCTCGTTTTATGTAAATCGAATTAAGTTTAAATCTGAAACTCACATACAGTGTAAATAAAATAAACTAAAATTTTCCGAAAATTACTTTGAAACAACATATTTTTCAGGTGTCTAGTTAGAATTTGAAGAGTTTGGTTGAAGAAACGTCATATTGTCGTGAATCCAGTGGTGTGATCACTATTTTTATATAATCCATTTTTTAATTTTTGATCTTGTAAAATAAGAATGGTTTGCCCTCAAAATGGAGACTCATTCATGAAATTTGGTGTCTACGACAGTGCGTAAACTAAGGTTTTACGCAGTGCTGATACTTTCTTGCACAAGTGCGTAAAAAATAACCTGTGCGTTAAATCATCAACTGTGCGTAAAGTAATTCTTTACACACTGTTCATACATTTGTGCATTTTTGAAAAATACACAGCTGGCTTAGTGAAAGTATGCTCAGCTTGAATATCGAAAAAACTAAATTCATCACCTTTTCATCCACAATAAGAGATCAACCCATAAATGTAAATATTCGACTTCATGGAGCCGTCTGTAAAGATGGCTCCAACTGCGCCTGTTCAACCATAAAAAGAATAAAAAATATTAAGTACCTAGGTGTGATCATTGACCAACACATTCGTTGGAATGAACACATCATTCATACTACAACAAGACTCCGCAAATTAATATTCAAATTTTACCAGTTAAAAAATATCCTGAACGAAAAAAATAAAATAATGGTGTACGATGCCTTGGCGGAGTCCATCATTCATTACTGCATTGTTGTCTGGGGTGGGACTTTCAGAACCTCCCTTCACTGCTTAGAAGTAATACAAAATACTCTACTGAAAATATTGTTTAATAAGAACAGGAGGTATGGAACGGAGCAACTATAAAATGAGATAGGAGTTTTAGATCTTAAACAGTTATATTGCTACCAATGCCTTATCTGGATAAAAAACAGTACACCCGTCCCTGAAATACATTATCATCATACCCGAAGAACGGCAAGGCAGGAAATTCCTATCCCCTTGTATAGAACCACAATCACACAGAAATTTGTAACCTAATATGGCCCTAAACTTTTCAATCTACTACCCTCTGACACTAGAAATATACAGAATAAAAATAAATATAAAAAAACACGCCAAAATGTTTGTACTATTACATCATAAGGATGTCCTTAAACCAATTTTCGAATAACCATATACATTACTCTGCAATCAATAAGTTCTTTTCATTTTTCTGTTTTTCCCTCTTCTTAATACCAATTCAGATAATACGAATTTAAATTGTAGTTTCTCTCTGTTAGTATCCAACATATAAATGTACGATGAGAGAATGACCCACTTTACAAGCTAAGCTTAGGTGGCCTCTCTTATCGAAAAAAATAACAAATTGTAAAGATATAACTGAATAAAACTTACTTACTTACTTACTTCAGTATTTTGCGTCAAATATAACTAAGAAGTCTTTATCTGATAATACGACGACAATTCATATCATGAAACATTCAAATTAATGATATAATTGCTACAATTTGGCAATATAATAACTGTCGAAGAAAAAACTTTGTATAAAACACTTTCGTAAAGGGCTTTTTTGTACCCGCGTGTTTGTTGATACAAAAAAGTCCTACTTTACGAACTTGTATCATAAAAAGCTAATTTGAATAATGAAAAACAAAAACTCATACTAATCAGTAGAAAACCTATGTTTTATAAGGTTGTTTCCATTTCAAAATGGCGACTCTGTATACGAAATTTCACTAGAATTATTTTATCATTGAAACACAATTTTCATAGATTTCTCTCATCTTATGAATGAATGATATATTTGAAGAGTTCTTGTACTTTACAAAGAAAAAATTTGTCAATGCCTCCGTAGTACCGAAAAATATGTTACTAGTATAACTGCCATACACAATAGTCACTCCCGAAGTATGTTAACGCTTTGTAATATGCGACTATTATTTGAATGGTGCAGCAATCGTCGAACGATACAAAATTACTGAGACAAATTGACGAGATTACATTATCCATTAGTACATAACTCACTACGTCGGCGAATAACCGATATAGAAATTAATTGAGTGGGAAATGCAGACTGATTTCTCACCGATGCGATTTGTTGCAAGCTGAATAGATTCAATGGAAAATACCATAATGTATATCAAACCCTGCAGAAAAGATATCACGTACTTCAAATTGATCAAATCGATGACTAAATATACATTAAACGACAATAAAATAAAGTATCAATTTTCGAAATCGTACTGACACTGTCCTTCTCAAGTTGGATATTGCTGTGCCCAGGAAGAATCCTTACATGAAAACGACAAGTTGATTACACTAAATTGGACAGTATAAGACAGTATAACTGCCCCAGAGCTATCACCCCAATAGAATAGATGGTACAAAAACCTGGACCATATGAAACCAAATCAGAAAATGTTGAAGCAAGAAACATGTGAAAGTAGTCAGTCGCCAAGATACGTACAAAACTCCTTGAGTATTCATACGGATCTCGCTTGTTTTGGTCTTTTGTTAAAGCAGTTGGAAGAAATTCTAATCTCCCCTAACCAATGAAAATGGAATTATAGCGATGAATGCCCAGTAAAACAACAAGATGTTTGGTAACATGTTTGCTGCAAACTCTACCCTGGATTCACTAGGAGAACAATCTCAGAGTATCACTACAATTACCAGTCATATAACTGAAATTACCTTCTACCATGCAACGAACTATAGGACTCATTTTACTAGGTCTTAACACAAACAAAGCTATAGGATATAACCTCAATCGTGATTTTGGGGTATTTCCGTCCAACTTGAAAATTGCAAGAGTACAACCAGCCCCAAAAAACGGTGGAAGACCCTATCTAGATTATAGTTTCTGCCCAAAAAGAGTTATCGTCTCGTCACTGTTGCTTGTCCCACAAGTACACTTTTTTGAAACACCACAGAAATGTTGGAAAAAAAATTGTAGAATTTGTTTTCATGAATCATCCAGATTTTCGGAGAAAACTCCTCAAAAGCAGAGCATGTGCGAGAAATCGAGATCTGGGACCTACATTTTGAACAAAAGTGGATTCCGAACCACTTCAGGTCCGTAACAGGCGGTGGGATCGAACCCGCGCCGCCTGGGTGGAAGGCAAACGCTCTAACACCACGACCACTTCGCTTCGTTATAAAGATAATTTCATAAACGATGCACTTTGAGGCTGACCCGTTAGACATTCCAAATACGCCGAATATTTCTTTGAAAGCTTTGAAACTCACTGCCTCAGAAGGCATAAAGCTTGCAGAAATTCAAGAATGTTTCCTGAACATTTAGATTTCCCGTTACGTGAGAACTAAACCATACAAAAACTAAGGAATATAATAATAATATGATAATAATTTATTCATCATTGATATAATACAAATTAGTACAATTAGAAGCATTATTAACATAATATATGACAAATATCCAATTATAAAGAAAATGTAAAAAAAAGTTAATGTTCTTCTATAGGAGATAATTGTATCAACGCGAATAATTTGAAGTAAGTCCCGCTAAGGCAATGCCAGGGCGCTGGTATTCAATAATTTATTATGTGTGAATACGACAGGAGAACGGTTAGCACCACGTTTTATCGAAGCTAACGGTGAGTAATTTTTGATTGAAGCAAACTATCATCATATTCATGTCATGTTGAACTTTTTCTATTAGGACCGTCCATGTGTGTGCTTCATAGAAAATGACTGTATCGTCGGCGAAACTAACATATATAAGTATATAAAGGATGGGGCACCGAAAACGAAACGCAGATCGAATATCTTCAAAACACATCTGTTGTGAAAAAAATGCAAAACCATGTCGATTTTTAATCCTATCTTAACCTCAACTGTCATACCTCTCCCCCCACCCATTGGTCACTGTTTAATATTAAATTAAAATGCATTACTGAAGTGCGATGTGTTGCCTATCTATACGGCGCAAATCCGATGTTTTAAATTTCGCTATGAGAAAGGGTTACAATAGCTTGGGTTGTCCATGTGTGCGAACGCTGATTTTATGCTCGCTAAGAAGTTTTGTGTATATTCGCCGGAGAAAAGGGCACATTCGAGTTTCCGCAGCTATAACGGAGTCGACGTGGGATTAACTAATGGTGAGTAGCCTTTTCTCAGAATTTTTCCGTGCTTTTCACGAAGTTACTTATTGCCGTCTAATTTTAGCCAGCATTTTCGAACTCGGAGAAAATAAAAATTACTTCATTTTTTTATACAGTCCATTCCAGAACAGTCACTATCACCCAAACAATTTGAATAGGAAAATTAGTAAGTGTGACACATCATTAAAAAGGTAATTTCATAAGGAATTCAGCCATGTCAATTTTCGCTTCCTAAATTTTCATTTTGGCCCCCTTTTGCGTAAAAAACAACTGTTCCGTATTCCAAATTCTGATACTCCATTTGCAAGCTAATTTGACATAAATTCGGTGACAATGCATTATGGAATTTTTCTGAGAAAAAAAAAACAAAATGGCGGCTCCGAAATGGCGGACAAGATTTGCAATTATGGTCCAATTCGATCCAAAATTGATATGTGGTGGTTTTCAGGGTGACGAAATTTGTAATTATGGTCCGATTCGATTCAAAATTGCCTTGTGGGAGTTTTAGGTAGGACAGATTTTCAGTATGACTAAAAAGAATTGAATGAAATGAATAAAAAAGCTTTCATGCAAATGCGATGAAAAGTGGAAAATAGTTTTTTTAGGTGTGTGACGTAGGTTATTCTGTGCGTAACGGATTCAAAAGCTTACCGCGAGTACAAAATTGGTATTCTTGCGCGATAAAATGTTGATTGTGTTACGCATAGAATAAACTACCCACTAAACATGAAATGTTACAAAATATTGCCACAATATTATGTATGGCTTGCCATCGTAAAATGAAAATATAATATTGCATGCTATATATTTAAGTTTTTAACATAACAGAATAAACTACAGACAAGTTGTTTGAAAGTTATAAAGCAAGCTATTGATTGAGTTTCAAGTGCAATGTTACATGATCCATGAAAGTTCATTGTAAATGCAACAATACAGAAACTATCTACGAACAATGTGAGTGAAAGTTACATTTGGAACTATCGAATAAGTTCAAATCGCAATGTTGCACTGAGTTTGAAATTCCATGATATTTACAACCATACATAAGCTAACTACAAATAATATTGACAGTATTTAGAAAACACAATACACTTTCAATTTTCGATTGCATCATCGCAGAAATATACAAAATGATACGCTAGGACAATTTTAAATGGTAAGTATAAAGAAACTTGAAATGATATTTCATTTATCAGGAATCCAACCAGTTTTGAATTTCCCGGTCTTGATGAGATGCCACCTAACGGGGCGACCCAGTAACCCAGATCCCAGACAAGCACACGCCTCGCGCCATTTTGATATTGTAAATTATATTGTTGTTGTGTGTCGTGCCTTTGCGTTAGTTTCGTTTTGGATACTTTCATTCGTTCTTAACCTAGGTACCTAAGTAAAGTACATATTCTTCTGCAATTTTGTTTTTTGATTAAGATGCCATGAGCGCAATTATATTTGTGGCGCTTTCAAGGGTAAAAGAGTCAATTGATAACTCGAAAACGGTTCGTCGTATCGATTCCCAACAAGGACAGAATTCTAGAGGACATTCAATTCTAGGTACGTGCTGTAATGGAAATTGAAATTTCAATCCAATTTTTCACAAAAAAAATCTCAAAAATGTCCCAAAAATGCAGTTACTTTGAAGCAAGTTTTTGGATAGATGAACAAATAATTTCAAAAAAACATTACAGCACGTACATAGATCAACGTTTTAACTTTCCTCTGATACCAAATTTGTTTCGATTGGATGAAGATTGCTTCAAGTTTTAAAGGAAGAGAAATACCATTGCAGCTTCCTCGATAATCTGTAAAAAGCACCGTGAGGTGCTGCCGCAGACGTAGGTACATAGAATCGAACGTCCTCTAGAAGCCTGTCTTTGTTTGAAATCGATACGGTGAACCGTTTTTGAGTTATCGGCTCTTTTACCAAAAAAACCGTCCCTAATATGATCGCGCTCATGGCCTCTTAAGAGTTCACTGAGTGTTGAAGCAGCATAATGGATAGTGCTAATAAATTTAAGGCATCTTCATGTAAGGTAAGGCGATACATCAAATATTATTTTAGGTTAGAATGAGCATACATTCTGCGTTTATTAGGGGAATGTTTTTTTCTCCTTATATTGCGAATAAATCTGGTAGTAGTGTCAATTTGAAAGGTACTTTCACATTTGTAAATGATGTGGAATACTTTTACATCTCGATTTTAGTTGCAGGTTTTTCAATATATTGGTTGCTTGAATGAAAAGTTTTGTTGGATCAAGTCTTGAACGTTTTTTCACAAATCATTGTGCCATGTTTTGCAATTGGATCAACAAAAAAGACAATTTCAGAATAAAAGAATTGAAATCAAAACAAATTTTAAAATTCGAGTCAGTTCAATTTGAATATAAAGCAAATATGTAAGCACAATAGTGTCATTATCAAGGACAAGTTCAATTGTTCATTCTATATTGAGATAAGACCCTAATTGTTGAGTTGACTAATTATATATTCATTTATAATATTTTTGTTCCAGATGCAGTGAGAAATTCATCTCCATGCATCAGAGATGATGCATTTCAAATAAATGTAAAAGCTTGGCTACAATTCGCAAAAAAACACGTTACTTGTAGGGTTAGGTAGTAGATCGAGATGTCGATATGTAAGCTACACATTCAATTCAATGATTATTTTGTTTCAGGTACCTGATAAGGCCAAACAGATTTTTATTTCAAATATGACATTTCAATATGAGTACTTATTTATTTTTTTGTGATATTTTAATTAAAGGTTTCAATATCAAATTTTTGTCGTTTTGATCTCCAAGATTTGAATGGACATTCAAATTGATAGGTATAATTTCAGAAGATTTTTTGGGTTATCACTGCTTGTTTTTTAAAACTAGAAAATGATGAATCTGATTTCCATAGAGGACACATCAATACTGAATGATCAGTCTCCCATGAAGATTGTATTAATTTTCTATCTATATTAGTAGCAAGTAGTGAAAATCCAAAAATTCTTCAGTAGCGAACAAACCTACTTGAACGTAATTTATGAAATCTTACTGTTATGTTATGGAAATGAATAGACAAAAATATATAAAAATATTGAATATGTTATTTTCCACTAATTTATATTCTATGTTGCGGTAACCTTGCTGCAATTACTAATTATGAAAGATTACATCCATCAATCCATATCAGTAGTTGCTGCAACATTGTCATAAGACGTCATTTTCAATATCACATTTGCAATTTTCCTATATATTATATGCAATGTTGCAGAAACCTTGCTGGAATAATTGATAATGGCATATACCATTTGTAATATTGCTGAACGTCCGTTTCAGTAATTGCTGAACCTTTGCAATAAGGTAGCAGAAAACTCTGATGTAACATTACACATTACCATGAAAGGTTTCTGAAATATTGAATAAATGTTACTTTGCTTAGTGGGTACGTCACACATCTGAAAAAAAAAATTCTTTTGCAGCGCATTTGTAAAAAAGCTTTTTATATCAATTCGAATGATTATTTTTAGCTATACTGGAAACTTGTGAAACCGCCATATGCCAATTCTGAATTGAATCAAACCACAATTACAAATTTCGTCTGCCATCCTGGTATTCTGCATCAACACAAAAACAATAATTTTCGACCCTGACAATCCCTACATATTATTTTTGATTCAAATTGGACCATAATTACAAATTTCGTCCGCCATCTTGAAGCAACCATCTTTTTTTTGCATTGACGATTAAATCATAATTTCCGACCCTGAAAACCACCACATATCAATTTTGAATCGAATCGGACCATCATTGCAAATCTTATCTGCCATTTTTGAGCCGCCATTTTGTTTCATCACTGAAAAAAATTCCATAACGCATTGTCACCGAATTTATGTCAAATTAACTTGCAAATTGAGTCTCATAATATGGAATACGAAACAGTTGATTTTCCCGCAAGAGAGCGCTAAAATAAAACGTTAGGTAGCAAACATGGCTGAATCCCTTATCAAATTACCTTTGTATGATGTGTCACACTCACTACTTTCCCTATTCAAATTATTTGGATGATAGTGACCAAGGGGTGGGGGAAGAGGTATGACAGTTAAGGTTATGATAGGAAGATGTCCCCCTTGGATTAAAAATCGAAATATTTTTGCATTTCTTTCACAACACATGCGTGTTAAAGATATTCGATCTGTTTCGTATTCAGTGCCCCACCCTGTACATATTTTTTCATTGAAGCAAATAGTCTTTCAACATTAGGAAAGAAGAGGATTCGACGATCATTTTAGTATCACATTCTTATTCACTGTTTAATAGATTGTTATTAATATCACCTAATAATTATTTGTCTGAAATCAAAATGATTTGAGAAATAGTGTCTCCACTTTAACCAAAACATATCATTAATATACATGGCGTACGTTTCGCTAATGATTTGATGGAGTGAATCCACTAATCTTTGGAAATCCTTGATAGGAGCAACCAGAATGATTTATGCAAAGTTATCAATTAACAGAGTGTTGGGGGTAAGGTTCCAAAATTCCTAACATAGGTGGATCCAGAATGATGAATGCAAAGTATCAATTCATAGGGTGTTTGGGGTGTAACTAACATAATATCAATAAATTGTCCCTACATACAATTATTGTGTGGTGAAGGGTAACCAAAATTTTTATGCAAATTTGATGTTATTGGTGGTTTTATCAATTTTGCAATTTTTATAATTCTACGTCAAAAATAATGTGAGTTACGGGGTGCTGCCATGTCGATTCTTTATTGGATTGGTAGTAAAATATACACTAATTACGTCTTTTATTTGTCCCCCCACCCCTGTTCACTTTTGAAAAGTTATTAGGAGGGATTTAAAAACGCCACTTGACATTGCCTATTCCAGATGATTCTGTAACGTATGCTATGGTTTTGTTCTCTCTATTCAATGAGAACGATTAAAGAAAACTTGATATGTGAGTACTCATAATGACCTCTACAGAATAAAGGTGTTTCCAAAAGAAGTACTGATTCTACATGCAAAAATATGAAAGAAGCTTTTTTAAATACCTCGTAAGAGAGCTAAGGACTTTTGAATGTAGCCTTCAAAAACCGATTTTCATTGAATATCTCAGGCAATCTTCGAGGCATATCAATAGAAGTTGGTACACGATTCAATATCTTCGAAAGTCGTCAATTCCTGAAATCTGCCAGAACTCAATCTAACCATAGGAGTGCAAAACTTGTAGGGGCATTATTTAAAATTTTTTGAAAATGAACAACAATAATATCCGAAACACGCTTCTCTAATGATACTGGGTATTCATTTCAGTTGGGCGAGCATGCCAAGTCGTAGCCAGGCAGTTAATCAGGCTAGAGGGCCCAACGCTCTACTAAATGGGATTAATATTCTTGCATAAATATTTGGGCTTTCTTTTTAGTTTTTCAGATGATGTTTTCTTATGTACGTTAACATATGGATCCTTTTTTGTACGCCGATGAATTCATTAAAAAGAAATTAATTACATGTATGCACCGTGTAATAAATGAAAAAAAATATTGAAACTGGAATTTTAATTTGTCTACATTACAGAACCCCCTTTTACACGCCTCTAAATTTGGCAGCATCATACTGTAACGATCAATAGAACTGTTGAATTTTTTCATAAAAAAACGAATTTTCGTTTATAAATATCATAAACCCCTATTTGAAATATCCCTTGTTGCAGTTTAGATGGTGACTGTTATTGTTTAACTAAAAAAGGACACATTTCAACATAAAAACGAAATTTCATAAAATGGCGATATTTCCATAGCCACGCAATTTATCAAAAATATTTCAAAGGTGTTTAGAAGTATCAGCCCAACAATTCACCTAACACAAAAAAAAAATCTAGGATCGCTCACATTTCCCAAATTATTGGTCAAAGATTTGAAATGTTTCCGGCTCTAAATTCTCATCCTGTACATAGAGAATTAATAAACCCGACGCCAATGACGAATAGACCAAGGAAGACGCTGTCCACCTTTGGTTGAAAATCCAACATCGGCCAAGAAATGTCCAAGTTATGGCTAGTCAAAATTAGACAATTTTTTGGCTGTCCCACTTCATCTGGCAAGTACTTTAGTTGAAGTTGATTTTCAAGTTTAGTTATACACAATCACACGGAACCATCATCCTCTTTACGATTTCTTCCGTAGAGACACCTACCTACATTTGATTTCGTCTGGTAGGTACCAAAACTTTCCGCATATTTACATTTCACGCCTTTTTCGCTCAGCATATCCTGAACAAGTATTTCACTGTATAAGGAAGCTTTATCATTATTATACTCATTTATCCGCGTCGTAGATGTATAGATGGTATACGAAACGCGAGAGTTCAATTTTCTACCTCGGAGGAGGAATTCAATTTGCAGCGCTGCCAAATGCCAAAATGTGCGAAGGTCTTGTGCAACGGGTTGAATGCTGATAGTAAAAGGCTTATTATATCGGATTCCTTCTGAAGCACGTGTATCAGTGCATCGATATGGATATGACGTATTTTTTGACGGAGCAAGATTTCTACACGGTTCGAGATATCAATATGGAATATCGAAAACACGATGCAGAATAGTAGATACCTGTGTATAGAGGACTAGGTGAATAGACCAGTGCTGATGCATTTTTGAGATAAAAAAATTATATACAGCATGAGAAAGAGGAGCAGAATTTTGTTCGAATGTGGGAAAAATAAATTGTAGTCGAAAAATGGAGAAGGGTGGAACGGGGTGAAATTTTAGGGGTTGAAAGCGATATTTCACGGTTTTCCGAGAATTGCAGCAAAAGTTGACTTTTTGAAATTAATTACATGTGTGCACCGTGCAATGAATGAAAAAAAAATTGTGAATCTGGAATTTTCATTTGTCTACATTACAGAACCCCCTTTTGCACGCCTCTGAATTTGTCAGCATCATACTAAATAAAGGTATGGCACCTTTTTAACTGTAACGATCAAAAGAACTATTGAATTAAAAAAACAAGAATTTTATTTTGTAAATATAGCCATCGACAGGAAGACAAACGTTGCTTACATATTGGAACCAACAATAAGATTCGAATCACATGAATCCCAACCATTTGATGTTGATATGGAGAAAAGTCATATTTATGAACCCACGATCCCTTTCTTCAAGGAAAAATATAAAATAGCTGGTGAAATAAAAATTAAGTGTTTATTCATTGGTGATCGAGGAACCATCACTGAATTTTTTGTAGATTTTGCTGAAAAATTCAATTTACCAATGAAAATTGTTAAATTTATAGCAAATTTTCCATAAGAATAATGAGAGCACATATTTATTGTCAATGACAGAAAACATCTCTTCCAATATTCTTAAAATATTTTGAATTTATTATTTATTGTATTCTTATACGTTTTTATAGTATTCCTTGTTATTTATATAGACCACATATGTTCGTAGGATGTTATTATTCAGGATGAGTTTCTATTTCATGCGACTCGATCCTGATTACCGAACATAACCTAAAAAATTGGCAAAGTTGCGAAAAGCGGTTTTTTGTTGATAATTAAAAAACTACAGCTACAGCAGATCAAAAAAAGTTAGATTTGGAAATTGTAGGTATTGAAAAGATCTATCAATTGAATAGATTATAATTTTTTGATATCATTGATACTTATCGAGTTATATCGGAAAAACAGTAAAAAATCGGGTTTTCTATAACTCGTTTATTGTAAGGTATTGAAAATTGTTACTTACAGTTTTGTATAGCCTATGACAAGCCAAAAAAGTCTTTTTCAAAAAAATTTATGGATATTGATTATTTTTCAAAATATATGAAGTTTTCTCAAAAAAGATGCTCTCTCAATATGGCTACTCTTGCTCGGGGAATGATGCTACAGTATCGATTCAGGGCTTATTTTTTTCTATTTTAAGTTGTAATTTCATATTATCGAATAAGTATATTGATTTTATGATTTAAGTGTCAAAAAATGATTTTAAAAAATTTCACAATTTTTTTACATGTTTTTCTATATACATTTTTTAATTTTGTTTTCAAAGAAATGACTTTTATAAGAAAAGATTTCTAGCATGACTTCACGCATTAAAAAAAAATTGAATTCCCACTATCACTAGTAGCCGAGATAATTTTTTTATTTCGAAAAAATCTGGAAGACGCAATAATCATCGTACAGCAGTCACCTTCATGGATATTGAGGTTGAATACCTATATTTTCGATAATAAAATACTAGGATATGTCTAATTCATTTGCAGTATTATTAATTGATGAACAAAGTGAGGCGTGCAGGCGCGGAGCGATGCAATTTTAGCGGGTGGCGCAGTGGGGATACAAATACTGTTGACATTAAAGACACTTTCGTCCTGACAGTGTAATTGAAAAAGAAAAGAAAAGTTATTTGTTCAATTTTAAGTACTAGTGTACATTGCAAAAGAAAACGTACGTGAACAACAAGCCGAGATACTCAATATTTTACAAGCACAAGCCACTTTAAACGCACGAAATAAGTTTTCGCCTGCACGCCCCACTTTATTCATCAATTAATAATACTGCAAATGAACTAGACATATCCTTTTTTTTTTAATGAAAAAATTGGTATTCAACCTCAATATCCATGAAGGTAACTGCTGTACGATGATTTTTGCGTCTTCCAGATTCTTTTGAATTAAAAAAATTATCTCGGCTCCTAGTTATCGTAGAAATTACATGTTTTTTTCTGAATGCCTGAAATTATGCTGGAAATCCATTTTCATAAAAGTCATTCATATAGAAACAAAATTGAGCAATGTATTTAAAAAAAAACATGTAAAAAAATTGTGCAATTTTTTTAAAGTAATTTTTTGACCATTAAAATTAAAAAAAATCAATGTACTTGTTTGATAATATGAAAGAACAACTCTTGCAGAAAAAAATAAGCCGTGAATCGTTACAGTAGCATCATTCCCTGAGCAAGAGTAGCCATATTGAGAGAGCATCTTTTTTGAGAAAACTTCATATATTTTGAAAACTAATAAATATTCATCAATTTTTCAAGTAAAGACTTTTTTGGCTTGTCCTAGGCTATACATAACGGTAAGTAACAATTTTCAATACCTTACAATAAACGAGTTATAGAAAACCCGATTTTTCACGGTTTTTCCGATATAACTCGAAAAGTATCAATGATATCGGAAAATTATAAGTGATTTAATTGATAGATCTTTTTGATACCTACAATTTCCTAATTACTGTTTTCGATCGGAGCTGTTTTTTTAGTTATCAACAAAAAACCACTTTTCGCATCTTTGCCAATTTTTTAGGTTATGTTCGGTAATCACGATCGAGTCGCATGAAATAGAAACTCATGCTGAATTTCAATTTTCTATACGCTCATATTTTTTGTTTTCGGATATTAATTTTTGCTTGCACTTTTCTCTATTGCTTGGATATAACATAGGTCCAAGCCTCGGGATTTTCACCCAAAATTAATGACCAAATAAATCACCCCCTGCAGTTTTGTACCGTATTTGGGAAACACCCTGTATAGATATATTTCCGCATAAATCGTTGAAATCCACAAATTCCTATATATGTTTATCATCCATAAAAAGAACATCTGTTGACAAGCACTTATAAAATTTAAAAAAATGCACAAATAAGCAAAGAATATAAATATTGAAGAAAACTCTAACAAATGTACATCTTTGAAGTCACTATAATCATAATTATTTGCTTTCATTGTTATAAAATTTGTTGAGGCTATAGTGAGCATCACGACAAAGAAGTGACTTTGAATAATTCCCAAAATTAGTACTTAATAGAATCAATACCTTCAATGACTCTGAGCATTATACATTTTGATTTCATTGTATATAACAGAGTATCAGATTTGGAAACTCACTATTCTCCTTCCTTTTTTTAATATTCCTGAGAGTTAGTTTTAATTCTAATAGATGTCTGTAAATTCATTTACTTAATACAATAAACAGAAAACTTATTACTTTATAGACTACAGTGTTCCCTAGGAGTTGTATATTTGATGCGAGTTTCTTCGAAAAATTTCAACCAGAATAATTCATATTATTGCCTATAAGTTGGTTTGAATTCCAATATGAATAATTACTTCCTTGATAGAGAGAAATAGCATTGCTATCTAACGTGGTAACACTACTTCGGTTCCTCTATCCCATTATTTGGATGACATTCTGTATTCTCCTATGAAATTGTAATCTCTCCAGGTGAAGCAGAGATCGGTATGTTTTGAATTTCTCAATTATGTTGAACCACTGATAGTTGATTCTCCTTTTTCAGAACATTCAAGAATGAATAATCGTTCCTTGTCAAACAAAAATTCGAATTATTTTCTGAAAATTTTCAATCAATCACTTATGCAAGCAAGAGCCGAATTGATTCTTGTTGAAGATTCCCCTTCACTAGGAAGGATTGATTACCGCATACAAAATTAATTTGTTGGAGATGCTGCTGTTCATGTTCTGCCGCTCAAGTCTAGTTCAAGTTTAGTCAAGGATAGATGGAGACGATAAGATCATTCATCTCCAGATAAAATAAAAATTGAGTTTCCAACAAGTTTTGACAACAGAGGAAGATATAGTCTCCGAAACGTCTACCTTGTTTGAAACAGAGGATTATTCTTTCATTTTGAACTTATTTCTTCAGATAGGCCAATTTAGAATACGATAAGTTAATGACAAAATTAAATAACATTGATAACACATTAACTTGAGGTGCAAATTCATTGCTAGGATATCCTACAATTTCAGTATTTAGACTGTGGGAAGTTAAAATGCCCAAAACGCCATCTCAAGGAACGAATTTCCTATACATATACATCTTCGTGAATAGGCATGATTCATAAACTCATATAAGCATAAAATTATTAAATAAAATGTTGATAAATTCATTTCTATCTGTGGGAGATATGAGGAGTGTAATTTGATGTTATGTAATATATCTGACTATTTCTTTTGAAAGTAGAAATCTTTTGAGAAAATAGTTCATAGTCAACTTTTTTCTCAATCTGTAAATTTGTTGCAGACGTTCGGTCTGGTGTAGAATATTGATTAACTCTAAAAAATCTTCGTTATCGGTGACATGTTCCAACTGGGCCAACAGCAATAGTAATTACTACACGTACTCATATTTAGGTTATTCCTACTCCAGAAAGTGTGTGTTTTTTAGAACTACCAAACTAAACTTGGTTCAAGTGTCGGAATTTGGCACCTTAAGTTGAACTCGATGTTGAACCTGCTTTCCATACTGAATCCATTTAATCAAAACATAATGAACCGATTCAAATTGAGTTCAGACTGAACATGAGTTCAACTTGGATTGTACGAATGGGCCTAAGATATTTTGTGAACCTAACCATATAGCAACATTATTACCCCCACTGAAAGACACAAATGAGTTCACACAATCATTCAGAGTCGCACATCACTATGCTTTGTTTGATAGTTTTGAATTTTGAAGCTTGAAATACAGGTTTTAGTTTCATGCCAACGCCAAACTCAATGGAAGTATAGAATGTGACCATTCAAATTATACTTCCATAAATAAGACAGGTCTTGGAGTAATTTTTCAATTAGTGTTGTTTTTCACCCTATTCAGGAATGGGTGGAAGGGTGATCGGTTGACACTGAACTGAATTTGAATTGTAACTCAGTCCCAGTCAGTATACTGTGTATTGTTTTATAGTTAGGTTCATTGCTGTCTTCTTGCTTGGCAATGCAATCAATTTAATAAAAAGCACGTGCAACACAATCCAAAACTCTGCAATGTCTCAGAAACCATGTTATCATTCTATTAAAATTAACTAACTAGTCCCATATAGAAAAGGCGGAAAAAGGTATTTATTTTCCTGTGATGCATACAGTAAACAATTTAATCATAAAAAAGTTTTGAGTTTCATCAAAGGAAATGTATCAATTACTTGCAAATGTCCCGAAAGTATTTGTGAATTATGCGTTTAATATAGTCATGTAATACGTTGATACAAGACTTGTCGCTTCGGGGAATCGGCAATTCAAGGAAGTCAAGCCAAAATACATTTCAAACAAAAAAACGAAATCAAAATTGGTTCATCCGTTCCGAAGCTATACGATGCCACAGACACCTATAAACACGTTAAACTTATTCCCACACATCTGATTGCATCGGGGGTTGAAAATAAACGGTGATATTAATTTTACTGTAACTGACTAAACAGTGTATGTATTGGATTAGAAACAGTTTTTATCTTCCAGGCGTTATTAGGGAATTCTTTAGGGAAATCGAAATTCAACTTCCTGTATTTCACTTTTTAACTCAAAATCAAGAACGTAGGTTCATAAGAACGAGACCTCGCTCTAAAACCAGCAAGCTATGACAACGCTTACCGCATATAGTTAGAGAGCTGCCTATATGATTTATTGACAGGTCCGGAAACCGTCTGCTGGGCATGAAATAGCATTCTTGGTGTTGCCCCAAGTAGCCTGGATGTAGTTTCAGAATTTCTCCAGGTGATGGTCAAGAAAGGGTGGGAGGGCGGTAAACCAGCAGTTTCACATTTCGGTAGATATGGTTCTGAACATACCTTCTGCCAAGTTTGACCCTCGTATGAGGTCAAGAACCAGAGTTATGCCAAAAAAAATGTGATTTTTAAAAATCGCGGATTTTTTACCTGTCATTATATGGGCATATCGGCATATGGCATATGTTCAAGTTAGGTACGGTGGTACCTCCCTTGATGAGTGTAAGCGGCAAGATATGAATTGCCCTTTGTAGATTAAAAAGCCTATTGGTATAGCGCATTCATATAGTATGAGTAAAACAACCATAGATGTGATGAATACTAATTTTATTTATTCTATCTGGTCTTATACAGAGTTAGTCAAATGTATGGACCGCCCATTTTTCTCAGTTAATATGAGAGTTATCGAAAAAAAGTTCAGATGAAAGTTGAAGGGTATTTTACTCTGCATCTTTTCATCGATTTAAATATTTTTTATATATTCCGTTGGTGGAGAAGTGACGTCATTGACATTTTTTTTTAAATAGAAGTATGTGTCATTTTTGTAATCACTAGATAGCTTGTATTTTTCTCATTTCAGTGGTATCAATATTATTTTAATTATCTCGATAGGTACAGTGTATTTTGTATTTTTGTGTCTACCTCCGTAATTCACTTACCCATTGCTCAATTTGCTCAATGTATCCAGTTGGATATTCTAAGCGACATGGCAATTCGATCCAGACAGTGGCGTACGTATGTATAATTTTCTCATATACTTATTTTTCGAAAAACTTTTCTAGTTATTTTTCTATAGAAAAATGTCGAAAGAAAATTTTGTTCCAGAATAATTGAAATGCTCTTATCCTGAATTTTGCCTATATAGAAATTAGAAGGTAAGAGAAAAAACAGAAAAAATTCTGTTTCAATATTTCAAAATATTACTATTTTTTTAATGAAAAGAAAGACAACGTATGTAGAGCGGCTATTTCATTCACTCATTCATTAGTCCTGAAAACTAATTTTTCATTTGAACCCATGGTCTGAGATTAAAAATGTAATGTCTCGAATGGCTGAGCCATTGAGGTAAATTTTGAAAATATCCTACAACCAATACTCACTTTATGAGGCGAATGTTAATTGTAAACATCATGAGTTGAATTTTTCCATGAAACTGTCACTGAAACAGTCAATGTAGCAAATTAAAAATATTTTTTTTTATATAAAAACTTACTTACGCCACTGTCTGAATCAAATTGTCATATCGTTCAAAATATCTACCTGGCTACATTCCATGAATAAGAAAAAATTTGAAAAAATTAAGCAATAGGTAAGTGAATTACAGAGGTGGACACAAAAGTACGAAACACACTGTACCTATCGAGAGAGTTGAAATAGTATACTACTAAAATAAGAAAAAAACATGCTTTCTAACGATACTAAACATGACATATGGTTCCATTTAAAAAAATGCCAATGACGTCACTACTCCACCAATGGCATATCTAAAAAATAGTTGAATTCATAGAAATGTGCAGAGTGAAATACCCTTCAACTTTTATCCAGACTTTTTTGTCGATAACCCTCATATCAACTGAGAAAAATGGACGGTTCCATACATTTGACTAACTCTGAATAAGAAAATCTAACCATGAACCCAGTGTGTTATTACGGTTCAATGTTATCATAACAAGCTTAGTTATTGGTTATAACACATAATAACATTGAAGTGGGTATGAAGTCTCAAAGAACTAATTGTTTACTGACGTAAATCATGAAAGTGGTGGTTCTTCGGGTTGTAAGGCCGACGTATGTTTATAGAAGATCTCGAAAATATCTCTTGAAAATGCTAACCACTCGGGTTGGCGAAACGTCGAGATCTTCTATAAACATACGTCGGCCTTACAACCCGAAGAACCACCATGTAAGTGACGATGGCCGCGAAAGCCTTTCACAGTAAATCATGAATTTGAGAATTGATAAATAGTGTTTTCTACAAAATGTTGGTTAAACATTCTCCCCGGTCTCGACTGCTTGAGTGGTGTCAAGGGGTTGTACCTAATTCTCACATGGCAGGATCAGTTGTCGAGTTGTCTTCTGGTATTCGATTATTCGGTGACTTCGTTTTTTGTGAATATACCCAGTATATTAACCATACTAGTACTGCTAGTGCGACTAAACTGGTGGCTGAGATGCTGCTAGTCGTATAATAGGAATGATGTCGTAGTTATTTACAAACTTTTTCTTATAATCGTGATTGCAATCGTTCTTCATCAATTCGGAGCCAACCAAGTCATCTGATAGTTCAAAAATAGGTTCTTCGTCGACCTTTTCGGGTGGAGTGAAATATACGTAGTTGGAATCAAAATTCGTATTGCTGACGCTTAGGAGTAGCTAGCAAGAACAGGAACAGTGTTGTAAATGTTGATTAAACACTAACTAATAGAAATCTCTACGCCAACCGTTCTGTCTCTAGACGCTAGTTTTACTCTTCAGAAGCAATTACACTCTGCAATGATGGAATGGTTAGACTATTTCTTGCGGGACACTTTGTAAAATGTTTTTCTGACATGAACCTGTCATGGAGATGATGATGGTAGTATTTTTCCATTTCCAGAGGAGTCATGTCATTTCAATTCTCAATTGATGTTTCCCTTCTCAACATTAATATCTTCAAAGAGGTTATCTTGAACGATGGCAAATAGCGGCTGAAGTTTGACTTTTAGTCGCAGATTATTCCACATCTGATTTTGTGAACATCCTGTTCATATCTTCAAGAAAACCAACTAAAA
This sequence comes from Chrysolina oricalcia, assembly GCA_944452925.2. NCBI lineage: Eukaryota > Metazoa > Arthropoda > Insecta > Coleoptera > Chrysomelidae > Chrysolina > Chrysolina oricalcia. Next base: position 20,277,315 of record OX101818.2, read on the forward strand.
CAGAATGTTTATATCACAAGTGAGTTGATATATGAAATCTTTGGAGTAGAAAAACTCCAACAAGAGCAACCTACCGAAGTGGACGGACATACTGACCTTCATTAGAAGGTTACGAAGGCTCAAAAAGGAAGATTAGGAGAAGTTCCTCCCCATAATTACTACTACTACATAGGTTTGCATAAAAATTAAAACATCCCGTTTGAATAACAGGACTTTTTTAAAACAAAATTCACTTTACGGCGAGGGTTTTCGTCAAACGTAAAATAAATATGGAAAGGGCTGAAGTTACGTCCAAACTACCCCGTCTAACACTTTTGTCCACTTGACCCCACTGAATTCAGTGTAGAACCGAGTTATACGTTGAAAAGTTGGAGATGTTAAGCAATTCGAATATACTGAATTGCTCTAAACACTACTCCAGGCATCTGTGCAAAGTTCAAGCAATGGCGGCTCACATGCATATATACCAACGAACGGTAATTATCAATCGCATAATATTCCCATATTCACCGAATGTTGTTATAACGCTACATGAGCCTCTCTTCTCATTATGCTGTGTAAACAAAAACCACTCAATGAAGAATTTTGCATGTGAAGCGTGTAAGCATACTCGATATGCCAGAAGCATGAATCGTGGCTAGAGTTTGTGTATGAATGAATATACGAACACCAGAGGGCTCTTTCGATTCTTCTCATTTGATTCATCACAGATCCTATAGGTTCCTATGTTCGATCTATCGAATGCAAATAGACGTACTTAATGTATTCACTACAATTCATAGTCTGGAGGCTATTACCAATTTTCTCAACAGGGTGGTCCCCAGAGCTTGAAGTTGAGGATGATCAAGGAAAATTGAAACGTTGAAAGCTACTAGGATCGAGAGAGTTCACTAAAAGTTTCTGTGGGAAAGTGTCCCTTGATTGACTCCAAATTGCGCAATTCTGAACTAATATAACCATGGAGATTCCTTTGGTGATAGCCCTTCATGCATCTTACGTGGCAAAGAATGGTAAGTACCAAAGAAAATATTGGCACTATTTTCCCCTTAACTTAGCTTCAGTTCATGAACGGGACCTGAAACTTCATTTTTGTGTAATTCTTATTCAGGCATTTTTTACTATCTACATTTTTTCTTAATCAAAATGAAACTCAACTGATCAATTGCAGTATTTCGCCAATTTTAAATTGTATTGTGAGCCGTCCAGTGCTTGCTTGGAGTGCACCGACCACTCGGTGGCTTGCTGTTGGTTTCCTGGGTTTTCTCACAGCTAAAAAGTAAATACGCCACCAAAAGTCGACACGGAGTGCCACAACAAATAATAATAATAGCCGCCTCCTACCCACAAAGGCCATGCCTTTGGATATATTCTAAGAGTGTTTACGGGGAAGTATTATTACTGAAATCTTTCCATGATTTTATTACTATCAGTGCAGTAAAACATTTACGAGCCAAGTTTTATTGTAATGTTTCTCAGGTACATACCTAAAAGAAACTATGAAACATCTAAAGGTTGAGACTTCGTATCTGTGCTTTATGTCATAAATCTGACGAATTTTTTATTTGCAAAAATTCTCGGTTGTGGGGCGATGTCTTTTGGAATCCCCAAATTATTAGATTTGATTTGAATTTACCGAAAACGGCATTCAGCAGCATTTGATGATTCTTAGATATTTTCCATGGAAAAATCATGATTAATTTGATTGTATGCATTTTTATTGCAAAAACTGTATGAGAACAAGCATCAAAAATATTCACATGTATATACAATGAACACCAAAACTCAAAAAATTGAGTAATTACAAATAGTGAAGGGGGTGAAATAATAAAAAAACTGTTCGAAATAGAAGTGATCAACTCAATAACAATGATTTACGCAGTGTAATACGATGCATGAAAATATAACATAGTGTAACTTTTTTCGATGTTGAACACTCTGTATAATATTGGATATAACTTTTTAATATCGCGTATTTATAAATACGAGTACATTCCTCAACTTTTAACACGTTTTGAACTTACTTCATCGAATGACTATTCGGTTTTCTAATTATTATCGATCTGCTTTGGAAACTCTGTGAACGAGTTACCAGCCTGTGATATTCCCATTCATTGATATTGATTTGAGGGTTTTGATTACTTACTTTTTTATCATTCATCCCCTTCATTACTTAAACCACTGAATTTTGGTGTTCAATTTACACATGTGATTATGACTGACTCTTGATCTGAAAAAATGTTTGCTTTAGAAATGCATCGCAATAAAGTCATGATTTTTTTATGGAAAATACCATAACAATGCATTTTGGATTATCAACTTTGCAACTAGCGGCTCTCCTAATCATACGATCATCCTATAACTTGAAGTATGTTGAGCCAAACAAAATATTGAAAAAAATCATCAAATTTTGCTGATATCCGTATACAGTAGAAACCAAGCGAGTGCGAACATAGGTCGAACGTAGGGGAATTGACTCTTGCCCGCTCTTGTCTAGCTTTGACATTGTAGTGACTTCTATGATGGTGGGACAGCGGCGCGGCGTGAATTAAATTTTCGTGGTGAAATGGATCAGTTCAGGGTGGTCCAATTATTTAAATTATCGAATTATTAGAAACTTTTTTAACCTAATGGTATTCAGTGATTTTGTTTTAGGAACGAATTGTTTGGAGTGCGATGAGCAAATCGATATTGTAATGCGCATACGTATGATTTACATTGCTCAATCTACCTAGAAGGTTTCATATACTTTCGGGTGATTGCGCAAATCATAAACAAATATTTTTGTAAGGAAATACTTATTGTTTCGCTCTTGGGCTCATGGCGGCAAATTTACGAAGTAACCTGAGCAAGCTAACCTGTTTGCCACATACGGTATTAAGGACCATTTTCCCGTCAATACTACAAATAAGAAGATACCCACAACATGCAGCGCATGCGCATATGCTGGAATACTGTTTGGGATTCAACGTCTCGTAGGTAACTTGTTTGACTTTCGTCTGAAATTTTGATTTCAACAATCTCGAAAAATTTGGAAAATAATTTCGAAAATAGGGCTGGAAAAACATACTCAGTCATTCCAAAAATATGACAAAACAAACGTAGTTAGGTAACAATATTCCAATAAAAATAGTGAACTGTGATATTTATAATTTCAACGTAAAGGTTCAAATACAGTCCCTTCCTGTGCTAGTCAATAACAAAAATTATCATAAAAATTGTTCCTGAAATTTTTCAGCATACTCTGATAAAAAGGATCTTTTGCATCAACGCATAATTGCATTGATTCAAAGAGATTGTATTCTTGAATAGGTCCAACCAAATATTAGTTTGATTTTTTAACGGATTCCTCTTGGCCACTTACAAGGAAAGTATTTTGAAACGAGTGAACACTTGCTTCATAAGTAGGTTGAGGCAAGCATATTTCAGCTTCAATAATGGGCACTTTTTTTGTTGAATCATGGGAGTAGGTTGAGACAAGAATATTGCAATTTCAATAAAGAATACTATTCTTCCATCAACTTTTTGAGGTTGAGTTCCAATCTGCACTTTGCACTTGGTTATAGAATATTAGAATGGAATCCATTTTCATTTTGACATCATTGAATAGATTGAACAAAGCATAGATTCACAACTACGAACAATTTAGGTGTAAATAATGGTTTTATATGAGAATAGTTTTAAGTTCAATAACTGTATTCTCAAAGAAACCAGTTAGTAGTGACGCATATTACAGTTTAATTGAATACATAAACAACGCCACTCACTTTTAGACACAAAACTGTGAAAGATCAAAATATATATCACTCATTTTTAAAACTGGCCCATAATGAGCCAAATTCAATTTTCGATATTGCATTTTTTTGTATAGAAACAGTTTATACCCGGCACAAAACTAACATTCATATAGGTACGCATAGCCTCATAACCTCCAACCCAAATGGTCAAACTGGATGGAATAGTCGAAATGGAAGTCGTATTCACAGGTCGCGGCACAAAACTAACATTCATATAGGTACGCATAGCCTCATAACCTCCAACCCAAATGGTCAAACTGGATGAAATGGTCGGAATGGAAGTCGTATTCACAGATCGCGGTTGCTTTGATTACTCATTGGTTGAATTTTTCACGTGGCACGTGTAGTGATATCTACCAAGGAATGATATTCTTTTGTCAAGAGGATTATGTTGCACAATGAGTTTATGTGAGTGTTTTCTGGGATGAAGAGTAGAATGTTTTCAATGCAAGCAAATTAATTTCAAGAGAATTTATGTGAAGAAGCAAACATCTCAATCAGTTTGAAATGAGAGCATATTCGTTAATAAGAAATAATTACGTTTTGCTGAAGATCATTCTATTCAAGAATAGGTATATTTGATTAAAGAAATCGTTTTTATCGGTGTACATTGCGTCAGATTGAAAATATTATTTGTTGAAGAGTTTTTCAAACAGGCCGGTCAATTATCAATTGCTCTAACTCTACCTATGTTTGGTGCCCTGTGAGAAGTACTGTATAAGGTATTTTGCACTCTCTTTCCACGACGTCATAAATTTGCCATGTTCGAATTGTCGGACGCACCTACTAGACTGGCCAGTTATGACAGATATGGTACAACGTTTCCTCAATGTGTACATCTTTCAAATTATGATTATTATAGGTATTCAAATGACCTAACCAAATACCTATCTAAGAACTCACTGGTGGTGTGTCTTATACCAATAATGAAATAGTTGGTGGTCGGATCAATGAAGAAAATGAGTTGCAACTATCTTTAATGCTACCGGGAAATTCACGCAAGCATCATCAGAAAACAAGCAGAAGAAACACATATTTCACAAAGCAGTGTGAGCAGAATAAATGATATTGAAACAAAACTTCACATGGTCTTTTGTGTTTCAACCTTCCATACTGTATGATTATGGCAACAATGTAAATTTAAGTAATTCCACGTGAGTGTGGAAGGATTAATGAATCAATCTTCATCAAAAACCTACTGATGTTATCTACTATTTGCCTTAATGATATAAAAATATCGAATTTGTCAGTAACCTATCGTATAGTAAAACACCCAAAAACAATTTGAAGTAACGAGTTTCCTCCACATTATCAAACTTTCGATTGCAACACGATGGTACTTCAGTGTATAACCATGCGGGTTTTTAGATCAGTCCTATCCTAATTAATAGTGGTGTGCTATTATTTGGCCAGCATAAGATCGCCAGACATTACCCATATAATATATGGGCAATATTCCTTCCTTGGGGAGTACGTGAAGGAAACAACTGGAGATGATACGAAAAAAAGAATCACGGATCCGTTCATCAGAGCAATGCTTGATAGACTTCGGAGCTCATTTGATAGAAGACTTGCAGCTTGTGTGGAACATGATGGTGTTCTAGTTGAGCATTTATAAGTATTCCTTTCATTTACATTTTCACATTGTTTCCTGTTAATCAATGTTTCCTTTTATTGTAAAACTTTCTACAATTGTTTCCTGTATGAAGTTCTCCTATTTCTTTTCAAATTTTATTTTGGTGAAACACAGATTCTTCAGAATTGTATGTACGTGTAAAATTTTACAACAGCGGTCATTGTGTCTATTATGTTACAACAGATCTCGAAAACTCCATAGAGTAAACCCCGCAAATATTGTATCGGCAAAAAGCTCAAAACAATTCGAAGCAGTGATGCATGAAATGAAAGAAGTTGAATTAAAAAAAGTTGAGTTGTTGTCATTTGTAATAAGTCATTTTCAAAGTGACTGAAAAACAGTTGGTGAAGGTATAATGTATGGCTACACATTTTTCAGTTATTTTGACAGTTAAAGGACCCCACAAACTCCTCATGGAATTTGGGTCTCGGTGGATTTTTTTGAATTTTTGGTATCATGTAGTCCATGTTATTCTCAACCAATGTTACTATTGCGCCAACCCAATTCCTATTACGAAACGAAAAAAAAATATATATTTTTCGTGTGCCTTCAAATGTATCGTCGAATGTTCAAATACGGCTAGAAAAGGGAAATAGCAGTTTTTTATGATTATCCCCCCACCCCCCAAATGACACAAAACGAAAAAATTTCAAGTTATTTTGAATAGAAATAAATCGGGTGACAAACCCCAAAAATTAATAGTTTTGATGCTAGGGGGCGTCGAAATCATACCTTGCTCAGAATAGACAATTCATTACTAAAGGTGGAAATAATAGCTCTACGTATTTTTGTTTTATTTCAAGCCGAACTATTGTGTAAATTTTTATAATTAAAAAATCTAAACCCCCCCTTACATCCAACCTCTATTTCAAAACACGAAAAAAATCAATTCAGGCACCACATCAAATTCAAATTGTAGATGTCTATTTTTTATTTATTTTCAAGATATTCGCCAATTATTTGAGAATCAAAAAACATGAACTACGCCCTACTAAGAAGTCAGCGAACTCCACCAATATTTTTCAGAAGGGATGGAAAGGTGAAATTAAACAACTGTACGATGTCCTCAATTTGAGTTGATTAAAACATTTATTTTGATAAAGCATTTACAAGTAGTCGGGAATTAATTTTTTTCATGTTTTAAAATAGGGTAGGGGGTAAGGGGGAGGTTTTAGATTTTCAATTTATAAAAAATTACACAATTGATTATCATAATCTAAACTAAAATACGTAGAGCTATTATTTCTGCATATGATAATGAATAGTCTATTCTGAGCTATTCTGAGCATCAAAACTATTAATTTTTGGGGTTTGTCACCCGATTTATTTCTATTCAAAATAACTTGAACTGCATCATATCAAAAATTCAGAAAAATCCACCGAAAGTTTTTCGTTTTGTGCCATTTGGGGGGAGAGGGGATAATCATAAAAAGTTGCTATTTCCCTTATTTAGGCATATTCAAACATTCGACGATTCATTTAAAGGCACTCGAGAAATATTTTTTTTTCGTTTCGTAATATGAGTTGGGGGAAAAAGGGGAGAGGGTGAGAATTGTTTTATAAAACCGCACAATATTGTGCAACATTAGCAACAATGGAACAAGTGAAAATCTGTTACCGGGTTCAAAAATAAATAGTCTAATCTGCGCAAGGGGTGATTTCAACGCCCCTAGCAGCAAAACTGTTTATTTTTTTAGGTTGGCGAAATGGTAACATTGGTTGAGAATTACATGGACTACATCATACCAAAAATTAAAAAAAATCCACTAAATTCCATAAGGAGCTTGCGGGGTCATTTGAAAAAATAATCTAAAATCGAACTCAGTTGTGTAAATGGAAAGATATAATTTCAGAATGTGTGTCATTGTCGAATCTTTCGTTTGAAAAAAAATCAAGTCCATAGTTTGAAGAGAAAAACGTTATGGAGCTGGCACAAACCTCTGGACACTTTGTATAAAAAGTAACTTCCGAATGAAAGAGATACCAAATTTTGGTCATTAATAAAAACAGTACTGTTTTTTTCGCATTGAAATTAATGTGTTCGCGGAGGTACGAAAAGAAGATGCCACCTACAGAGTATTTTCAATGATGAAAAAGTTTTCTGACTCGACATAAAGAACAGATGTACGAAGTCTCAACATTCGGGTTTCCATAATTATTTTAGATCGGGGCCCGAGGACTAAATAAACAATGAGGAATAAAAAGCAGACCTCAATCAATCACATTTTTTCAGTGTAGGGCTTGGAGGAATAATTATCCCGGGATGAAGATGCAGGCTGACCTTCGTTAATGTGAGTTCCCAGCCACATTCGCTGAACGTAAAAACCTAAGCTTTCTCCTAACAAAAGAGTAAATCAGAGTAAATCCGGGCCTGAAGTGCAGACGACTAAGACAAATTACCTGACGGTGTACATCCTTTACACACGGAAGCTCCTCCATTTATCAACCGCACCATTATTTGGAAGGACCAACGTTAACTGAAATGCAAACATTTTCACGCTAAAGTTTCATTCTGAAAAGCAGAGTCGTGAATGTTCCCTTCATAAATTGCTACATAATTCTCGTGGTCTGAAGTCAGAATAATGGTGATTCTTTTACTTCTCCTGGTGGTCTTCTTGATTTGCTTTACTTACTTTTCAGATAGTGAATATATGTATCTTATCTGGTCTTTGTACCTAAATTTCTACTCACAAACTACATTGATTTTGCTCTTGTTTTTACACAGTAAATATAAAACTACCCTCTTGAAATTAAGATAAAATATTATAAAAATAACATATTATCAGCCATCATAACAAAGGCCCACTTCCAGTGACCACGGATGGATTGACAGAAGGAAATAATCTTCAAGTTATACAATAAATTAGACAACTGAAACAAAAAAAATTATTGATAAAAAAATCAAATGAATTGAATGTCCAATGTGTCATTACAAAACTTTCATAAATTTTAATCCAGAGCTCTGAAAACATACTTATAGGTACTTCATAGATGTCTGTGAATAGTAGGTTCCCTATTTTTCTTACCGAACAAAATGAGTACCCACATGGCTGAAATTCTGTAGAACATTATGAAGTTTCAAAAATGAAGAGCCAAATTGAGGCTTCGTCATTATTTTGTAATTAATAAATTCTTTGTTATACCTCGATGATTTTCCTATGAGTGAAGTTCTTTCCCGATGCGTGGAAATTAAATTAACACTTCATTCCACAGCTGCTATATTGTAAACTCATTATGCTTGCGTATACAAACGTCTTATGAGGTAAAAAAAACACTGCTTTGTAATGACCAGTGTCTTAAGACATTAAACACTGCCTGATTTTCAATATTTAATAAAACGACACATAATCATATAACAAAGATACCTAAAAAAATCATATTTTATTTCAATTCCAACCCTCACCGTCAACATTTTTCGATTAAATGAATTTTATCTAAAATAAAGATGCACCATCTCTCAAGCTCACCCAGTACTTATTTGTTTGATTTTAACTCCCACAAGTAATAACAATGGATAAAATCATTGTAAATAACTGTTGGACACACACTCAGGTAGGCACTTACCGAAATTTATGTCTTGTAGAAACAAACCATACACAAAACGTATTTAACCTTTTCTTCTACACTTGCACAACACAACCAAACCAAGAGTGAACTGATTGACAATAAGAATTGAAATGACGCGGTTGATTTGCAAATTTGCAATGACCCGATGATGAAACGCCGTTTTAGGGGTGAGTGAAATAAATCTTCATAGGAAACACGTGTGTGTCGAAAAAGACGCATGAGAAGAAGTATTGGAATTAACCGTTTTATTTCCAGAACTAAACGACACCTGTTTACCTACAGGTTAAAAAGTACCGTTTGAAAGTGAAAATGTAAATTATAGTGGTTAAACATTTTTTTTTATTCCATCTTTTAACCTCAATCGCGCCCTTTATCGAATCTAAAAGGTAACCTTTTTAAAACAAAATGAGTTTTTTGAAAAAAGACCTGTTCAACGTTTAAAACCTTCACTTTTTACGTTGATCAGATAACATTTAGTGGCTGAAATAATTTACTTAACAGCTATAAAAATTTTTTGAAAAAAAACTTGTATAACTAGATTTCTCTCGGTGTTAAATTCATGAGTCCCCAATCAAAAAATAGAGTTGAGGGAAGCCCCGAAAAACGAATCGTTGTATTGAAAAATAGAAGTACAGCACATGGAAGCAAACAGAGAAGAAAGTTTCCCGAACACATTTTTAAACTCCTAAAAATAGAGGCCCAGCTCAAAGAAAAGAAACATCGTTTCATTGTTCACTAAAATAGTCAACTTTTATCTGATTTAGCTAGCTTCGTATCATTCACCGTTTTCGAAATGCTCGTAGTGCGGCATGTATAAATAAGTGTAGAATGGGAATGGGTCAATTTCTTCCTAAGTGTCTAGATGGTGTTCAGTCACACAGAATATGAATGCGGCCCTGCACAAGAATCAGCGCGCAAGCCAGAGGACTTATCAAAAACCTTCTAAATGAAGTTTAAGAATACGGAATCCCTTTTTATTTTATAGCTGAAGTTTGCACAGATCTCCGCCGAGAACTCCACGTTTTTAAATTCAATGCGTATGCTTTCTAGAGTCGCAGCCAGTGCGCGCTAAAATAATAAGGGGAAATGGTGGGCTGCTCAGAATTTATTCAGATATTCAGTTCGTGATTTTTCTCTTTTTGTGCACAGAAGTTTCTATGAAACAGTGTCACTTGTCTCTCAAAGAATACTCTGAGTGGTCTGGAGATTTGTTTTTGTTATCATTCTCATTTTCAAATATTGGTTCCAATAATATTATTCTGAATTGCTCTCGATGAATTAACTGCATATAGAGAAACATTGAGATTCGTGCAGTACACCAAGAAAAAAGTATTTTTGTAGATAAACCAATTTATTTGAACGCAGTTAGCTCAATATAGCATTTTTCAGAAATCTTGGTCTTGATATTCTTGGTCTTGGATCAAGATGCGTCTAGAAATTTGAATTATTTAATGTTTTTCAACAAATAAATATGTTATCTACCTTCTATGTGGTATTTTTGAATATAAATATAATCCATATACAGGGTGAGTTGATGAAGCTGCGGTAAGAGGCTGTCGAAAATTGCAAAAACCTCATGTTTCAACTGTAATTTTTTCAAAAACAGTTAAAGATAGGTATAGAATATGAATTAAATATTTAACCTATAATTCAAATAGGTATGCATCAATATACAGGATGATTTATTTAAAATAATAAACCATTGTCAGGATTAGCTGGAAGTGACAACAACGCAGTATCAGAAATATTTTGAAAAATTTCAAATTCAAACCAAATAAGTTTTATATTAAATTTTTGCTATCTTTAATAGTAGGAGACGTGGACCACTGAGAACTTACAATGAACACCTATTTGTTTTAAACTGTAGAACTACAATATAGGGTAAGGTGAGGTAAGAGTTCAGTAAAATTATGCAAGTTTACATATATTAACTCGTGAAAATTCAACCAAAGAAAATAATTAAATTTACGGACAGCAGTACCTCGCTTGGTCTCTTCCTAATATGCCGCAGTAGTAAAGTCATTAAAATGTCAAAACTTTTCATTAGGTGATACATTTTTTAAAAAAGGTATGTAATACAAAACAGAACAGAAATTATTTCACCCCATTGCCACACAAGTAAGTCCTAGATGCGCATGCAGTGTGCCCATTGCAGTAATCTTGGAATATTTGAGAGATTTATTAGAACCCAATAATATTCACAGAAAAAAAGTTGATGAGTTCATCAGTTTAACCGCCTTTGCATGCAGCAGAATTATTTTATCTTTCAAGATAAATTCTGCCAGAAGCTAGAAGGCACTGCCATGGGTAACTGTCTGTCACCTCTCATCGCTAATCTGTTCATGAGCAGGTTTGAACCAGATTATAGATCACGTAACAATTATTTTCCGAGAATTAGAATCAGGTATGTGGATGACGTATTTTATGTTTTCGATGTAAAAATCAGAATAAAGATCACTTCCTGAATAGTTTGAATTCAGTATTTGAACAAATCGAATTCACGGTGGAGATGGAAGTTGACAGACAGTTGCCATTTTTGGACACACTGGTAATAAGGAATGAGAAACGTGTAGAAATAGACATTTATAGAAAGTCAACCAACACTAACAGATTCATACCCGTTGATTCAAACTACCACATTCAGCATAAGATGGCAAGTTTCAATTTCTTTGTTCACAGGGCCATTGGCCTCAGAGGAGGGCCTGATACGGGCCCACTCACGTTCAAACCTAATATTAACAGGGCATTAAACTTTCTAGTCAGTGTTGAACGGTTTCAACGGAAAATAAAAACAATCAAGGAAATAGCTATTAGTAATGGGTATTATGGTGGATAATTTGTTGAAAAAGAAAAAGTTCGAAACGTCCTTGAAACAAATAAGATCTGGAATCTATGAAATTAGCTGTCAAAACTGCGATAGTGTATATTTTGGCCAAATCAAAAGATCTACGAGTGTTAGTTTCCGCGAACATTTGGCACAGCTAAATATTCGCGAAAAAGTAAATCGAGTGTTCCGGATAATTTATAAGAAACTCATCACAAAATTAATATCCAAAATTTAGAATCAATTAAACCTGTTGATGATTACAGAAAATTAGATTATTATGAAATTATTGTTATTCGAAAAAGGGGCTCGAAATCCTTGCTTATTAATGATAATGGTCCATTGAATTCCAAACTATTTGACTTGATCCCAGTAAAGGAATAATCAAGTGCCTGTGTTGTGTTGTTTATTGGGTGGGGTTGTACCTGTTCATTAGGTCACTTCCTAGTACACAGATTACCTCATGATAATTAATTATGCGTTATAAATAAGTCTGGTGTGCCGATTTACAGTTAGTTTAGTAATCCCTACTGATGAACATAACTTTGTTATCGAAATGCGCATCTAGGAATTAAAGTGAAGGTGAAGGAGTAAAATACTTTTTGTTCTCAGTGAGTGACACCACAGGCGTCCAGTATCCCATTGATTGGACGTTATATTCTTTATTTTTAAAGACCATTCGATGTCTCGCTCTATCTTTCTTCAGATCCACAGTAGAAGAGATGTTGAAAGATTGGAACCTTGAAGATTAAGTTCTCGATTTCAAGTTGACGTACTCAGTTACTGCATTTCCATAATAGGAACAACATTGTATTTGAAATTGAGGACGGATATTTTGATGTTTGAGTGAATCTAATACGTTTCATTAGTGCTGATGACTTGAATTAATTAGAATAGACTATTTTCATTGAAAATAAATTCAAGTACCCAAAACAATATTTCACGATTATTTCGAATTCAGGATACAGATATACCATACATATTAACTTTCATGTTATTTGGTCTCTGATTAGTATTTTTCCCAACTTATATATGAAGAAAAACGGGGATATTCAAGTGACCACTTCAACGCCTGAAAAATTAATTACTAGAATAACAATGTTTTTCATATTCGGTGTCTTCTTGGCTAAAATGTTGTACTCTACAATTCTCTTTTTTGAAAATATAAACTTTCGACAAACGTAGCAAAAACGACCAGAACTTTGTTTACAGTCTCTACTCGATATTTTCATTTGATTGGAAACAAGATATTTGTTGTTTGAATCGAATGAGTTAATGTTTTAGTTGAAAAAAAATTATTTCATTATAGAAAAAAAAAAGTGACGTGATTTCATGATTATAGTGATTCATTGGGTAGCTGCCATGCTTTTTTTTAAATACAGAAATTCACGAAACTTATGCTGAATTTTCTCTACAAAATCGGAATGGATTACAAAGTGTTGCATTATTTAAGCTTGGAAAGTACTGAAGAAAAGTATATTGATTCTTCCAATTGGTGTTGGTTGTAATTCGCGAAAATTATGCATGAATCAGTAATATGATACTGAAGTCAAAACCTTTGGTAAAGGGCAAATTTTCTTTTGGTCGTCCTACAATGTAATTTGATATCACTGGTAGGGTGATGTTGATCCTCTTGAGCTTCTAAATTAACAGTACATTCATGTTTTTGGCGATAATACTAGATCAAGAAATATATCGTTCTGATTATATATTTGGTTGTTTCGAGAAAGATCACAGGTTGGACATTTGCCTATGGAGAACCTAATTTTTATTCTCTTTGATATTGATATCCCCAATTCTAACAGACTTTCTAATATTAGAAAGGTTTTCTAAGAAGTCAAATAATACGAGGATGTATTGATATCTATTTAGCCTAGACCAGTTCCCTGCATAAACAAAATATTGCGTTACCATAGCAACGAACAATAACTTATTAGAAGTTTCAGTGTAAAGTTTGACGTCAAAAAGTAACCCAGAGTTACGCAATGAATTAAAAGAAAAAATATGTCCACCGAAATTGTGAAAATCGAAAAATTGAAGTCTCGAGCCATCATCAAGTACCTGTATTTAAAAGGGTTAAGAGTTAAGCAGATTTACGAAGATATGCTAATACCCTTGGTGATCAATGTCCTTAGTATGCGACCGTGAAAAATTGGACTGCAAGCTTCAAAAGAGGTAAATTTTCCATTGAAGATGATGACCGATCAGGAAGGCCAGTTTCTGTGTCAGTCCCCGAAAATATCGATGCAGTTCATGACATGATTTTACCGTTGAATTGGGCTAAAACGGATATTTGAAGCACTGAATATTTCATACGAACGCGTTCATCATATAGTTCACGTCAATTTGGACATGAGAAAAATTGCTGCAAAATGGATCCCCAAATGTTTTAATGTTGACCAAAAGCGTGCAAGGGTAGTAGCATCGCGTTCGATCTGTGCTCGATTCGAAAACGATGTAGACTTTTTAAACCGAATTGTTACTATGGATGAAACTTGGTTTCATTTCTACGATCCAGAAACAAAGTAACAATCGATGGAATGGCGACACTCCGGTTCTCCAAGACCTAAGAAGTTTCGTGTCCAAAAATCTGCTGGAAAAGTTCTTGCTTTGGCTTTTTGGGATTGCCGTGGAGTACCTAATCATGATTGATTTTTTGGATAAGGGTAGAACAATAATTGGAGATTACTATTCGACATTACTGACCAATCTACGAGAAAAACTTTAAGAGAAAAGACGCGGACAGCTATCCAAAAGTGTTTTTTTTGCAGGACAACGCCCCTGCATACAAGTCTCATGTTGCCATGCAAAAAATTCGTGATTTATGGTTTGAATTACTAGAACACCCCCCTTATTAACCAGATTTGGCTCTGTCCGACTATCATCTCTTTCCTCAACTAAAAAGAAGTTTAAAAGGTCGTAAATGTTCTTCCAACGAGGAGTAATAAAAGCTGTGGAGGTCTGGTTTGCAGAGCAAGAAGAAATATTTTTTAGAAAGGTCTAGAGACGTTGCAGGTTCGCTGTAATAAATGTTTCCAATTAAGAGGAGAATATGTTGAGTAATAAAATATTTTGACATTGAAATTTTGTTTGGTTCTATATTGCGCTAAGAATTTTTCAATATATCCTCGTATATCATAATCAGTAAATGAAGTACCTGGTGGTACATATAGATGTGAGGTATTGATTGAAGTGCTACTAACAAAAAGATTGTTGATGCTTACGATGATTACAGAAACCACAGCTGGAGCTTGTACGAAATAATTCTAGTTCAGAAATTCTTCAGTTGCGGCCCTGTCCCCTGTCACCTGCTTTATATGTATGCTAGTGCATGAGAAGTTTACGTTTAACTTCAGACGCATTTCTACAATCGCGTAAAGTTTGTGAATCATCGCACGTACCTATTGCTAGGTTGTTTTACAGGCCTCGAAGAACCTAATTACTTTATTGTCGGTTTGAATTCGACAATTGCCTTGCCACCAAGGTACAATCTTTTCCTGTTCCATATGCTGCTGTCGGAGCAAACTCGATCGAATACGGCTTTGAATATCCTACGCGAACGAATGTATGATTCACTTCAAAAGGGAAATGTTTGTTTTGTGCGAGTTGAGAATGGAAAAGGGTTCCGAAATTGGACGACTGCAGAGTCGAAGAGCATCTAGTATGAAAATATCATTATTCAACATTATCAGTCCCTTTTCAACTCACTGAACGAAACTGTAACTGTTGGTTACTTTGGTTTTCGTTGTGTTGTTGATAAAAAGTAAAAGATAATAATTTTGAAAGGACCCGGCACAAAATATATGGCAAAGTGGCTTTCAGCCAATTTCGATAATTTTTTGGTATATTGTAGATATCACCAGAAGTTCCACATGCAAGTTTAAATTAGCTTCTACATGTCTTTCGGAGATATGAATTTTTGAAAATCATAAAAATTGCTGTTTTTCCGAAACAGGTTCACTTATCCAAAAGTATTTTTTACGTTTTAGATGATTATTAACAAAATAATAGCATTGCTGGTTTGAAGAAAGCCAAATGATATTGAGATAGAAAAAGCCACCTATTATGCCTGAATTTATAGCGATAGCCTCTGTGAGTCAAAATATAATTTGGACAAGGCGTGTTTCAGTTGA
Organism: Chrysolina oricalcia; assembly: GCA_944452925.2. Classification (NCBI taxonomy): domain Eukaryota; kingdom Metazoa; phylum Arthropoda; class Insecta; order Coleoptera; family Chrysomelidae; genus Chrysolina; species Chrysolina oricalcia. The sequence continues at coordinate 20,293,269 of OX101818.2, forward strand.
TTTTGGAACGACATGAAATGAGACAATATTCTTGAAGATAATACGAGTTCTATCATTTATGGGACTTGGTGTCATCTGGAGTCATCGAATTTGCAATATATTAAAGTAAATGTCAGAAGTTTTTCTGCTTATCGATTATCGACAATGCCTTTCAACTGTAAATTGTCCAGATGAAAGAGAGTACCGCCTCCATATGCTCTCCGGGGGACTTAACTAAAAAGGTGGCGCATTTGCTATTACAACTGCAGGAGAAACAAGAATACCCTACCCAGAGGAGTTACTGAGACGAAAACAAGCGAATGCAAAATACGAGAATTGAAACACTAACACTAACGCTCATCATCACATCAATGAACCCTTTATTTCCATCATCTTCTGCTAATCCTACCGTAGCACTTGGTGAAAACGTTTCTGTCCATCAAGGATGGAAGTGCACATGTGATCATAGACAAAAGTATAACTGTAAAAGTGATTCAGATGGACACATTGTCACGTTTGAAAAATCCAAGAAGTGAAACTGAAAATAATTTTAACTGTCCTCTAAACGGGTTGGGACATACGCTACTAGATGGCGCCACGAGTAAGATATCTTGTAGAAATTACTGTTTATTTTCATAAACCTATTCAGTTCGAATGTTTTATATAGAAAACAACTTGATATAGTGTTCTAACAAGTTATTACTTTGAGTTTTTTTTCGGTACAACTGTCAATGATAGTGAGAACTAACTTTGTTAGTTGGCTCTCGTGTGCGCACGAGTCGTGGAGTTGGTGAACAGAAACATTTACTGATTGCATGGTAAACCATGTTGTAAAAATAAAGCAGACCCAGCTTTCTTTTCTGTTAACATGTCAAATGCACCCCTACAAATGTCTCGAGAAATTGCCGATAGATGGCATTCTAAAATAGCTGTCATCAAAATTGTCACTAGACAGTTAATCTGATCATAAATCATGATCCCAATCAGATGGTGATCGTGATCCAGATCCAAATAGGAAAGAAAAAAAGGACAAAGCCTTGGTCTTCCCGTTAGGAAGCCATTTGACCTGCTTTCCTTCTTTCTAATTTAGAAGCCATTGCGGAAGCATCGTTGAGTCGAGTCTATTGAATGATGCCTCGTGTCGCACGATTTCGATTTATGTTTATTTTTGGCGTAGCCCGTGGAATCCCTTCGTTTAAGGTAAGTGAACCTAATAAAAGATATGTTGAACGAAAATCCTAACTTCCTTTTTATTAGGGTTCCAGGGTAGAGCAATAGCCCCCTTCTTCTTGAGGCTGTGAAGCCAACAGCTGATTCTCTCCCCAAGAAGTCTGTGGCAGAGCACTCTATCATGCTAATTTGAACAGAGTACCTTCTCACACTGTGTTAGGATGGTTAGGAGCTGTACAAAAGCAGACGAGATTGAGGATTGAGGATTCTGAATGTAGCAGACTGGGTTATTCCCCATTCCCGTGAGTTTCGTCCCACCATTTTGTATTTGGTTGTGAGGATTGGAGGATGGCACAGTCTACAAGAACTGTATATAGTTGGATGTAATCCAAGAATGGACGATGGGCTATTTTCCCCACAGTGATTCGTCTCTCCATCTCGTACTTGGTTATGGTGAATAGGAAGATAGTCCACCTTCCAGTATGTGGTGAAATCATCGTGGGAACCTAGACTCCACCTTGCCTAGCTCCCTAGGCAATCAGGCCTGTTGAACTATTTTATTTTCAATTTTATTCTATGAACTTTACATGCCCAATATTTTTTAATATTAGTAATCTGACTGCATTTTAGGAGTCACATGTAAAGCCCATGTACAGTACTGAACATTCGCTATTGTCAACATCCAATTTGGAAAATTGACCAGGTATTTTCATGATTATTTTTCTTACATTTTTAGTGCACTAAGTCAGGTGGTCTCTCTTATAATTGCATTCCACCTTTTGTGGTGTGAAATACAACTTCCCAGATGTAGGTTTCACTACTATGTAGATAGTGTAAAAAATTAAAGGGTAAAAGGTATATGTTGAATATACTACCTTGCTTTTAGGTAGTGTTTTACTTCAAGTGGTTCCCAAGTATACATACTTTCTCTAACAAAGTGACAGATTGAAAATTGAAAACAACATGTGTTTTATTTGAATATTTTTTTTAGAATTCGAACTGTTTAAACTGTCTTGTTTTCTCGGATCGGACAAGACCCTGAGAACTATTATTATTAGAGCCAAGTGGCGCCCATTTACTTTCTGGATTTGATATATGACTGACCAACCCCGGCCACCATGCATTACCGACTACCATAGCTAACGGGACAGTAACTTTTTCTTTCTCGAGGAAAGTAAGAAGGTTACAACATCAAAACATATGTGAATTCAACTATGTTCGACTCATGCTTGAATTATAAGTTTCAAAACCCATCATTATAGAACAATTGCGAACTCTTATTATACTCTTTCAGACAACAACCACTTAACATCCTTTTTAAATCATGACAGTGACTTGATACTACTAATGTTTAATGGAAATTGATTGAACATCTTGAATCCATTAAAAATTATTGAATTTTTGATCACAGTACTTTTAGGGATTGGCAGTTTGAATTAATTATTTTCTCTTGTCATATGATCAGAAGAACTACCAATGGATCATTTTGTTTAAGGCTTGTATATCATATATACAGTTTCCAGTATGAAAATTGAACCTACATTTAAAATTATTTGTTTTGAAAAAAGATGTCGACATTAATCCTGATTTGCTTTGCATAAACATATCAAAGCACGCTTCTGCAAAATTAGAACATTCTGAAATCGATAACCAGAACAAACTCCGAAAAATTTTATTCCATACTGCAGATGTCATTCAATAAGAGATTGGTAAACAGGTTTGGAAGCTGAAAATCCTAATTCATTCGACACAACTCTCAATGCATAACAACCAGAAGAGAGTTTTACATATAATTTCAGTGTGCTGCTCAAATTTTAATGAACAACCAATATTTAAACCTAGGCAGTTTGCCATTAAGTTGGGATAGCGTCTGACCACTAAACATAACGGAAGTGATACAGCTTAGGGCTGATTATTATTATTCAACGGTAAATATTCAACATGGCATATGAAGGAAAACTCAGGTTAGTTTTCTATCGGGAATGACAGTAAATTTAAATCACACCAATCTTAACAAGATCTGGTTTGTTCTTGTGGTGCCAAAATATAGTGCTGTCATCAGCAAAATCAGTAAATTAACCTGAAATCTGAAGTTTCTAAGGATCATTAATATATAATGAAAATAAAATTGCTCCAAGTATAGAACCTTGAGGAACTACACACTTAATTCTCTCGAATTCCAAAGAAGATAAATTTATTACTATCTGGTTTCGTTCGGGTAAATATGTATTGAACCAATATAGGAATGATTCTTTGCAATCCATATTTTTGTAGTTTCAGCAAAATAATTTTATGATTCACACAGTCAATAGCTTTAAAAGAATCACAAAATAAAGCAGCTGGTACTTTCCCACCATTGATTTTCGAATTTACTTCACACAGAAGAGATAGGATTGTCTCTGCTGTGTGTTTGAATTATTAAATGATTGAAAGTATGTTATACAATCTAACAATAATGTAGACATTCCAAAATATTTCTAATTACATTTCTGGAATAAAATGGGAAAAGTTTTAGACGCCCGAAAAAGCTGCGATTTTTGCGAGTACACAAATTATCGATTTTTCAAATAATGCTCCCGATGTAGTTTAATTAATAGCCAAAGTTGTTGTAGTTGAATTTGAGAAAACAGCCAAGTTACATTAGATGATATTGAAGATTCGTGAACGTTATTGATTGTGAAACTTAACCAAAAAAAGAATTTGTGATTACTCAATAATATATTGAGTATTTGAGAATGTAGCCCTTCGTCCAGTAGCAGCATGTTTTATGCATAACGCAATCAATCAGGTTGTTGGTAAAAATCAGTTTTATAATGTACTTAAAACAGTAGCTAATTTTCTTCAACTTGAAAATGCTAACTCATATACAGGTCATATCGAAAATCGTCTGCACTTCTAGTTGAATCTGGAGGAAACTTGATGACACTAAAGAAACATGGCGGTTGGAAGTCATCAACGGTCGCGGAGTCGCGGATGGGTATGTTGATGAATCACAGGACAGAAATAGCTAATTAAGAGTTAAGAACGTGTGGCGGTGCTGAAATAACACCCGATTTGCGACCAGATACAGTTGTGTGCACAAAAAAGTCGTACAAGGTACGACACTTATTGAGGCATTGCACCAGTTGCACTAGAAAAATGTTAAAAGTGCGTCACTGAAAAAATAGTTCGAATTCTGACGCTACTTGTCAAACTCGATAAGAAGTTTAATAATCAAGATTGACAAGCCTGACGCGCAATAACCCATAACTGCTGTACGACTTTTTTATGCACACAACTGTACATCAATGGCAGTTGTGTCCATTGCCGAAAAAAAAATTCCTCACGAGACATTTTAATGTATATTTATTAATTTTACTTTTATATAAAGAAAATTTATCTTTTGTGTAATACAATATTCTAGAATCGAATATCTACCTTCACTTATGTGTATATGTATATCCGCGAAAGAAGAAGGTACTATTTTTTTTCCGAACTAAAAAGTAATTTCATAAAGAGTGACAATTTGCTACCTGTCAACAGGGATAAAATTTCAACGTTTTTCCCGTTACAGGAATAGCTATTTATAATACAAGTTCGTAAAGTTGAACTTTTTTGAATGAGCGAGTAGAAAAAAGCCCTTTACAAAAGTATTTCATACAAAGTTTTTTCTTTGACAGTTCTTATATTGCCAAATTGTAGCAATTATATCATTAATTTGAATGTTTATTGATATGTATTGTCGTCGTATTATCAAATAAAGTCTTCCGAGTTATATTTGACACAAAATCATACTGTGCTTGAGTTTTTTAGGCATCAGTGCCCGGTTGGTAAAACAGGAATTGTGCGAACATATCTTAGATCTTTTTAGGTTCATTATTTGGCTTAGGTGCCTAATTATAGATGTACTATATCGATGTGTTTTTTTTCACTAAGTAATTTACTGTATTTTTCAAAAATGCATAAATGTATGAACAGTGTGTAAATAATTACTTTACGCACAGTTGATGATTTTACGCACAGGTTATTTTTTTACACACTTGTGCGAAAAAGTATTACCCAGTTAACATCTAGGATATGTTACTTTCTTGATTATTATGGTAACAAAATGAGATGCATTTAGGCATCACTGTGATGCCAAATTTTATATGAATTGTTCACAATTATTTTCTCATTAGTGTCACTTTGAGCATAAAATGTGAAGAAAATTGCAGAGCACATCAACATGAATTTTGGTTTAATTGCGATTTGTCGGTAAAGAATGAATTAGGTTGGTAACAAAATTGATCGTGACATCACCATCACAACACAAAATGGCCAGAGATGTTTGTCGAGTCGATAGTCAAGTAGAATTTTTATTTGGTTGACGCCATTCTTTAATTATTCTATAGGTACTTCTTATAGTGTGTTTGCTTCTTTTTGTTTCAATAGTTGAATGAAATGTGTTTATTAACGATGCCCAATTATCATTTTTACCAAGAACTGTATCTCTTCAAGGACCGGAAGAGTGAGTATAAACTTAGAAAGGTAAATTCAGTGATTTACAGAATTTGGCATTTTCAGGATAGGTACTCATTTCGCCGCGAAGAAAATGCTGTCCAGAGGATTGGAGTTGAATTATAGATTTTTCTACATTTCTGTGTATTGTTTTTTTTATAATTCAGACATAGTTTGATAATTTTTTACTGTTTGTGAGAAGTATATAATACGAAATCAACTCACGCATTTGTTTTCTAGCATTCCAATCCATATGAACAGTAATTCATCAGTAAGAATAATAATATTGATTAATAATTTCTATTTATGTTGAAACATGGTGGGTTTTGTTTCATTCTTGACATACAGGTGAATCAGAAAGTAAATCGCATTTTTAAATAAGTACCAGTCCATTCAATTTCACATTGTTACATCGAAAGGGTCTCAATGTGGATTCGATTCCGAAGTATAAATGGAATGTCACATTGGGCTAATTTCGAGTCACATTTCGCATCATCTTTTGATGTCTCGACATGACCAACGGGGCACCGAATAGACGTTCATGCGATAATGATGGAAGTCACTTTGCGATTCACTGATGTGATATGAAACATGAATGTGAATCCCACTACCGTATCTGAGACCATTCTGTGTTGACTGGGTACTCTACGCTCTGTCAGCAGTGCGTAAAAGCTCAGTTTACTCACTGTCGTAAAAAAATCATATTGTTTTGAATAAAAATCTCTGAATAAGGCAATAAAGAAAATAACTATTTTTGCCCATTTTCACATTTAAACTTATGGAACAAGATATAATCTTTGAATTCGGAAATCGACATGTGTAGTAACTCCAAATGCAACTACCACTGATTAGAATTTTAAAGTAATCGCTTTCTATTTGTGGACCTTGAGAGATTGCGAAGATTTCTGCTGCAGATGTATAAAGTAATACAAGAAAGTATCAAAGGAGAACCTCATTCTTTCTCGAAGTCAATTGAAAACCCAACATATCCATTGAAACGCAGCACATTTCCGCACCGGGGTGTCGATGCACAATACGGATTTTTCCTTTCGAACAGAAGCCATAGTATTGAACGCCGCAGACCTCCTTTTGTGATTTTCATCCCTCGTTATCCCCTTCCTGACACGAAAGGCACAAAAAAGAATGTAATGGAGAAACGCTGACGTGCGTGCATGCCGGTTCCATCCAGCGCATCGCGGCAGCCTTGGAAAACTAATGAACTGAGAATAATGACCCACAAATCTTCGATCACGATCGCGGATGGCTCTGCTAATGTCGGTGCTCATTTATTCGCCGCTTTGGTCGGTATTCAGTGAGCTGTCAATGTGTCATCAGTGGCTCTGCAGTTAAACCGCAGTGTGTGCTGATGATAATTTCTTTCACTTCGGATATATCGAAATACGCCAGGATCAGATCCTTGGATATATTACATTTAATTCAGGGCAAACTCTGAGTGCACCAAAATTCACAGCTTTGTTAACCCAGAAATTACTACTGTCCTTTAAAAAGGCAATATGAATTTTTGGACATTTCAGTTAATACAGCTTCCCGTTGATAGGTGGCAACAGTTGAAAAACTCCAAGAGCCATCTTTAAACAGTCTTAGCCATTTGCAGTATGAGCACGTGTTACTGCTAGTTGAAAACAGAGCTGTTTCCATAAGTTTTTTGAAGGACGATGAATCAATACCATTGGAGGTGAGTTTCATTAAAAAAAGTTTGATTTTTAAAGTTCAGATCGTCCATTATAATAGACTAGGATTTTATACATGTATGTATTTACTCACATGGTCTCAATATTGTTGAAAAGCTAGGGCAGTTATAACATTGTTTTGTTCTTTTAAAAGGACGGTAGTAATGTGTACTTACCAAACATTGTCTTTCCCCCAGAAAATGCGAACGATGTCACAGATTGTGATTCAGGCGATGAAGAATTGACCTCCATCAACAATTTACCAGGGAGTCAATTGATAAATGATGTATAAATTAAAAATGATGTTATTGATGACTCGGCAGAAGCTTCTCTGAAAGTGGACATGCAAGATGATGATTCAGATGACAATGTACCCCTTGCTCAGCTTTTTCCTCAACAATTCCTCCCCATGTTATGAAAAAAAAAAAACAAAAAGTGCTCAGTGGATCAAAAGTGATCTCCATCAGCATTCGGATTCTACTTATTGGAAAAATGAATTTGGACCAAAGCCAAACCAATCACCAATGCATATTTTCAACTTGTTTTTTGACGATGAAGTCATCGGCATGATCGTGGAATATTCTAATATATATGCTGGGCAAAGAAATCTTTTCAATGATATAAAACCTTATGAAATAAGGTTTTTATGCATTCTTATCTTGAGCGGGTATATTGTTGTGCCAAGGAGATACATGTATTGGAAAAATCGTAACGACTCTCATAACCCGATAGTAACAGCTACTTTATCTAGGGATAGATTTTCCCATGTAATGACAGTTTTACATGTGTCATTGGAAAAATCTGACAAATTTGCAGAATTGCGTCCACTGTTTGATATTCTGAATAAAAAATTCACTGAATTTGCTCCCGTGGAAAAGGAACATAGTATAGATGAGGCAATGGTCCCCTATTTTGGAAGGCACCCCTCTAAACAGTTCATCCGAGGTAAGCCAATACGGTGGGGATATAAATTGTGGGTAGGAGCACTTCGTCTATGATACATAGTATGGTTTACACCTTATCAAGGTAATTCAACCTCACTACCTGAAAAATATAAAGATCTTGGTCTTGGTGCATCGGTGGTTCTATCGTATGCCGACAAATTGAATGAAATATGACCACGTAAACGTTTTCACCTCTTCTTTGACAATTTTTTCAGTTCGATCAGTTTACTAAATGAGCTCAAATTTAGAGGCCTATTTGGCACAGGAACAATACGACAAAATCGCATTAAATTGCCCACTGTCGAACTCGTTGAAAAAATGTGAAAGAGGTAAATACGACTACCGTCTTGACAAAGATACAGGAGTAGTGATATGTTGGTGGAACGACAATAGTGTCGTCAACGTAGCTTTCAATTTTGTACCAGTAATGCCCCCACACTCTGTAAAGAGATATTCCCAAAAAGAAAAAATAGCATATCCAAAAAACACAACCAAATATAATAAAAAGTTACAATAATTACATGGGCGATTTAGACCGCAGCGACCAAAATAGGAGATTATACCGTGTTTCTATAAGAGGCAAAAAATGGTATTTTCCTTTATTTGCCCATTGAATAGATTTGGCCATGCAAAATGTCTGGCAAATTCACAAAGCACAGGAAAATAAACTGGATCAACTCGAGTTTAGAAGAAACAAAACGTAGACCTACAGCGCAATTCAAGTGCATTAGCGAATTCGCGTTATGACGGAATAAATCATACAGTCATCTATCAAGAAAAACAATCCCGATGTGGAAGTTGTCACAAAAACTAATGCTATAAAATAGTTTTTTTAAATGAGTACTTCATATTACTACCGTCCTTTTAAAAGAACTTACCATGATTTGATATATTTAAAAACAAAAATTCAATACTTTTTCCAATTCTATACACATGAGTCACTATCAAAAATCATCTTTTTGTTTAAATTGCTGATATCAAATATTTCAGTAATATCTGGTAAAATGAGCATTCTCAGTGCTTTCTCTACCTGGGTAGCACTTCATATTGGCTGAATTTTCATTTTATATTGAACCTATATAAAAATATAATATAAATGTAAAAATAATATTCCCTGTAAACATTCAACTTTACAATTATAAGTTATGTAATGGTTTTCATCAAATGTCTCATGCGTTAACACATTTCAATTATGTTGTATTTGTGATGGAATTAAACGATCAATACTGCATAATCATAAATATATTATTTGAATGATGATAACTTTGAAGATTACATAGACACATATTATTTATATGCTTTTTCAAATATTGTCCCTTCAATAATTTGCAGACATCAAGATAAATATGATAATTTCTCATTTTTAAAAATATAAATGTGAATACATCTTCGTCAATAAAATCAATATTATGACCAAATAACTGCGTATTTTTGCATATTTTGCCAGACGTAAGTTAATTGCCCCAAAAATATATATAATTATTGATCAAAATGATCAAAAAAAATTATTACAGGGTGTTTCTTAAGTACGTGTAGAAACTTCAAGAGTATGTTGCTGACGTCGAAATAAGAAAAAAAGTTTCCATAAACACATGTCCGCAAGTTATTCGTTTCTAAGATACAGAGTGTCAAAGTTTAATTATTATATTTGTTTTTTTGTGAATAAATGCCAAAATATTTGTGATATTCGAGTAAAGTTTGGTATCTGGGATGATTTTTCAATGACAAAATCAAATTTTGTGTCAATTGTGAAAAAACTAATTTCTAATTGAATTCATTTTGACTTAAATAATCTTGTCATTCAAAATCACTTGCATCGATTATTTCAAATCTGAATAACTCGAAAACAGTTGCTCTCAGTGACCTCTATCAAGAATATATTTTTTACACAATCTAAATAATAAATATTCCCAGATGCCAAACTTTACCCAAATATCAAAATTATTTTGAAATTATTCACAAAAAATAAAAACAAGAATTCAACTTTGACACTCTGTATCTCAGAAACGAATAACTTGTCGACATATGTTTGTAGGACCTCTTCTTCTTATTTCGATGTCAGCAATACGCTTCTAAATTTTCTACACGTACTTAAGAAACACCCTGTATATCTTGAGTGATGATAATTTTGAAAACCGAAAATAAACGTATTATTTATGTTTCCAAGAATCGTTTTTCTAAAGTTTTCCTGGCATCAGGCAAAATATGATTATTCTACATAATTCCTACTATAATAATAATAATAATAATAATATGTCTTTATTCATACTGCATTTTTCACAATGGGAAAATAAATCAATATATACGTCTACAGTATGATAGGGCGGAATTCAGTCGCCAGTATCTGGGGATATCGAAAACTGCTCTTCCATTCAACCTCAAAAACAAACAAGAAAGTGTATATAAAAATAACAAAACATAATGTATGTTCATGATGAATTGACAAAAAAATAATAATTAGCAAAATAAGAAGTGAGATAAAAAACAAAAGGAAATAACTAATTACCTAAATTAATGATAGTGAATGTGTAGGTGGAGTGGCAATAATTATGAGAAAACGGGTAGGTACAACTCAAAATGTATTAGTTTCATTCTCATTCAGTCATCCGGTGCAAATATATCTACTAAATATCAAATCTACCTTCAAATATAGATTGTCGCAGCAGACTTTTGAATCGCTTTCTGTTTGAAGTTTTGAGTGAGTCGGGAATAGCATTAAATATTTTTGGGAATAAATAAGGAAAAGAACGCTCATAAAGAGATGTGCGGTGTATAGGTGGAGTCAGACGAAATCGATATCTGGTATTGACTGTATGATCCTCATCCCTGAATAACAATTTACTAAATAAATATTCTGGTTTCTTGGAACGAATTATGTCATAAGAAAAACAACACATACTCACTAGCCATCTTTGTTTCATTGTTAGCCAGCCAGATTCCTTTAGTTTGTGTGATATAGAGTTTCTTCTCCTAATTCCATATATGAACCGTGCACAAGCATTTTGAACATATTGAATACGACTCTGATCATACTTTGTTAGACAAGGGTAGTATACAATATTTGCAAAGTTAAAGTGGCTTAGAACCAGGGACTCACACAAATTTTTTTTTGTTTTGGTATCAATTATTTTGGAAAAGTTATAAATCAACTTGAGATTGCAATAAGCTTTTTTGATAGTTTTTGTCACATGCTCGCTAAATCTCATATCACTATCTATAATTAATCCCAAGTTTTTAGCAGAATCAACAATTTCTAGGGGTTCTGAATTAATGGAAATATTTATCTGATCCTTGTATTCATTTCTACATTTTTTACTGCCAAAAATAAGTAATTTGGATTTTGTAGGATTTATACTCAAGCAGTGGTCCTTTGACGCTCTAGATAAATTACTTAAATCGTTAATTATGGCCGAGCACCCATCATTAATTCTTTCGGGGCTAAAGGAATGGTAAAATTGTGTGTCGTCCGCATAGTAATGAGATTGGCAATGTGACATGAATGTTGATAAATTGGATGTATACATGGTGAACAGTAAAGGTCCCAAAATAGATCCCTGAGGGACACCTGCAGTAATATTCGATGGTTCAGAGTACTCATTTCCAATTTTTACTAGCTGTATGCGGTTTTCCAAGTAATTTTTAATCATTAAAGATGCGCTATTAGTAAAACCATTATAGTGCAATATCGCTAATAAGAGTTGGTGATTTATACGATCAAACGCCTGGTAATGAAAATATTATATTGAATTCGATCCATCTAAGAACCAAATAACTCTGTATTTTTGCGTGCGGTGCCTGACGTTAGTTGAGTATCTAAAAAAATATATTCATTTATTGATCAATATGATTTATATAAACTATTATATCATGGATATATCTCCTAGGTGATGGTAATTTTGAAAATCAAATGTAAATGTATTATTTATATATGTTTCCAAACTTTATCTCTCAAAAGTTTTCCTAGTGTCAGACAAAATGTGTATTTTTCGGTTTCCATTATATAGTAATAAAAACATTTCATTCAGATTAATAAATTTTCTGACCAAATATAACCATGCATTTTTGCATACTTTTAACAACATGAGTTGAATACCTGAAAAAATGTATTCACTCATTGATGTAGATAATCAAAAGAAATTATCAAAAGAAATAAAGTTTTCCTGGTATCGTCTATATATGCATATATTTCATGCCACATAATACAGTAGTGAAAATTTTTCATTCAAATTGATACATTCTACGTCCAAATAATTATGTATCTGTGCATGCTTTGCCTGTCGTAAGTTGAATACCTAAAAAAATATGTTCAGATATTGAGATATTGATCAATATAATCAATATTCTACGCAACGATAGGTGTCGCTGTTATTGGAGTTACGAAGCATCATCTCAAACTCAGTAGGTAACAGTATATAAATACTATCAGAAGCTTTTGTTAATTGTCCATTAGTTATAAGGCCCTGTTCGTTACCATGATAACATGCCCAAAACGTCTAAGCTAGTACCTACAATATACCATTATAAACATTTCTAGTCTTTGGACATTGAGAATAATACGTCATTTTGAAATATGATCAATGAAGTGTTGATATAACGCTGAAAATTGGGACATATGGCCTCAGCAAGGAACGAAGTAATTGGGAACAAGAGTTTTGAATCACTTATTTGATAAATATTATGGTATGCTTTTTGGACATTGTGGATAATACGAGTACATCATTTTGATGATGAAAATAAGATCAATGAAATATGACGTTGATACAACGCTGAAAGTTGAGACTTATCGCCTCAGAAAAGACCGTCGTATTGGAAACATAAGCTTTGAATCAGTTACTTGACATAATATGTTATGATATGCTATTTGGACATTGAGCATGATACGTCATTTTGATGATAAAAATATGATTATTGAAGTATTACATTAATACAACGCTGAAAATTGGGATTTATCGCCTCAGTAAATATGTATAATGGACACGTATTGATTCACAAATATCAAATAATTAATTCATTCAAATATTCAGCCGAAAATCCATATTTTTACTTTTTCTTCTGGTTATTTTTGGTTTCAACTATTCTGAATACGTGCTCGGTGGAAAATAAAAGTTGAATATAGAGGCTAAGTAAAACTCGAAGACGTCTCCACAATATATATTTGACCCCTAGGGTAGGGAAGGGTGGGCTGTTGTCAACACAGTTTTAGCAATAAATTGTCAAAAGTGTGGTTGTATCAACATAATACCATCAAAAACATGTTTTCGAGCATAGAAATGCTCATCATCATTTGAAATTACAGGTCAACTGATGATGAGCATTTCTAGCTTGAAAACATGTTTTTGATGGTATTATGTTGATACAACCACACTTTTGACAATTTATTGCCAAATCTGTGAATTCTCACTTTTCAAATCCCATATAGTGATATATATATGATTTGGTGCACTGGTTTCCGAAGGCCAGGTGTTCTTTTTGTGTCGTTCAGGGAGTATTGGAGCGGACTGGAACCACGTTTTTAAATAGCTTGGAATGACGCGTTCTGCGCACATAGCCTTTCCGGTTGCAGTTGTCTTTTCCCAACACACGTAGCTGTCTCGTGATATCCAGTCTAAGGACTGGAAGTGGATAGAAGGAGATACATTAATGCCATCAATAATGACTGATCCTCTGGCTCCCAAACACATTTTAGAAATAATGCACTGCGGGTGCACAACAGGATGCAAAAAGGATAATTGTTCCAGTCGAAAATCCGGGCTGTTGTGCTCGGCAGCATGTAATCTTCGCTACACCAATGGTTGCAGTAATATGCCTACTATTCGTGACGCTGAAGACAATTTAGATGAAGATATTGAAGAAAAGCTAGACGATCTCGATGATATGGATCCTGAGACATCTAGCGATGAAGAATAATTTACAACAAATCTATTGAGTTTCTCAAAGTAAACTAAAATGTTCTCTCTTGTGTATTTTCTTCGAAAACATGAAGATGTGAGGAAAAGAGTACATTTTCGAAATAATCTTCTTCCTTGGGATTTTCGATCCAAAGTTGGGAGTGGATAAATTTGTTTTCCTTCTCTTTAATTTTTCGATCTAACGTTAGGTTTTTCAGAAAAAGTGTTTGATAGTTTTGCTGTTCCCAATTTCCCCAGCTTCATTTTTGGTCACTTGATATTTTTTCAATTTTCTAGTTTTTCCCGAGTTACGGCCGGGAATGCGTGGGAACATTCTTTGAACCGGATTTTCTTTAGATTTTCACTAGTTAGAAGTGGTGCAAGAGTTAGAAATAGCTAGTGCATTATAGGTAAAGTCACCATGGGTACAAAATATTTCAATTGCATCAAATTCATTATTGAGAGAGGATTATTTAATTCTTTTTGTTTAGATAAAAGAGTACACTACAGATCGATACTAAGTACAAAGATACAATTCAAAAATATGCAGTATAATGATTCGATTTATCATTCATTAAAAAGTTATTCAACAAAAAGAATAACAAAGAAATTTTTTTTAAACAATCTCTTATATACAGTGTTCATTCAGTACTGCATTCTTCCTGACTCAACATCTGGATTGTCAGGTATTCAGATGTTTTTGTTCACATAATTCAAAAATAATCTAGAGAAGAGAATTCTCAAATAAGTGCACATACCAACATGGTCTACCATGAAAATAAATTCATCTTTCCAGTTAATCGCCCTGTGCTATATTTATATGAGTTCTCTGTAATCCTATATTTTCAGATCGGATAGTGCGTTGCCACGTTATCATTATTCATACAGATTTTTTGCTAAAAATTACTTCACTTTGAACTAGAATAATACTCTCGTGGTTGAAGATTTTCTAATAGATGATTTGCACCCTGTGTGAATTTTTCTGATGGAAGCTCTCAGTATGGTATGTCAATGATCAATTGTGCTAAAATTCAAAAATTATATTGATCATATGGGTGTCTTAAACGGACTTTTCATCCGACACAATTACATTAAATAATGGTGCCGAATATGGTTTTCTCGATTTTTATCGGTGATTTCTGTCATGTTTTAGTGCAATCATATTTGAAGGGCCCAGTGGAAAAAAATGAGGTAAATTTTTTTCTGAAATCGACATTTTAGCGGCATCTGTTAGCTTATAACTCAACATACTAAACCTTACGGGGGCAAACAATGACATTTAATAAAAAAATGCGGTCAAAAGTAGGCAGCACAGTGTAAAAACGATGACACTCCCACATTAGATTTCGCTTTTCTCAACTTTTTAAAAAGAGGAACCTCATCGTGTTTCCACTGGACCCTTCATTCATTTCTTGCATAAAATTGAATGTTCTTCATATCATAAAAACGAATTCGGGAATATAATCAATATTGGACACTGGCATTCTGTTTCGTAGAATCATATTTTTATTCATCTGCTCTTGGGTATTTTGTGATCCTTCAGTAATTAAATTAAATTCAATATTAATTTTCAACTTTAACGCCCTGCATCTCGAATACGAATTGTTGTCTTTTACATGTTCACCTATGGACATTATTTTCCTTGCAATGTGAGAAATTAATAAACGGACCGGTCCACCTTAGGAATAATCCTGTATAAGCAAATATTGTGCTAGTCCTCACATTTCTTTAAAAAAAAATTGAGCAGGTTATCAATCAAAAAGTATATATTTCTGCCAAAAATTCATAGTACCACGCCATACACACCTTATAAGGTAATCACATGAGAATATTGGCTAAATTCAGTGTGAGTCAATATCAATACTTACATAAGTTCAGGAAATTACCAGGAAATTAATTCCTATTTTGTCAATAACCAAACACAGTTTTTGCAATTAATCAATAAATAAAATTATTGACATCTCTAACTTTATTCAAATTATTCCACCTATCGCCTTCACGTAACACTTAGCGCAGAAGATGTAAAGGCCCGCACAGCAATTAGGTATGTTTTTTCCATGCAGGGTCAGGCGTAGTTATAATATAAATCACAGCTGTATGCGGTACGCGCAGCTATTAGCAAATTAGATTTCGACGGGGCAGTTGTTAACCTAATCTGAGGATATTAATAATTATAAAAATGGATTATTCTGAATACAAAAGTTACAGTGCTCTTGTTAAATAAACTTGATTAATCTGCACGCATCACAATATTTAGTAGCATATGTATTAGTCCAACCCTGGTCGGCCGGCATGGGAATCAATTTCGTGCTAATCGACAATTTTTTGGGCATTTTTTATTTATCTTATATGTTTGACGACAACTTTACCTGTTCGTCAAGTATTAAACTAATCCTATATTTCATGAATTTCTAATTTAATTTGAAGTTTTAGTGATTCTTCTAGTCTGGGAGCTTTACTAAAATGACAGTCGCTCTTTCAAATTCGATTTTTGATATCTTTCTTTTACAGAGTGAATTATTCGACAATTACGAAATGAAGGAAAATAAGAAAACTGACACCCAATATAGTGATGAAAAAGTCAGCGTTTGCTAAGAAGGAAAAGACATCACGATTACGTATCTGCAGAAGACGTTCAGTAACAATAAAAAGATTATTTATATTATGTTTCAATTTCTGAACATTTCTAGACAATGTTTTTGATAATGTCCAACGTTAAAATTTGAGAGGCTTGTTCAAAGTTAAGGGAGTATAATTCCAAAGACTGAGTCTGAGTTTATATACGAAATGGTATAGTTCAAGTACTTCATCTCACAATTGAAGGATACCGGAAAAGATAGAATTGAACCTGCAGAGAAACCATATAAACTAATTTTTACATTCCGGAAAGTCTGATAAATGCAAATGCCACGGGTGAACGCAACTTTTCAAAATCAAAACTAATAAAAACTGTCTTCGTCCATCAATGTCTCAGAACCGTTTGAATTCGTTGGCGATAATGGCGATTGGAAATCATATATTGGTGAAGGTTAACTTTCAAGAGGTTTTGAATGATTCCGTATATAAGAAAGTTAGGAGAGTTGATATATTTTAACATTTTCAACTCATTGTACTTTACAAAACGATTAAATGAAAAAATACTCATATTTTCCTCTCTTTTGTTAAAATTTTTTATTGGAGAGTGTGTCGACATATCTTCGTGATGAAGTATAAAAACAGTGTACTGATTAATGAAATTGCGTTGTGGTAGAAAAATATATTTCAGAAAGTTAGAAAAGGTAAAGAGGCCCAGAGACGAGCATTGCGTAGGGGCCCCGACATGGTTAATTCGACCCTATGTATACTCAGAAATCTTCAACTTAAGTTCCCATTCCTTATTAATCAATATTTGTGAGTCCTCCGCACTTTTCACGACTGTAAGGCAATGCGTATCTTTGCTCGGAATATTCGGAGGCTTCAAGAAACACAATTCGATCCCCTCATAAACCTACACATTTTATGCAGAGTAATTTGCAGTATACGAGCCGAAGAGTATGTGCGTCGCAAGTTTATCACCTGTTACGGAACTAAATATAGAATTCATCAAAGCTCATTCATGATTTTTTACGGTAGCTGTATGTATATTACATCATCCATAAAGCGTCCACGTGGCGTATTCGTTAGAGTTTAATGAATAAAATTATTATGAACATATTGGAAAGGATCCAAGTAATTATAGAGTCAGTACCTGTTCAACCCACGCACGTTTGTGAGGTCTCATTAGTTCAAATTTTTCCAATAAAAATAACGCGGTCATCGATACGACCTTGAAAATCGTCAATGTTTGTTCACTGAACTTGTACGGAGGCGCAGACGTAATGACGAATCTTTTATATTTTTAATTACGATTCGTGGTCGTACGCCTCTCAATCATAGGGTCGTGGGTTCGATTCCCAGCATGGTCACCGGTCTCGTGCAAGGCATCACACGTTGAAAGGTAAGGGTCTTTCCTAACTAGAATGAGTCTCTCTAAGAGTTCTGAGGGTTGCGCGTATAGGGATGTAGCCGGTTGACGGATATAAAAACAAATACCTGGAAATAAACTTGTTTTCACTCAGATTTTCATACTACGGCTACCACAGAAGTAACCGATTATGTATTGTTATCGGAGCTCCGGGGTGGTAGACAGACAGAAAAATTTTATTTCCCAAGAAACTACATACATTTATCAAATTTTTTTTTTTTTTTTTTCAAAATATACATTTAAAAAATGACAAGTTTCGCTCATAGAGCATGAGAGAAAGAGAAAGGTTTGTTTTTTTATATATGATACGATTGTTTTGTTTGTTTAGTTTGCAAGAACATACTATTAAAAATGAACATGATATTAACATAAATATTATTCAACAATATCAGTTTTTTTTTTTTTTTTTTTTTTACTTGAAGGCAGAAATTATTGGAGTGAGTCATCGAAAAATTCGTTGAGAGTATAGTATACTTTAGTTTGTAGAAGTTTTCTCAATTGTTTTTTGAATTTGTTCGCTGAAGTTATATTTTCGAAAGAGTTAGGCAATTTGTTTAGTATTCTTATTCCCATGTATAATGGTCCTTTTCGATTCACTTGGTAATTGAATGATGGTATCAAGAAATTATCTCTGTTACGGGTGTTGTAATTGTGAATGTCAGACAATTTTGTGAAATTTTTTTTTCTTTTGAATGCCGCTATGGCAACTTTGAATATGTACATATTGGTTAGTGTAAATATTTTCAAATTAAGAAATTGTTCTCTACATGACTGTGACTTCCGTAGTCCCAAAAGAGCACGAATAGCTATTTTCTGTAAAATAAGTGACGAGTTGCTTTCGACTGAATTTCCCCAGAATTCGATACCATAAGAAATTGTGCTCTGGAAATAACTGTAATATACAGTCTTCGCTACGTTGAAACTCAAGTCGTTCTTGATAGTTTTTATTGCATATATGGCACTAGATAGCTTTTTATTCATAGCTGATATATGCGCCCTCCAGTCTAACTTCTCATCAAGAATGTATCCTAAGAATTTGGTTTCCGTAGTTGGCTTCAATATTCCATCTTTTGTAACAATTTCAGGTTGTTCGCAAGACTTATTTGGATGAATGATCATACTATATGTTTTATTGAAATTGATTAGGAGTTTGTTTGCTGAGAACCAGTCTAGAATATCATTCATCGTATTTTCTGAGTTTGATACCAATTCATCTATATTTTTGTTTGAATTGAGAATGTTCGTATCATCAGCAAATAGAAAGAAAGATACTGTTGAAAAGCTCTGTACCAGGTCATTTATATATATCAAAAATAGGGTAGGTCCCAATATTGATCCCTGAGGTACACCGTATTTAAAAATTCCGGAATCAGACCGAATTTTTGAAAGAGAAGTATGATTCAGCATTTCTACGTACACTTTGCGATTTTCCAGATAGGATTCAATCCACTGGTATGGTATGTCACGAATACCATAATGAAGTAATTTCTCCAAAAGGATTGCATGATCTACACAATCGAACGCTTTCGATAAATCGCAGAAAATGACAAGTGGTAATGATTTTCCTTCAATGATAATATTTATGTTGTTGAGTAGATCGAATGCAGCGTCGCCAGTGCTTTTCTCTGCTCGAAAACCGTATTGTTTTCTCTCTATTATGTTGTGTAAGTCTAGAAATGTTGTTAATTGATCTTTCATTATGGATTCAAGAATTTTTGATAATACTGGTAATAAAGTTATAGGTCTATAATTGGTAATTTCGTTTTTACTTCCTTTTTTGAATAATGGTTTTATAATACCTATTTTTAGACTATCTGGAAAGATACCGCTTGCCAAAGACAAATTAACCAGGTGGGTGAGAACAGTTTTTACTATTTCGATACATCTTTTAAACAATGTGATCGGAATTTCATCATATCCAGAAGATTTTTTATTTTTCAATCTCTTAACTACGACTGCCACGTCTGATTCACAAACAGGTCTCAAAAAAAGTGAACTATTATGGGGGACGTGTATATTCTTCATATAGTGTGATGGAGTATAAATACAGTTTCGATTTTCGTTCATTTCACTTGCAGCATTGAGAAAAAAAGAATTGAAGTGATTGGCAACCTCGTAGGGTTGATCGATTATTTGTTCATTCATCTTTAGTGATATTGGGTCTGGAATATTTATATCATTTTTTGGTTTGAGATTGTTATTTATAATATTCCATGTTGTTTTTATTTTATTATCGGATTTATTCATCACACTCATAAAGTGCATTTCTTTAGATTTTTTTATAACATTTGTCAATTTTCTACAATAACTTGATATATATTTCAAGATATTTTCATTTTTAGTGAACCTCTTGATATACAGAAGACAACGCTTATTTCTGCAAGAGTTTTTTATAGCTGAAGAAAGCCATCCAGCATTGTTGGTGTTTTTTTTCAATTTAATTGTTTTCAAAGGAAATGATTTTTCGAAACAATCATTGAATATTTCGTGGAATTTATCAAAAGCGCTGTTTGTATTCGATTCATTTAAACATGGGATCCAATCAGCTTGTGAAAGCAAGGTTTTAAAATGTTTGGTACTTTTTTCATTGATTATTCTTTTACTTTCATAAACTGACTGTTGGGTTCGACCAGAGTATTGACTGAAGGATACTATTTGTCCATTATAGTCTCCGAATCCAAAATATTCATTTTTTATGCTTGAGATGTACTTTGAATCGATATCTGTAAAAATGTTATCTAGAATTGATGCACTGTCTTCAGTTACTCTGGTGTAAGTATTTATAGTGGGATACATGTTGAAAATATTCAGTAAGTTGATCAGATTGTCTTTAATGTTGTTTTGCTGTTCTAAATGAATGTTTACATCACCACATAAAATTATGTTGTAGCCTTTGTTCATTTGGGTTAATTCAACAAGTAATTCATAAAGAGAGTTGAGAAAATTATCTACTTTACCTGTTGGAGATCTATAGGTACAAGTAACAATGACTTTTTTCGATTTGCTCTTCGCTGTGCAATATTCAAATTCTTTTTCAATATTTCCTACCTTCAAGTTTTTTACTTCAACAAAATCTAAAGTTGTTCTGCTGTATATCATAACTCCACCATGAATTCCTATTATTCTACAGTAATTTGAAACCAACTTAAAATTATTCACATTCAAACTAGACACTTCATTTCCGTTAGCCCAGCTCTCAGTAATGCACAAAACACCAATATTTTTTTGATTATAGTCACAATCATCCATGAAGGCGTTGATGTAATCAATTTTATTTCTAATACATTGTATATTTTGGTGCATTATGGTGAAGTTGTCCTCTGCTTGCCCTAGCTATTTACTCTTTTGACTTCTTAGAAAACGGAATGCATTTTGTTCAGGTTGTTGTTGTTGTTGATCTTGCTTGTTTGCATCAATTTTAGATTTCGATTCCTTGTACTCTTTCACCTCATCTGTTCCAAAATACAGTTCACATTCTTCCATTGTGTACGCTTTTTTGTCAACATAGAGTTTGTTGTGCTTGATTTGCACTTTATTACCGACTTCCTTCGCTTGCTTCAAAAATTTTTTGAATCCTGCACGTTGTTGCACCTCTTTCCTAGTATAGTATGGTGATACAGAGAAACCTGAATTTTTGAAATGAACTGCTTTTTGCATTATTATCTCTCTATGTTTGACATTCGTGAATTTTATAACCGCCGGCCGATTGGCAGTATTGTTATTTCCTAATCTGAAAACTCTTTCGACTGATTCTGGTGGAATGACAATATCTAATTTATTTTCCAATATATTCAAAATACGTTGTTCTAATTCATCGGGAGTTTCTTCAGTGTCTTCTGGAACTCCGTAAAAAACTAGCCAGTTTTGTTTGGACTGAGATTCCAAAATATCTAGTCGTTTTTCGATAGTGTCTATTTTATCGTTGAGCAGTTTATTTTCTTCTCTTAAGTATTTTACCTCTGCTGATAAATCATCCATATCGTTCGCAGTTTTTACGACAGTATTTAAGAAAACGTCTACTTTTTGCTCCAAGGAGAGTGAACGAACATTTTCTAGTGACATTTTCGTTGTGGTTTACTATCAAATGTATGTTAAATTAGATAACTTTACCGCCTGAAAACTTATTTGGAGGTATCCTTGTCACGTTCCAGAACTTCAAGTGTAAAATTAACTTTAGATTTTACTGTTTACAGTGGTTTTTTAAACAACTCTGATAGATCTCTCACAAACACACGTCTACCTCGAGTTAACTACTTATACTCTGTCCACTGATCCACCATGGGTTATAGAAATAATTCTGTGGACTGGCAATTCAACTAAGTGAGTAGTGTTTTTGCGTACCTGGATTCCCTAATATCTGAAGAATGGTCATCTGCACAAGCTAGCAGGAAGGCATGCGAACATAGTATATACAAACACTACTCAATCGTACACCTTTCGTTCGTTTAAAAGTAAGTATTGTCTGACGGCCCTGGGATCTTGGACTATTAATTAACACAGCAATAAAGATACTAGGAAATATTGCAAATTATAATAAATCAAAAAAAGCTCAATGAACCATCTTGGAAAAAGCGTTTTACACTGTCAAATAATTTTTAAAGACGTGAATGTATACATTTCTTTTCATAAATATGTAAGTTTTCCTGTTCTGTGACTAGTCTGATAAATGTTGTACCAGTAATGAATATGTTATACCTGTTTGATATTCTGATGACGAATAAATTCAATTCTATTCTATTCTATGGAATTTATACAGCCAGAGAAAAATAACGGCCTAATAAAAATTATTCAAAAACCTGCTCTGATGTTTAAATTTTGCCTGAACTTGGTTACTTTATCTTTAAACCAGGGCCATTCTAATCATTCAGCAACATCATAGAGGTAGCTGATGAATTTCTTCCTTCGTTCGATAGGTCAGAATTAGAACATCCAATCCAATAGCACCTATTTGAAGAGAAAAATGAAAACTTTAGGAAATGGCAGTAAAATTTGGCAATGGAATCCAGAAAAGAAAACAAATTCAACATTAAATAATTCTTAAAAAAAAAAATTGAAAAATATACAGAAGATCGTTGTCAAAATAGAAATGAAGTGATAAATAACAGATAGATTACAAATTTTAATAGAAAGAACTGAAATAAATGAAAATCAAGCTTTGAAGAAAGAAAATGGTTAGAATGGAACCAAACAAATAATCAAAGAACTCAACGATAAGGAAAATAACAAATTGTGGACAATGTATAAAATTTAGAAAACAAGACATTGCCAATAGTTTATAAGGTATTAAAATCAAGAAGTGCGTGAGTGATAGTGAACAAGAATTGATTACAATGGAATTGTTATAAAAAAATATTTTATTATCATTCAATACGTGGGTAACCTTTTTACCTTTGACAATTTAGTACGTGAGCGAAGATATTTTATTTTGAATCACAACTTGTCCTCAACATGACATAAACAAGAGTTTTCAAAAAGGCCACTGATAGTTCGATCTGATAGTCGAGTTTAGAGTTCTGCCGTGCCCGCAGCTAGTGAGGGCTAAGTGGGGAGTTTGGAAGATCAGATATTAGATAGAAGGAAAATGTTTCTTAAATGTAAATGCCGATATGTATTGTAAGTAAAGATCTTTTTAAAATTATTTATTCAATCAATAACTAGTCTGGGAGAGATTCTTCAATTATTCAATTCATTAATTCCCTCATTAAATTCAATCGTCTCAATCTCATATTTATACATAGTAAAATAAATGTTTTTATATTTTTCTAAAGTGTTTTAAATCTATAAATGATCAGTAACTACCTAGTTAGTCGTGAATAAACCCCAATTCACGACAATATTCCTGCATCCAATGTGGATTTTCAGTAGCAATACCGACATCGACAATGACGATTGACATGACCGTTTAGGAGAAATGTAGCTTTATCAGAAAAAAGAACTTTTCGGAAAAACATCGAATCTGTGTTATTTTTCTCCATCATAATTTCGCAAAATTCAATTCTTCTCTCAAAGTCGTCTTCCAGAAGCTCCTGAACTAAACAATAGATCATATAAGATAAATAGATCAACAATTTAAAGCATAGAGTTGGTCATTTTGGTAGATTGAGGTAAGTTTCTCCTAGAGTAGGTGAAATGAGTATAGAGTAGTAGAGTTTATCAAATTTGGGATATTTGAACATGTGATTTATGAACCAATAAATTAACAAATCATGATTATTATACCCAACACGAGCCATATTGTACTTTTTAAGAGCACGTATCTGACAATAAACTTTATTAAATTTTTCAATGAACATTGTGTTGAAGGATGGACACTAAAAGTGATTCATCAAACGTAATTTTAAAATAGTAATTTACATAAAAATACGGTGTTTTCAAAAGCTGCATCAGTCACTTTCTGAAAAACTGAAATAACTCAAAAACGGTTTCTCTTAGAATTAGAGCATAATAGATGAGTTAGAATCGAAATCATGGGAAAAATTCAAAAATTAGGTGAAATACATTGAAAATAACAAATATGAAGTCATTTCTGGTGAAACCAAAAAAGTCACAATAACGAAAAAATTACAGTCGTGCTAATGGTATGCCCATTCAACTGAATTCGTAGCGCCGTCGCAATTTGGAACAGACTGTATAACAATTATGAAGTGTTCGACAAGTAGCGTATGTGTGGAATAAATTTGATTATTAGTCTTGTTTTATTTCTAAGCAAAGGCTCATTTACTAGAATTTTTTTTTTAATTCAGTAGAGCTTCTAACAATACAACGATACTTCTCGCAAAATACACCTGTTTCGCACATGAGCCGAAAGTGAAATTGGAATTGCCTTCCCTAATTTTTCAGCGTGCGCCATCTTATCTGGTAAAATGGAACTCACGAACGAAGATAAAATTGAACAAGCTACACGTTCCTTCATTTTCTTTATTACAGCTTCCTCGTTCAATCAATAGGAGTAGTCCTGTTTTTGTCTCGTCAAACAGTAGTCATTGAGGAGGAATAAAACGGCAGTGGATTGAATGAAACAGGAAAGTTGCTGTGTCCCCAGCGGAAAGAAAAATCTGAATTTTCGCCGTAGGAGACAGAAAATGGAGATGATATTATTTCTTCAGTCGCATTTCTCTGAAACGAATTCAAATGAGGAGAGGCTCTGTTCCTGAATAATTTAATTTGCATTTTTGATTGTATGGGGTGTGCAAATTTTCGGGATTTCATTACTCATGGTTATTACATTTCATCAATTTGACTATGAAAAGCTTGCTCATGTAAACCCTGAAAATGTATTTTGTTATTCCATTGACCAGGTAGCACCTCATATTGGCTGAATTTCAATTTCATATTGGGCCTATACAGGGTGATTCCCGACGAATTGTACAAAGTCCACCAATAAGTACTATGGACTAAGGCCATTTCATGTGGTCACTGGTTGTCGACGACCTGCTAGTAATGCTACACGATTCTGGTTTCACGACTCAAGGTTATGCCGATGACCTAGTCGTCACCATTAGGGGCAAACATGACGGAGTAATCTCCGACCGCATGCAATTAGCCCTAATCATAATCAGTAGCTGGTGCGCAAAGGAAGGACTCAACGTCAATCCTAGCAAAACTGTGCTGGTTCCATTCACCAAGAGGCGAAAGTACGAAGTTAAAGCCTTAACTTTGAATGGAACCCAGCTAACAGTTTCCAAAGAGGTGAAATATTTGGAAGTTATGATAGACCAAAAACTGACTTGGAACAGCCAAATCAACCACATTCTTTCCAGGGCTATAGCGGCAAGCTGGACATGCCGCAGAGTCTTTGGTAAGACATGGGGTCTGAAACCAAAAATGATTTATTGGTCATACCAAACGATCATCAAACCCATGGTCACCTACGCCTCATTGGTATGGTGGCCAAAAATTCAACAAATTTCAGCACAAGTCAAGCTGCAGAAAGTGCAGCGGCTAGCTTGTCTGGAAACAACAGGGGCAATATTTACGTGTCCCACTGCAGCCTTAGAGGTAATGCTAACCCTTCTGCCATTGCACCTATGTGTAATGAAAGAAGCAGCAAACAGTGCCTTCAGACTGAGCTAGACAAAAAACTTAAAAGCGGGAAATCTGATTGGACACTTGAAGATATTGGAACACATTTCCCTAGAAGCCATGTCTAAACCGACAGATTTCATGCTAGTTAGGTACGACTTCGAAATGTAGTTTGAAGTGGTCATAAACAGCCACCAAATATGCACAGAGAACGGACCTCAACTGGGAAGGGATGCATCAGTGTGGTACACAGATGGATCTAAGATGGATGAAAGGGTTGTAGTGGGCGTTACAGGACCAAATTTTAGGATCTCAAAACCCCTTGGTAACACCCCAACCATCTTCCAAGCAGAAGTACATGCTATAGAATTATGTGCCCAGGAATGCCTTGAAAGGCAGAAATCTAAACACTATCAGATAGCCAAGCAGCACTAAAAGCTCTGAGGTCATACAGCTGTGAGTCTAAGCTGACTTGGGACTGTAAAAAATCCCTGAGACAACTGGCAACAAACAATCAGGTCACCCTGATGTGGGTGCCAGGTCACAAAGGAATTAAAGGTAACGAAGAAGCAGATTGCCTTGCCAAAGAAGGGGCAAACACACAATTTCCCGACCCAGAACCCTTCTGTGGACTCTCCAAAGCCCACTTGAAAGAGGAGTTCCGACGCTGGGAAACCGAAGAAATGAAATCTCACTGGAACAAAGTGCCAGGACAAAGACAAGCGAAAAGACTAATGTGCCTATCGCCAAAGAAAGCTAAACAGCTTCTCGAGTTAGACAAGAAAGACTTGAAGATGGTAACGGGACTTCTCACTGGACACTGCCCTCTGGGGTACCACCTCAAAAAGATGGGTAAATCAGAGAGTGATAGTTGCCGCTACTGCGAGAACTTCGCGGAAACTGCAGAACATTTGCTTTGCGAATGCCCAGCGCTTTTCTGCAAGAGGCTTAAGTTCCTGGAAGGGGACTTTTTAACACCCTCCGACATCAGGAACTTAGCTCCCAGGAAATTGATAAACTTCACAAGAAGTTTCGGAATCCCGGGCCTCGAATAGACCAAGGGTCACGCACAAAAGGACTTATAGGTCGAAGTGCTTGTGAGGCTGCACAGCCTGTACGACCCCCCTACAATCTACAAGGCCATTTCATAACTGGTATCGAAAAATGCCTTGTTGCGTTCTTGATAGATATACAGGGAGATATTTGAAAATGTGTGAATTATTCAACGTTAAATATCTCAGACATGAAATTCAACACACTGAGAATACTCTCTGAGCGCAATGAAATGGGTTTATGAAAAAAAAAATTCAGGTCTGGACTTGGTTTTTCTAGATTTTTATTGGTTTTTTAAAAACAACACCCCGTATGCCAGATCAGACAATTTTTATTTTTCTCGCTTTAAAGCTCAAGGACAATAATAAGCAACAGTTGAAAAAAATTTAAACCTGAAGTTTTTATTTTTTGCTGAAAAAAATTTAATTTTCAAAAATAGTATAATATTAATGGATTCGCATTCTGCCTATGACTGATGCGGCACTACATCGATAGCACATCATAATTTTTCAATGAAAATCATAAGAAAAGTTCATATTACCCTAGATAACGTATTATTCAATCAACGGTTGAAATTCCAGGCCCGTATTTCTTTTACGCTATTATTGATCCTGTGAAAACAACACCATGAAAAGCGGGTAAAACAAATTTTTATTCTGTCACGTCAAAGCGGAAATAAAAACAAAACAAACTGTTTGGCATAGAAAAAACTTTTACATTTGAAAACAGTGCAAATGTATGTTTTTCTACTATGGCTAATACAGCACTGCATCGGAAAAAACATTTATTTAAAATATAATCGGTAAGAAAGTATTACTGACTCGATTGAAATAACGATATTTGAGGTCCTAACTTGGTTTATTTCAACGTTTTAATTGGTTTTGTAAAAACGATACCGTGTCACCTTGGAGGATGGCTAATATAGTTGAGCAAAATCAGTTAAAGAAGATCAAATTAAAATAATGATAAACTATCTGATTTATATCCTGCAAGTGAAACAAAACACTGGATGTCCAATCCAATGAAGATGGCAGTTGATTTTCTGGGGACAATTTTTAAAGTTTGTTTTGAGTTGTGTTTATTTGATTTATAATTACCGTTGAGTCAACTGAATTAAATTTTCTAGAAAACTAAATTTAGTATTTGAATGTCTGTAATTGCACTTACTCTCCGTTCCATTTTTCACAATAACAGTTCTGGAAGTTGACTGTAATTTTTTTTTAATGTATTTCTTATAGGAACGGTCAGCAGCAAACTTTAAATATTGTCCTGTAAAAAAAATTATTATTTATTTAACACTATCTTTTACATTTGATCGTCTGCCATCTTTATTGGATACGACATCCAAGGTGTTGTTTTACTTGCAGGAAAGAAATCAATTAGTTTTTAAACATCTTACGTTGATCTTCTTCAATTAATTTTACTCAAGTACCGTCCTCCAAGGTGACAGTGTATCGTTTTTAGGAAATCAATTGAAACGTTAAAAAACACGTTAGGACCTATAAAATATCATTCTTTCAACCAAGGAAGTATAATACTTTCCTAACGATTTTATTTTAAATGAATGTTTTTTCTGATGTAGTGCTGTATTAGCAATAAAAAAAAAATATACAATTGCACTGTTTTCAAAAGTTAAAGTTTTTCTATTTTAAACACGTTTTTATTGTTTCGGTTAGTACCATCCGCTTTGACATGACATAAAGAAAATTTGTCGACCCACTTTTCAGGGTGTTGTATTACAGGATCAATAAAAACGTGACAAAATATAGGGCCCTGGAACCGGAGTGTCGCCATTCCATCGATTGTTGCTTTGTTTCTGGATCGTAAAAATGTACCCAAGTCTCATCCATAGTAACAACTCGGTTTAAGAAGTCTACATCGTTTTCAAATCGAGCACAGTTCAAATGCGATCTTACTACCCTTGCACGCATTTGGTCAACATTCAAACATTTGGGGATCCATTTTGCAGCAATTTTTCTCATGTCCAAATTGACGTGAACTATATGATGAACGCGTTCGTATGAAATATTCAGTGCTTCAGATATCCGTTTTAGCCCAATTTGATGGAAAATTTACCTCTTTTGAAGCTTGCAGTCCAATTTTTCATGGTCGCATGCGAAGGACATTGATCACCAAGGGTAATAAGCATATCGTCGTAAATCTGCTTACCACTTAACCTTTTTAAATACAGGTACTTGATGATTGCTCGATACTCCAATTTTTCGATTTTCACAATTTCGGTGGACATATTTTATCTTTTTATTTATTGCGTAACTCTGGTTTACTTTTTTGACGTCAAACTTTACACTGACACTTCTAATAAGTTATTGTTCGTTGCTATGGTAACGCCATATTTTGTTTATACAGGGAATTGGTCTAGGCTACCTAGATATCAATACATCCTCGTATGTATTTTTTATTGTATATTATTTACATTTACATTATTATTATTATTTATTTATTTTATATTGTATATCATTAATATTAATATTATTATTATTGTATATTATGTCAAGATTTATTCTCGCGACAAGCTTGTATATCATTTGAAATTTTATAATGTAAGAAAATGATGAGTTTAATTCACTTTAAAACGTATTTTCTTCTTTTTAGTACATTTAAATAAAAGCTTTTCTTTGAAAAGTTGTTTTCAAGTTTATTTATTTATTTTTATTTTAGTTTTCTTTGGATATGTTTCTCAGTCTATTCATTTCAATTATTGCGTCGTAGTTGCACGATCGCTTGCCTGTTATTTCACCGTTGGAAATTTTTCCGAATATTTTCGCATTCTCCATCTAGGTTTTGAGAAGGGAAAAGGGGTACATTTTTTCAAACCATAATATTCGACAGTCAGATATTTTTCACTATTTTTACGGATTTTTCCGATTCTAATGTCGCGAGTGTTCCAACTTTTTTCGAGAAAAAGGGGAGGGTGGGCGAGCCCCACAAACATAATTTTTTTCGATGTATTTTCTGACGTACAAATCTGTCAAAAAAACTTCCGAAACCCGACGAGTTCTCTATCTAGCTTTCGGAGGGCAGAAGGACAATTTAGTTCTTCAAACCATAATATTCAACGCTCAGATATGTTTTCCTATTTTTAAGGATTTTTCCAATTTTAATTTCGCGTAAGTTCCAAGTTTTTCTGAGAAAAGAGGGGGGGCAAGCCCATCCTACCTTATTCTTTCATTTTGCTGTAGTTTTTGACGTCCAAAACCACCAAGAAAACTTCAGGAACCCTACGTGTTCTCTATCTATCTTTCGGGGCGCAGGGAGACATCATTTTTTTTTTAATCACAAAATTCGACGGTCAGATATTTTTCAGTATTTTTACGGATTCTTCCGATTTTAATTTCGCGAGTTTTCCAACTTTTTTCGAGAAAAGGTAGGGGGGCAAGCACTGCTACCTAATTTTTCATTCGCTGTAATTTTTGACGTTCAAATCCGTTATGAAAACATCCGAAACCCTACGCGTTCTCTATCTAGCTTTCCAAGGAAGGGAGGACAATTACTTCGACATTGATGTATTGTCATCGAAACTGAACCAACATGTAAAATTTCAATTCCATAGGATAAGAGGAAGTGGTTCTAATTCAGCTTGCAAGATTTGCATTCGTCTAACACACACACACATCCACACAAACAAATACTCAGAGCAAGTTAAATAAAAAGCTTTCAAAAAAGGGGGCCAAGAAACGAATTTTCTTCATAAAATCAACCTTTCAATCAATAGGAACCATTTTTAGTTAAGATAATGTATCCAATACTGAAAACAGAAATTGAAAAGTTCATGAAATGACTTCCCAAATATTCGGAGAAGGAACTTATTCCAGAATTTTTCTACTTCAACTCTGATGTGAGTGATAAATTAATAAATGACAGTTGCAAGTCGGAAACATAACAGAATGAAACTAAGGACATGTGATGGCACAGTCGGTGTCCTACTAGTATTTTTGGTTACGAAAATTCCTCTATTGATTGGCCTACATGCCGATCGTTTACAACGAGTTCAGTTTAGTCTTTCGATATGAAATGTTCATGAAATAAACGGTGTCCTGAAGACGACCACCTTTTTAAAAAGGAACTTTTTTCGAAATGCGCATCAAAATCAAGAAATTTCGAGACTTTCGAAAATCAAGAAATTTCGAGACTTTCGAAAATCAAGACAGTTAAGTTACCAAGAACATGTCAAAACAAGATTTACCTCATCCTTGTCTGGAAAATCGGATAGTCTTGAATTAAAAGACAAGAAATTAAATTTTTCGATTTTGATGAATCGTTGCTTTGAGGGCTACTAGTATGAGGGCCTACCGTAAAATTTCCCTATATCCCGCTGGTACAATCCGTTACTGTATGCACATAGCAGCAAAGAGGTACTCTACAAAGCAGAGGATATTGAATTCAAACCTTCTATTTTTCGAAGAACACAAAAGACTTATAAATGTCGATCATTTCTATAATGCAACACACTCAATCGTTTCCTTCATTTTTCTATGCAGTCGCAGCGAGCAAGATCTTATTGATGAGCGCGATTCTCCTACTTGGATCGTGTTCAAATTTGTTATCCGGAACATTTCACTCTCGTTCAACTCGAATTACAAGCCAAACATTCGCCGTTCTTTTATGGCAGTTTCGCCAGATCTCCCCCTAACCTACATTTGATGTTACGACTTTGTTTTGCAGCCCGCTGTAAATAAATCACGCTGCAAAGTAGCACTGGCCAGACTGTTATTTAGAAGATCCAAGGCCCTCCTCGTGACAAGCTATGTTGAATGATTCTGTTAATCCAGTCAATCGAGGCTCAAAAAGGGGGTTCACTTTGCATCAGATGTGGGATCGTTTTTTAATTTTTGATGTTAAAAATTGTTATTTCCGTCAACCGATTGCACCCCTACGCGCAACCCTCGGAAGTCTTCGAGAGACTTGTGTGAGCTAGGGAAAACGCAGCCCTAACCTTTCAACGTGTGATGCCATGAACGAGACCGATGACTATGCGAGGCTTTGAACCCTCGACCCTTCGCTCCAAAGGCAAACGCTTTACCACCACGGCCTCCACGGTTGTTCAGGACCATTGGGTGAATATTATTCCAAATTTCCGTCATCCCCACCCCCTTGCTCCGTCCGCCATCTTGAAAAAATTGTCAGAAATCGGCACTTTTTTCAGTTTTTGGCATCTAGCTCATTCCCAGTTATTATTTTTGAAGATATGTTCCACTAACAAAATGTAGATAACTATAAATTTCCAACACATTGGATGTAGCATATTCTAGTTACGACAAGGCAAAAAGGTCTAAATTTGGCGATTCGGCAAATATTTCATTTTTGCTCCACTTTCCATCGCAAAAACAGGCAGAAGACTTGATCTCAGCAAGAAGTTTATCGAATGGAATTTGTAGCGAATTCAATTCCCGTTAAAATCCATTAGCTATGGGTAGGAGTGGGGGTAAATTTTAGAAAAATTAGGAGAATGCTCTTTTTTAATTCTTCCCTGGAACGCAATGTTGGTGAAAGTTTTTTGTTTTCATTATATTAAAACCATTTTTTGAACACAGCAGTGCATCTAAACAATGTTTGAACCTTTTTCAAGGAACAACAAATTTTTTACACATTCATTTGAATAAGTTAGACGTTTGGACTGACATGACAATCGAACGGAAACTCATGAAAGATATGAAAGTGGAAAGAGAATGACAGACAGCACATTGTGGAACTCTTGGAAAGACTTCTCTTCAGTGACATATTACGGATAGATTCCGTTAATTACATTTTGAGGCACGGTCACATTCTAAGCATGATTTTTATTGCAGCTTGTTTCGCGGAAGATAGTTGCCAGTCAACCCAAAATTCGGCAGAGCTAAGTTTCTGTTGAAGTATCTACTTATCTACAATGTATATAAACAGATAATTGCCGCGAAATAAGCGGCAGTAAAAATTGTGCTCAGATGTGACTCTGTGTTGACCGCAGCTAGAAATGTAAATAACGAGGTTTAACGGTAATATGTCATTGCTTCTCTTCAGGATATAGCTCAACAAATGGAGCTCTACACTTAAGTTACAACATGTGGAGCTGAGGCCCAGCAGGATCACGCAGGATTAACAAGATGTGCAACGGCTGCTCGAATGGTTTTCAGAACAACTCCCTTCTCCTGAAGGAGAGGAAATTATGAGCATCAGCTCTGGTACAGTTGGAAGTGAGTAGGTAAACTGCTACAAGGCTCAGTAAGTCGGTATAGCTGGACTCTCAAGAATAGTGGGAACAACCTTCGTTGAAGTGTCCTTCAAAAAAAAGAACCAAGCGATATCTTTAGCAGCTGACAAGAACATCTTGAAAGTTTTGGAAAAAACATTGCTGTGGACGCACTCACACTCTATCAGCAGGTAGCCGGGTAATTGAAGCGACATTGTTTCAATCACTTTGTCTGCCAGTCGGCGATGGTTCAAATCATGGCGACTGCAGAAATTTTTCTGATGGCCCAAGAAAGTGCTAGGAATCGCACGTAAAAAGGTAAGACTTCGTAAATCCTTGGCTCGCACAAGTTTCGACTTCTGAGGGCTGCCGTTCGTAAGGAGACGACAGCTGGTTAACGAAAACAATTGTAAACAAACAATTCAACAATCACAGGATGTGCATAGCAAAAACAACCCAGGACGACATTAAGGAAAACCTCTCTTATGGGCTTGCACCGTACCCTTTGTCGTTGTTCAACCAGGATGGCATGCGCAAGGGCACAAATTCTGCCTTATATGCAGCATTCACACCCCAGCCCATCGATTTGTAACTCCCCTCAAATCATTTCACTATCTTCGATGTTGGGCATCTGCTCTTCAAAGTTGTGTGGAATCGAAATTTGATTTTTGGGCAAATTTGTGCCGATTATATCGAGTACATCCACCAGCATTATGGGACAGTGGTGATGGTACCCAGACAGAAGGCGCAAGTTGAACGCCTAAGTAGATGTGCTATTTGATGAAGCCACAACTCATCGAGACAAATTTCTGTCCAATGAGAGCAATAAAAAACGATTTGTTGCACTACTCAGAACAACACTTCAAGCGTCCAACGTGATGAACAATCAAGCTGAGAAGGACGCTGACGTGCTAATTGTGAGAATTGTGTACTCCTCCTCATCATTTATGTATGACTTCGCAGAGAACCAAATTTTGTTCCCTATGCCAGAGAAACCCATAATTGTTGTAGACTGGTGATGTTTTCATGGACCCAGAAACCACATTAGAAGTCATCTCCAAAGCAGGAGAGCAAATAATGGTCATCCTCAATGGTGAGGAAATCGACCAATCACTTTCTGGCCTCCGACACACAAAATTTGTTGCCACCACGACAAACTTGAGACTAGAAAAGCTGCTCCAACCGCTGAGGCAGCGCGATACCACTCCTTGAGGGTATACCACCAAGTGATGGCCTGGATGAGCAGAAAAAAATACCCGATTATCTTTGACTGGACTAGAGAAAGCATGGACATTATTCCAACAGCAACCACCAGAAAGCTGTTTCTCTTACCCTGCTGAAAACGGTATCACGCAGGTGTGTCATTGGCTGTTCCGCAGCATGTGGATGCAGAAATACCGGCCTGCATTGCTCCACTTACAGCAAATTCTGCTACGGCGAAAAGTCCGGCGACAACCGTCCCTTGATAGTCGCTGACGAAAAAGAGGAAAACATCGACAATTCGTCCATACCATTCGACGAAGACCCTGCCGGAGTGTCAGCACTCCCGAACCCTTTAGCGAAACATCTTCAGTCACTGTAGCAACCCCCTCCTCTTCTATGAAGTTTTTTTTTCAGTATGCTCATTATTCTGTAATAGTCAAGAATATGTAAATAATTAATATATGAAATGCATGGTATTGTTATATATATTTTGTAAATACTCACTAACTTTTTCAACTGAATGTTTAACGAATTTGTTCTCTTCCATCTATTCATATTTTTACAAAAAATTGTCCAAATATTATATAGATGCACTGCTGTGTTCAGAAAATGGTTGTAATATAATGAAAACGAAAAACTTTCACCAACACGGCGCTCCAGGGCGAATCACAAAAAACGCATTTCTTCTAGTTTTCTTAAACTTACACCCATCTACCAATTGCTCGTGAAATTTTATTATACATGAATTTTAACGGATATTGAATTTTCTACAACGTCCATCCGAAAAACTTTTTGCTGAGATAAAGTCTTCCCCTTGTTTTTGCGATGGAAAGTGGAGCGAAAGTGAAAAATTTGCTGAATCACCAATTTTACTTTTTCGCCTTCTTGTAGCTCGAATACGCTTGGTCCTACAAAAAAAACTTCTGGTTCAAATTTGTTTGAAATTCAGTAATCTACATTTTTTTGGTTTGACTCCTATTCGAAAAAAAATACTGGGAATGAGCTAGAGGCCAAAAACTGAAGAAAGTACCGATTTCTGACAGTTTTTTCAATATGGCGGACGTAGCAAGAGGGTGGGGATGACGGAAAATAGGATTGATAACTACCAAATGGTCCTAAACAATATCAAAAAATTAGAAAATATCCGGCATCTGATGTAGGGTGAAACTCGTTTATTCACTGGATTATTTTCATAGTTTTGAGAAATACCGGTGGAAGCAAAGAATCGATAAGGACTTAAGTACTTACTGTTTGATTTAGCAATTTTGAATTATTATAACCTGTGCGATGCATCTCGAAATGCGTCAGCGTTGAACATACAAAACCATTTAAAACTTTACGTCTTTCAGTTTCTTATATCAAATAGCCCTTCACTTGACTTATTTCTTTCAATTTTTTTCACCATTTGTAGTTTTTACAATGTATGTTATCCAAAACGCATACTAAACCATACTTTCTTGTTAATAAGATTTTTCATCCCACAACAATGTCAATGTTTGGTGCTTTTATCTCAACGACAATGGAAGGTTTGCGTAGGCTGTTGACTACTGATTAAAGTTCAACAAAAGTGTCTTAACAACTTCAAAATTCAATATCTGCCAATACAATTTTTTTTCGACAAAAATGTGTACATTCATTTCGTTTTGTTTTGTAATATTCTACTTTCCACTGCATCTATCGCTCCAATTTCAGAAACAACCTGTATAACATGTTTGCAAAATGCTTTCCTTATTGAGAAATTTTGAAAAAAACCTGAGGATGCTCGTTTCAAAAACGTATTTTTTTCCTTTTTATTTTAGGTATTTTGAATGATTATTAACTACACTGTATCTTATGATTTTGTTGAATGCACCTTGTCTGACTGACTTTGTAGGTATTGCCCAATAATGATGTTTTCATTTGCATATCACTCTTTCATATAATCCAGCCCCTGTAGCAAAAATGATACTAAAACCTGACACTAAAACCAGTGTAAATGATTTTTGCTACACGGGCAATTTTTGAAGAGTAATTTGAGAAAAAAAATTGGTACTGCACACGAGCACCTATGGAAAATGGGGAAAATTCCCGCGAAATTTCGGAAAATTGGTATCCCATCAATAACTTTTGGAGGTGGTTAAAAATTTCGATAAATGTATGGAACCAAACTTGCAAATCTTCACAAAAAAGAATCCACATGTTTTTTCTAAAAATGTTCTAATTTTGAGAAACGCAGCACTGAAGCGAGGTGGGCAACATGCATGCTCAAATGATTGTGCTGAAACTGTGTGATTTCGTGTTTTGAGTGGTCTGATTGGCACGGCAATAGTTTGTTCTAAAGTTCATTTGCTAGTTACAAACGATTGATGGTCCTGAATTTTCTGCGAATTCTAAGAGTTGCAGTCATTTAACGAAGCCGATTTTATTCTTTAACGGTATTACAATAATTGCTAGCTGAAGAATATCTCATTAACTAGCATCGGACATCAATTGAAATAAATTTGAAAATTGTGGAAGAAAAAATGGGATTATATGAAGCGAATGAAGCTTATAAGAAAGGACCACGCACACATCTTATGGGAAAAAGTCTTTCGGTGAAAATGGCTGGATTTTTTATATGTTTTAGCTGGAGCCATCCTGAGTAAAAGTCTCTATTGGCCAAACTCGATTGTATGACCAGAATCGGCGCTAGAAGGTGCCAAATCATGAATTTTATGATTTTTGGAGAAATTCAGCTGAATAAATCAAATATCAATATCTTATTTATATTAGTATAGTGTGCGACTGGACATCCGTGAAATTCGTGAGAAATAATTTTACATTATACTGATAAAAAAACGAAACTGCTTTTCTACAGGGTATAGTTAAGAACATACTCA
Source organism: Chrysolina oricalcia (assembly GCA_944452925.2). NCBI lineage: Eukaryota > Metazoa > Arthropoda > Insecta > Coleoptera > Chrysomelidae > Chrysolina > Chrysolina oricalcia. The sequence goes on from OX101818.2 coordinate 20,330,743, forward strand.
GCAATTCAGTAAATGAATTCGCCTACGAGGTTATAAGTTGATTGAGTTTATCATTGAGAATTAATCAAAATGGTTTGTTGATCAATCAAAATGTACTGAAGCTATGAATACAGAGTGTTTGAAATGAAGAAGGGTCCATATTACATGCAGGGTGGCCCATTAGTGTCAGTCAGTATCAGTCAGTTTCTCGCCTATCATGTGGAGAATGGAAAAATGTTTTAGATAAAAGTTATAGGGTTCACTTTGTTCCTTATTAAGAAAATATTTCCAAATATACTGAGTGTTTCTTCAATAAGCGGAGCAAAGCATTAATTTGTTGAATCTACCACCCTGTAAGTTTTCTGAGCAACACGTTTTCGAAAATTTTGCGGCGTTGTCAAGTAATTGCTAACAGAAAGAAAATCTTCGAAAAAACAGACCATCACAAAGTATGAACAATATACGTTATTCTAGTTTTTTAAATCAAGGGCTAGTTTAATAACTCCGTGCCTATGATTGAATTTTCCTCAAATTTAGGTGAAAAAACTCAATTCATTCAGTTCAAATATATAGTCGACGGAAATAGTCAATATCAGATATATTTCTTTGAGTGACTCACAAAATATATTTTTTTTAGCTTGCTTAATCCTACAAAAACACCAAATTAATTATTTGCCGCCTCTATCGCCGAATCTTTAGATATTACGACATAGTTGGGTTTATAGGAGATGACTTCATCTCTCTCTGTTGAGGACGAAGTCATGATTGAATCCTCGAGAAAAGTAATTACGTATTCAGATTGAATGGAGCCTTCCTTATGTGAAACACTATGTATTTTCATTTGCATTTTGTTTTGAGAGATCAACTTCCATTCTGATTGATCATCAATAATGATTAACTCAATCAACTCATAGTCTCAAAGGCAAATTCAATCAATCATTCACGATTTTATAACGTAGCTCAGTTAAATAATAGTTGACTATCCGTTACGAGTAATATGCAAATATTTTTCATTTATCTGAATTCACTCAATAATAATAAAATTCATGATGAAGTATTTACATTTACATTATATTATAATATGGACCCTTCCTTATTCCACACTCTGTATCCATAGCTTCATTATATTTTGGTCGCTCAATGAACCATATATTCTGAATGATCCTCAATGATAAACTCAATTAACTTATAACCTCGTAGGCGTATTCATTCACTGGAGAATTGAGTATATTTTTGACAACCCTGTAGAAAAACAGTGACTTTTTTTATTCTGTATTATGGAAAAATATTTCTCATGAATTATAGGAATGCCCAGTCGCACACAATAATATTGAATGTAAATGAGATGTTGATATTTATTCGTTGAGTTAAAATTCTCCAAAAATCACAAAATTCATGATTTGGCGCCCTCTAGCGCTGAATCTAGTCATAAGATCGAGTTGGGTTAATGGAGACTTTTACTAAGAAAAGCTCCAGCTACAACATATAAAAAATCCAGCCGTTTTCACCAAAAGACTTTTTCCCATAAGGTGTGTGCGTGGTCCTTTGAATTTTCGAACTGAAAATATTTGAATATTCCATTTTGCTGAGTTATGCTCATCCAGGTTTTCACCACAAAAAAATGTTGTTAGAAATCAAATTCACCAGCACTTCTCCTTAGTTTCATTTTGGGTAGACTGGAGGGAACTCAGCAGTCAGCATTATTATGTTGGAGTGCTTCATTTCTGGTACGCTTGGTATAATTTTGGTAACAAGTACGGTGCACTTTCAACTCTGATGAATGGTTAATGGCCCTGTATCTGCCCTCATTTCTGTTAATAGCAACACCGCGCAAGGTCGGCAAACATGTACGTACTGTGGTTACTTCACGCTCTCTCAATGTTTTTTGACAAATGTAACATTTCACGGAATAACACATTATGAAAACACAAATAATATAATATGTATATTGTATACTCTTTGACACAACTTTGAATGAAGTTCTTCAGAAAAATATCACCAAACAAACAGACTTGTTTGTTTATAAAGGTGGGAACAGACCAAGCAAACATTGTTGAGCAACAGTTGAACAACACTTAGACAGCTGTTGTCAAACTTGTTTCCTTGTGGAGAAAATATTGTCGACAAGCTGTTCGTCAACATCGACCTACCTAGTTTCTCCAGTGTTTGTCCAGTGTTCGTTTAGTCACTCTGCTTGAAATTAACTACTCATTTTCTGCTACAATGTAAAATTATGTTGTATACGCGTCCACACTGGCGACGCTGTGTGCGCACTGTTGGGCAACATATCATTTGATGTACCGCCTCGGGAGCGAACACCGCGCTATAGCCGCACAACTGTTGTTGCACAACTGTTGCCCAACACGTACACACTGAGTGAACTCGTGTGTTGTTCAGCTGTTGTTCAACTGTTGCACAACAATGTTTGCTTGGTTTGTTCCCACCTTAACACGTCATGCGGAGCAAATGTTATCTGATTGAGTCGACCGTGGCGTCCCGCGAACATTTGTGCCGACTCGGTTCCCGAGGTGGGAAATTGCCGCTTGGAATTTCAAAATAAAACTGGCATGAGATTTCCAACAAAGAAATAAAAGACACCGCGAGAGAGAGAGCAGATTTTCAACCACAGATTTTCACATTTTATAAAGCTATCGTCGATAAGATAAAATAGCGAGACTTATCAGAAAACTTTTAATGCGTTTTGGGAAACATCCAGGAAATAGAGAAAATTGTGAAAGAAAAGTTTGTCATCAGATAATTTGAGATTCATACTCTGAAAGTAGAGAGTCTGGGCAATAAAATCACATGTAAGCTTGTTCAAAAATATTCTCTTGAATATAGTTACGTCGGTTGTAAAGACATTAGACATGAAAAATGAGCCAACTAAAAACAACGGGTACAGAAAAACTATGTAATAAATATAATAAATTAGGAATGAATATTATATCTGATTTGTTCAAATTTTACCTTCTGAATCTTTGAACAAACTCAGACTGCCGAGCTGATTCGATAGGAAAACGTATGAAAATATAAAAATCACATTGTTTATTCATCAAAGATCATTATTTCACATGCGAATATTAAATACAAACACTTCTGCCGACACCCGCCAGCTATACAGGGTGTTTCTTAAGTACGTGTAGAAACTTCAGGAGCGTGTTGCTGACGTCGAAATAAGGAAAAATGTTCCCATAAACATATGTCCGCAAGTTATTCGTTTCTAAGATACAGAGTGTCAAAGTTTAATTCTTATATTTGTTTTTTCTGAATAAATTCCAAAATATTTGTGATATTTGAGTAAAGTTTGGTATCTGGGATGATTTTTCAATGACAAAATCAAATTATATGATAATTGTGCAAAAACTAATTTCTAATTGAATTTATATTAAATTTAAAAATCTTGTCATTCAAAATCACTTTCATCGATTATCTCAAATCTCAATAACTCGAAAACAGTTGCTCTCAGTGACCTCTACGAAGAATATATTTTTTACAAAAACTAAATAATAAATATTCCAAGATACCAAACTTTACTCAAATATCAATATTATTTTGAAATTATTCACAAAAAATTAAAATAAGAATTCAACTTTGACACTCTGTATCTCATAGACGAATAACTTGCGAACATATATTTATAGGGACTTTTCTTCTTATTTTGATGTCAGCAACACGCTCCTAAATTTTCTACACTTACTTAAGAAACACCCTGTATATGATAATTGTTGAAGGATTTCCCTTCAAAACACCATTTCGTTTACAAATTCTTTCCAATAACAAGGGAGATACAGAGATTTTAGTTTAGCGTCGGGGTAAATCTCACAAAATCCCGAGTTGCTCGCGTGGAAATTTGACGATGATATGAATTATAGCTCATTATCTCTCATGGCAAGCAATTTTTGGAAAAATATTTGGCACCTGTTTCGTGGAGATTTTTACGCTCTACAAGTTTCTTTCCATACATTATATTGAAATTTTCAAGCTCATCCAAGTTATTGATGGAATGCCGAATTTCCGAATTTTCCCGGGAGTTTTCCCCACTTTCCATAGGTGCTCGCGTGCAGTACAATTTTTTTCTCAAAGTTCTCCTCAAAAACTGCTTGTGCGCCAAAAATCATTCCTACTAGATTTTGTGCCAGGTTAGAACTCCTGGATATTGAACTATATCCCTTTGTCAAATTCTTTTGTACTTGCATTTGTCAAAATGAAGGAAAGATGATTTATTCATATATATATTTTTTGTAATTTCCGTCTACCGATTGCATCCCTACGCGCAACACTCAGAAGTCTTCGAGAGACTTGTGTGAGCTAGGAAAGACGCAGTACTTACCTTTTAACGTGTGATGCCATGCACGAGACAGATGGCCATGTGGGGATTTGAACCCTCGACCCTTCGCTTCAAAGGCAAACGCTCCACCAGCACGGCTACAACGGCCCAGTGTTTTGATTAGGGTGCAACCTGAAGCATCGTTTAATGAACGTTTACCAAAATAAATTTTTGTTGTAGATATTACCCGTAATCTATATTGAATTTCCATACACTTTCATGATATCCTTTGCATTAATGCATTTGATGCTCTTCAGCCTCAGGACATTTCTCTAACTATATTTCAGCACCACTCGGAGTACTAAACAAATAAATTTCTTGGGATAATTAGAAAGAGAAGACTATAGTAGCGGAAGCAGACGATGCTTGTTGAATTAACCAATTTAATAAATTGATTATTCGGTTCTATAGTCCCCTACTTCCAGATTATTTTGCACAAAGCTTGCGGAAATTAATTAATTCAACATACAACAGAGACTTAATTAATTTTCTGTAATCTTTCTAATGAGAGTAAATGGATGAAGGTGCGCTACAAAATTCTGCCTCGATTCAACAAGAGGAATTGAACGATTACGTTTGATCATTGAAAGTGTCACATGACATAGTGCTGCGTTTCAGATCCACTCAGCACAAAGTATTCTGGACATAGAACTCAGGACCGGCGCTACGTTTCAAGGTTTTAAGTTACTCGAGAGTAGGAAACAATATGTTTCAATTCATACAAACTCCGCTGACAAGTCATATTGTTTGGAGATTAACATGGATGTTTCACACGGATTTATCTTGGGGACCGATTATTTTTTATATTAAACATAAATCAGATTGACTCTGTTATAACGAGTTATCACCACTCAGCCTATGCAGATGATTCATCACTGGTCGTATCTTCATCCAGTACCGATTTACTTAAAGCCAATTGCTCCGAATTGTTGAAAGTGTCAGACTTTTTCAATGGACCTGACTTATTTTCCAATACGAAAAAAAAACGGAGATGATGAGAATTCACAGTCGGCAGAATACAATTGGAAATTTGGATTTTACAGTGAATCAATCAATCTTGTCAAATATAATCATGAAAGTGTTAGATTTCTGGGAGTTTTCGTGGATGAATTTTTAAAGTGGAAGACACATTATAACAAGTAAGCAAACAAACTGAATTCCTTGAATTTTCTCTTCCTCAATCTCAGAGATATCCTCAATCAGGAGGAGTAACGCAATGTACTATTCACAAATTGATTCAAGAGTATGGGGTTTGTTTCTGGGGAAGTTATTCCTCAGCATCGGACGTTTTTACTAGCAAGAAGCGTATAGCACGTACTCTCTATATCTATCTATCCATGGGTCACAAAAGGCTTGGTGAAATCAATAGATACAAAAAATAAACTTTTTAAACGAACACGAATGGATCCTATCAACCAAGAAATTAAAAATGAACTTATCAAAATAAATTAACAAATATAATAAGAAAAACGAAATATGAATATTATCAAAATCAAATAAACTCAAATTCTACAGACAACAAATGATTGTGGGAAGTAATTAAAGAAATAAGCAACACGAAAAATCCCAAGCGATCTATCACAACAATAAAAAATGAGGAAGGAAACGTTCTGACAAAAAAACAAGAAATTGCAAATGAATTCAACTCTGTATATACGCAAATGGGAAAGAAAATGGCTGAGAAAAAAAACAGAAATCCTAACTATACGAATAAAAGAACAACAGTCCGGAACTCATTTGTCTTATTAAAAACCGACAGGACAGAAGTAAAAAACGTTATCACTAATTTAAAATAAAAAAAATCCAGTGGTATTGATGGTATCAATTCTAATATATTGAAATTGATGTCCAAGTTTATAGAGGACCCTCTAGTATACTTGTTCAACACGTGTATCGAGACAGGTCACTGGTCAACAGCTTTCAAAGAAACAATTGTAGTACCGCTATATAAGAAGGGTGATGACGACACAATCACAAATTACCGCCCCATGTCCCTAATCACACACCTAACCAAGATTTTTGAGAAAATCCTTTAAAAAAGACTGGAAACATACGTTTCAAAGTATAAATTAATTTCAGACCGTCAATTCGGATTCAGGGAAAAATTGTCAACACAAGATGCAATATTAGCACTAACATCCGAAGTGTCATCAGCTCTTGACGATAACAAGTCAAGTCTATGCGTTTTCATAGACTTATCAAAGGCATTCGACACAGTAGACCATAAAATACTACTACAAACAATGGAAGATATTGGTATAAGAGGTGTTCCACTGAACTTATTCAGAAGTTATCTCTCCAACAGATACCAAAGTGAGAAGATAGATGACATCTTAAGCAGCAGACAAAACATTGAAATTGGTGTCCCACAAGGTACGGTCCTTGGGCCAATTTTATTCAATATATATATATATATATATATATATATATATATATATATATATATATAAATGGATTATTTCCTCTTGAAAGTAAAGGAAAGATTATAGGATTTGCAGATGATACAGCAATATTTTACAAGGCAAATAGTTGGCAAGAATTGAAGGATATGGTACAATTAGAATTCGTTACAATAAAAAATTGGCTTGATCATAAATTACTAACTGTTAATTTGGAAAAAAACACAATACATTTGATTCAGCTGTAATAACTCAAATAAACCTTCATTTTCACAACTAATCGTGGGTAATCAGCAAGTAATTCTCCCTGATAAAAAAGTAAAATATCTGGGTGTTATTATAGATTTACATCAAATGGGATGCACAAATAAATTATATGTGCAACAAGCTACGGTACATTATTTACAAATTCAAATTCTGGAGAAAATTATTGAGCCCTTACCATTTGAAAATTCTGTACCATGCCCTTGTAGAAAGCCACTTACGGTATGGAATAGCTTGCTTGGGAGGAGCCTTCAGAACACATCTCCATCCACTTGAGGTATTACAAAACACATTTCAGAAACTGATTCCATCGAAACCCAAACGATATTCAAAAGAAAAACTGTTTTCTGAAACTAATATCCTTGACATTCGTCAGCTCTTCTATCTTAGCACCGTCATAACTTATTTTAAAAAGAAAAGTTATATCTTACCATCTCACAGTTATAATACACGGAAAAGAGATCACCACGTCATCCCACTAGCACAAAAATCTCCCATCCAACACTCTTATACGTACTTAGCTCCTAAACTGTTCAACACTATTCCTCATACAATTAAAAGTATTGATATTTTCCATATTTTCAAAAAATCACTAAAAACATTTATATTCAGTCAATCCAGACAAACAATTGCTGATTTCGTTGTTAAAAACTGCTTCTGATCCGCTCCAATAGTGGAAGAAGTATGTGTGTGTGTGGGTATTTCTTCTATTATATGTTTCGTATATGCACATTTCATGGACTGTGAATCGAGTAGGAATATTTTTAATTTTTAATTATATTACACATTGAATTTTATTGAACTTCATGTATTACTTGTCATATTTTATCTGATTTTTACAATATAAAGTTTATATTTATACAATTTTACACTTTTACGTTTCGGAATTTTTCATTTTGTTAATTTCTTGTTTTTCTTTCATGTTTTACATTTTGTACATAATTTACACTTTTACACTTTATATTTATATTTATACCATCTTACATTTTACATTCATCCATTTTATACTTCTTTGTTTTTAACATGTTTCATCTTCACAAGGTCATGTACAACTCTTTCATTTACAATACATTATCATATTTCTTCTATATTTTGGGAAACAAGTACTTTGCACTTATCCCTAAACCACTTTATTCCCTCTAGCATGTAGTTATTCCATTTGTAATTGTATTATATTATTCTGAATAAAGTTATTATTATTATATTATTATTATATCTATTGTAGCTGGGGTCGGCGCTATCTTACTTTTTTTGTACCTCTTAGAAATTATTTGATTCAAGAGAAAAACTTTTTTCTGGCTGAGAACAGTGCATGAAATACTTCCAATTTTTTTTTCATGAGAAAGTGTCTTGTAGAATTTTCTTCCATTTCAACCTTGGTAAAAGTATTACTTCGAAACGTCGAATGCCCATGACTTGTATCTGCAATCGATCTGTATCTGCAATCAATATCAAAAGCATACTGACGTTATATGCTACTTTTTTATAGGTTTGTGTCAGTGTGGTTATGCTTGACATTCTCCTTTCTATGGGTCTTTACATGAAATTCAATTGTCCTTTGCCCAAGCGTGGTCAGTGATTCCAGGTTCCTACATCTCCTCATGCTGGGTATACAATTTTTGTTTATTCAAGATTGTAAACGATGTGATAATAATTGTTTCGATATATCTAAGAACTCATGCATAAATACGCATAGTTCGAAGGACTCACTCACATAAGGAAGATGAAACACTAGCTAGTATGAACCACAAAAGGTGTAATATTTTTCTGCACAAGTTCATAAGATATTCTACTCTGGATTCATATGGAAAAAAAAAACATCTCGAACATCAATCCTATTGACAATCACATTTCGCTAGCGTACTTTGAGAAGAATGTTGTTGGGTCTCAATACCAACAGAGCCAGTGGATCAGACTACCAACCAATGTTCTTAAAAATTGTGCCTCAAAACTAACACAAGATCTTAGCAAGTCAACATATCTCATAATAACTACAGACTATTTATATCTGTTATCTCGAAAGTTATTACCAAAATTCTAGAATGGGGATCCAACGATTTAGTGGAATCGAGCGGCATAGCTTTTGGCGAGTTTCTGTTTTCAGCCATACGTAAAAAGATTTCTGATCACTTCAGTGTCAGTATCACTACTGATGGTACGAAAAGTAGTAAGGCTCAAGCAATGTTTTTTGCTTCCGTTTCGTAACCAGAAGTCATCAACTTGATTCAACATTTACCAATTGAAAAATCTATAGGTTCATGCAAAATTCTAATTGTGAAGCCAAACTGTATCACCAGTTTGAGATTATCCAGCATCTGACTTGATATCGTAGGTCTCCTTCATTGTATCACTGGCACTTTGGATGTTCAAACAAACTCGTTCGTGGATGTCTACTTCACAATTCGCCTAGTAAAATCGTTGTTTCACTTTCTGGAGGGTCTACGTCACTCCTAGATGTCCTCGAGTAACCTAACCACATTATGAATTTTTCGGAGCACTCCTTTTATTCTGCTCCTGGGTACTACGTCTTTCCCGCCACTCTGTTTCCAACACGCGCCTCAGGACTGCATTGTCCAGAGTAAGGAAATTCAATTGGGACCAGTGGGATTCAACTGCTGGCAAATGACCTGCAATTTTCTGCCATAATGATGTTCGACCTTCCGCCAGTCTGATTGGTGGTTCATAAATGTTGGCAAAAACCTAACGTCTTCAGCAAACAGTACTGGGATCATTTCTTCAGTTCTTTCATGAAGTACCAGCTCCTCTCTTGTAGAAGCTCTTCTTTTAAACTACTTCAATTTTCTTGAAGTTTTTCTGAACGTAGTACCTCATTATGGCAAATTGATCAATTATCTCGCGTGTGAATATGACTGTACTAATCAAATTCAGTACGTATTTGTGGTCAAATTTGGCTTCAAATACTATTTTTTTTATTCTGAACTCATTTCAATTTGTGCAAAAACCACATGATTTTTTTTTAATTACAGACAAAATATTCTCTCTCAAATGAAGGGGCGAATTTTATTCACGTAATATACCCCGTTGTGTATTTCCTCAAAAAGTTCAAACAGTTTTTATCTAATACATTCTGCAGTGGATTCACGTCTGAACATTGTATAATTCCACAATTGTTTAGGTCATAAACTCCGCGAAAACCTACTATCCAGCTTCTGCAATGTCACAAATCCCTCCTAACTCAGAGACCCGCTAGATGAAATTCAAATCTTTTCCCACCCTCCTCCTGCAGCAATGAAGTACCGAAAAGCAAAATGAATATATTCATTCATATTCGGTTGATATTCGAAAACGGTGGGACATAAATGGATGGTATGTTTACATAGTTTGTTATTTCGAGGATATGCAAATGGAACTTGTAGATAGATATATACATAGATTTGAATAATTGATTTGTGCGCAGATCTCGCTGTCACAAGGGGTGCGCTGAATCAAATTAAAACTCAGGAAATTGGATTTGTCAGGAATATTTCAATATTGTATTAATGAACGTACGAGGACTGGAAGAGAATATCTTCGACCTAGCAACCCGGGCGTTAATTGGAGTCCATTGAAAATGTGATTTTTGTCATTTCCGCTCTTCTAGCAAATGAAAGATTTTTCTATATAAAGTGTTTGAGTTCTGTATAAAGAACTCTTTCTCCGAAAGGGGTGGAATACTTGACAGCTGATTCATTTTAACGTCTTAAAAGAACGAGGGTTGCCATGAATTGATGTCAAACTCAAGGAGTTGAATTTGTCATTATTATTCAGTTATAATATAAATGGGTATGAGGGTTGAAAGAGAATAGCTTGGAAAGTTGTTTTGAAAATGAAGGTTTACTGAACTGATGATTACTGCTGTTTTTTTCCAAACAGTTTTGTTTGCATTTAGAAATCAGATTTTAAAGATTCAATGTGAAGAATATAAATGAGATGAGAAATCATATAAATGAAGACTGAGAAGAATCATAATAAGCTCTTATGAACTCTTCAATGCCAGAAAGTTAATATCATTTGTCTCAAGTGACTTACTGATTTTTGCCTACAATGTAGCGAAAGGGTGAAAGGGGAAAAGTAGGGAGAATCGGTGACAATACACCTGAGGCACATCCTTCCATAAGTCTAATGTTTTTTCCACTGAAAACATTGGAAAAACTAAAATTATACAATTTTAAATACGTAGGTAATACAATTACATGTAGAATGGATAATATTTGAAAAAAGTTAGGTGCACTGTTCAATTTTCAAGAGTGAAATGAACTTTCTCCAAGAGTTTACCTTGAGTAATGTTATTTTTCGACGAGGAGGCTTTGCTCGTTGTTGCCCTATTATCAGTTCGACATCTCAGTTTATGAGCCTTACAAAGGAAGGCAACAATGTTTTGTTAAATGTTAATAAGCAATTATTGCAACTCACACAAAAAGAATAAAAAACGAAAATATATTAAAGCAAACTTCGATGCAACTACAAAATCAAATTTCAAAACAAACCTATTCAACTGAAAAATGACTGAACTAAAGAAACCACCTCTATCTCTTTTTAACTGCCTGCACACTTCGGTTCATTCTCTCAATAGGGTTACGAACAGCATTTCGAGGAATATTTTGTCATTGCTACTGTAGGACTTATCGAGGCTCATTTATCCTAGAGTCCCTGTATGCAATTTGAAATTAGATCGTATATTAGAGTCGGGACACTCTCTGACAGTATATCGAAAGAACGCGTTTTAGGTTATGTCTACCTTGTGAGGCCGAATGAGCACAAGGGCGTATCGTCAGGGAGGGAATATGTAAAAATTTATTTTGAGGTACACGTAACCCGAGTAACTGTGATGGTATCATTCAAAATCGAATATTTGTCAACAGATGCTTCCGAAACGAAAAACATAATATATCCATACCGCAATGCATTCGTTACAGAATTGTACGAGCAATTCCAATTATTTATGTCATTTTCCTGGGGATCCAGTTCCATTACAAACATGGAAGTCGGCGCTCAAGAGAGCCGCGTGGAATATAACATCAAAAGCGCGAATTTGTCAGGTGATTTGAAATGATATGTCAAGAGTAATATCTATTGAATTGTTAAAACTTTTGGTGGAAGAGTTTCCTCCGATCGAGAAAAACTCGACTGAATGTATACAAGGTTATTCAGAGATCAAATAATATTTTTCATAAACATACACTCCAATAAAGAAGATTTTGAGTGGTATGTCGCAAATAAGTTAAAAACTGATGGTATTCCTGTTTCAAGAACGATTGGAGAGACTGAATCACTTGGTACTAGATCATTTCAAAATTTTCTGTGCATGGAGGAAGACGTTTTTTTCTAATGTTTAGAAAGGAATCGACGAGTTTAAGTTAAAATTGGTCCAGTATGAAGTTTTCATTCTAAAAAAAAAATCTTAAATAATTTTTCGGAACAAATGGTAGAATGAGTTCAAATCAGAAATGAAAATTTGCAAACAAAGTTGAATGTTTACGGAAAATTTGGATTCAATTCAGATGCAACTTACAAATAAAAATAGAATTTGTAATGGAAAAAGATGGCGACCTGAGTCTGTGGAGGATCCATTTGTTATAAAATTTGACTGTAGTACTTCTGGCTATGAAAACTTATTAAAACAAAATTATGCGTTACCTAGTATTGAAACGTTGAATCGTAAAATGAGTCACATTCAATTTTTTCCAGGCATATTAAATGATAAACTTCATTATTTGAAGATCAAAATTCAAAATTTTTCAGACTGCAAGAAAGATTGCTGTTTATTTTGGATGATAACAGTTATAGAACCTGGAGAACAGTACTGTGTATCTGTGTTAGAAAACGGGACAGAAATAGCTACTCATGTTTTGGCTGTCATGTTAGGTGAAGTTTCAAGTGGATGGAAACAAATCATATCATATCATTTCACATGAGAGAAAATGAAGGGGGAATCTTTGGCAAAACACTTACGCATTAGAAATTATAAACAAATGTTAATCTATTGGATTCAAAATCGTTAATGTCACCACAGATATGGGCCTTCCAATCAAGCTATGAGGAAATATTTCGGTCTGACGTCAAAAGAAGCGAATGTTCTGAATTTTCCAGCCTTCAGCTACAAAATTTTTATAGCCTTCAGCTACTCAATTTGTATAGTCTTCAGCTACTCACCCAGCAGACACATCTGTGACATGACATCTCTGAGATGTCGCAATGAGGTAACACGGCGATATCCAAAAGGTTGCATCGCTGCGATGTACAGAAGCAAATACATTTGTGACATGACATCTCTGAGATGTCGCAATGAGGCAACACGGCGATATCAAAAACTTTGCATCGCTGCGATGTACAGAAGCAATTACATCTGTGATATGACATATATGAGATATCGCAATGAGGCAACAGTACGATATTACATACGTTGCATCGCTGCGATGTACAAAAGCTAATCTATGACTTGTCATTTCTGAAATGTCACAGTTGCGATTTTACAAATTTCTCCTCGCCGCGATGATGTTATCGTCATATGTGTTTTTTGCGATGCCAACAATGAACGCTATTGCACATGCGCCTGAGATTCGTAAAATTTCTATATTCGTTAATTTTGCTTCTCGATCATAAACATTGAACATAGATTCGACTACCGGCAGCGGTTAAGGTCAGACGGCGGCCTCGTGTTGAAAGTCAGGTTAATGTAGAAGTAAATGTAGTAATTATAGATAATGTGCATGAAGTGTATGTAAATGTTAGTGAATGTTGGCCATTAGGTCTTAGTCCATCTAATATCTAATGTGCATGAAGTGTAAGCAAACAATAGACCAGGGTGAGGATATTGCTTCGAGCAAGACAATAGACAATCCTCATCCCTCGACGAAGCCCGTGTTATTTAAGCCGGTTAGAGGCCGGGGCGAGACGGATTCTTGCATAGCTCATTAAAAGATTAAGAAGAAGAAGAACATTGAAGATAACCAAAAATGGCTTGTTGCACCAAGTTCGATCAATTAATGGTCATAGTAATTCAATGAATATGTTTAATATCCTGTGACATAGCTGTGAAAATAACTTTTTCTAGGAATAGTTCTCAGGATAAAAGTAAGTAACAATAATTTTTTACTCGAAACTATGGCTAAGCGTTCATTTCCCTCTTTTTCTTATCGTCATAAAAGACGGATGATAAAATTTTAATGTTATAGGTATCATTATTTTTTAATGTTGGAAAATGCTTCGATTAGAACAATGTTGTTTCATTTTGAGTACATTATATTTATTGAAAATAAAATGTTTAAATTCATATTTTCCATCCAAAACTTTTTTTATTGATATATTTTCCTTTGTATTACCTAACCCCTGCGTTACATCTCCAAAAATATATCGTTGTTACATCGCAGAACTTGTTGCAGCGACGTCGCATGGATGAATCTTGAGTGGGACAAAATAACATCCCTCCGACATCACAGCGACGTCTATTCAACATAGAATGAATGTTTATTGAATAGGAGGAAATCCTAATATACAAACAATACATCAATACACATGAAATTCAAGTAATACTTAGATATTATACACTAAAAAAACTGCTTATTTACTATCATGCGATCATGTGAATGCGATATCGCAAATCACATTGTTACATCGCTGCGATGCATCTGTGATGTAATTGTGTTTGCTGGGCAATTTTATAGAGTTTGGCCTATTGTAATTTTTTTGGAAAAGAAAAGTTTTAATTTGTTATCATTTCTGCATATTTATTCTGCCTTCCCACATAAGCTAGATATCAATTTATAGTTTATCTTTCTCTTCTGGCATCCTGGCCTGGCATCCTCCAATCTAAACTAGGCAAGTCAACTCATGTCCTATTTGGTTTAATTTGAATAATCTTCCGATCAATCATTTGTCGAACAATAATCACACCCTAAACGAATCAACAAAAACTGATAACTTCCAGTAATTTTGAATAAAAACTTAGAATTCGCATTTTTAAAAATTTGGAAAAAATATAAATGAAATTTATGAATACGACGAGTAGTTATCAAAGAAAATTTCAAATGAATTTGATTTGTTTTTGAATACAGTGATAATGGTCATCAGTTTGATATGGCAAATCAGACAAACTGCAGGTAGGAGTGCCTTATTTATTTTCCACGAAAGCTCTCGATATAATTAAAAAATTCTGAGTAATGAAAAAATAACGCCTATTGCGAATATGAAAATAAACTTGGCTAAGGTTGCCAGCAATAAATCCGTTTACAAATGATGTCTTCCCAAAACCGTAGGGTAGGATAAATAAATGATACTATCATCGTCGTTGGAATATCTCTATCATTACTAGTTTGAAAGTGACAAATTATTGGTTCTAATGTTCTACGATGTTCTCTGTCGAAAAATTCCCATTTGTAGATATTCTGCTTGCGTGTTTTGATCAATAAGATTTTTCTCATACTTTTTACGAAACGCCACTGTTGACAGAGAGTGAAATATATTTTTTACTGTCAATACTATCGTTCGACCGTTGTCACATCAACGGTATAGATATATTTTCTGTTCTTGTTTGACTGATAGAACTCGCCGTTTAAAAAATATTTGGTTTTACCATAATTTTTGAGATTTAACTTGAAACTCGTTTTTTCGATGTCCTGTCAAAGAGTGTCCCGACTCTAATATACGATCAAATGTCAAATTGCATACAGGGACTCTAATTTATCCTAGCCAGAGATACTTCGCGATCTTCGACTTGCCTACCATTGATGTCCCACAAATGTCCTATAGAACCCTATAGGGTTCAGATCGGGCGAACATGCTGGCCAATTAATACCAATTTCCGCGAGGTATTGTGTAATATACTCTGCTGTATAAACGTGATCGCACAAAATCTCCTCAATATATCAGTGGCCTGTACGTGCACTCTGCGAATCTTCCTCTGACCCTCCTCCATACCTTCCTCCATCCATTCGGAGAATGTAAACAGTATCAGTAAAAAAAATTATTTTCCATTGCGATGTGTTCCAGTGTGAATATTCAGAGGAAAATTGCAGTCTAGCTACCCGGTGACTCCAAAGCAATTTGGGTCCAGCTACTGGTCTCTAAGCTTTCAAACGAAACTCTTTCAACAATAGTACTTCGGACGAGAGCAACATCTTTTGCACAATTTTCCAAACTTAAAACTATGGTAGGAGTATAATAGATCTACATGTAGAGTGTTTTTTTGAAATCACTGTCAAACTGACATTAGTGTAACGAGGAGAAACGCCACCTCGTCGTAAAATATCATTTCCGAGGGACAAATTCATTTTAATCTTAAAAATGAACCAGTGTACCTAATGACATGAACTAGATAAAAAAATTTAGGAAAGGAACAGTTCTTTTAACAAAACTTGGTATATTGAAAGAATTTGGCAAAGGATATTATTCCAAAGGAAGTCTTAAAATCAGAGTTATACAAAAATCTTCTCATCATTATATTTCATATTGACCTCCTTCGTATATAGACGTAGAAAATTGAGCTAAAATTGATGAGATTTTGGTTTTTGGATGAAGTAGAGGTTTGGAGGAGGCAGAAGTAAATAGAATTTTCTGAAGAACCATTAATAAAAAAGTTTTTCATTGGCCACTGTATACAGAGTGATCCATTTGGAAGCAGAGCAGCACCGTACATTTATTATTTGTTGTTCTATTCAAATGATTTTTTTTTATGAAGAAAAGAGCTTCAATAGCTTCCTCATACTGACATAACTTTGAATCAAAAATTTCAAAGGCTTCTTCGATTTTTTTTTGTCGTCAAAACTCCAAAAAATAGTTTGGCAATTATTTGAAATGAAGTTTGATTATCTCACTGAATTTTGCACACGTTCATTCTTGTTTTATAGAAATACCTAACACAAAAAGTGGTAATAAAAATTATATTATACTTTTTTGTTAGATTAGTTGCTGTGCACTGAACTTGACTTATGAATCGGATGAAGTTGATTGTTTTTTCTCCTGTTTTGCTGAGTTATCATATGAAATAATATAAGTTTTGAAGTCAGCTATACAAAATTCGTTTTTTATTATGAATCTCCATCTGAGACGTGTTGAAAGGAAACAAATATTGACAACATCATGACTAACTTTTGGTTGCAAATTTTTACAATTTAAACTGAAGGCGATCTAATGTAGCTTTTTCATGATTGTGATATACCAGAACGATCATCCTAAAAATTTTGATAACCTAATTTCAGTTATGCTTTATGTCTATTAGGGATCATTATTTATTATGAAATTTCAGTAACACCTACATGATGGTTCTTCTACATTAAAATATGCTTAACATCTTCATATTAAATTTTCAATTACAAAATAAATGAGCAATTAGATGGTGTTTCAATGGGAATCCCACTTAGCCAAGTTATTTCTAATTTCTTTATGGAAAAACTAGAAGAAAAGGCAATTGAAACTGCAAATTTAAAACCCAAGGTATGGTTAAGATATGTAGACGATACGTTTATAATTTGGAGCCATGGACCAGATAAACTCAATGAATTCCTTAACCATATCAATTTACCATGGAAATTGAAAATGAGAAGAAACTGGCATTCTTAGACGTTCTCATTTCTCGAAAAGAAAGACGTCTGGGGCATACGGTGTATAGAAAACCAACACACACTGATCGATATCTCCACAATACCTCAAACCATCACCCGTGCCAAAAACAAGGTGTAATCAAGACATTTGTTGATCGAGCTAGAAGAATTTGCGAACCTGAATACCTGGAAGCTGAACTGAAACATCTAAAAAATGCTCTTCTTTCTAATGGATACAAAGAAAGAGATATTGAGAGGTATATGAAAAATAGTGTAACGAAGTTACTAGATTCCGTAATTTTATAAGACAGGTAGAAGCAACAATTAATCATTTAATCCCTTTTTGTTTATATCTCCATTATAACTAGGCGTATAAATGCCATTCTTGTTATAAATGACTCAGTGATTTACCCCTGTATGCATTAAACCCTTTATATTTGCGCGATTTGGTGATGTAAGAAACCAATCCCTGGAACTGCCGTTCTCCAGAGCAATGAACATGCCCCACCATCTCCCCTCCTCGTCAAGTAAGAATCTCGAGACACGAACGCAGAAAAGCTGAATTGAAGCAACGACAGAAAATTCAGTTTGTTCTCCGTCCAGCCAAGGTTTGTCACGTAGCAGGAGTCCACTAGCAGCCGTCTAGCAGATGAGAATTCGCCTAGTCCAACCGGAGACCGATCGCGCAGGCCTGAGATAGTAATAGGGGGAGAAGACAGCCGAGAACCAAGAAGAGAGCTGAAGTAAAGGTAGTTGTGTTCGAGCCGAGCGAGAGTCAACCACGCGAAGAAGCAGTCCAGCCAAACAGCCGAAGCCGGAAAAACACTAAGTGTGTAAGTTACCTTTCTGCGCATGACGAATAAATTAGGAGAGGGAGCAGAATAGCTGCAATCCTTTTCAATAACGCGATGACCGTTCAGTGGTGTGCTCGCCGTTGAACCAGACTACAAGCTCCACGAGAATATTGGTGAGACATTGTGCCTGATAACAATTAGATTTTGCTTATTTTCGTGCCACGTTCAATCTTGTTTTCCGACGAATGAATTATTGATTGACCATTATGTGGCTACACAGGTCCCGCTTTGTCTGAAAGGCCCATTGTGAGATTTCACAGAGCTATTTGTTTTCTATTCGTAATATTGATTCTATTTGAAGGATAACTTTTGAGATTTCACAACGCCATCTTGTTGTCATATAATTTTGTGGTAGTGACCATTGTGTGGTTACACAGGTCCGGCTTTATTTGATGGACCCATTGTGAGATGTCACAGAGCCATTGTTTGTTCGTGCATAACATTACTTCTATTTGAAGAGTACGTTGTGAGGTCTCAAAGTACAATTATTATATGATTTCTTGATAGTCAATTGATCGTTGTGTGGTTACACAGGTCGTATCGATATAATCTTTCTTTCACAGGATATTGTTCATTGAGTAGAGTCAAGAATATCACCCTGAATCTATTTAAAGTGAAAAGATAGAACGTGGTTCAGGACTATGTCGCTCTCATTTGTACAACCATGAGTAAGAATCAATGTCTAACCGCTTTAGCACGCCCGTAGAGCTTGCCCGCCGCCGGAACGCGTCGCTTCCGATTGCTTTGTAGTAATTCATCCGGATTTTCTGCTTGAAATTATCATTAATCCGTCCCGCATGCCGCTAAGCTTTCGCACCACTGTTTTTTTAATAGTCTTCCCTGTATATTTTATTGAAATAAGTTCCCCTGTATATTTTCCTAGGAACTCGTTGCAAAACCCCTTTCCTCCGCATGTGCTTAGTGAATTATGCTTTATAATACCGTTTGAATAGTCTGCACAGTATATTTTATTGAAATTGGTCCCCTGTATATTTTCCTACGAATTCGTTGCAAAACCCCTTTCCTCCGCATGTGCTTGGTGAATTGTGCTTTATAATATCGTTTGAATAGTCTGCCCTGTATAATTTATTGGAATTGGTTTTCCTGTATATTAAAGTATTAATAAAGACTACTTTATATATTACTTGGTGTTATTATTTCTGTGCTTATTGTTTTATTGGTTTTGAGTAACATCTTGGCAGCAAATACCCAGGTACTCAGCCCAGCTGGGCAATTAAAGCCTGCCCTTTTGGCCGACAGCGGAACTAGTCAGCACCACAACTGACCCATGAAGTATTTAACTTCTTCACTGCAGCTCCCCGGAGCAAGTGGCCCTTCACACGTTAAACAGAGGTGGCGCCCGAGAAAACCGAAACCTGGACTCGACGCCAAAGTGACCCGTAAGGACGAAAAAAGTCGTTACAATAGAAGAGAAATCAGAGACGGAAGAATCAATAGTAGACCAAATGACTGTCCATCCAGTGAAACAAGTAGTAGTCAAACCAACACCGAAAAAAGAAAAGCATTTTTACCATATGTTCCCAGAGTTACAGATCGTATCGGCCGTATTCTAAGAAAATATGAGATTAAAACCGTTTATAAACCTTCAAAGAAACTGAAAGACCACTTTAGATCAGCGAAGGACAAACGAGACGTACTATGCTCTTCTGGGGTTTATCGCATTCCATGTTCCTGTGGCAGCGTTTATATCGGAACCACGAAACGCTCCGTTAAAACAAGAATCAGAGAGCACAAGGCTTGCTGTCGGTTAGGGCACGCACAGAAATCCGCTGTCGCAGAACATACTCTCAACAACGATAACCATACAGTGAAATTTGAAGAAACCCAAGTCATCTTTTCAACATCTGCGTATTACCCAAGACTCTTCCGGGAAGCAATTGAAATCCAGAAACACCACAGCAACTTCAACAGAACCGAAGAAGGACTACAATTGAACAAGGTTTGGCTTCCAGTTCTCAAAAATTCTCAATTAGCTCCCTACCCACAAAATAACGGTACGAATGATTCTATGATGTCTGGTAACGCTATGGACCAATCAGATGTAAGAACGTCAAATCACTGGTATTTATTGAGACAACGTATAACAAATGTCAAGCATTTGACAGTGACTTAAGAAAGCAGAAACTTGTAAAATAACTCTTGTTGGCGAAACGTCGAGTTCTTCTCTGAAAACACGTCGGCCTTACAACCCGAAGAACCACCATGTAAGTGACGATGGCCGCGAAAGCCTTTCACAATTTTTCAGTAACACCTATTTGAAAGTATTGCTAATCCAATGAAAGAGAAACATTTCTTTAAAAAAATGAATAGCACCTTTTTTTTGGGCTATGAAATGAATTCGAAGTGTGCCTTGAATTTCTGAATTCCATTTTCAATTTACGGTAATAAACTCTGTTGATTCAAAAATAAACTTCTCAATTAGATAACACATTACAATTTTAGATGGGTGTCAAGCTGTAGAATGAGTCACGGCAAATAATAATAATAATAATAGCCGTCCTTCACCAGCACAGGCTATGCTTTAGGGTACACTATTAGAGTGTTTATGAGGGAGTTTCATTTTTATCAGTATATATAATTGAATATCCTTCTAGGTATTAGTCAGTAGTTGATTTCTGTTTGGTATTTGATATAAAATCATTACAAAAGTAGGGTCACTTCTGAAAGGATTGTTTCAACTGCTTCACTATATTTCAATGATATTTGCTGAATGTGGATATATTTTAGCAGTAGTAGTGGTAATTTATTGAAATATAGGCAAGCCTAATTGAAATAATTAATATAAAAATATCCTTAGAACAAATTAACAATAAAAACACTTAAAACTTTTCAAGTTTTGTGATCCTCTTACGTTTCTGGTTGCTTATTGAATTCATTTAAGCCTTCAAAGAATAAAGAATTCATACCGTTTTTTGAATTTGTTTTTTCAATATGGAATTAATTTTTTGACCTTGTCTCATGGCCATAAATGTCATTGTTTGATACAATAAATTTTTTGAATTGATGTGGTACACTCTTCACGGTTTTGTTTATGTATATCATCGTCAAGTGGTATAAATATCTGCATATTGGCATACAGTTTGATATTTTGTCTATTTTAATATTTTATACAAAAAAGACGTGTAAACTGACCAATTTTTGTTCTCTACAAGAACAGAAAATGTATCTAACAATGTGTTGAAATCAATACAGATATTCCATTCGAAATTGCATATTATTTGAGTTTGGAAAATACACAGCTACTCTCTTTAAACACACCTTCAGCAAACGCAACGGCATGTGGTCATAAAAAAATCGATCAACAATGAATTTTGACGAGGCTGATTAATGAAAAATCTTTTCGATAAAATTTGTATCAGGAGGTTAAATTTATTCCTCTGCAAAACACGTCCAAAATGCGTCAATTTTGAATGTCTTGTACAATTTTTTGTTGTCAATTTGAATTTAAGTATGAATTCAGTTTCTTTGGAGCGCTGTCAAAAAAAAACATTTTCATAAAGAAAAACTTTTCAGAAATCAGTTGTTCAGAGTTATTATTGAGATAATCAGTGACGACGATTGTTTCTTTTATTAGATAATTTTTTCAAACCTACTGGTTTTTGCTCCACTGTAGGACTGAAATCAGTATTTCATTTCTGGATTTGAAGAGTACCTTCCAATCCCTGTAGGATCAAAATATCAAAATTAGCTGCGGTAATGAAAGTTACTTTCAGCATATTATGAATAAATTACATATTGAAATATCCAAGTTCAACGTATAAAAGAGTAAAAATGTCTCATTTTATTTGAATTCCTGATAGTAGGACGTTCAATTCCCATCAATTCACAAATAGTTAACGATCAGGCAAACAAACTTCCCTTTCGGGAATGAAAGATTCCCCTCGGAATGCAATTTACTATTTTCATATGTATCGAGATCGATCAGGCAAACTTTTTCCCATTGTTGCATTGTGAATATATTGACGACGGCAAACCATTTGAACTCATAGCTTTTGCTCCTGTTTTACCTTCTTTCTGTGATTATATCCAGTGAGTGAAAGAATAAGAATAATTGTGAGACTTCCGGCAATGGTGGAGGAGAGACGGAGTCCTTAGTTGGAAGTCAAGTAAATGTGTGTGAATGGTCAAATATGTTGAAATTTAGTAGTATTGTGCATAGTCTATAAGTGTTATGTAAAATCATCTAATTCCTAAGCTTCCTACGCTGGTATCCAGGCCGGATGACAACGGATTTGTCAGAGCTAGGGACCATACTGCTATTTAAAATCACTTGAAATTATTTCAATTTATACCTAATCTGGAGAAATTGTTTCCGCATGGAGACAGAAATCCAAAAAACTAACGAAAGAAGAAGAAGCTGAAACCGCATGATGTCATCGGTGATAATTGCTCAAGTGCAAAAAATTACCGATAATTTTGCAAGAAAGCGGTTTATCTAAAAATTGCAATGGTTAATTTTTATATTTGGCGAAGGTGCCTGATTCCAAAGGAGGAAGGCTCTTTTACAAAATGTAAAAATAACCGAGTGAAAATTTTATAAGATAACACGCTTCACAGTGAAATTATCTGGTCATTCTTATGCACGAGCGTAATTCATTAGAATCTTTCTCAAATAAAGAAATTTTTTTTCTGAGAAACATCATAGATTATAAATAAAATTGGACTAAACACGCAACATTTTTTCACCTTTTGAAGTTCATCTCACATTTTACAATATTATTTGTGGTCTCATGACGATTGGATGTTTTCGCAGTGCATTTATCGCTCCGCAGTGCAATTACCTTTGTAATTTGTCGTCAATTACATCCCTCTTATCAGCGTATATCAGGGAAATATCCATGGAAATATATATTATATACTTATTCTAGAATGCTAATCCCGCCAATTTTCACGGCGCAAAGAATGCCGCGTATGCGACCCGTTTACGATCTACGCATGCGCGTCATCAGTGTAGTTTGGGTAGATCGTTGCCAAGTTTGAAAATAATTTGTTGTTCCAATGGAGAGTTTTTGTTATGAGGCAGTGAAACACATAAAAGAGAGAAATTTGACAGCGCATTTAGGACTTTTTAAAACAGAAAAGAACCTTTTAGAGATAGATTACTCCGAATATTAGGCGCGAAGGAAATTAATTCAAAACAATAATGTACCCTATGCTACTGTAATTATAATGACCGTGCAACAGTGCTTTTTCATCAACGGGAAGACTTGTCACTAAGATCTGTCACTCTTGTCAGAGACAGTGTCGGTTTTTAGAATTTCAGATTTTCTCTTGTCGTTTTGTGTGGTGTTTGTTATAATTGGTTATTCTTCCATCTTTCGTGAATTTGCATTAATCTTCCTAAGAATAAACAATGAACTGTTTAGTGTTGTGTAAAGGAAAAATACCTGAAATAAATAATTTTTGGTAGAAAATAAAAAAATTTATGTACCTATATGCTTTGCTCAAAATAGGTTAAATATTATTTTAGCTCGACAAAAAAGGCATCATTTTTTGTTATTGTTTTCAAGAAGAGACCCCAGCAGATTATTTGAGTGAGAAAATTGTAATTTGTGGCAGACATTTTCCTCATGAAGATCCATGTGATAACGACAATAGAATAATTTGAAACCTATAGTGCAGTATCAATAATACTGAGTCTGCATAAGCATGCAAGGCGAGTGATACTACTTTCTACCAAACCGCTTATATTATGAGTTCTAGATTCCTACAAAAAGTACTAAACATACACATAATCGCCTCGGAAAATTAATGTCGATATGAAACTGCTTTTCTTTGATGGTAAGGAAAATGCTTCTGGCCTTACTTTTTCATGCACACTCATGGTGGAAATTGGTAATACAACCAGAAATACTTGTAGAAATAGCATGTTAATCTCTTCAAATGATTTAAATTAAATGCAGTTGCGTATTTTGACCTGAATCGTTCTAGAAAAAAAACCTCGAGCTTCCAAGCATCCAATTTGGGTTGAAATTATTCATGATATTAGCTGAAATAATTTTTCATAGTTTTTTGTACTTTCAATTTTTACTCCAATCCAGTGCTTCCTTGAAATTCGCAGTGAAGATTTGGGGTGGTTCCGTAGGTTTTTGTTGGTTAACTACAGCTGAAATACAAATAACAGGTATAAATAAGCACAATGAGGTTTCCAACCTTATTATCCGAGATTAAGAATTAATGTTTGTTAATCTTCACAAGTACCATAATATTTTACTAAAACCGAGCCTGTTACAAAAATCACTAATGACGCGCTTGCGCATTGCGGACTAGCCTGAACTTTTTACAACACTTTTGACATGGGGATTAGCATTCTAGAGTGAGCATATAATATATAATTCTATGGAAATATCCCATAAAAGAATCAGCTTTCTATCACATATACCTATCTCTGCCTCATATCGTGCCTTGCAGGATAATCGAGTATGAGGGTATTTCGACATAATATGAATATAAAACATAATCGCAATCTAACTGATCAACGAAATGGGTTTCATTTCCAGGGACTAGTTCCAATCTCCCATTGGCTGAAGCGAAAGTATAGGTTTGGCAAATTACATGCAACCAGGAAAAATATTGGTCCACCAGGACTACTTAAATATTGAAAAAAGCAATATACTGACAGCAAAATTGGTACAATACTGTTCAAACTTCTCATGATGACACAATGTAGGTAACGAAATTGAGACAATATGGTGTTTCAAATTCGATCCTCACCATTGTGATCTCGGAAACTAAGAGATACGAAGATGGTGAAATTGGGACAAAGTTGCGCATCAACCTGACTAACAATATGCCGTTGAGAAAGTTCTAAAATTCCGAGTATTTCCGGAGGTATCCGGAAAAACAAAAATGTTGGAAAATGGTTTTTATTTTTTTCTGGCTTTATTTTTCGAAATATATGAAAATAAATTGCATTTCCACTTTGCCACTTTTTTCCTGCTACATAGTGGTATTTTTAGATTTGCTATCTGGCGTTTCGTCTTCCGTCCACCATCATCAACTTTATTTTTTCTTATAGGCGCTACATTGGATTCTTTCTGTTTCGAATAGAACCAGATTTAATTTTCAATGGTGTATCATAAGTTATCATTCCTTTTCGAAAAATTGGAGATATTGAATAAAATTATTCTGTGAAAGGCTTTCGCGGCCATCGTCACTTACATGATGGTTCTTCGGGTAGTAAGGCCGACGTGATTTCAGAGAAGAACTCGACGTTTCGCCAACACGAGTGGTTAGCATTTTCAAGAGTTATTTTGAAAAATTTTCGCTTTCTGTAGTTGCTGTCAAATGCTTGACATTTGTTATACGTTGTCTCAATAAATACCTGTGATTTGACGTTCTTACATCTGATTGGTCCATAGCGTTAGCAGACATCATAGAATCGTTCGTACCGTTATTTTGTGGGTAGGGAGCTAATTGAGAATTTTTGAGAACTGGAAGCCAAACCTTGTTCAATTGTAGTCCTTCTTCGGTTCTGTTGAAGTTGCTGTAGTGTTTCTGGATTTCAATTGCTTCCCGGAAGAGTCTTGGGTAATACGCAGATGTTGAAGAGATGACTTGGGTTTCTTCAAATTTCACTCTATGGTTATCGTTGTTGAGAGCATGTTCTGCGACAGCGGATTTCTGTGTGTGCCCTAACCGACAGCAAGCCTTGTGCTCTTTGATTCTTGTTTTAACGGAGCGTTTCGTAGTTCCGATATAAACGCTGCCACAGGAACATGGAATGCGATAAACCCCAGAAGAGCATAGTACGTCTCGTTTGTCCTTCGCTGATCTAAAGTGGTCTTTCAGTTTCTTTGAAGGTTTATAAACGGTTTTAATCTCATATTTTCTTAGAATACGGCCGATACGATCTGTAACTCTGGGAACATATGGTAAGAATGCTTTTCTTTTTTCGGTGTTGGTTTGACTACTACTTGGTTCACTGGATGGACAGTCATTTGGTCTACTATTGATTCTTCCATCTCTGATTTCTCTTCTATTTTTCATACACCTCTCAATATCTCTTTCTTTGTATCCAACCTATGAACTTGCGAAATATTTGTCCACACTACTACAGCCACACATTGGTAATACATCTTCCTATGTAAGAGATTCCACGCATTTCATCGAAAAGATCAAAGAGATTACCATTGATGCAAATGACGTTCTAGTCAGCTTTGATGTAGTATCCCTGTTCACAAAGGTCCCGTTAGATGAAGCCATGAGGGAAATTGAACTACTTTTCCCAAGTGATATATCCAATCTCTTCAAAATATGCTTAATATCTTCATATTTCATTTTCAATAACAAAATATATGAGCAATTAGATGGCGTTTCAATGGGAAGCCCACTTAGCCCAGTTATTGCTAATTTCTTTATGGAAAAACTAGAAGAAAAGGCAATTGAAACTGCAAATTTAAAACCTAAGGTATGGTTACGATATGTAGACGATACGTTTATAATTTGGAGCCATGGACCAGAAAAACTCAATGAATTCCTTAACCATATCAATGACATACACCCGAATATTCAATTTACCATGGAAATTGAAAATGAGAAGAAACTGGCATTCTTAGACGTTCTCATTTCTCGAAAAGAAAGACGTCTGGGGCATACGGTATATAGAAAACCAACACACACTGATCGATATCTCCACAGTACCTCAAACCATCATCCGTGCCAAAAACAAGGTGTAATCAAGACATTAGTTGATCGAGCTAGAAGAATTTGCGAACCTGAATACCTGGAAGCTGAACTGAAACATCTAAAAAACGCTCTTCTTTCTAATGGATACAAAGAAAGAGATATTGAGAGGTGTATGAAAAATAGAAGAGAAATCAGAGATGGAAGAATCAATAGTAGACCAAATGACTGTCCATCCAGTGAACCAAGTAGTAGTCAAACCAACACCGAAAAAAGAAAAGCATTCTTACCATATGTTCCCAGAGTTACAGATCGTATCGGCCGTATTCTAAGAAAATATGAGATTAAAACCGTTTATAAACCTTCAAAGAAACTGAAAGACCACTTTAGATCAGCGAAGGACAAACGAGACGTACTATGCTCTTCTGGGGTTTATCGCATTCCATGTTCCTGTGGCAGCGTTTATATCGGAACTACGAAACGCTCCGTTAAAACAAGAATCAAAGAGCACAAGGCTTGCTGTCGGTTAGGGCACACACAGAAATCCGCTGTCGCAGAACATGCTCTCAACAACGATAACCATAGAGTGAAATTTGAAGAAACCCAAGTCATCTCTTCAACATCTGCGTATTACCCAAGACTCTTCCGGGAAGCAATTGAAATCCAGAAACACTACAGCAACTTCAACAGAACCGAAGAAGGACTACAATTGAACAAGGTTTGGCTTCCAGTTCTCAAAAATTCTCAATTAGCTCCCTACCCACAAAATAACGGTACGAACGATTCTATGATGTCTGCTAACGCTATGGACCAATCAGATGTAAGAACGTCAAATCACAGGTATTTATTGAGACAACGTATAACAAATGTCAAGCATTTGACAGCAACTACAGAAAGCGAAAATTTTTCAAAATAACTCTTGAAAATGCTAACCACTCGTGTTGGCGAAACGTCGAGTTCTTCTCGGAAATCACGTCGGCCTTACTACCCGAAGAACCACCATGTAAAATTATTCTTATCATAATAGGCTTTGACTTTGTTGTTTCCTAATTTGACTTTCAATTTGTTACACTCACTGACATTTTGTTATTGTACACGTCATTGAATTTTTGGCGAAAAATGGCTTTCACGAATGAAGAAAGAAGAGATATCATACAAATTTATTACAAATACGATAGAAACAGTGTTAGGACATCGGAACTGTATTTAAACTTGTATCACGAAAGACGACAACTACATCGAACTATGTTCAAGTCATTGGATCAAAATTTCACCAAGTTTGGTTCAATTGAATAGCCAATGAAAAAATACGGATACAGAATGAACAATAAAAATTTGAAAATGAGGTGTGTATGAGGTAAATTAGACATTGTGTCCATTTTAATGAAAATAGAGTTTTGAGCAAATAACAATATTTAACTAAAATGTAAAGACAAAAGTAAATCACAGCAAATGCTCAAAACTCGGTGAAATTTTAATCCAATAATTCGAACATAGTTCGATGTGGTTCTCGTCTTTCGGGATACAAGTTTAAATACATTTCCGATGTCCTGACACTGTTTCTATGGTATTTGTAATACATTTGTATAATATTTCCTTTTTCTTCATTCGTGAAAGCCATTTTTCGCCAAAAATTCAATGACTTGTTCAATAACAAAATGTCAGTGAGTGTAACAAATTGAAAGTCATATTTAGAAACATCAAAGTCAATGCCTATTATGATAAGAATAATTTTTTTTTCAATATCTCCAATTTTTCGAAAATGAATGATAACTTATGATACATCTTTGAAAATGTTAAATCTGGTTCTATTCGAAACAGAAAGAATCCAATGTAGCCCCTATAAGAAAAAATAAAGTTGATGATGATGGACGGAAGACGAAACGCCGGATAGCAAATCTGAAAATATCATTATGTAGCAGGAAAAAAGTGGCAATGTGGAAGTGCAATTTATTTTCAAATCATTCGAAAAATAAAGCCAGAAAAAAATAAAAACCATTTTCCGAAATTTCTGTTATTTCCGGATATCTCCGGATAACCTAGGAATTTCAGAACTTTCTCAACGGCATATTGTTAGTCAGGTAAATGCGCAACTTTGGCCCGAATCAACCATCTTCGTATCTCTTATAGTTTCCGAGATCCCAATGGTGAGGATCGAATTTGAAAAACCCTGTATATCCGAAAAATTATATGAAATCATCCACATGAATCAACATTGATCAATACAGTTTGAATTCATTGATTTGTCAATATTGTTCGTATAAAAGTCAGCACATTTATTGCCAATATTGGTGTACTTATTAGCATAATTCGAATATTTTCTAATGATGTCATAGATTATGGAAATAATCAATATTGTAACATATTGGAACAAAAATTCATTATCAATAGTAGGAGTTGAGTATTGATCGCCGATTATTTGTTAACCCTTTGTGTACCAGTGGATTCACGGTGGGACCACCTATCAAATGTTCAATTTCTCGCGGACAAGTAAGCTTCAACTGGGATCACCTATTGGCATGTTGTGTAGTGGGGGTCCAAATTTACGCTGAGTGGGGTGTCGGTCGTGAGTTACCCGTTCAAGTCGAATGTTCATCAGTCTGAATGCACATGTGTTCGGAGTTTGTTCACGGAGTCATTTTATTTGTGTTCCTTGATTCAATTTGATGATATGGCAGGTATGTCTATGGTTTCTATTGTTTGTTACTGTATACCTGAATGTATACTGATATCTGTTTGACGAATTTCGAA
Source organism: Chrysolina oricalcia (assembly GCA_944452925.2). Taxonomy (NCBI): domain Eukaryota; kingdom Metazoa; phylum Arthropoda; class Insecta; order Coleoptera; family Chrysomelidae; genus Chrysolina; species Chrysolina oricalcia. The sequence goes on from OX101818.2 coordinate 20,360,501, forward strand.
TTTTCACAGGTGATTTCACATGGTTTTATCAGGTGGTTCCATATGGGACCACTAGTACGCAGCCATTATTATTTTTTATTTTATTTTTTTCAGGCAGACTTGATCTTTCTGAACTAGAAAAATTATCTACAGATGACCTCTTTGATTTAGTGGCAGAAATTCCATCCGATGGTGAATCCATTCAATCAGATTGTGACAGTGATGATGAGGAACATCTAGAATACTACGCTGTGGCCCCTGCTATTGATGACCTACTAGTAGACGATCAGAACGAATTGTTAGCTGTTACTAATGAAGACCTCTCCTGGGATTCAGAAGATGAATTGCCGCTGACGGCTTTTTTACCAGTAGTCAATGTCTTGTCAAAACCAACATTTCAATGGTCAAAAAATTTGAATAATGTTATCCATCCAACACAATTCATCCAAGATTCCGGACGAGATATTCCAGACAATGTCGAGATGCCTTTGGATTACTTCATGGTTTTGTTTTCTGAAGATCTTCTGCAGAAAATAGTTTTCGAAACGAATCTGTACGCTACTCAAAATGGAATAAGAGGAGCACAGGCACACACGATATCCACAACGGTTGAAGAAATAAAATGTTTTCTTGGATTGAATATTCTAATGGGCATAAAACACTTGCCGAGTTACAAAGATTATTGGTCTTCCAAGGAAGAACTTCGAGATAACTTTATTGCCTCTTCCATGTCACGAAATAGATTCAGTTGGCTGCTCGGCAACATCCATCTAAACGATAACTTGGTTCAGCCAAGGAAAGGAGAACCTTCGTATGACAAGTTATATAAAGTTCGCCCCATGTTGGATAAGCTTTCAGAAACTTATATTCGAAGTTACAAGCCTTCAAGATGTCAATCGATAGATGAATCCATGATTCGGTTCAAAGGTAGGATTTCATTTCGCCAATATATGCCGATGAAACCCATAAAAAGGGGGTATAAGTTATGGGTACGAGCGAATCAATCTGGTTTTGTATCGCAATTTCAAGTATACACAGGTAATGCGCAAATAACTTATTTTATTCAATTTATGAGAACATGTTACCTTTTCAGGAAAAACTGACACAGTTGGAGAACAAAACTTAGGAGAAAGGGTAGTATTTGACTTGACGAGGGAATTGGTAGGAAAACACCATGAAGTTTACATGGACTATTTTTTCAATTCTGTTTTTTTACAACGAAGTCTGCAAAAAGACAAAATTCATAGTTGTGGCACTGCACGAAAAGATAGAAAATGGTTTCCAAAGGACTTGGCAGCTGATAAATGCATGAAGAGGGGAGATTATGATTGGAAAGTTAGTGATACTGGAATTATCGCTCTCAAATGGAAAGATAATAAAGCTGTACATTTCCTCAGCAATTTCCATAACCCTGAAGATGTTCAACTAATATCCAGAAAACAGAAAGATGGGTCTCGCAAAGAATATACTTGCATAAGTTTAGTGAAGGATTATCAGCATATGGGATATGTTGACAAAAGCGATATGTATAAGTCTTGCTATGAAATCGATCGCAAAAGCAAGAAATGGTGGCATAGAATTTTTTGGCACTTCATCGACCTCACTGTTGTCAATGCTTTCTTGTTGTTCCAAGAAAATAGCATCAGCCACGGGAGAATGATATCACTGAAAGAATTCAGGCTTGCTGTTGCGAATGGGCTGATTGGAGCTGATCCTGCAACCCCTCAGAGAGGCAGAAGGAGCTTAGATCCCATCGTCAACAAATATAAGCCATATGTTGCCTTAGAACGGCGCATTAGTAAGGCCGCGCACATGCCAATACATGGTAATAAGACCAGATGTGCAAACTGTAGTTCAAAGAGTCAACATCACAGAACTAGATGACACTGTTCTTCTTGCAATGTCGGCCTATGCCTCACAGATAAAAAAAAACTGTTTTGGACTGTTTCATAAAAAATAAATTTTTATAGTTTTGTACTGCATTGCGTATTTTCGTAAAAAAAAATAAATGAAATCAACACATTGAATTCTTATTATTTTCCCAGTGGTGTCCTGGTGGAACCACCTGTTTCCGCCAAATCTGAGTAAACAAAAAATATGTTTCATTAGGAAGTCGTTAATATACAATATATCAAGTCTAGTTATCACAGCAAAAGCATGTTTTTCGACAAAAAATTAATTTGGGCCACAAAGGGTAAACACGTTCAGTGGACTTTGTTATTACGCAAAGAGTCATTAGAGTTCTGAAATATAGGAAGCTTCAACTGTTCAATAAATACTTCATTCGGCTCAAAACAAAAGTAATGATACATAGGACGTAATAGTTAAAACATATTGCCTCGTATAAAACCAATTCATATCAAAAAGACAAATAGTGTCAAAAGCCAAAAACTGAATCAATAACTCAAAAACAAAAGTTACAATAATCATGACAATAAAATAAGAACGAATATTTTTTCATTTTAGTCAGGAATATTGCATAAAAAAGCACATTAAAGCTATAAACTACGGAAATGAAAAATGTAAATCACTTGAAATTATACAAGCACCAGTGGTTGTATCGATCGAGTATTAACTAATGTCGTTCTTACAATATCAACATATTAACAGTAGTTCTGATAAAAACACTCAATAAGAATGATATTTGAAGTTTTCTACACAATATTGAAATATTTATCGTAGTTATATTCCTCAGCCACTGAACCGACGTTCTCCTATATTTTCAACATGCTAAATGCCAATGAATAATTTTATCAATCATCCTTTTCACCACTACAAGTAATGTTCTGCAAGAGTACACTAAGCTGAGCGTTGGCTTTGAAAACTTGAGACGCTCAATGGTTCGCAGGCTGCTTTTTTTTCATTTTTGACTAGTCACAAATTTGGGAGAAAAAAAAAACAAAACATGTTCTGACGTGGTGTGTGTGCTCACCTAACATCACCTCTACGTTCTCGAAATAAATCTCACTGAAATTAAGTTTACAATATCATCTAGATGTTTAACTGAGCATTTAGTGATACTTGTCCAATATTATCCTTTTTCGATAATAAGTTTATGGCATATCAGACAGGAAAATGTGAATCTGAACTGAAATAAAAAAATGCGGATCTACCGGGATCCGAACCCACGTCTCAATGTCTCCGGCAATGTGCTTTAGTCTGCTACGCTATTGAACCCCATTCAAAAAACCGGGATTCACACTTCAAATTCAGATCTTTTGTAAGTATGAGATGATGATAAGGGTTAAATGAAAATATGGAAACATTCTCTAATACACACCCAGTGAAATCATATTGATGTATCAGCTGGTGACAATCACATATAGGATTATCGACCGACTTCACATCTGCAATTTCATCATCTCATACTAACAAAAGATCTGAATTCGAAGTGTGAATCGCCTGTTTTTGGATGAGGTTCAATAGCGTAGCGGACTAACGCTCATTGCCGGAGACAATGAGACTCGGGTTCGGATCCTGGTTGATCCACATTTTATCAACTCAGTCTGATTTTCATTTTCCCGTCTGATATGCCATAAACTTATATTCAAATTTAATTTAACTACAGACGTAATAGTTCTTCATTATTATCCTTTTTTATTTATTTATTTACTTCACCAATGTGTTCATGATGAAATAATTTTGATAATATTACAATAATATCTCAAATATTTCTTTTCCATTCAATATTGCGCCTACGATATCGTACAATCTCCTTATATCGCATCGATATTGGCCCAATATCTCAATGCAACTCGGGATAATATTCGTAATTAGCCGAGAGTGTTTTTGAAGGGATGTTCCCGATTGTTTTTGACAGGAGTTATCCCGATTATTCTGAAGTATGAAAAGAGTAGAGAATAGTATATTGTACAATGAGCATGAAATGACATACATTTCCCACTATACACTATACTTTTTCAACGACCCTCTGAATCATTAACAAATCTGTAATATTTTTAATAATCCTTTTTATCATAAACTCTGCTGCCGTCATTTTTACATGGTTTAGATAATTTTTTCTTTCTTCACCCGTTGAATGAAACATCTAGTTTTTCTTTTTGTACACGTACCTACCTACGTCGTGAAAATTATTATTAAAATCAAACACTAATCGATTTCATAAAATGAAAAAAAAATGTGGCTGCGTGGATTTGAAACCTCGCTCCCACCATCCAAAGTCCACGTGTCATCTGAATTAACACTCGTCGTTACTAGAGCACATAATAATTTCTTCAAATTAACTGCTATATAGAAAGTATCTGTCAACTATTCAAAAATATAGAATCCGATTGTAATCAATCATTTTCAATCGAATTTTGTAATTATCTGCTCATGTGAAATGTCACATTATTAGACAGACGTAAACAAACTTGATTCTATATTATTTTTGTTCATAAAATTCGTTAATACCTACCTTTAATGACAGTCCAGTAGTTCATGAAAGTCGTAGGAAATGAATATTTCGATACAGCTAGCCCGGGGGATATGAAAATCGGTGTTACAACGTGGTAGGTTTCTCAATCGAAGACACAATTGAAATGTTAATTTTTCTTAATGGTCGTAGAAAAAAAAAATGTTTTTATTCAAGTCTTTCTTAATGTATCCTTGAAATGTCATTATAGACTTTATATGCAACTAGTGTCGCGAGCGGTTTACTCTACAGCCGATGGAAATTTATGTGGCTATTGCCATGATTTCGAATCTCTTAAAAATTTTTCACTAGTTAGGTTGTGTCTCGATAGGTGTGATGTAATTCGCATCACGCCAACTCTGGTAGGTTCAAATGGTCAATTCTGGAGGCACCCTAAGATGCCCATAGCGATGAACTATGCTATGCTATGAACCATATGTTTAACAGTAAGATGATTAAACTTACTGCGATACCCTGGAAGACAATATAGAGGGTCACATCCGTTCAGGAACTTACCTGAAAGAGAAAACAACGAATCAGTTTTTAGAATTGATGACTATATAATACAGTGACGTAATTGAACTGAACTGAATAAATGTATATATGATAGTGGTAATAACAATAACAGGGGAATAAGCACATTGACTCCCTGAGGAGTTTGCGCACATCCATCAGAATTGATGTAAAACCTATCAAACCAGTGGAGAATATCTGGCTTAGGGTTCCTCAAGATGAGTTTGGTCCAATGGCGTGGAGCTATTGAATTTAATTAACTAGGTAGTTGGTAAAATAATAGATGTAGGATTCCTATGTTCTAATATGTTCTATGTTCTAATATCACATTTGTTACACCATAGTTACTATAGTTTCGTCTTATGCGTACATTATCAAAGGTATTCTTTTATCTGAAATGCAATCACATATTCCCGAATTTAAACGAAACGGAAATTTTGTACTATGACAGCATGGGTTGGAAACTCAATCACCTATTTAGAATCCTTATATATTCCGTTGTGTTCGGCTGGTAGTGCGTTCGCCTCGCATGCGTGGGGTCGTTGGTTCGATCCACCGATTCACCGGTCTCGTGCATGGCATCACACGTTAATTGGTAAGGTAATAAGATAAGGTCTTCCCTAGCCCACACAAGTCTCTCGAAGACTTCCGAGGGTTGCGCGTAGGGGTGCAATCGGTTGAGAAAAATAACAATTTTAACAACAATTCCTAAGCATATACATTGGGGATGTAACCTGCTCATTCGACCAACTAGTCTGGTATATTTGTCGGTTTTCAACGCAGCTCAACCACATTGTCGCCTGTTAACAGGTAGAAAGGGATAATGAAGTATTTGAGCTATTATTGCTAATGCCCATTAGTCGTCAATTTCCTGACCTGAGACCTGGATGTATTTGAGAATATGTAAGCGTATTGTGGTGGCTGGTGGTTCAGTAGTCAAGGTGTCGGCCGTTGAAACTTCAACTATCATTGGATCCGGTTAGATCCCATTGTGCAAGAGAGAACATGATGTACTACGAGTTGAAGAGATGCGTCAGTTCCGACGTCTAGGGCTTGCTTGAAGTGCGCACCGAGTACCCGGGGAGAAACTCTAGGTTTTCCGGATTTTCCTACAGCAGAAAAGTGAATACTCCATCAAGAATCAGTGAGTCGCTACAGAAAACACTAATGATAGCCGTCCTCTATCTGCACCATGCATTTTGGGTACACTCTACGAGTACTGATGAAGAAATATCATTATCATTGTTGGTCGAAGCGATTCACAACATGTTAATGAAACACTATTCTTCAACTGGTGATGACAAGCTTTCGTGGTTCCTATTAAAATGTTTTTGAACTTGATAAACATAATCTGGTATAAGCAGAACCAAAATTAATAATATTTCACATATGTCCAAACACTCCAAACTCCTCTGAAAATTTTAAAATATAATATACCACGCAAGTATTCAGTGAGGCAGTGGCAAGAGGCATGCATGTATGAATTCGCTTTGAACATTGATAGACGTTTTTATTTTCTGAAATAGTCATGCACCATATCCTCACAGTCTTTAAGAGCATTCACATAAATTCTCTATCAAATTTTCGAAAGTTTTCAAATGACTGAATGAAGTGTATTGAATATATCAATAATATACCAAGGCTCACAAGGCTCAACCGAAGATATGTACACAAAAACACATTTTGAAAAAAAATGATTCTGCCTTATCTTCCAAACTATTATTTCTGGCAGCATATACTATTCTCCAATACAGTGACGTACTTGCAATAATTTTTATGGCCACATAGGATAAAACTATCTTGACCTTCTCCATACAACTCTGTACCATAAAATCGCTCAGCTATTCAGAATATATCTTCTTGGAGTCAACTCTTTTTTGAACGAAATGGAGGCCCTTCAAATTTTGTTGGACCGGTACTCAAGTTCGGAAATCTCTCATTCTCCTTTATGGAACTGAATGATTGAACCTTCCAAATGATAATATCATTTCAGATGATTAAAAGAAATCATCTCGATTCAAACTTATTTTTTTACATCACAGCGATGCATTTGTGCTTGAATTTCCTTCAGAATGATGTATCATAAGTTTAGTAGTCCTATATTAATTTTTTTGTGCAGGGGGTACAAGGGATGAGGGGGTTGACACCACGTATTTGGTGAAAGTGTTCCTCAACAAAACAAAAATCAACAAGACTGAGCGATTTTATATTTTTCTGCAGTTATCTGCAGCAATACTGCACATCAATATCCTACTCAGTGATCAAATGTATGTACTGAAATAATCTGTCAAAATAAATAAACATCTTGAATACTTTCTACGGAAAGCGAACGTAATCAAATAGCCATAAACACAGCGAGCAGCAAATTATTAGTCAGCTCTACCATCAGACTGACAACAGAAAATAATTTAGGGGCAATTTACAATGATCCTCATCGTGCGAAGAGGCAGCTGCCGAAAAATGCTGAGAAAACGTAATCCGTCAACATCGTAAACTGCCCTTCGAGCAGCTGATTGGTAGTTATGAAATTTGTTTTCTCACAGAAGCTCAAAGAAGATCAAAGGCTACGTCTCTTACGTTTCCTCTTTTCTTATAAAACTAATGCTTTTCTTATCAAATTCCGTCAACGAAACTTGTTATTTTTTGAAGGATTTTGTTTTGTTGAGACAAGAAGAAACTGACGTTTTTTCCTGAAACGACGTTGTTTCGGGAAATGGGAGAATAACATAATCTAAAACACGAAAGAAATGAGAAACAGTGTGGCTAACTTGGTTGTGATTCTTGGATATCTTTCATAATCTCTCTTCATAACTACTGATACTGTCGGTTACTAAAACTAGCATTTCATTAAAGTCTTTGGCTTCTTGTCATGAGAAATGCACCCATCTCATATAATGGTGAAAGGAGAAAACACTTTGAAAATGGATCTCAGCAAAATTTTATAATTTTTTGATACTTTGTATGGTCCATGACCATTTCCAATTTATAGAGGATCATATGATTAAGAGCGTCCCCAGAGGGCAGCAGAATTGAATAATCCAAAATACATTGTGATGGTATTTTCACTAGTAATACCACTAGATGACGAATTATTTCCGGAAATTATTTCGAGCTCATGAATATTTTGAAAATTTCCCGAGTCGCAGACGAGGGAAATTTTCTAAAAATATTCATGAGCGAGATAAAATTTCCGGATATTAATTTGACTTCGCGTGGTATTCGGTAAAAAAATTCCACACCGAATTGTGGTGGAAAATCAAATATTTTTAGAATTAATTTTTCAATTATCAACAATGCAATTTATTTTCTTCATCAAGTCACCAGCAAAACATAAAATGTCTGGTAGACTTGATTGTTGAGTTGCCATGGTAACTAAGTGAGATCCTAACCTCAAAATTAATATTTCAATTTTGAAGCTGTCAAGTGGCACGACGTAAAAAAATGTGTCGCATCGGTCAAGAAAGTGAAGAAAATATTAGCCAGGAGATTGAGCAGTTGACACCTGCGAATACCAGGAAATCGAAGTCAAGCGTATGGAGGCAGTTTACAAACTTTCGCGCAGAAAAATCGTATAATTTCGATAGAGCTGATATACCTGTGGAAAAACTGGCGCTTATTCTTGAAGACTATGGGTTCAACATGCGAAAAAAAAACTTCGAATACTTACAAGGAGAGTGTTATCAAAGTTTTATGGAATTCCATAGCCAAGCAATTGCAAGAATATTTTTTAATCGCAAATTTAATCCATTCTCTGACATACAATTTTTGAACGCAAGAGCTGCAAAAAATGCTAAGCGTCAGAAGCTACAAATGGACCCCACCAAGAGAAAGTAAAATTCATCTGCACCATCAGCAGACGAGCTGAGAAAAATTATTGAGATTTGGGACGAAAACACTCCAAAAGGACTGTAGAAAAAGTTTTTCCACGTTACTGGTCATGAATTTGCCTGGAGAGGAAATGAAAGAGCGGCAGCACAACTCGAATATTTTGTAGAGGATATTGACAATAGAGGGAAACCAACAGGCCGCATTGAGTATAACCCGGCTTTTTCCAAGACCAGCAAAGGCAGTTCAGAGAAAATGGCTGACAGTAAGTGGCTAGTACCGAATACACTCAACGAAGAAATGTGTCAAGTGAGACTCTTAAAAAAAACTAACAAGCAAGCGAGAATCCCAGTTCCAAAGGCTGGTACAAGAACAGTCCAGTTGGACAGAATACAATATCTTACTGGTTCAAATCCGCTGCATCATTGATTGGAATTGATGTCAAAAATATCAAAATAACGAATCATTCTGCAAGGGCCACTGCTGTTTCAACTTTAGCGAAAACGGGAATTGGAGAACAGCAATTGATTAAAATAACAGGTCATGGTAGCAGCCATTCAATAAAATCATATCTGCAAATTGACTCAGGCCATCATCAGGAAATAATTGACGAAATGGGGTCTGTTTCAACATTGGTAAAGTCGATTCAAAAATCTCTGAATAAAGAACAAGGAACTACTTCCAATCAACCTGCCATGCATAGTTTATAATAATTGCGTTTTCCATATGAACAATAATTACAAAATAATTAGATTTATTATCACTTGTAACCATTCATATGAAATAAAAAACTAAAAACTCACCTATTTTTTCATGTTATTTTTGAAATGCTGGAAACCTAGCTAGGTAAATATAACAAATTTACATTGCGTCGAAGTTTCGATACCATCCTCTAGGTATGGGTTACAAGCCTGAGATAATTCAGAAATTTTTACTCATTGTACAATAATATATTCTTCTATTTTATATCAATTTTGGATTACTACAAGTCGTAGAAATCAAATTTAATGTGTTTTGCAGTATCGGTAATGGCCATGTAATGGCTTCTCATCCTGCTCTTTAAGATATTGTTTTCTACTCATTGTAGTTACACGGTAATGCAGTTTTATAATGAAATATAATACATTCTTTGATTTTTTATTCACTTCGGGCAACTACAAGTGGTAGAAAATGACAAAAATATCATTTTTATAGATACATACCTACAGGAACAGATTACGTAATAATATTCAGTTTGTCTTCACACCAATGGACTCTCGGCCTATAAACTCAAGAGTGCCATTTAGGGACAAAAAATATAATATTCTTTCATTTTATAGTTACTTGAGCTTACTACAAGTAGTAAAAAAATATAATTTTAGAGGTTTTTCGGGAAGCTGCATGAACAGATTCATAGCGCGTCATAGCTTTGTCAGCAATTATATAGGCCTTTAATTGGTAATTCCTACTCATTGTAGCTGCATGGGAGTACCATTTCAAGATAGAAAGTAGCATATTCTTCATTCTTCAATTTCACAGAAGTTTTGAGTAACTACAAGTGGTAGAAAATTGTTTTTTTTGCGTTTTTAATAACGTGCCTTATGCGCGTCTTGATGGTATGGAATTCAGAACCAGCGTCAGCAAGCATAAATCATAGGAGGCTGTGATCATTGTATTTTGACACTTCAAAACATCAAAAAAACTCGTGTTTTGTTGCAATGAAGAATATTGCACAGCCAGTAAAACCAATAAAATTCTTCGTTTAAAAAATGAATCGATTTGAAAATCATACTCTATGCAAAATATGCGAGAAATTGTCTCATGTAATGATCAATCAATCAACGTACCATGACTTATTTATTCGCATTGATAGAGGATTGTGACTCCAAACTTGAAGAAAGAAAATTTGTTCCTAATTGTCCACGAATATTTGCAAAATTGAAAGTACTGAATGGGAAAAAGGTAAATAAATTAGTGTCTGAAAATTATATACAGGGTGAGTCAGAATAAGACCGGCAAACTCCGACTACAGATTCCTTGCCTCATTTTGAGATGAAAAGTTTCTATCAAGGTATGTCCTAAAGCATCCCCTCTGAGATACAGAGTGTCAAAAGTGCGAAAAAAATTTAGATTAATTTTTTTTTTCTCTAAAACTCCTGGAGAAAAAAAAATCAAACTTGGTGCACTAATCAAGGTTTATCAACGTGATAATTTGAAGTTATAATTTTTAATTTTCGTAAACCAGTGGCGTAGTTACGATGGTATGTGGTCATATTTTCCTTCATATTTTCTTTGGACAACTGTATTGACAAATGAGCGTTTAACATCAGTTAGGCTCATCCATACTCAACCTGAAAGTCATTACATTCCATTTGCCTAAAAGTGAAGGTTTCTGAGATATTTGCAAAAAACTGAAGAAAGGTTTGTCCTGAGAAGAGACATAACATCCTGTGTGCTATAATCGCATGATGCAACTTTATTATAACTTATAGGAATAATTGTCAAACTCTTGAACGTTTTTTTAATGTTGGGAGTATTCATAACATAGTACAGGTAAGTCAGAATGAGTCCGACAAACTCCGTTTTTTTATTCGTCATAATATTTGTACGAATCGATTTCGTAAATTCACCGATATGTGTCCATACATTGTTGCATAATGATTATTCTGAAAGATCCACTGACAAACCCAGCCTCAAATTATAATACTCCTGTTAGAGGAGAGTTAAAGCCTAAAATAATATTTGCGAAAAACTGTAAATATCTACTTTTGAATTTGTTAAATTTTATGTTGGAGTATCATACTGAATTATCTAGGAAAATATTTTCCAATCATCATGTTTTTGGTGAAGAAAAACAATTATTATGTATTTATATCTACTCAAATAATAGAAACGGTTTATAGGGTACACAACATAAAAACGAAAAAGGCTCAAAGTTAATGTTGAAATGGACCACCATTTTGTTCTATACACAATTGGCATCTCCGTATCATTGACTGTCGTACGCTTTGGAATATTCCTGGTGTATTCTGTATTAACTTACATGCTGCTAAAATTCTTGCCGTTAAATCTTCAACAGATTCTACAGGTGTCGAATACACCAGGGATTTAAGGTATCCCCACAAAAAAGTCTAGTGACGTTAAATCCGGGGAACGTGCAGGCCAGTGTATGGGACCACGTCTACCTATCCACTGATCATGGAATGTTTCATCAAGAAATTGACGAACGATTCGTTGAAAATGGACCGGTGCTCCGTCCATAATCCATTTTGAAACGATCTTCACTGACTGAAATGAAGACAGATGACTTGACAACAATACAAACTTGTTTGGGTTACTATCAATAGTGTCAATCATATCTACTATGCTGCGTTCGAGTTGACGCCCTAAACGATATGGGCGCGCTCCCAATAACCTTATCGCATTTCTTTTGAAAGTCGGGGCAAATTCTGTTCCATTGTTTTCAATGGCATCAAAAGCCCCGCCAATGCACTGAATGCCCTGCTCGCTCGATCGGGCTTCAACTCAAACGTAGCTCTAATGTAAATATCGATATATCAGTTTGTTTCTACCGGAAACAATGACTGTCTAATTCAGACTCGTCCGAACCATCTTTTCAATTCTTCCAACAGTAGCTTCAGTTTTTAGCTTCTGAGGATGCTTACTATGTCAATTGACTGTACTGTTCCTAAATTATTTTCTTTCGATTCGTGATAACTAATTGCAAAGTCGAACCTTCCAGACTGGTTTGTATATCATTGATCAATGCATAAAAAATACACAAATTTTTTATTCTCGTTCTTTTTCAAAACCATAAGCTGAATGGATTAATTTTCCTCGATACACCAATTAGAAAAGGCTCTAAAAATGATACTCCAACACAAAATTCAACAAATCAAGAGTACTTATCTTCGGTTTTTCGCAAAAATTGGTTCAGATCTAAACTCTTATTTGAGTGGAGTATTATAAATTTGGAGTTGGTGTTTTTTTTTTGATTATTGCACATAGCAAATTACGTTGATACTCAGGAAATATCTTCAGTTTTTCTCAATTATCTCAGAAACCTTCACTTTTAGAAACATAGAATGTTATGACTTTTAGGTTGAGTATCGATGAGCCTAACTTATGTCAAACGCTCATTTATCAATTCAGTTGTCCAAAGAAAATTCGTTCAAATAATATGGCGAATAAAAAAAACGGAGTTTGTCGGTCTCAGTCTGACTTACCTGTACTATGTTATGAATACTCCCAACATTGATAAATGTTCAGGAGGTTGACAATTATTCCTATAAGTTATAATAAAGTTGCATCATGCGATTATAGCACACAGGATGGTATGCCTTTTCTCATCAGGACATATCTTCAGTTTTTCGCAAATATCTCAGAAACCTTCACTTTCAGGCAAATGGAATGTTGAAACTTTTGGGTTGAGTAAGGATGAGCTCATTTGTCAATTCAGTTGTCCAAAGAAAATATGAAGGAAAATATGACTACATACCATCGTAACTACGCCACTGGTTTACGAAAATTGAAAATTATAACTTCAAATTATCACGTTGATAAACCTTGATTAATGCACCAAGTTTGAATATTTGTTCTCCAGGAGTTAAAAAAAAAATTATCTAAATTTTTTTCGCACTTTTGACACCCTGTATCTCAGAGGGGATGCATTTTAGGACATACTTTGATAGAAATTTTTCATCTCAAAATGAGGCAAGGAATCTGTAGTCGGAGTTTGTCGGTCTTATTCTGACTCACCCTGTATATATATATATATATACAGGGTGTCCGGTAAACCTTGTACAATATTGAAACTGGTGATAGACCAGGTCATGACTGTATTCAATATCGAAATTTCACCTCAGTAAAAATATCACCGTTTTCGAGATAATGGGCATTTTAAGAATTTCTGGACAATCGCTACCTAACCTTGGATTTTTGAGTGCCATGTATACAATTTGGCTTGAATCCAAATATCTTTGCTGCTGAAGATTACTGATGAGTGATGCTTCTAGAAATACAGAACAGTTTTTCAGAAAGTGAAAACATTTTTGAAGAAATGAGGGTAAAATGACAGAGTTTAGTTTCATCAATTTTTTTACACAAAGTTTGGCATTATTATCTGAAAGAAACATAACCAATTGGAAGTGGACATTCATTTCAAAAGAATGCTTATTTTGTCCAGACTCTACCATGGTATAAAACAAACTTTAATTATTTTTGGAAGAAGTGGAATCCGTTGAATTAGGCGTGGTTTTAATCTAGGCTTCTATCAACTTTTATTCAAGAAAAAAAGGAAACTATCCAACACCAAAACTACGTCTCAATCACACTCGACGCGCGTTTCGCCAACAAAGTTAGCATCTTCAGGAGCTAAAAGTAAGCTTTTAAGATTTTAAGATTGTGACGTAGTTTTGTTGTTTAGTTATTTTATTTTTTTCTTGAATTGTATATACACCAAAGGTTCCAAAATATTAATTTATTTGATCAACTTTTATACTTAACCCCAAAAATTATTTCATTTAGATGTTATCGAAATTAAATGAGGAAATAATTATTAATAATAAAGAATAGACTTCTTGGTAGCATTAAATAGTATGTCAATGAAATTAACTTTTCATGTAATTAGGCCTAATAAAATTATCGAAATGAAATGTCGATTATCCGACATGGCACCGATTAATACGAATTCTTGTGATAAATTTCGCAATTGTCAACTTTTTTAACGAAAATTAAAAACTTCTGTTTGAACAACTTGTGACTTCTATCGTAGTTTATTGAAATTATTCCGCTTGTTTCATTCAGTGGTATTTATTTCTTTGTCATGCCGTACATACGTCATACTCCCCGAGAATATGCGCAAATGCATAACATTTATGGTGAATGTGGAGGTAGTGCTACTGCTGCAGCAGCGCTTCATGCAGAACTATATCCGATTGCACAATGCCGCTCATAGAATCGCTGATTTGGGGGCTATAACCTATAACGCATTTTAAAAGGTTCTTCTTGAAAATATGTCGTCTATGCGTACGAGTGGATGGCAAATAACATTTTTGTAATATTATTCAGTGCGATGTTGAATAATTGTTATTGTGATTTATATTGTATGTTGATTGAAAAAAAAAACGTTGAATTAGTATTTACTTCATTACATCTCATTAAATGCTTCTAAGCAGTTGATTCATAATTTTTTTTTTCATTGGTGTTTTGGCATCGACTGCTATGGTCATTAGCCGTGTGTTCTGGATAGGCCTTGTTACTAACTCCATACGCCACCTTAGGAGCAGCGCTGTTAATTGGAACGCTCTAACCACTCTAACCACTGCGCCACGCCCCGACATTTGATTCGTTATTACTCATAATTATTTAATCATTTCATCTTGATAGGATAAAAACAAAAGACATTACTGACAAAGTCTAATGAAGTTGATTTTAGCTCAGAATAACATCACACTCTAATATTATCGAAATTCTACTACATCCAAAAATAATGATCGTATGTTTTATACCATATTAAAGCATGTACAAAATGGGCATTCTTTTGTAATGAATATCCAGTTCCAGTAGGTTATGTTTTTTAAAACAAATTAATGTCAACTGTTGTTAAAAAAATTGGTGTAACTCAAATCTGTCATTATACCCTCATTTCTCAAAGAATTGTATTGTTTTCTGAAAAACTGTTTCGTACGTCACTCATCAGTAATCTTCAGCAGCAAAGATATTCAAATTCGTCACAATTTGTATACATGGCATTAAAAAATCAAAAGTGATTTTCCAGAAATTAAAAAAATGCCCGAAAACAGTGAGATTTTTACTGAGGTAAAATTCGGATATTCTGAAAAGTCATGATCTGGTCTATCATCAGTTTCAATATTGTACAAGGTCTACCGGACACCCTGTATATACAGGGTGGGGTACCGAAAACGAAACAGATCGAATATCTTCAAAACACATGTGTTGTGAATACAATGCAAAAACAAGTCAATTTCAATGCAAGGGGGACATCTTCCTATCATAACCTCAACTGTCATACCTCTCCCCCCACTCCTCGGGCACTATCACCCAAACAATTTGAATAGGGAAAGTAGTGAGTGTGATGCATCATTGAAAAGGTAATTTCATTAGGAATTCAGCCATGTCAATATTTGCCACCTAACTTTTTATTTTGGTGCCCTCTCGCGGGAAAAATAACTGTTCCGTATTCCAAATTATAATACTGCATTTGCAAGCTATTTTGACATAAATTCGGTGACAGTGCATTATACAATATGAGTAATCGAAAAAAGATGTCAATTTTATTGTCAAGGGGGACACTTTCAAGGACTATTTGTAGCCCTCGTGGTTCAACCCCCTAGGAGGGGTAGATGTTACCCTTAGAATTTTAAATGGGAAGGGGGGTCAAGTGGCACATCATTTTGATGGGCGTTCAATTCTTGTTCCAATGGTACCCTGACTTATTATTTTTTGATGAGCATTTTCCGAAAAATTGCGTTCTAAACTAACAGAAGTAATTATTAGAACGCCTATACTGAGATGCATTATTGTATTGACTCCCTTTAATAAAAATGGTTAGAAGAGTAGGTGGCACCGCTCCAACCCTTGAATGACAGGAATAAATTTATTACGCATGGGATTTTTTATTTGGTGGTTATTTTCCTTCTACACAATAAAATTTAATTTGCGAGAAAGACATTTCCAACATAAAATCTACTTACGCTTATCTTATTAGCTGTTCGAAATGTTGTCTATTTTGCTCTAAACAGTAAAACAGTCTGTTTTCGAACTCCCCTCTAACATTACATGCTGCTGTAATTCGTCTTTTAAGTTCGTCAATATCAGAAGGTTGTGTTTTATAAACAACGGAATTAAGATGCCCCCAAAGAAAGAAATCTAAGGGTGTTAAATCCGGTGATCTCGGAGGCCATTCAACTGCTCCCCTTCTGCCAATCCATCTACCCGGAAATCTCTCGTTTAACCACTGTCGGACGGGAAGAAAATAATGAGGTGGAGCACCGTCCTGCTGGAAATGTAACAGATCCTCCTGTAAAAGTTCATTACCTTCTGCATCAATTTGAGTTTCTAGCTCGTGAGTTATAAGAGGATCGATAGTCTCTTCAAGCATATCAAGGTACAGATTGCCAGTCAAGTTTTCTTCCAGAAATAATGGACCAAGAATGGCATTTCCAAGAATACCAGCCCAAACATTAACTTTTTGTGGGTGTTGTGTATGCCCTTCCCGAAAAATTTGTGGGTTTTCGTCACTCCAATAGCGACAATTTTGTCTATTAACATTGCCATTCAGAAAAACTGAACACTCATCGCTGAAACAGATGTTTAACAGAAGATTAGGGATGGTATTGACTCGATGAGACATGATTTCACAAAACTCTATTCTTCTATCATAATCATCCTCGTGGAGCTCTTGAAGAATCTGCATTTTATATGGATGAAATTTATGCATTTTCAATGCTTTTCTTATAGTCTCGCGTGACATTCCGGTCTGTTCTGATACTGATCGTAAGGAGCTCGTGGGCAGTGCAGCAAATGTTCCCAAAACTTCAATTTGAGCTGCTTCATTTAGTACTCTGGGGTTATTTCTTTTTTTATTTGTCACTGAACCAGTTTCGTAAAACTTATTCACCAAATCAAGCACATACCGGTGACTTACATTACAATTTGGATGTCTTTCGTTAAAAAGACATGCCGCCCTTCGTGCGCTCTTTCCAACTTCACCATAAATTACAATCATTTCAATTCTGTCTTGAAGAATGTAAACCATTTTTACACTTTTATACACTTATTTAAGTAATTCCTAAACAGCCCAACAGGTACAACGGTATTCACAATACTACCAGATAGTTCAAATTTGCTAACCAATTTTTTGCCGGAAAACAGAAACTTTTTACAGCAGAAGTAGCAGAAAAGGAAGGCTATCTGTACAATTTCTGCGATGACACTTAAAAATTCAGCATTTAATAAACACAACTTTACTACCAACTACGTTTTACTATTAGACTTTTTTATGTAAAGTGTTTGGAGCTAATGGCTAATGTTACCCCTAATAAAGGGTTGGAACGGTACCACCTAATATTCTAACCAGTTCTGGCCAAACCATGCATCTCAGTATAGGCGTTCTAATAATTACTTCTGTTAGTTTAGAACGCAATTTTTCGGAAAATGCTCATCAAAAAATAATAAGTCAGGGTACCATTGGAACAAGAATTGAACGCCCATCAAAATGATGTGCCACTTGACCCCCCTTCCCATTTAAAATTCTAAGGGTAACATCTACCCCTCCTAGGGGGTTGAACCACGAGGGCTACAAATAGTCCTTGAAAGTGTCCCCCTTGACAATATGACAATATGTTATGATAGGAAAATGTCCCCCTTGGATTAAAAATCGACCTGTTTTTGCATTTTATTCACTACTCATGCGTTTTGAAGATATTCGATCTGTTTCGTTTTCGGTGCCCCACCCTGTATATACAGGGTGTCAATTTGAAAACTTCCCACCCTTAATATCTTCCTTCCAGTAAACAATATGAGTAATCGAAACAACATGTCAATTTTATTGTCAAGGGGGACACTTTCAAGGACTATTTGTAGCCCTCGTGGTTCAACCCCCTAGGAGGGGTAGATGTTACCCTTAGAATTTTAAATGGGAAGGGGGGTCAAATGGCACATAATTTTGAAGGGCGTTCAATTCTTGTTCCAATGGTACCCTGACTTATTATTTTTTGATGAGCATTTTCCGAAAAATTGCGTTCTAAACTAACAGAAGTAATTATTAGAACGCCTATACTGAGATGCATGGTTTGGCCAGAACTGGTTAGAATATTAGGTGGTACCGTTCCAACCCTTTATTAGGGGTACCATTAGCCATTAGCTCCAAACACTTTACATAAAAAAGTCTAATAGTAAAACGTAGATGGTAGTAAAGTTGTGTTTATTAAATGCTGAATTTTTAAGTGTCATCGCAGAAATTGTACAGATAGCCTTCCTTTTCTGCTACTTCTGCTGTAAAAAGTTTCTGTTTTCCGGCAAAAAATTGGTTAGCAAATTTGAACTATGTGGTAGTATTGTGAATACCGTTGTACCTGTTGGGCTGTTTAGGAATTACTTTAATAAGTGTATAAAAGTGTAAAAATGGTTTACATTCTTCAAGACAGAATTGAAATGATTGTAATTTATGGTAAAGTTGGAAAGTGCGCACGAAGGGCGGCATGTCTTTTTAACGAAAGACATCCAAATTATAATGTAAGTCACCGGTATGTGCTTGATTTGGTGAATAAGTTTTACGAAACTGGTTCAGTGACAAATAAAAAAAGAAATAACCCCAGAGTACTAAATGAAGCAGCTCAAATTGAAGTTTTGGGAACATTTGCTGCAGAGCCCACGAGCTCCTTACGATCAGTATCAGAACAGACGGGAATGTCACGCGAGACTATAAGAAAAGCATTGAAAATGCATAAATTTCATCCATATAAAATGCAGATTCTTCAAGAGCTCCACGAGGATGATTATGATAGAAGAATAGAGTTTTGTGAAATCATGTCTCATCGAGTCAATACCATCCCTAATCTTCTGTTAAACATCTGTTTCAGCGATGAGTGTTCATTTTTTCTGAATGGCAATGTTAATAGACAAAATTGTCGCTATTGGAGTGACGAAAACCCACATATTTTTCGGGAAGGGCATACACAACACCCACAAAAAGTTAATGTTCGGGCTGGTATTCTTGGAAATGCCATTCTTGGTCCATTATTTCTGGAAGAAAACTTGACTGGCAATCTGTACCTTGATATGCTTGAAGATACTATCGATCCTCTTATAACTCACGAGCTAGAAACTCAAATTGATGCAGAAGGTAATGAACTTTTGCAGGAGGATCTGTTACATTTCCAGCAGGACGGTGCTCCACCTCATTATTTTCTTCCCGTCCGACAGTGGTTAAACGAGAGATTTCCGGGTAGATGGATTGGCAGAAGGGGAGCAGTTGAATGGCCTCCGAGATCACCGGATTTAACACCCTTAGATTTCTTTCTTTGGGGGCATCTTAAATCCGTTGTTTATAAAACACAACCTTCTGATATTGACGAACTTAAAAGACGAATTACAGCAGCATGTAATGTTAGAGGGGAGTTCGAAAACAGACTGTATTACTGTTTAGAGCAAAATAGACAACATTTCGAACAGCTAATAAGATAAGCGTAAGTAGATTTTATGTTGGAAATGTCTTTCTCGCAAATTAAATTTTATTGTGTAGAAGGAAAATAACCACCAAATAAAAAATCCCATGCGTAATAAATTTATTCCTGTCATTCAAGGGTTGGAGCGGTGCCACCTACTCTTCTGACCATTTTTATTAAAGGGAGTCAATACAATAATGCATCTCAGTATAGGCGTTCTAATAATTACTTCTGTTAGTTTAGAACGCAATTTTTCGGAAAATGCTCATCAAAAAATAATAAATCAGGGTACCATTGGAACAAGAATTGAACGCCCATCAAAATGATGTGCCACTTGACCCCCCTTCCCATTTAAAATTCTAAGGGTAACATCTACCCCTCCTAGGGGGTTGAACCACGAGGGCTACAAATAGTCCGTGAAAGTGTCCCCCTTGACAATAAAATTGACCTGTTTTTTCGATTACTCATATTGTTTACTGGAAGGAAGATATTAAGGGTGGGAAGTTTTCAAATTGACACCCTGTATATTATTAGATAGAAAGTTACTTATGACATCAACAGTCACTAGTTGAAACTTAATTTGACACGAACCAAGGAATCCAAAGTAGAGGTTTGTCTACAAATTGACAGGCAGCCAACAATTCCTTGTTCTGACCAACCCAAGGTCCAATCTAGTTTTTAGTACGTTATGAAGAACGCAAGCAGAATATAAGTGAAAATAGAGTATCTTTCGTTTTAATTCCGAGAGTTCTAACCTTTGACAGCTATTTCGTGGTCACCCACTCATCACCAAGGATTTATGGAGCTCTCGAAATCAAAACGAATCCACTCAAAAATCAGTACCATGAAGGCACGACAGTATAAACAGAAAGTTACTTAAGACATCTACAGTCACTAGTTGAAACTTAATT
This sequence comes from Chrysolina oricalcia, assembly GCA_944452925.2. Classification (NCBI taxonomy): domain Eukaryota; kingdom Metazoa; phylum Arthropoda; class Insecta; order Coleoptera; family Chrysomelidae; genus Chrysolina; species Chrysolina oricalcia. Next base: position 20,381,311 of record OX101818.2, read on the forward strand.
TGATACGAACCAAGGAATCCAAAGTAGGGGTTAGTCTACAAATTGACAGGCAGCCAACAATTCGTTGTTCTGGCCAACCCACGGTTCAATCAAGTTTCTAGTACGTTATGAGGAACGCAAGCAGAATCTAAGTGAAAACAGAGTAGGGAACACCAACTATTCAACTTGTAGGACAATATGATCATTCAATTATACAAATATTAACCAAGCAACAGTACAAAAATCCGCTGATTACTAAAGATTTCTTATGACCACGTCATTGGTACGTGTTGGGAGTGGAAGAATCTTCAGTCCTACCATCCCTTTTGTAGGACAAAAGTTTTTTCGGGTACTTTATCGAATTATCTCGAGGTTCAACTGAAGAACTAACTGCTATTAATGACTTTTCTGCACTCACCAAATCGACATGATTGACGCCTGCGCAGTTTATTAGCTGTCACTATCGAGAATTTTTGTAGAGGAAAAAGTTGGGAGTCTCGGCAAAATGAAGCTACTCAGGAATATTCAGTATTTATTAATCATTTTTGAAAATAGGCGTGGGATCCTGGTCTAATATGTAGATAACACTGACATTTATCGATATTGTTAAAATCTTTCCAACCAATATAGGTTCATATGATTCATTAAATACTGGTGAAATAATATTTAACCAATTTATTATCGATATTTTGCTAAAAATTATTGAATCAATATTGACCTAATGTAGGGTGATAATGAGATTTTTTGAATATTTATGAAATAATATTCATTCATTGTGCTATCAAACTCAGATTCACATTTTTTTAATCCGTAGAATTCATGTAAACAATTACTTATTCGCGCACAGTTCATGTTTTTACTAACTTGTATGCATTTGTGCCAAAAAGTATCACTTTAACCAAAGCTTAAAGTGCACAAAAACTCAATTTACGCACTACCGTAAAAAACTTCTCTTAGTTAACATGCTGCAGTTTAGACATTTCAAGTGAAGTCAATTCTAACAAAGTAGTAGAGAACTAAAACCCACCGGAAATTCTTCCGAATTCGCGCTCTATATTCCCTCCCTCAAGTCCCTCCCATTCAGTACACATTAACCTCCTGTCGTGACACTAGTTATTTCAGCAAACCAAGGCACGAATACCATCAATGTCCCATTTTCCGAAAAACTGAACTCGCAGGTAGGTGGGTGAATTTAATCAACAGTTTTATCATACGCTATAATGTAATAAGGCCAGATAGCTAGCATCGTTAAAAATAACGAGCTTTCTGCTCGAACACCCTCATATTGCCAATGAAAAAGCCACCCTTCCATACCTGTGTCTAATATGAAATTTATGGAGGAACATCGATGTATAAGAAACAGAGCGGAAGCAGTCAACTAATTCATAAAAAATCTTCCTTAACGGTTATTGCCGTTTTATGGAACACGCGGAAGGAAACAATAAACGTTTTTTTTTTCATGGATGAATTTACAATGACCGGTAGATTAGGAAAATTTATTTGAAATAGTTCAGAATATTATGACTGTCTGTTCAAAATACTTTTCAATAAGGATGATAATTATCAGGATTGATTATCACGTTCAACGCCAGTGTATCTGTTCCGATACACAGTTGAAACATTAAAAGATACATCAACTAAATTCCTGTTTTGGCAGTGTGTATCGCTAAAACACACTTTAGGTACATTTTAGGTACAATTATGCCTACTAGAATTTCCTCTGAAATTGGGGTTTAGGATGGATGAAAGTTTCGTTTGTTAATTACGTAAAATCAAATTCTTAAAAATCACGAAAATTTTCCACCATGGCTTGGCCCTGAACGTATTATTATCCTGTACTGAAAGAATCATAAATATATAGGATGGGATAGATTGATCGGAAGTTATGAGACACTTGATGCCACTCTCTAAAATTATTTTAGAGCACACAGGGTACACCATAAATACGGGGCAACGCATTTGGTATTTCTTTTGAATGGATCAACCTGTATATTCTTTCATGTTCAGAATCTGCTCCATGTGGGCTTCACAAAACGTTCAGAGAGATCAGATGCATCGTTTTCAATATATTAACATTTTAATCAAATTTAACGAAAAATCATTGATACGAAAAATAATTCAACAAATCTTAATATGAGAGATCAATAAAAGAATCTGGTTATACTAGTACCCAATCTCTGTGCCAAACTATACATAATATTTGGAATCACAAGAATACACAGGGTGTTCTGAAATAACCATCGAACTTTGCTATTTTCAAATTGCTAAAACTCGTTTCTTTGAATGGAACACCCGGTATTTAGCTTCATATGTTTTAAAATGTTTGAGCCAATTGGTAATAGCAAAATTCAATCTTTGTTTCAGAACATCTGATCCCTGAAAATGAAAATGATTTGTGATGCCCACATGGAGCACATTCTGAAAATGGAAGAACATACAGTGTGATCCATTTATGAAAGATACCAAATGTTGTGCCCCGAATTTATGGTGCAACTGGTATACTCGACAATAATTCCACTTCCAATTTTCAAAACTTAGAAAAAGATCCTTGGCATTGCAGCAATGGTCCGAGCGAGGATAGGAGCCATACCTTGTATAGCTGGTTTTGATAAGTTGCAGGTTGTTTTCTTCTCCAATTGAAACACAATACTTTCCCAAAAATATTGAAAATAAAGATTTTCAATATTCAACAATTTTTCGAAAAATTATTGCATTTGTCCAAATTATGGGTTGTTAATACCGTTTATCAAAGAAAAATAAATATTTTCACGGGTTTTAGTGAAAAGTGTTTTTGCAGGGATTTTTTTTTAAATGCACAAGTGGCAATGTTTAACCGAATTTCGAAAAAAAGTTATTCGAGGAAGTTGTGTCTTTTGCAATTCTATGACAGTATACTGGATTTCATCAATTTGGAACAAAAATTATGTTTTGAAATTTTGGATAAATATGTTTATTTGGAAACAAATTTCGACATAATCGGTTGAAATTTACTTCTTCGTCAACATGTCGTGTTGTTCAGTTTTTATGTTATGTTATGTTATGAAAAAAAAATTAAAATCACTTAAAAATCAAGCAGAGTCTACATAGTTTCACGGTTTGAAAAAAAAATTGTATTCAATCCAATTAATTGAATGAATGAAGCTTTTGTTATTTTTTTCAAAAACAACAACAACTCAAGTAAAATGACCAGTAGTATTTATAGAGTATTTTTTTTCATATACTTCGAGGAGACTTTTCTTTGAAAATAACCTGAGGAAAAACAGCGCATAAAAGCTCAGCAATATCGCTCGTTACAAGAAAATATACCTCAACCCGGTTAAATCAGAGATAAATAAGTTTTTTAAATTTTCAATGAGCGACATCCAGAAAAAATCGTTCTGTGGCAAGATTATAATGGCAATGTTTATGCAAAGTGGTTCTGCAGAAAATCATTTTAAAATAATGCACATCCCAGAAAGTAAGTACATACTCAATTTATGTTTGAATGTTGTTGGAAATTGATAATTGATTGATTGAGGAAAAAAATTCAATTGAAAAATGAATGTTGGGCTCATAAACCCAAAGGACCCCGCAAAATCCTTATGGAAAATGCTTCTCGGCTAAATTCGCTGAAACTTTGCAGAAAGATAGTATTCGATATGCTGATCAAAAGTCTCACATGGCACAACCCTCCATTATCAACCTAAGACCCCCTATAGCCCCCCAAAGCCACCAATGTACACTTTCCGGTGTGTTAATGCATAAGTTTCAATTCATTTTCAAAGCGTTTCTTTTCACTGCCCACCCCTTTCTACAACCGAATCCTACATTCTACCCTCACCACACCTCGCCCCCACCGCTGCTCCCCTACCCAACCCTTCATTAACGCCCCATTACTCACTTTCAAGGTTAAAAATTCTTTAATTGTTTTATTTCAATCTTTTGAAGCTTACATTACAGTACACCCCTCCCTCACCCCCGCCCCTAAGGAAGGTGAACCCAGCCACTTAATTATTCATCTATTATTGAAGAAAATATAAAATATTGGAGTAATACCAATGTATTTGATATGACAATTCTCTGATAATTACAAAGTGTGGTGAGGTGTGGTGAGGGTAAAATGTAGGATTCGGTTGGAGAAAGGGGTGGGCAGTGAAAAGAAACGATTTGAAGATGAAATGAAACTTATGCATCAACACACCAGAAAGTGTACATTAGGGGCTTTGGGGGGCTATACGGGGTCTGAGGTTGAAAATGGAGGGTTGGGCCCATTAAGACTTTTGATCAGCATACCGAATACTATCTCTCTGCAAAGTTTCAGCGAATTTAGCCGAGAGCTATTTTCCATGAGGATTTTGCGGGGTCCTTTATAAATACTTTGAAAGAACGTGATTTCGATATTCGATTGTGGTTTCCGTTTTGGTTTCAAGGAGATATTTTTGATTTCCGTGTAACTCTTTGTGTACAAATGATTCTTCAAACAGAACAAAGAGTTCCCAAATTTGCCAGTGGTGATCCTAGGAAAATACTTGGTTTCTAATCAAATTTCGGGGTCAGAACTGATTAACAAGCAACATTTGGAGCGGACTATTTGACAATAAAATATTTTGACCATATTTGTTCTGCTCCTCACATCTGATTTTTTTCAGAATCGCCTAATAAAAATATAGAAATTCTGTGGTAACTCTGTCCAACAAAATTGTAGTGGGAGGGCTCCCAATATTTGCGGGGATCAAGATGTTTGCGGGGGACCTGAAAAAAAAAATTTTTTTTAGCTCAGGCCCAAGAAATATGAGTTACCAATACCGATAAAGGGAAAAATTTATGGACTTGCCGAAAGACACAAGAGGACAAAAATAAAAAAAACGGCTTTTCTATACATTTGTGAAAATTGATGATGAAAATTATTGGGAAAATCATAAAAATCATTGCTTTAATGGTCTAACTGATAATATAATAATCCAGATTTTGCAGGGGAACTAAAAAAAATTATTTTCAGCTTATGCCCGAGGAATATGAGGTACCAATACCGATACAGAGATACATTTATGGACTTGCCGAAAGACAGAAGATAGAAAAAAATTTAAAAAATCTGCGTTTCTGAACATTTGTGGAAATTGATGATGAAAGTTATCAGGAAAATCATAAAAATTATAGTGTTAATTGCCCTAACTGATAATATAAAATAGATGATTTTGGATGGATCACAAAATAATCTAAATTCACGTCAAGAATTAATAAAAGAGTGTTGTACTGTCTGAATCATATCATTTCCATATCTAGGGACCCAAATAAAATACAACAATGATATTTAAAAAAAATCTGGGAAAAATTGGCTACAAGAAAATAATGGTGAGGAAATTAAATGAATTACATATTTCAATTGCATTCCGCTCATTACCAAAGTAAAACACTAGATATTGATTAAAGCCACGTTAACATATGAAGTTGATTCCAATTCTGTAGACCTAAAAAAGGATGAAGGACATTTCTGGTATATCGAGGACATGGCTCGCACAATCCTGATAACTTGGTAATAATTCGTAACTATACAGCCTGACTCGTCTAGATCACTCTACGCAAGATGGGTGCTGAATTTTTTTTCAAATCAACATTCACGTTAACGAATCTCATAAATGTTTTAGATGAAACTGATTTTGAACTACTTTGACTTGAGGTTCATATCAATAAAGTGAAAGTGAATAAAAATAGCAAAAGCGCTGTCATGATGAGTCCCGGGTTTTATACAGATTTTCATCTTGAACTCATTTTATATGTTTTATATTTACATTTTATATTTTTCAATTGATAAACTTTGTGCAAGTCGATCTGACTACTAGAACAACTCACAGAGCACCCTTTGCAAATACGAGGTTTTCAACTGAACTGTACGATTCCATTGAAAAATTATATTTAGCATTATAATGTTCTAATTAGCGACATCAATATGAAATTATTGAGTTATGACAGTGCCGTCAGCATAACTTCATTTCAAAGATCTTAAATTTCAATATTCGTTGATTCATTGACTAACTCATAAAAATCACAATCACAATTGAAACTTCAATCGATGAAATGGATATGAATTGATTGTATTTTGATGTATAGTTTGGGAACTTTGCACTCCTCTTACTCTGATACTTATTTTGTACAGTACTTACTGACGCGGCAGTCATTTCGATTTTTCGCTGAAAGAGCTGGCCTAAGGAGATTGGATAACAAAGAATGAACCGACAAACTACTTAAATATTTACAAAAGCACATCTTGCAGCCGCGGAAGTTTTACTAGTCATCTCGGGCTTCCACCGGCATAATAGGGATCTTTGAGAAGTTTTCCTGTTACTTTTAATACAAAAGGTTATTTAGGTCATTAGGGAGTACTGCAAATACTAGGGGGTTATGAGATTATGACCTGAGTAATCATTATGGGCCTGCGAGTAGCATATATATAACAATCACTTGGGGATACGGAGGAAGAATGAAGTTCTGTCGTTTCGAGTTTTATTCTTTGATGATTTTGTTGAAGGCAGATTCCCTTACACACAGCATATTCATGAAAGAACTAACAGATGATTCCTTAATGGATATCAAACGAGTGAAAACTGTAAAAATAAGATTTAAAAAAACAGAAAGGTTGATTACTTATTTGATTCGATGGACGATGTTCGTGGGAAAATCCAATAATCACTCTACTGAAATACACGACAAATTTCTCACATTGATAATTTCAATGTACCTAGATCGTATTCTATCGCCACCACTCGTTTTAAACTGATTGGTTCAATTTTCAAGTGAGAATATTTCTCTTTAAAACATTTGTGCTTGTGGCAATGCAACTGTTGCGGACATGAACCATACATTTTTCGCATGTTCTCTTTACCAGCAAAATCACGTCAAAATCTTCATATCTCTACTTAAATATGATATACCACTTCCTACCAATTCAACAACTTTACTAAATTTTGACAATGAAAATGTTTTCGGTTCATTGATGAATTTCCTTAGAGAAATTAAAGAAGATATCGGAACTATTTCAAATGGAAACACAGGAGCATCAATAACTATCTGTGGCAAATGTATTATCCGATGCCAACTCTCCTTCACACACACACACCCACCCATGTAATGACGGAACAGAATTTTGCTATATTTATTTGGATATTAAAAATTTTAAAAAAATTGTTGTTAAAATTGTTATTTCCGTCAACCGATTGCACCCCTACGCGCAACCCTCGGAAGTCTTCGAAAGACTTGTGTGAGCTAGGGGAGACGCAGCCCTTCCCTGTTAACGTGTGATGCCATGCACGATACCGATGACAGGCGAGTCATGTCGTAACTTGATTAAAACAATGGTACAGCATTGAAATCAGGGTAACTTGAAGAGCCCTGCATTAAAATGACGTCGGACATTTATGTTTGTGACTAATCAAGCTAGATGACACTCGCATGTGGGTCCAATGCAGATTCCACAGGCATTGACAAACTAACTTACTTCTTATCAAACAATGGTGGATGTGAATAAAATGAATTTTTAGTGAATGCTTATACTTTCTTGAGACAGACTTATTCATTTCATGGAGAAATGAAAGAGATAAATATATAGTGTGAGCATTTACTAGATTTTATTCGCTTCACCCAATGTTACGAGTACGGTGAGGATATCTCTACTTAACTTTCTAACAAGACCTTTACTTTCAATGAAGACTTGCATATACATTTCTGTAACATTTTCCAGGTATATAACCTGTGCACTTCCGAACTGTTCTCACTGCCCCCACTCTGGGCACGGTAGATCCATAACTTCGACAACATGATCGAACTAGCAGTGGCTTTTTTGAAAAATCTTATTTTCTGTTTGTGACACAGTTAAGTAACAACATAACCCACGTACTGAATTATAGAATTTAACAACGTTACACATGTACTGAATTACGATACAATATTCTAATATACGGTATTTGTTACGCACCTGGTATGCGACGAATGAAAGCTAATTGTTCTAGAAGCCTTAGAAGAATTTGATGAAAATGTCTGGAAGCAATAATTTTTGTTCTAAATCAAACGTCGAATATTCATATTGTAATCTATGATTTTCTTAATGGCTCGAGAACTATATTTTTTCATATAAGTCGTGCAATTGTGACATTTACCCCCGTATGTACCGTATGTACTCAATCTGGATTGATTAACTTTTCAGCAAATGAGTGAGATGATATTGTAGTTGAATTTATGGGAGAGACAGAGACATAACAGTAGATTGGAATTCTATAGTACACAGTGCATATGGGCATTAGATCGGTTGAGTAGCACTTGAGTAGTAGTTCAGTAATTGGATAGCGTTTAGCTGAAAAGTACCAAGCGCCAAATTATGGTATTGAGTAATGACTTGATAAAGTCAAATCATTCTTAAAAATTGTACAATATTTATTGAAATGGCGCTTAGCACTTCCATCACGTTCAATAAATCAATTGGATCTTTTAACATAACGTAGGTTTCAGCTTTTGGAGTCCTATAATATGTTAGCGGCGAAATTTAGGAAAGGAGTGTAGTGAATGTGCAATGATGTTTCACGCCACTTACATACCCAGTAGCTCAGTAGGCGTGGATTCGACACTAAAAATTGATTTTGATATGACTGACATATGGGTTTTTCCGGAGCGCCAATTTTCAAGTGATTGATCAATTTATGAATAGATGGATGTTGGCAATCTATTGAATGTTGGAAAGAATTGTGCCAAGCTTCTAAACAGTTATTTGTTCTGGGCAGATGATTTTTATGCGTTCTACCAAATTCCATGTAGAAATAGGAAATCGAGGTTCCAATTCAGTTTTCTTTCCTCGTAGTTTTGTTCCCAATATTCCATCAATGGAGCCAGTTCTTCTGAGGTTGAGGAATCCTGATTTTGTGCGATTGCATGAAATGCTCTTTCGACATCATCTTCAGGAACAAACCTCAATGCTAGAAGCATCTTGGAGCGACCTCTGAAACTTTCATCCGACCTGTAGATTGTGGTCAGTTTGGATTGTTGTATTTTTCTTAACAAATTTTGGGAAGGATGGAAAAAAACAACCATACATTTTTGCCTTCGGAAATAAACATTTCACAGCATTCATTGATGCTAATTCAAAATGTGACATAATAGTAGAGGGACGTAAAGGCGGCTCTAAATTGACTACTGTGGAAAAAATTCTCTTGTAACTATCTTCTGTTTTATTGCGCATGAGGCAATACATAACTGGAACGGCTTTGTCATCGACAACTGTAGGAAAAGAATTGGCACAAATTTGAATGTGCCATCGATACTCCAGTGCTTGAATTCATTTATAATCGAGAGGTTTTCAGTTGTTCCAAAGATGAATATTCTGTCAGCTTCTTATGTGCCAGAATCCCACAGTAGAACATTGTCTCCTCTTTCTGTTAATTTATGGTTTTCACCAATAGTGATATTCTCCACGGAACTATAAGTATCATACCTTCGCTGCGACGTTGGCGATGTATGAGTGTCCTGGCAGCATCATATGTCGTTGATGAAACTGAAAATTTTTCCGTAATACCGCTAGTATAGATGCGTGGATGATATTTCTTTGTCTCTCTTCGGTGTTCCTCGCAATGTAACGAATTCTCTCCTTCACCTTATTTACTTAATTTTCCGCCAAATCAGGTCCATGATTATGACTAGTTGTTGCTTTAGGCTTTTCGGAAGTAACAACCCCCTTGTAGCTTTAACGCATCTCCTTGATTCGGAAAGAATATGCACTTTATCGCGTCTATACCTATAATCTTCATACATAAGTAAATTTTTCCCTTTCTGAGTTTTCGATATCTCCATTATTATGACAATGATTACAGAAAATTGATGTTTGTTGTCAATTTAAAAATGCAAACTAACTTCCAGAAAGTAATAAATACGATTAACACTGATTCGATCGGTATAATAGGTGATAAGATTTGAGTTGATGAAAATTTCATAAATGTGAAATCCGAATAAGGATTGGCGCTTTTTCGATACGCTCTGTTTGGTTATAGCGCTATTTCTTAACGCGCTAATTTGTAATGCACTGTTTAGTTATTGCGCTGTTTTGTTACTGCGCTATTTTGTTAAGCGCTGTTTTGTTCGCGCTGTTTTATTACACGCTGTTTTGTAACGCGCTATTTCGTTGCAAAGCCCATTTAAGTATATCAATATAAAACCTCCAGTGAGGGATATGCCTGTGACGTCACGATGATAGCTACAATTATGAATACTTATGCATTAGGGCCAAACTCTTATGCTAAACTTATCTGATAGTAAGTAGGTTTTCTCAGTAAGGCCAGTTCACCAGTTGTAGTTTATGAATTCAGTGCCTTGGTGAGTACGTGTGCACAGTAGGTACGATACAATCAATCGAAGTACTTGTACAGTTGGGACGAATACCATCAACGAAGAATACCAATAATGGGGGACGAACAGCGAAGGAATGCTGAACAACAGATATACAGTAGGACAACTGTAGCTAAGCAAGAACAATCACAGTACTGGAACAGTGGAAAGTCAACCGTCGAGAAACGAAACAGTAGAAACAGCGGAGCAGTAGCCACGAAGCAGTAGCAATAGCAGAGCAGTAGCACCCAATACCAGTCTGACTCCTGATTACACTTGTATGGGCCAATGCGTAGAGCCCAAATGCAAATACCAACTTCTTTTAACTGGGAGGGTTCTGATAACAGCTTTGATGGTCTGTTTGCTGTCTGATAGCTAGTTTCTTGTTCCAGAGGTTTTATAGATGATAAAATGACTTCTAACCTCAAAAATCCGCAAAGCAAACAAAGATTTCTTGAAAATGAATATACTTTTAAATATCGCAAACAATATGATAAAATCTCCTGGCATGAATTCTCCCAAGATCCATCAACGATGATAAAAACTTAATTTCGATTCAGGAGTTATTCGAATAGGTCAGCCACTCATCAATTTCGAACTGGAAATCGTCACTCAAAAATGTCTCACACGTTAAACTCAAAAACTGTCACTATCAGACAAGGAGCTTCCTTGTACGTTCGTGTTCTGTGAGGTCAGTCCATGAACTACCTCGAGCTAATCGAAGCTACTCCTTGGGACATTGGACAACGACTCATATGAAAAGAACACCTAAAGATTCAGTGTTGCCAACTGAACCAAGACGAAAACGCCAGTCTCTAAATCTCAGAACCAAACACAAACAAGGTCAAGTATCCGAAATTAAAGTAGGTACCTCAATGACACAAGATATAGATAGAGTAGGAATGCGTTTTGTGTTCAAAACACAAAACAATAGACTAACCAAAAGTATGTTCACAAAATAACGCTGTCATACCGCAAAATAAAACAACTGAGAACTGTCATTAACTTAAGGCCGGTTCATGACCGCTTGATCTAGTACGGCAAAGGTAAGTACTAACATATTCGGAACAAACTGTACATGACAACGATCAAGTTGTCATTTTGAAACAGTGGCGTACATAGTGGAAAGTTTATATCAATGACAGAGAATTTCTGATGTTATTATATTGATACAGAATGGGTTTTCAAGTGCAAAGTAAACCCGTAACAAATACCCTTATCTCAAATTTTACGAATTGGCGCTTGATACCTTCCAGCTAAACGCCATCAATTTAGAGTTTGTTATCAATAATAATTTGAAGTGACAAGTATAGTTCAGTGTTGTAGTGGTATTGGTATTGGTAGGTATGGATGGTGACTGATGCGCTGCGACCTAGTTAGATCTATTGTGCCCCATCTTCTTCTGCTATCTCGAGGTGTTCTCGTTTACAGCAGCCCCTCAAGTTTCAATTCCTTCAGGAATTTTAGGATTTTGAGGGGGTCCATTTGTGGTATTTCTTCCACAGTCAGCTGGTGTGATCCCAGTATATTTAATATTTTGTGGTGTACGGCATAACACTCCATCAATATGTGGTGAGGTGTTTCTGGATGTTCCCCACAGAATCTGCAGGTGTTGTCCTCCTCCAAGCCTAGCTTCCTTAGGTGTTCTTTGAGTCTGCAATGCCCCGTTAGAAATCCTGTGATTGTCTTTAGACTAATTTTGCTGAGGTTAATCAGTGTTTTCGATCTTGCTCGGTTGAAATTGCCGAGGAGATCTTTGGCCTGCCTTAGCCCTGGAAGTCTTTGCCAGTATGTTGCTCTCATTTCTTCTTCAGTTTTATTGAGTTCTTCTTGGAAGTGAGATTTTCCAAGTCCGCAGAATGGTTCTGGCCCGATCAGTGGCGTTGATGCCCCTTTTCGTGCCAGGGTGTCTGCTTGTTCATTGCCCTCTACTCCGACGTGCCCAGGCACCCAGAGGAGGATCACCTTGTTGTTCCTGCCTAGATCATTAAGTTTTTCTAGGCATTCCCAGACCATCTTCGAGTTGATGTTATATGAGCTCAACGCTTTGATGGCTGCTTGACTATCGGAGAGGATTGCAATTTCCTTGTTCCGGTAGTTCCTGTCGAAGTTGAAATGAATGCATCTTGCTATGGCGTGAATTTCCGCTTGAAAAATGCTTGGGAAGTGTCCCATGGGTTCGGAGTACTTGGTACGAGGTCCAAATACTCCTGCTCCAGTTCCGTCGGGAGTTTTAGACCTGTCCGTGTACCATGTAATGGTATTCTTACCCAGTGCTCGAATGGATTCTGTGCTCCATTGTTTCTTGGTATTTAGTTCCGTTCGAAAAAATTTCTCGAAACTAAATTTCCTGGTAATTTCGTCAGTTGGGAGATCGGCAAGGTGTGCACTTCCGGTGGGGGTTGAGCCCCTTACACTGTGTGCTGTCCCTTTGAGTCCGACTTTGGCCAAGCAGTTCTCCTCACCATGAGATGGAGAGGAGTGAGGTCCAGAATGACCTCTATTGCTGCTGTTGGAGTTGACCTCATTGCTCCTGTTATGCAAAGACATGCTAGTCTTTGTACTTTCTCCAGGATTTTCTTTGTTGTGGCGAGTTCGGTTCTACCGTGCCACACTACTGCTCCGTAGGTGATCATAGGTCTCACTATCATGGTGTACATCCATCGCAGTATTGATGGGTTATAGCCCCATGTTTTTCCTGCAATGTTCCTGCACACCATCAGTGATGATTTTGCCTTGTTAGCGATCTTTTCTACGTGTCTGTTCCAGAGTAGTTTTGAGTCTAGGGTTAGTCCTAGATACTTCACCTCTTGCTGCCATCCTAAATCTGATCCGTCGAGGCGAACAGTCCTTAAGTGCTGAATCTTTGTTCTTCTAGTAAATGTTACCATTGTGGTTTTTGATGAGTTAATTCTCAATCCCACAGAGAGGCACCATCTTCTGGTAGTCTCTAGCTCCCTTTCTATTAGATCACAGAGGGTTCCTTCGAATTTGCCTTTGGCCATAATGACTATGTCGTCAGCATATCCAAGGCAAGTGACTCCGTTCCCGGTAAGTGTTCCGAGTAGTTCGTCTACTACGAGACTCCACATCAGAGGTGATAGTACCCCTCCTTGTGGGCATCCCCTGCTTGTGCTGATCTGAAAGCTGGTATCGGCCACTTTCGTTTCAGCAGTCAGTGTTGTAGTGAGTTGAGCTAATAAAAGCAGTTGTACAGTAGGGTACTACTTATTCAGAACACGAAAACGTAATAGTATGTTCCATACATTTTTGAAAGTATGAAATCAATAGCTCATTTTGAAAGAAACCAGTTAAGAAACAATACCCCACCTGTATGAAGTGAATGCGTCAAACGTAGTATTCTTTCCAAAGCACGCATTACTCTGAACTCGCGATTCGGTGCTCCTTTATTCATCCCAGTAATATTATCTTGTTTGGTAAATAGGCTCTAAGGAGATAAGGCCTCCCGGATGATTCAGTATAATGAAAGAGCGAGAGGTACGAACAGATAGGGCGAGATAACAGAGGTTATATAACTTAATTGTATTGCTTCCATTTTCAGACTGCCGTTGCCTTTCCGCACATTACACAATGATTTACAGAGTAAACCAAAATAAATTAATTTCAGGAAAAGATATTAAATTGCAAGTTTGGAAGTACCGTTGCGAAAGAGTCCTTTGCTCGTTTACTACAAAATGGATAGCACTTCTCTGGAAATGGGGAAATCTAACGAAAACACTGAGTATGAAATGAACATCTCTTAGAAGATCTTGGAATGAGAGTCATAACTAATGAACTTCTCAAGAGTTTTTTACTGAACAGGAAGCAAACGGTGTAAGAGTAGATGATCATGAAAGTGGGGACAAAACTATTCTATGTGGTATGCCTCAAGGGTCGGTGTTAGGGCCAATTCTATTTAATATCTATTTAAACAATTATTTTTTTACTGAATACCAACTCCAACATTATGAGTTTTGCTGATGACACCGTATTGTTTTACGAAGACAACAACTGGTTTGACCAAAAACGGAAACTAGAACACGATCTAGATCAAATTGTTTCGTCGTTCGACAACAGACTTTTATCAATCAACTTTGATAAAATACATTATTTACCGCTGAGCAGCTATGAAATATCCCTTCCAAAATATGAATTAAAATTTTCAATAGAGCGGTTATCAAACCCACAAAAAAATTAAATATCTTGGCATATATCTGGATAGCCATCTTAGACGGAACCACCACATGGACTACTTAGTTAAAAAACTACGTTGTATACACTACAAATTCAAAAAAATCACAAACATGCTCAATCATGAACAGAAAATCATCTCTATTAAAGTTTAGTGTCCCATCTGAGCTATGGCATAATTGGTTGGGGTGGAGTATCCAGAACCTATCTACAACCTCTTGAGGTCCAAAAAAGATTTCTACGATGCATCTTGCAGGAAAGATATGACTACCCTAGAGACCTTCTTTACTCAGAATCTGAATTAGTTGATCTCAGACAGCTATATGATATGAACATTATTGTTGCACAATAAAAAATTAAAAATTAACTCATCACGTTTAGCCATCAATATACTACTCGTCGAAATCACAGAATTGTCATACCACTAATACACAAAACAATTGGCCAAAAAAATTACGCTTATCTAGGGCCAAAACTATACAGTCTCTTGCCTGATGAGTTAAGATGCGACATATTTGAGTACTCATACCTATACCTATACCAGGCCAGGAAGCCGAGTGGTTAAAGCGACATTGTTTAAGTCACTGGCTGCCAGTCGGCGATGGTTAAAACCATGGCGACTGCAGAACTTTGTCTGATGGCCTAAGAAAGTGCTAGGAATCGCACGTAAAAAAGTAAGACCTCGTTAATACTTGGCTCGTACAAGTTTCGACTTCTGAGGGCTGCCGTACGTAAGGGGACGACAGCTGGTTAACGGAAAAAACAATTTTAATAAAAACAATTTTAACAAACAAAATAATATATAAGTGGAAATAGAGTATATTTATTTATATATAAACAAAGTTGGGGAATTCTCTGGTTTGCGGTCTGTTTACCAGTAATACTCATTTATTCTTTACTCAATATTTCGCTAATCTTCTTTAGTTTCTTCAGGAGATATAGCTACAGAAAATTTAACGAAATTATACCAATTACAAAACGGAAAAGATAAATCTACTCACTATCACAGAGTTGGTAGTGATATCATGTTCATTCTTGCCGTGGGAAATTGCAAAAAACTAACAGCATGGTGAACCTTTAATGCCATCGTGACATTCGTCGTGATGTCCGTTGTGACTTCACATCACGACAAATGTCACGATGGTATTATAGGTTCGCCATGCTGTTAGTTTTTTGCAATTGCCCACGGCAAGAATGAAGATGATGTCACTACCAACTCTGTGATTTGTTGAAGTGTAAAATAAAAACTCTTTAGGAAGCGATTGATTTTATTTTCTGCAAACATTTGAAAAAAAACTGGGATTAAAAATCGATGTATTATTTATTGGAATTCCAATCGTTTGTAGAGATATTCTGGTAAACCAGTTTTCAGAACTTGATTTTATAACATCTGTTTTGTCAGTAAGAAACCTGCTACAAAAAAAAGGCAACACATTCCAAATGACTGAAAAAAAATGTAGGTGGTGCCACCCTCAAGAAAGAGACAAACTAACCACAAATTCGATATTGTCATTGGAAAATACTCTCAGATACATAACTTCACTCGAGTATCAGAGTTATTTTGAAATTTATTCACAAAAAACAAATACAAGAATTCAATTTTGACACTCTGTATCTCAGAAACGAATTACTTGCGTGCTTATGTTTATGGAAACTTTTCTTTTTATTTTGACGTCAGCAAAATGCTCCTGAGTTTTCTACACGTACTCAAAAAACAGCCTGTATAAAAATTCGTATTCCGAAATGCAGGCAAGCAGCGAAATATGTATGGTTTGCTACGTGCACTGTTTTTCTAGCAATTCGGATGATTCCCATTTTTCGTTTCCGCTTCTGCGTTCCCGCGTTGGTTTGAGGAAACCTTAAGGAATTTGGAACGGTACGGTATGCGCCAAAAGTTTTCTATTTGAGGCCTATTAGACACACGTCGATCATAAAAGCAAATTTGTAGTTCCGACTGTACGATTTCTCCAACATTACAGCAATCCAATCTAGTGTCGGAGGCGCGGCAACAATGCTCTGTCGCTATTGTCAGTGTCAGTAACTTTTATAGTCCCGACGATCAGATTGCTCAGGAAAAAAATTTATGAATTCCGACGCAAATGGAATCGGGCCAAATTAGAACGAGAGGTAAAATATACTACGAAAACCAAAAAAGTATTCACAAACTACCTTTGGCCATTTTGTTCAGAAAATTATTCCAATTCCACGTCTAATCTTTTCCAAAATTATATTCTGACGACAATATAGGCAGGAAGGCTGCATAATTATCCAATTCTAGAGTTTCAGTTTTCTATATTTCCTGGTTTATTTATTTCAGGACATATTTCTCGTGTTCCTTACGAGTTGCAGCGCGTTGTTGCCATTGCTCTTGACGTGGTCAAAATTGCCAACTTTGGGAGCTTCTATTTCGATAATTAGATGGACGAATTTTTCCACATTTGGTTATTAGCATTGTTATCGAGTTTATTGACATGTGTTTTCCATCAAATTTGTAAGACACGTTCCTTCTGTACGGGGTGTTATTTGAAACAATGACTGCATTTGGCCTATGGTGCATTGATTTAAAAGTCTATTGGGGAGCAACTTTGAGTAAAATTATCTCCGATTCTGAATGAACGAAAATTCTGACAGAAAATCCAGCTGACGTAGCCACTGACGATAAATATCATACCAAATTTTCATTGTATTTGTAAAAAAACTGCTCTAGCGTTCCAAATACCATAAAGCGAAATATTTACTTATTTATCTCTCGCCAATTTTACGTTTGAATATTTTGCCAATATTTTAATAGTATTGTACCAATAACATCCCATCAAAAGTGATCTACTTAGGAAATGTTAAAAGAAGAAATGTTATTGATTTTATTCTTTTTAATTTCTGTATGTGGTCGTAGAAAATATTGCCAAGCAACGAAAATATGAACTGGGGCAGGAGATAATCAAAAATTGATGCTGTGTACATCAACAAAGGCAATATTTCTCTCAGATTCACCACTCCAGGAAAGTTTCTCCGAAACTCCATCTTCCACAGTTGCCGAAAAACGTTCTATGTTAACGTTGCCCCTATTAAGGAGTTGTGGAAGTTTAGAGTATTACAATGATTCAAAGATAGGGAGAAAGCGAAGGTAGTTATGCTATACTAAATGCAAGAAAACTGCTTATCTAAAACTAGGGAGAAAGTACGTTAATTAAACCCTGTCACGACCAAAACGTGTAGATCTCGAATATCTTGTGAACGAGAAAATTACTCGTATTGCATAATATGTTCTATTCACATATATATCTTCATATATTTTTGAATTAGTACAGTCATTTTATAGTACTGAATTAATTTCAAAATAAAATTTTCTCTCATTATTTCAGGAGGAAATATATTGTCAATATTCCGTATCTTTTCAGTTGTGTTTCAAACTCGTACATGAGAATTACCCAGAGAAGCAAAAGTGAGATGTCAGTGGAACTGGTAAAAGTTGAAAACACCGGTTGGTTGAATTTGACCCAAAATAAATTTGTTCATGCTTGAATTATACTTCATGAAACAGTTATTCCTCAATTATTATCCTTTTTCTAGCAAAATACCATTATGTACTGGAATTCATAACATCACCATAAAATTAAAAAGAAGGCGTGCACCACTCCCATACAAAATTGACTATTTCTGGAAATATTTCAGATACCAAAGGAAAATGGCTTTCTATGCAATTTTTATTTGGAAATTTTGGTATGGTGTAGATTTTGGCATCCTGATTGAAAATTCCCATTCACAGATCGATCCTCTGACCAGTTTTCGAGTTGATCCTGGGTTTGAAAAATGGGATTTTATCTAAGGGTAATGTGCACCCACTTGTATTTGAAAAGCAAACAGAACATTGCACGAAATATTTTGATGCCAGAGATCGGGGAATGCAACCCTGTCTCAAGCACTAGCTGAATTGCTGAAAATATTGATGATGCTGTTGATAAATAAAATTTACAGTGTGACAGTATTTTTGACTCCCAATGGCTTCCTTGAAAATTCCACAATAACCAACAATATTTTTAATATTAATGTGAACACCAAATTGTAGATAGTGTTAAAATATACCAAAAACTATTATTTGCGTTATCTGAATTGTTGGCATTATAAAATACATTTCCAGTTTCATATTTGAGATTCATTTAAGAATTCCAAATACATAATTCAAAAATTGGTGAAAACGAAAACGCCTAAGCGCAAAAGTAAAACCCCAATTTGAATTGGTAAGGTTGCTGCTTACGAAGCCAAAACTCTGTGGATCATTTCTTCATTTGAGATCTTTTTTCTTTTATTCGAATCTTCGTGACGAGATTTTGTGGGTTATTTGGTACAAAGTTGATAATATAGTATAATAGGTGGAAGGTGGAATGCATGGGAGGGCGAATGGTGGCAGTGACAGATGGCGGATGACTTATGACAAGTGGCAAGTGACAGCTGAAGTATTGATGGCGGATGATGGATAAATAATGTAGGCGACTGATATGTGAGACGAGACGGTTTTATCGATATTGGTAAATATCATTCAACCAATATTACAATTATTACAATTTGTCAAATAAAGTGGAAATGATATTCAAACAATATGCTATCAAACTTTGAAACACAATATAGTTATTTTTTCCTATAATCGATATGACTGGAATATTTGGATTGCAATATTTATTCTAAATGTGGAAAACAATGAATAACCAATATTGTATTATCGATATAGCTAGAAATTATTCAACCAATATTGGCCCAATATTTCATGTGATAATCTACATTCAAAACTAGTTCAACCAATATTCCACCAATATTATTAATATAATATTGTTTTTTGAATATTCACCCATATTGGACCAATATTGATTTTTCATTTACAATATATCTATATTTGCCCAATATGGAACCAAGATTCTGCCAATATGGTGTGCTACCTGGGAACGATACACAGATCCAATCAACACACAAAACAAAAGCGGAATTAAAACACAAAAACAAATAAACCTCCGGTGAGAATAGCAAATACTCAGGGTCACATCGAGGACGAGACGCACATCCTACAACATCTTCCAACGGTTCATTTAATCGATAGTAAGATATTCGGAATATGCGAATGCGGACAGGATGAAGGAACAACAGATCACATGAGGTGCGTTTCAATTTAACGTCTGTCGTCCGGTAACGGACGATGTATGACGTCATAGTTGTTTCGTCGGGCGATATCTGTCGGATTGAATTTTGAAGCACACTCCTAAATCGTGGGGTAAATAGTTGACGGTTGGACATTCCACTCAAGAATTTTGAAACGATGGAATGAAGTTGTCGGTCAAGACATTCT
This sequence comes from Chrysolina oricalcia, assembly GCA_944452925.2. NCBI lineage: Eukaryota > Metazoa > Arthropoda > Insecta > Coleoptera > Chrysomelidae > Chrysolina > Chrysolina oricalcia. Next base: position 20,401,157 of record OX101818.2, read on the forward strand.
AATATCGAAACGCTTCATAAGAAAAGTTATACGTCGGACGCACGTCGGACGTAATATTGAAACGCACCTATGGTGAACAACTGAGGTGCGTTTCAATATTACGTCCGACGTGCGTCCGACGTTTAACTTTTCTCATGAAGCGTTTCGATATTAGAACGTCTTGTCCGAAAACTTCATTCCATCGTTTCAAAATTCTTGAGTGGAACGTCCGACCGTCAACTATTTACCCCACGATTTAGGAGAGCGTTTCAAAATTCAATCTGACAGATATCGCCCGACGAAACAACTATGACGTCATACATCGTCCGTTACCGGACGACAGACGTTAAATTGAAACGCACCTCTGCACTCTAGACATAAGAACAGACGCACGGACACAGCTAAGGATATTATTCGCTGAAAAGCAATTGGACTACCCACGTACCATGCATTAGGGACCGAAAATACTTGGATGATGATGTTCTCAGGTACCTGAATAACAAGGGAGAAAAAAATGTCCTCGACGATGACCACGGTTGACCTGCAAAGCTCTATAATAGATAACATTTTAAAGGTATGCATGTAACAATTTTAAAAAATCTTTGAAAGAAACGAAATGAACAAAAAAACGAAAAATTGGGTTCTTCCTCGCTGATTGAAGTTATGGCAGATGGGATGGGTTCCCCTGGCAGGAGACTCGTAAGATAGACTGTAGCACAAACGGCCTCATTCCTCACGACCGGGTGGGGCATCCGTTCGGAGCACCTTCAAAAGTGCTCAAACCGGAAAATCCAAACTTTCATGATTGGTTGAGCACCGGTTCCATACTTGGTGACGTCAATGGTCAAAGTCCACAATGAGTCTAAATGGCCAGAATTGACCTCCATAAGAAATAAGATGGGATATTGAGGCCAAATCGGTGCAGGTACAAAAATTGTATTTGCTGATGATGTAACTATTTTATGGCATGAAAAGGATCTAGATAATCTTCATAGCAGAATGACTCGAGATAATGCTGCTGCCAAAGAGTGATGCGATAGTAGGTAATTTGCTTCCATTCAATATATCTCAAACACAGCTATTGTCTTTTCAGTGCATTATAGCAGATTTTCTTCTTCGGAAAGATGCATTCTCTTCTACTGACACCAACAATTTTTTGGAGATTAGTCTTGGCAATGAAACCATGTTGAGGTGTTGATCGAAAAACAGTCCTCAGATTGTTAAGTTTTACGTTTGGTGTCTAACGAATTAAGTATGACTACGGCCAAAATAGTGTACCATGCGCTAGTTATTGGGTCGCACATTAGGTACGGTTCACCTTTTTCGGGAACCTGTAATAAACAGTGCTTCAAGATGTTTCTCATTCTCCAGAAGCATGCTGTTCGATATATCTGTGAGTTTGTGCCTAGAGTCTCTTGTAAGCAACTGTTCAGAAAGCAGAAAATCCTCACCCTACCTTCTCTTTTCATTTTGGTAAACGGTATGTCTGGTTCATAAAAACCTATACCAATGTATAATATCACCTGTGTACCAACCCTCCAAAATAACAACATAAGGTTACCCATTCCGACTAAATTCAATAGAGAGCTCACTAATTTATAATGCTGCCAAACATCAGAGATATTGAGTCATTAGTTTTATTCAGGAGATCAGTGAAGTTATTTTCAAAGAAGACTCCGGTAAATACTTTAACAAAACATGGGTGTCACTTGACTTGGCTCAATAATTAAAATTGAAATTGTATTTTATTTTCAACCATAATTTGTTCTACTACTATGTATTAACTTTATTAACGTCATGACTATTTTGGTACATTTTGTCAATGAAATGCTAATCCTCAGGGAATACAGAATATTTGATCGACTGATTCATTGATTGTCACTTTACTCAATCCCTCTAGATTTTCATCCACTCCCTCTTAAGCAATTTCGATAGAAACCCCTACTTGTGAAACTTCGTCGATTGACTAGTGAAAAATGTTTTCCTGGGGTGAACTTCATTTCCAACGCGGTTGTCCAACATCAACATCATTCTGGTTTGGGTGACTGTATATGCGGCTAATTAGGATGTTGGTGGGTAAGAGCAATTCTTCATTTCCTTGAAACACTTGTATACAAATATTTAATTTTGCTTCATTCATTGGAGTATTTATAGTCCTTTGTAAGTTTCTGAATCTCTCCCACTCCAACCTCCTATATTAAATTACTTGAAAGGAGGCGGGGAGAATACAATTCAGAAACTATGGAACATTTTCCATGAACGAACAAATATGGAAATTTGCTAACAGGTATTTCTAGTATCTGAAAAATTGCTCTTGCCTGTCAGCCCGCTAATTAGCTTCATGCACTGTCACCCAACCAGAAAGATATTGATGATAAATCACTTTTGTCGGTATGCTATGTTCGAAGGCGAGTGTAAGGAATCACGATCATCAAATTTTCATTCCAACCCTGTAACAGAAAACACCAATCCTGAAGTAGTGTCATACTTGAAATACCGAAATTGTTCCGTGATACGCCCCTGCTCTGACACGAGATCCAGCAGACAAACGTTTGCACAAAAAGGTTCATTCTTTTTACGTGTTTAGTTCGAGTTGCTCTTGTCTGCCAGAAGTGACGTAAATGGGTCGACTGTGACAAATTTTCGTGTTTGTCGTTAGGAAACCGGCCCCCGCCGTACCGACTCAAGAATTATACAATAACGAGAATTTATGTAGGAAGTGATGAAATCTCGGAGGCAAAAACGCCGGCCGAATACAACGTCGTTGCGCCGAATGAAAGGGGAGCAGAACGTGATACAAAAATACGGGTATAATTAAATTGAATCGCGGGAAAAACTTGTTCTGAAATTTCAGCCGATGAAGGTTTTCGCTCTTGAACAAGGTGGATTTGAGGGCGAGTTTTTCATTTCCCTAAGGAAAAGGCAAAAACTGACACACAGGGACGGGCATCCTAATAATTCTAGGACGCAGTCCAGGCTATAAATAGATAATGAACCCGAAAAAAAAAACTTTTTTAAATGCACTAAAAAGAAGGAAATTAATTTTAAAGTGATTTAAAACCCATCATTTTGTTACATTATAAAATTTAAATGATATAAAAGATTGTCGTGAGAAGAATCTATGTATTTCTTATTCTAAATGCAAGCTACAAACTCTACTTCTCATAGAAATTGCTTATGGGTATCTCATCCAGAAGTTCATTTCGTCCACAACAAGCTCGTACCCAAAGGAAGCACCTGAAAGTAACATTTCCTTAGTTTAATATGGAAAACTGACATGTTTTCATCACATTGCTATATTTTGTTAATTTATAGAATAGATATCGCCAACTAATAGAATGAATACTTAAATTGTTTTGTTTTTTGGAACTCTTCTGCAGTTTGTGTACATGTAATGAAATCTGGTTCTTTTCTGTTCGCATTCAAAAAATCCAAAAATGTTATACGGTTATTCTCAAAAATCGAATGAACTGTTTAGAACCCTACACTGATAAGAGAGATAATGTGGAATCACATAATTTTACGTTGTCCTTTTTATACCCAACGTAAAATCATGTGAAATCGCAGTTAGTTATGTATTAGTACATGTAATGTTACAAAATATTGCCACAATATTATGTATGGCTTGCAATCGTAAAATGATAATGTAATATTGCATAAGGCTCAATGCTATATTTAAGTTTTTAACATAACAAAAAAAAACTACAGACAAGTTGTTTGTAAGTTATAAAGCAAGCTTTTGATTGAGTTTCAAGTGCAATGTTACATGATCAACAACAATACAGAAAACAACTACGAACAATGTGAGTGTAAGTTACATTTGGAACTATCGACAAATTCAAATCGCAATGTTGCACTGAGTTTGAAATTCCATGATATTTACAACCATACATGAGCTAACTACAAACAATATTGACAGTATTTAGAAAACACAATGCATTTTCAATTTTCGATTGCATCATCGCAGAAATATACAAAATGATATGCTAGGACAATTTTAAATGGCAAGTATAAAGAAACTTGAAATAATATTTCATTTATCAGGAAACCAACCAATTTTAAATTTCCCGGTCTTGATGAGATGCCACCTAACGGGGCCACACCCAGATCCCAAACAAGCAGGCGCCTCGAGCCATTTTGCTATTGTAAATTGTATTAATATATTGTTGTTGTGTGTCGTGCATTTGCGTTAGTTTCGTTTTGGATACTTTCATTCGTTCTTGACCTAGGTACCTAAGTTAAGTACATATTCTTCTGCCATTTTGTTTTTTTGATTAAAAGTTCAATGAGTGTTGAAGCAGCACAATGGATAATGCTAATAAATTTAAGGCATGTTCATGCAAGGTGAGGCGATACATGATTTATTATTTTAGGTTAGGATGGTCTGGTATGTTCATTCTGCGTTTAGTAGGAAAATGTTTTTTCTCCTTATATAGCAAATAAATCTGGTAGTAGTGTCAATTTGAAAGGTACTTTTACATTTGTAAATGATGTGGAATACTTTTACATTTCGATTTTAGTTGCAGGTTCTTCAATATATTGGTGGCTTGAATGAAAAGTCTTGTGTTGGAAGAAGTCTTGAACGTTTTTTCACAAATCACTGTATTTCAGATTCAAAGAATTGAAATCTATACAAATTGCATACAAATATGTAATCACAATAGTGTAATAATCATGGTCAAGTTCAATTGTACATTCTTCATTGAAATAAGACCATAATTGTTGAATTAACCAATTATATATTTATTTATAATATTTTGGTTCCAGATGCAGTGAGAAATTCATTTCCATGCATCAGAGATGATGCATTTGAAAGAAATGTGATGGCTTGGCTATAATTCGCAAAAACATGTTACTTGTAGGGTAAGGTAGTAGATCGAGATGTCGATATTTAAGCTGCACATTCAATTCAATGATTTTTTCGTTTCAGGTACCTGATGAGGCCAAACAGATTTTTTTTTTTAATTTTGACATTTTAATATGAGTACTTAGGTATTTGATTTTTTGTGATATTTTAATTAAAGGTTTCATCATCAAATACTTATTTGTATTTGACCTCCAAGACTTAAATGGACATTTAAATTATTAATAGGTATCATTTCAGAAGATTTTTTGGGTTTTCACTGCTTGTTTCTAAAAACTACAAAATGATGAATTTGATTTCCATAGAGGATACATCAATACTGAATGATATTTTCCAAGATATCAAAACTGATATGTCTCCCATGAAGATTGCATTCATTTTCTATCAATATTAGTAGCAAGTAGTAAAAATCCAAAAATTGTCCAGTAGCGAACAAACCTACTGGAACGTAATTTATGAAATCTTACTGTTATGTTATGGAAAGGAATAGACAAGTTTGATGGTAAGTTGCTGCTATATAACAATATTGAATATGTTATTTTCTACTGATTTATATTCTATGTTGCGGTTACCTTGCTGCAATTACTAATTATGGAACATTACAGCCATCAATCCATTTCAGTAGTTGCTGCAACATTGTCATAAGACGTCATTTTCAATATCACATCTGCAATTCTCCTGTTTATTATATGCAATGTTGCAGAAACCAAGCTGGAATAATTGATAATGACATATACCATTTGTAATATTGCTGAACGTCCGTTTCAGTAGTTGCTGAACCTTTGCAGTAAGGTAGCAGAAAACTCTGATGTAACATTACACATTACCATGAAAGGTTACTGAAATATTGAATGAATGTTACTTTGCTAAGTGGAAAGAGTACATTATGAATACTGTAAAAACGCCATAGCAAATAACTGGATTTGTTATGGAAAATCTATGAAATGGTTATGAATAATAACACGATTCGTTATGTACAATAACTAAATTTATTATGGAAAATTACTCGATCTGTTGTGCTAATCTACTATGCTGTATATATCTACTGTACTGTATATATTACACAGTCAACAATGTAGAATTCGAATGTACTTTGTGATTCTTCGGTGTAATATCACTTTGAATTTCAGAATGAAGTGTGAATTCACACTGTAATGTAAAACTTTCCAGTGATTCGGCTTATTGTATTCATGAATCTCTACTCAATTTCATACAAACATTCAATGAGAATGAAATCTACACAACATCAGTTTTATCAAACAGCCTTTATCACTATAAGCCTACATATTTTCAGAAAAATGGTTCAATTGAATCAATCATAACCCATTCCTCTGAGATAGGGATCCGTTGAAAAGTTTTACCTTGTGTAGTAGATTTAATCCTGATTTTTTATGAGTGAGTGAAATTGAAAAGAGGTTTATAAGATAAATATAAAAGGCAAAACAACAAAATTAGAAAAAACACGAATCATTCAACTTGAAAATTTCTTTAAAAGAACGAATAAACTAAGGAAAATCAGAAAGTGAAACAATAATTTGATTATAGGTACCTACCTTCACCTTCCATATAGTCCATACATACTCATGTAAAGAAATACTACATATAGAAAAAAAAAATTATTAATTTAAACTGTTTCAATAATGGAACATAACACGCTTTAAAATTCGAATACAATAAAAATTTACAAACTTAAACAAAGCAAACGGGAATAAAATACTGTGACATAGAATTTATGAAAAAGTAATAATAATAATACACTGATAATACATATGCAAAAATTTATATTGAATTGAACACAAATATGGAACAAAGTAAATATTTTGAGTAACTTATGGATAAAATTGACCATGCTTCGAATGGCTGATACTTTCTTTGATATCGATCTTCAATTAAGATGTATTTTCAGGAATACTATCTGAAAAAAATCTATTGTGGTTGAGAGTTATTTTGGATATTTTATATTCAAAATAAAATATAAGTCAATTTCCACATTCAAAGCGTCTAAAAATGTTTCTTGTCCATCATAATTAATAATCTTTTTTTCAAAATATACATTGTTTTTTTTTTTTTTTTAATATTGAATAACCAATGGTTTGATGGCATTGATGACTGGAAAAAAAGAATTATTGAGTATAGAAATTAAATTTGAATGACTGTCAGCAGACATGAATAATTTCTTTTTCGTAAATCATGATATTCTGGGTGAACTGATTTTTAGGTATTTATGTAATAACCGTACAAAATTCGCTGCTGTCGAGATGAGACGTTATACTAGAAACATTTTTGAAAACATAGCTGCCTTTGCATATCTCTGATAAACTACAAATGACAAACCATCATATTTCCACTCCTCAAATGACTGTATGCATGGCAAAAAATGTTTTTCATCATGAGACATGAACTCACATTGTGTATATTGACTTACAAATGTTGTACTCATTTTTTGTGTTTTCCCTTCACCTGAGAGGATTTTAAAAATTTGTTGTTCAAACCCTTTATATGAATCAACCGATTCGCTCCATTCCAATTTCTATGAAAATACTGAAGTGAATGATATACGGATCGTTATACATTTGACACTTCACAAATTGCAGAAAAACATAATATATTAAGGATATACTTACTAGATGATCACAAAAACCACACAACCGAACCTAACCTCTATAAGTATTTCATAATAAACACTTTTTGTACTCATCACCGGTCTGAAACACTGAATGGAGATTTGCAGTAGATAGTGAACAGGATGATCTCACCGCTTCTAAAAATAGAACTGATGCCGTGATGACGCTGGGCTCAGGGAATAGGTGCACGCATAAAATGAACATAGAGGGGGTTTCACATAACAAAACATGTCAGGATACACTTTACATAATCAATCTAGTAAATCATTCGTTTTTACAATGTACTATTTGTGCTTCACATGTTTGAATTTGTAATACAGTTCATAATGTATTTTTAAAGATTTGATCATGTGGAATGTTGGTCACAAGACATGTTCTGTGAAATTCACAGAACGTACCAAGCTTTTTCATAATGAATATTATCAGTGTAAACTTATTATTCCGACATCTGACAGCCTTCAAAGTGGGCTTTAAATTGGTGTGCAATTCCATCTCTTTCTAATTTCGTTTGTCTTGTCTAACCTTCCCAACTGTATATTTTCTAATTTGTGGTAATGGTTTTATTGATCATGATCGTTTTGTAATTTTGTATGGCAATATTATTTAGTCATTCCGAGAGAAGAGTGTATTTAGAAATGTTTTATGTGAAAATATATTTGCAATACTCTCAAGATACCTAGAATACCTAGAATGAAAAACAATAAATCAATTTTGTGTTGAAGTAATTACCAGAGTAATCATTCACACAGGAGGTATTAGAGTCTGAACCCCCGCATCTGGTTTTCAAGTATGTCCATTATGTCAAATTCCTCGAATCAAGGAAAAAATGAACGAAGGGTTATTTTTAATCCATTCTGTCCCTGTAGTGAAATTAATAATCTATAATAATTTTATTCGAATTAATCCTCAATGCAAACAACGCCCAAGGCATTGTGGGTGGGGTAAATGGTAAATCTCCAGCTTTCAATTTTGTAACAACTTTTATAGTATTTTTCAATTGACTAAGCCGTGTAAAAATATAAATTGAAGTCTCATAGTACTAAGGGCCTGGTTTACATAATTGGTAAATGTTTTTCATTGAGGATCATAGGGTATTTTTAAGAACAGTAAGACTAAGTTTTTTTAAAGTCTTCCTAATATCTCAAATAGACGTCGGATTTTGACATAAAACCTTCGTTATATTGTTATAAAACACAAGTTTTTCCACACATGAGTGTGTGTTAATTTGTCTGTGCTCTCCAATTTCAGTTTTTTGCGATAAGTTAGAAAAGGAATCACTAGATAAAATCAAAAAAATTTGTATTCAAACTTATCATAGAAAAATTCAATGACCTCCTGAATTTTCTGCTTGATAACAGCAACACCCTGTATAAATATCACAAATAATTATTTCTTCAAATGGATCACATCAATATATGATGAAATTATTTATTGGGAGTAATATAACGAGACTTCGTGAATGAGCATTTTTTTTTCTATTTCTGGGAAGACATTTTGAACCTGAATTCTGTGAATTGACAATATAAAAAATTCAATATGCATGATTTGAATAGAAAAATAAACGATTTCTAGCAAAGACGACTTTACCAAATTTATCAAAGTAGCCACCATATTCAGAACAGCAGGTGCCTGCCGTAGGATAGAACTGACCAAGATAACTATGGACAATATGGAAGGTATAAATATCGATGATATCATAGATGATATCATAGATATCATAGATTATACATAAGAGGATGCGGACAGCAGTAGAGCTAAAGGAGATTCGATAAAATTTCGAAAATCAGCGATAATATAGAAGAGGATACCAGCAGCGCTGAAGTTCCTCGCGTACTTAAAAAAAACACCATCAATTTACATCAGCAATAAGACGATAAATACAGTGCAGTAAATTGTACGTTTGATATTAATATAAATAATGAATGAAACAAAATGAAAACTCATGTTTTTTGAGTAGAGTATATTTAATGCTCCAGTAGAAAAAATCATGATGCTAACTTTTGCGGAAAGTATCATTTCCGCCCTTTACTGATTGCCCAAACTCCGCTTCGCGTCGTTCTGGCATCGGCAGTTGCGTGCAGGAAGAAAGCATAATATTCCGCATTTGTAAGGATAATAATTACTGATGTTATACAGGGTGGCCAACTGAGAACGAAACAGCCATTTTCAGGAACTGCGTCAATATTTTGGAAAAACGCTCAAACTCGTCGATTTTTCATTAAGATGACACTCCTTTCCGGTTTTTTTGGATCCACCACTGTCACCCCAAAACGAGGGTAGGAATAACTCCAAAATTTTCAAATGGCATTGGTGGTCGATCGAGTGAGATGTCTTTCCAAAGCTCTTACAATTCTTTATACAATAGTCTTTACATTTCAAAATTTCGCCCATTACACATTGAGAAATTAGTTTTTGAATTTGAAACTCATCTGCAAACAATCACTAACGGTAAAAATAGCATTCATTCAAGTAAGGCGTACTTAACTTGAAGTTAAGTAACGCCAATGGTATAAATTTTGAACCTAGTTTTTGCATTGCATTGATTTGAGGCGATTTGTTATAACTTCTATAAAAACACTCAAGGCACAAAACACACGAGTTAGCTGGCATATCTGTCTGGGATCAATCGAACTAACATCCAAACCATTTCAAGAGAAATAAATTCCATCCATATGAAATACGTTTAGTCCATGAACTTAATGAGGATGATTATGATCGCCATTTGCAGTTTTACGAAATAACGTTTCCTTTTTAATATCTGTTTTTCTGATGAATGTATTTTTTTCTTGAACAGGACGGTAAATCGCTACGCAGTAACGCAGTAACCGGCTGGTGGATCCGTTTTTTCTACCTTGCAATTTGACTGGTGAAATGTGTTTGCAATTACTGGATGACGCTATTGAACCTGCCTTGACTGATATATTTGAAAATAATCCACAGTATGACGAAGATCATTCTTATTTTCAATAAAACGGTGCTTCTCCGCATTATGCGACGATTGTTCGTCAGTATTTAGACCAACGTTTTCCACGGTACTGGATCTGGATAAAAGGCAGCATTGAATGGCCTCCACAAATGCCAGATTTATCGCCCCTCGATTTCTTTATGTGAGGACATCTTAAAAGTAAAATCTATAAAACACAACTATCATCGTTGGAAGATTTGCCTCAAAGAATCGTTGACGAGTGCAGTAGACTTACTCCGGAAATTCTAAGGAATGTGCGTGAACGTTTCGAACAAAATCTTTATTATTGTAAGATAGTGTACTGTCATCAGTTTGAACATTCAATCAATTTAGTAGCGAGTAAGCAACTAAAATAATTTGAATTTTAACATGTATTTTTTTCAAAGTATTGGGAGGAACTGTAAAAATTAAACAATATCGTAAAGAGAATTGTAAGAGCGTTCAAAAGATATTTTATTCAACCCCCAATGCCATTTTAGCTATTTATGAACCAAGTGCGTTATATAGATCCTAACGCCCGGAGGGTAACATTCACCCGAGGGTCTTTGGCCCGAGGGATGAATGTTGCCCGATGGGCGTTAGGATCTAGTAACGCTCGTGGTGCATACAAGATTTAATTTTTTACTAAAAAATTATCTTAAAAGACGTTGAATACTTCATAAATTTTTTCTCATAGTATTTACTTCGTTCTGGTCGGCAACTGAGCACAAGTGAGCTAAGGGTTGTTTATTCAATAAAATGACGATGCATTTCTGTAAGTATTGACAAGCTCGTTAGTGGAGGAAACTGGAAACGGTTGTGTTCATGATAATTATGGAGATCCCACAGAATGTGACGCCCACAGCTGAAAAAGCGTTAGAATAGAATAGAATAGAAGTTTATTGGCTACGTTACATATCAATAAGAATACATTTGTAGCAGGTCAGTGTTCCACCTTTCAGAACAAAAATGAAGTTAATGTACAATAAAACAATATAACAATATATACAAAGATAAAATAGATGAAAAAACGCTTCACCGTATACAATTAATAAATACATATACATATATACATAAATCTATACTCATATAAACACACATTCATACATACACATAAGCACGTACATATCCCTGTATAAGAGTATAACAGTATTACGCAATATTCTAAATTCTAATTTTCCGCCATACTGCTCATCAATACCTTGTCGTTCCATGGAGCTATTAAAAATTCATTGACGGAGTAAAAACAATATTTTAGTAATAGTGATCTCCATTTTGTTTCAAATAATCCTAGTGGAAGTCGTTTCAGACTAGCCGGTATTTTATTGTAAAAATGCAGTTGAGGTGAATTATTCCTGGACACATTCAGTCGATAAAAAGGTACTTTGATCAAATTCGATGATCTTGTATCATGATTATGAGATTCGGATACACTCGAATAATTATTTTTGTTTTTATGGATATCTATCAGAGCATAATAGACAAACAGGCAAGGTAGAGGCAAAATACCACATTTTTCGAAAATAGGCTTGCAATGATCATTGAAGTCCGCACCATCAATTATCCTCATTGTTTTTTTTTTGTAAAGTAAATACTTTCAGAGCGTGGCTAGAATTTTCCCACAGAAGAATTCCATACGTGATCTGAGAATGTATCAATGAGTAGTATGTCAAGAGCAAAGTGTTGATGTTAACAACCTTTTTCAATTGACGTAATAAGTAAATATAACTGGATACTTTCTTGGTAAGTTGTTCGATGTGCTTGGACCAGTTCAGTTTATCATCCAAAACAACTCCAAGCAATGTTACAGCATCACCCGCAGCAACGTGATGGTTTGTTGAAATTAGGAGATTCTGAGTTATATTCCTGTTTAGCTTCAAGTTATTTGAATTATACCACAGTTCCGCTTGATTTTTGGCATGTTCAATAATATTCTTCAAGTTATCTGTGTTTTTATGCGCATTTATGAGTGTTGCATCATCAGCAAACATCACTATATTATTTGGAAATAAATGAAAGAAAAGATCATTGATGTAAATGATGAACAAAAGTGGACCAAGTACTGACCCTTGTGGTACACCGTGTGAGACTGGCTTGGAACTAGAATAGCTATTGTTAACAGAAACACTCTGCTCCCTGTTCGTTAGATAAGACTCAAAAAATTTAAGCGGTACTCCTCTTATGCCATAATGGAACAATTTTTTTATCAAAAAATCATGGGATACACAGTCGAATGCCTTGCTTAGATCACATAGTGTGATGGCAGTATGTTTGCCCTTTTCGAGGCCTTCAACAATATCTTCCACAATTTTACATATGGCATCTATTGTGGAGCATTTGCTCCTAAATCCAAATTGATTTTTGTGCAATAATCCATATTTTTCGAAATATATTGTCAGCTTGATCTTAATTAATTTCTCTATTATTTTTGATAAAATTGGAATAATTGAAATTGGTCTATAATTTCCTGGAGCTGTTTTCTGACCTTTTCTGAAAATAGGAATGACTTTTGATATTTTAAGAATATATGGGAACACTCCTTCAATAAAGCAAGCATTGATAATGAAAGTCAAGGGTACAATCAAAAAGGCCATAGTCTCCTTTATGATATGAGAGTTCAAATCGAGATGTCGTACGTTTGTGTATTTTTAAGGGATTTGATGGCTTCCGCAACCTCACAGGGTGTCACAGGATCTAGAAAAAAGGAGTTGCTTGTTTTTGGCGTTGGAACGTTTTTCAGAAACTGCGTCACTTCGGTATTGGTGACAGGAAGCGCATTTATCAAGTTATCCGCTACTGTTGCAAAGTAATCAGCATCAGCATTTATATGAACATTCCTTGAATGTTTGAATGAGGAATTCCTTTCGTAGTTGATAATCTTCCAACTATCTCTAGTCTTATTTTCAGAGCTAGCAATGAACTTGTTGTATGCATTTTTCTTGGTTGTAATGATAGTTTTCCTGTAATTCTTTTTGAATCCATTAAACACGGCCTTATCAGTTTCACTTTTGCTGACGTCATATACCGTTTTCAACATAGATAATGTATCTCTCATTTTCCGAAGCTCTTGATTAAACCATTCGACAGGTGGTTTGTTTTGATTCTCAACTTTTTTATCAGGAAAGTGTATGGTAACTAGAGTCTGGTAGGTATGTATCAGAGTGTTCATTGAAACCTCTGGATCTGGGTTTTTGTGATTGGAATAAATAGACCAGTCAACTTTGTCGAGAGAATTTTTGAATTCTTCCATCCTAGAATTATTTATAAGCCGTTTCCAACAGTATGTTTTTGCACTTTTTTGTTTCGTCATAATCGCTATTGACTGCGCATAGTGATCTGATAGACATGGATCAAATACTTTAGTAGTGTAGATGTCTTCGGGGAGAGTCGTGAGAATAATGTCAATACACGTTGATGACGTGCTTGAAACTCTGGTGTTTTCAAAAATTGTTATGTTTACTCCAAAAGAGGTTATCATAGATTTGAGTTTCGTTAATAGCGTGGAATTTCAAGCAAAATTTTTATTAAAATCTCCAAATTTTTTAGAATAATACTTTTTTCAAAATTCACAAGAAATTCAGATGGATCTCCTGTACACGATCCATAAAGGGTAACAACCAAGAGTTTCAGATCAGTTATTTCTAATGCACAAAATTCTGAGTGAATCGAAACATTAAACTCACTCACATCAATGAACTCGACGTTGAAATCAGATTTTGCAAAAACGGCTACGCCACCATGCCTGTTTGTCTCTCTGCAGGATTGGGAAATTAGCTTAAATTTTTTCATATTAACAAACTGAATTTGGTCCAGCCAATGTTCAGAAATGCAGCAGATATTAAAATCTGATTCTTCTAGGTATAAAGATAGTTGGTCGATTTTATTGCTGAGACATTGTATATTGATATGCAGTATATTTACCATACACTCTCTGTCATTCGAGATTGATCTCACGTTTCTTGGATCGTGTTTTCTGGACGTCGAAAATTTTTGCGGAATTCAAATCTTCGGACTGCTGCGCCTGCTGGCCAGATTTCGGGATCATATACTTCGGGAAAGATACTTTATAAGTAGATGTTCTCTCAGTACGGCTCAGATCTTCACATTCAAAGTTTATGGCTGGTGCGGTGATTTTAAGAATTTCTATCAGATCCTTGGAAGTCATTTCTGGGGAAATTCTATAAACATGGAGAAATCCTTTTTTGGTACGGTCTTGACTGTACTATTATTATTACTGCCAATAATTGGTTTATATCTGTTCGTTCTTATTTTTTTAAATGGAGGTGACTGACTCATCTTATCTCCTGGAGTAATCACTTTTTTTGGTTGAGTCTCATTTGTTTTTGTGGTACTTGCTTTCACAGCGGTAGCGAATGTTTTTTGCGGCCCCTCTGGCACATCTACATTCTTGTTTTTTTGTTGTATATTTGTCCCGTTTTTATTGTTCGGTGGCTGGGCATAATCGACACATGATAGTAAGGAATAGTTATTGTTTTGTTTTAACAAGAATATGAGGTCTTCTTGCTCCTGTGTTCTCTTTTCAAGATGAAATGAAAGTTTACTTACAGCTTCCAATTCCCTAGTTTTATTTTCCAGTTCGATTCTATGTTAACTGCAGAGTTTACATTCGATGGATTCTTGGCTATCCACGAATAAGTCACTTTCACCAGTTGCATTGCACTTTTCTCGTAAGTTTGTCAAGAAATTTAGTAGTACACCGTTTGTTACACTGACTGGTAACTTTAAATTGGTTAATACTTCAATTAACTCATTCTTTTTTAATTTGTTTAATTCACTAGTAACTACCGCTTGCTCGTTTACAACCGCCATACTCTACGGTTATAATAATAATGAAGGAAATTTACTGTCAAATACTTATATGAGCAGGAGTATGGCCATTTTTTGAAATGGAAAGATAAAAACAGAGTGAATATCGTATATGAAAAATAGCAAAATTTTTTATTTATTTTACATTATTTCAGCCTGAAAAATATAGTGCAAATAGTCTATGGACCAAAAACAGCTGAAATCAACATTGATTGTAAAAGAAAACATTAATATATTAGCATTCAGTCAACTGATGGCCTTTCTGAAAGGTAAATCAAAAGGATACATTCCTAAAAAATCAAAGGTGTTGGAAGGTGGACAAGTATTACTTCTCATAAGGAAAGCTGTAGATGAAACTCCTCTGGTAATGGGCGTGATGAAATGATCAAGATGACAATTGATGTCATTGAAGACAGAGGAGCTGTTCTACTGATCAAGGCACCAGAAACCAAGACCTGCACCTCAAAAAGTTTCAACATTGTTGAAGAAAGCGAAATAGGAGCCTTGAACTTAGTTAAAGAGTACATTGCACTACGACCAAAAGGATGTAAACAACGTAGTTTTTTTTTAACCTACAGAAACAATAAATGCATTGAGTAATTTGCAGGTGAAAATACTATTGAAAGTGTTCCTTCTATCATAGCAAAATACCTTAATTTGGAAAACCCGGAAGCTTGCACCGGACATTATCCACGTCGAAAGTCGTCAACGATTCTTTTTCAAGGTGGTGCTTCCTTTGAAACACTTAAATTGCATGGAAAGTGGTACGGTAGCGGAGAGCTATATTGAAGAAAGTATCTCCTCGAAGAACAAAATTGCTACAATGATAGCCCATTTCGTTTCCAAAAAAGAAAATGTTAACATTCCGAACGAAACCGAATGCACATTAAGGAATTAATCATCGGTCAACTCACAGAACTTCAAACTTGGTACTTATTTTTCAGGAACATCTGAAAATTGTAATTTCTAATTGAGAGAAAATAATAAGTCCCTTTGTTATGTACAGTTATAAATAAAACTTTTATGATTAATTCATTTATCGAACTACAGAAAAAAAAACATTTAGCGGGCTTTATGATTCATAATGCCCTTCATAACGTCCCGGTCGTTATGGGTCTGTTAATAGCAACCGTTGCCAAGGTATTATAAAGCAGTAATGGTCAAGTGAAAAATTAAAATATTTTGGAGTAATTCTAACTCTCGCTTGGGGTTGAAAGTAATGGAGTCAAAAATACCGGAAGAGAGTGTCCCCCTTTACTCAAAAATCGACGGGTCAGAGCGTTTTTCTAAAGTGTTGTCGAGGTTCCTGAAAATGGGTCGGTTTCGTTTTCGGTTGACCACCGTGTATATCATATTTCATAAGACAGATTATACAATTCTAGCATTGGATATTAGCGAGATTGGTCATATGGATTCAAAAATAATATAGATCCTGTTGAATACAGATCCACTGATATCAAGCGCCCCAGTGAAAAGAAGTATAGCATTTTTATTACAGTTTTTCAATCTAGAAGTTTTTGGAGAATGAAAGGTCCTAGATGATGGATTTATATGTATTACTATGTGACTGTCAACTGATTGATAGCCGTTTTATCATCTTACTGCACCGGATGGCGTTTTACTGATTTGTATATCCTTAGTTTATGATAAAGTTCATTCTGATGATGACCCTTTATATCTTCATCGAGAAGAAAATCGATCCATGGTGTGTATTTGCTCACTCCAATGGGATAATTAATCACCTTGTTGCTGTGAGCTAGCACATGTGAGATTTTTCCACAAATTCAGAAAGACGAAGGAACTTTTTATTTTCTAGCGTATAGAAGTACTTCATTCTCACCCATACAGAATGCGAAGAGAACGAGTTAAATTCCACCTTCCAATTAGTATGCGATTTATTTAATAACAGAATGATTATCATTTCAGGGTCCTCAAATCCAAATGCATTCTACGCTCGTGACACCGCTTTGATGTCGAATGCTATATCGAGTTTCGCCGCACGGAGTTAACAAAAACTCCTTTGAATTTCAAAAATGCACGCGCGGCATTTCAACGTTGATCCGTCTTCTTTACATATTCTATTTTCAAACAGCTCGTTAGTGATTCAGCTGGAAGAGTATTCGTTCACTGCAGCAGGAAAAAACGGATCATTATCCAGATTCCGATTTATGTGGTACCAATTTTGTGCCTGAAGTGGAAGTGGCTATATTTGTGAGTTGTAGTTGCACGATGAAGAAAATAAGTATATCGTTATGAACTGCACTCTCGTTACATACCCATGAACGAAGCACCGAGTTGAATTGAATTGATGCATCAGGCAAACTGAGATCGGCGAAGTATTAGATGTTTCACCAACTTTTTCTCTTCGTGAGGTGCAAGCCAGGGTTTTATCTCGAAATGAATTTTACCCAGAACCATCGATGACGAACGAAATAAATTCGACGGGGTAAATTCAAATAAGGTAGACCAGTGTCTCTTCACAATAGTGAAACGGAAACTGTCACTCAGACTTCCATCAGAGCCGCCCGAAGGCACTTTCTAATTGAGAACTCGTTACTCCTGATTGTTTGTGGTCTATGAGACCACTTCAGGAACTACCCCGAGTAATTCGGAGCCACTTCATTGGGACAACTGGAAAGCTACTCAGGTGAACAGACCACCTAGAGATTCAGTGTTGCCAACTGAACCAAGACGGCAATTCGAGAAAGCGTTCCATCTTTGGGTATTATTTGAACCAAACACAAAGTCAAGTGAATTCAAAGGACAAAATAACGATTGGGAAATTAAGCTGGTTTACACAAAACCGAAAGGAAATGTTGCAGTTCTGTGTTATAACTACGGAGCAATAAAGTTGTGACAAAAGTATGTTTACCAAATAACTCTGTCATGCCGCGGAATGCGGGTTGAAGGAATTATTGGAAATTGAACATTGTATGTTAATATTCAATTTCAGTTTAAGGTTAGTTCAACTCAGCTCGAATCAGTACGGCAAAGGTAAGTACTGAAATTTGGAAGGAGCTGTACATGACAATGACCAAGTTATCATTGTGGGATAGTGGAGTACAGATTGAAGAGTTTGTCTCAATGATACATAATTTCTAACGTTATTAAATCGAAACAAATAAGGTTTTCAAAGTGCAAAATAAACCCGTAACACTCTGCCATTGAACTTTGATGTTTCTGTCACTTATTCTCCTTTACGTCAATTCCTGCTTTGTTTACAGTTTAACGGTTGACAGTTCTCTACATGCATGACAGTTCATCCACATATATCTATATTGTTCAATATTGTTTTCACAATATTATTGTATCAATATTGGTGTGCACATTAAATATGGTTATTTGGGTATAGATACAATTCATACTAATGAAAAATATGAAATTGTGAACGAGGTCAAGGACACGACAAGGAGCAGAGTGCCCTTTACGTTGCGAGTGCTTCAAATGTACTTGTCCACATATATCCAATGCTAGTCTTCAAGCATCGTGACTTCGAAAACAATGCTGGAAATTAACATTAGATCAGGATCATGTCCCTAATTTTTTATTACATCTAATCAAATGGGTTATGGACTTATGATGTCACGTATTCTTGTCTCCCTTTATTTGACATTTGGCATGATTAAACCGATAGTTTGACGTTGACACCTAGCAACAACCTTTTTAGCACGGCGTGATTCAACCTTGTATCTATGTGTGGTGTGTATAATAAAAAATATATCAAAAAAGCAATATTGGTTACATACCAGTATGAAAATTCACTGTCAATATTATATTTTGTGTATTGATCGATTGTTCATTATTGAAATAATATCAACATATTAATGATGGTTAGATATTGGTCTGAAAATCAATGATTGAATTTAAACGTTGCACTAATATTCACTTACGCTGTCTATTGAAATATTCATATTGGTTAGATGTTGTTAGGAAAGTTCGAAATACTTATTTGCAGTTGAGTACTGGTCAAAAATTCAATATTGTTTTGTTGACCGTGTTGAAATAATGTTATCGATTGAATATGTAATGAACATTCTTTATATCACCGTTGAAACTCAAGTATTGAAAGAAAATTCAATAATTTCTTAGGATCAATATTTGAACTTCATATATTATGGTTAGTTATTGGTTTAAATTATTTTAAAAATATTGAATCATTAACAATGATTGGTTATTACTGGTATGGAAATATGTTGCCAAAACTAAAGATTTTAGTATTGATGTCTATTTTGTTAGTTTTGTGAGTAACTGAACTGAAATGTTGCGCTCTATATTATATATGTCTTTGAACTTTCCTGATTATATTTTTATATCAATACTAAATACTAATCTGCAATAGTACAGTTAGTTAAGTATGGAAGTGCTGGCGACAATGGAATTTGAGTAGGTATTGGTGTACAGTATTTTTTAAGTGCACATTATATTATATTTTTGAACCTAATATCGGTTGAAACAAATAATGATGATCCAACATGAGGAATATTGGAAATAACAATATTATATTGAATTTGCTAGTGGAATATTGTCTCAACCTATTCTGAATGTAGATTATAACTTATTCCGACAATATTGGTTGAATAATCTTTACCAATATCGAAAAAACAATATTGTCAACAGAATGTTTGCAACATGTATAATCAATTTTGCAATTCCACTCATCAGTTCTCCTATATTCTAGAGATAAAAGACGATACTGATGTATATCCAATTTCAATAGCACCTTGGTTGAATTGTATTTAACAAATAGTCAACCAATCAATTTACCCTATATTAATTGTGAGACATCTGTTTTCGTAAACACTTATCTTTGAAAGCTTCAGTGATAGATTATTTTGCACTGTGTACATTTATTTATAATCTAAAAGCGCTTTCGGCTTATTTGTCAATTAAATCTGAGATTTATCTTCTAAATTAGATAAAATATAACGGTTGATAAAATAACTGGATTCGATTACGTAAAACGTGAACAGCTTGTACACGTTGTACGTGAACGTATCCAGCATGGGTTACTTTCTCAACCGTAATAATATATCTAATTAAGAAGATGAAAATCAGATTCAATTGACAAATATAAGCTCTGATGACGGTAAACTAACTGAAAGCGCACAGCTTGGATAATAAAATGAACTTATACATTTCAAAATACACTCTCACTCAACCTTTACACCTATACTGATTCAAATTATTACGAAAACTTCACGCTATCAGTGAAATGATAATATATTGATATAATATTATAAACAAAATCTATTACCATTATGGAAATTCTAACAACAGTGAAATAAATTATGATCAAACATGGGTACGAAACCGCTAGGTGGCTGTACATATAGAACGTTTCCTGAATTGAAAGCGCTATCGAAATAACTTTTCAAGACAGTCTACTCATTGCTCATTGGTGACACCTTGATTCAAGGAGAAATATGACTGTAGAAGTTATTCAACATGAATTTTTTGAAAATATTCCTCCAGTGTTTCCAACACAACCTATTCACTTTGAATAGTCTACTTATAAATATCTAACTAGTATTGTACCAATATCGCTAATAGTTTTTAAACCAATATTGCTTCGAGACTGCTTCACCAATATTATTTCGAAACTGTCCAAGTAATCTGGGATCAATATCGCGTCTTCCCTAGCTCACACAAGTCTCTCGAAGACTTCCGAGGGTTGCGCGTAGGGGTGCAATCGGTTAACGGAAATAACAATTTTAACAAAACAACAATTACGAAATGTTTTTAAAAAATTATCGCCAATATTACGTTTAAAAATTTTTTTAATATTTCATGTGATTGCACTGAAAAAAAAGTTTGGTTAGTCTAACAAAAAAAAATGTTACGGTAACCATATACTTCTGTCATTATAGGCACAATCAGATATATAATTACATTAACCATCCCAAAGTTGTAAAGTGAATATGATTAAAGCAACGAAATAAAAGATGATCAAGTATAGTGTTACTTCAACAATAAAATACTGTGAAAATAATCAGTTACTGCTAGTAAGCAAAAAACAAAGAAATGTATAAGATCCAGTGGATCCGAACACACAAACTTTGGGGTTTTCACCAGAGAGATTTATATTACTGAGTATCCATCATCTCATCTGTCATTTTACTTTCAACACTAGTGTTAAAAGTGATTTTGTGAAAACGTCAGTTTTTAGTTCATATCTCAATGAATTGTCGCTGACAATAATAGGTTTCGTATCTATGACTGAATTTCTCAGTTTTGGATAATGACAACAAGACAATTATTGCTGAAATAAATTTTAATATTCGGTTGGATTTTTGTTTTGTCGAAACTATTGAATAACATTGTTCTGTCAATTGAATTGTATTATTGAAAAAACAATATTTCTATAAAAATTTGCATATTGTTCTTGTAACAATGAAATAATGTTCTTTCAACTGGAATGTATTGTCACACTAACAATCTTTCGATAACAATTTCCATATTGTTCCTGTAGCAATGCAACAATCAGTAATGGTATTTTTCATTGAAAATTATTGCTACCCAAACAAAAAAATTGTTAACCAGGTTGTTTTGTTATCACTTACAATATTATTTCTTTCAGTGATGCACCAACATTATCCCTAAATGAACGTATTACAGCAATTTTGCTACGAGGATATTTCACCAATATGGTTTTTGAAATGTAATATGGTACTACTATCCCGAAATGTTCACATGTTCTGTTCTAGCAGATATTCCAATATTTGGCCAATATTTTCATGATATTCTACCAATATTTATCCAACGTTAGGTTGCTACTTAGGTTGGTGACACTGTTTTCTTCAGACACTGATCTGACATCCTTCTCCACCTCACTAAATGCTTCACCAAAGATTTTTTTAAAATCATCCTTCTATCCATGCTGGATATAGATTATAAATGATTGTGTTCTGGATTTTGGACTAAAGACAGAATTTGTACTATACGAAAAGATGCCAATAAAGGTACTGATTTTCCGTATAGGAATAATTGCATTATTTGTTGAGAAACAATAACTTTACGAATCAAATCAATAGTTTTACATTTCATGTTTTTAAATTTGTATTTATTGTAACAAAACGTAAAACTTGATTTTAAGAATCTCCCAGGTTTTTGAAGAAGGGAGATCCGTGACCTATAGCTCACGTAAAACTGCATTCAAACCACTTTCTCTCTGTGATAGACTGTGGGATCGAACCCGGGCCGTTTGATTTGAGGCGAACGCTATAGCAAGAGGCATAAGATGTCCGGAGGACTGCTCACTGCTAAAATCCTATACAATAGGAAAGTTGGGTCGAAAATCCATCAGAAAACAACTACTTTCCTGGCTAATGCCACGACGAACATTGAATTACATCTGATGAAATTTCCGTGCAGAGTTCCTACAAGGTTCTCTCTGCAATTGCTTGGTTGCATGGGAATGTTCATCGAAACATTCGGACCACCTATATATCGATTTCGGAGTGTTGCTCCTCATCAGTATAGGGTAGGTCTAGCAGTCAATAACTAATGACTGCAACGAATGAATCGACGACCAAACCCATTTACAGACCGAAACTGAGATCGCGCCCGCACAGTGGATTAATTCCAAACTGCGAGCGCCATCTCAGTGCCGGAAGCCCAACCAAAGCAATACCCATGACCACGATCGTCAAGACCGTATATAAACAGAAAAGAAAACTGTAGGTCACAATGAGCTTATGACAAGAGGCATAAGATGTCCGGAGGACTGCTCACTGCTAAAATCCTATACAATAGGAAAGTTGGGTCGAAAATCCATCAGAAAACAACTACTTTCCTGGCTAATGCCACGACGAACATTGAATTACATCTGATGAAATTTCCGTGCAGAGTTCCTACAAGGTTCTCTCTGCAATTGCTTGGTTGCATGGGAATGTTCATCGAAACATTCGGACCACCTATATATCGATTTCGGAGTGTTGCTCCTCATCAGTATAGGGTAGGTCTAGCAGTCAATAACTAATGACTGCAACGAATGAATCGACGACCAAACCCATTTACAGACCGAAACTGAGATCGCGCCCGCACAGTGGATTAATTCCAAACTGCGAGCGCCATCTCAGTGCCGGAAGCCCAACCAAAGCAATACCCATGACCACGATCGTCAAGACCGTATATAAACAGAAAAGAAAACTGTAGGTCACAATGAGCTTATGACAAGAGGCATAAGATGTCCGGAGGACTGCTCACTGCTAAAATCCTATACAATAGGAAAGTTGGGTCGAAAATCCATCAGAAAACAACTACTTTCCTGGCTAATGCCACGACGAACATTGAATTACATCTGATGAAATTTCCGTGCAGAGTTCCTACAAGGTTCTCTCTGCAATTGCTTGGTTGCATGGGAATGTTCATCGAAACATTCGGACCACCTATATATCGATTTCGGAGTGTTGCTCCTCATCAGTATAGGGTAGGTCTAGCAGTCAATAACTAATGACTGCAACGAATGAATCGACGACCAAACCCATTTACAGACCGAAACTGAGATCGCGCCCGCACAGTGGATTAATTCCAAACTGCGAGCGCCATCTCAGTGCCGGAAGCCCAACCAAAGCAATACCCATGACCACGATCGTCAAGACCGTATATAAACAGAAAAGAAAAGAAAACTGTAGGTCACAATGAGCTTATGACAGTCCTCCGGACATCTTATGCCTCTTGTCATAAGCTCATTGTGACCTACAGTTTTCTTTTCTGTTTATATACGGTCTTGACGATCGTGGTCATGGGTATTGCTTTGGTTGGGCTTCCGGCACTGAGATGGCGCTCGCAGTTTGGAATTAATCCACTGTGCGGGCGCGATCTCAGTTTCGGTCTGTAAATGGGTTTGGTCGTCGATTCATTCGTTGCAGTCATTAGTTATTGACTGCTAGACCTACCCTATACTGATGAGGAGCAACACTCCGAAATCGATATATAGGTGGTCCGAATGTTTCGATGAACATTCCCATGCAACCAAGCAATTGCAGAGAGAACCTTGTAGGAACTCTGCACGGAAATTTCATCAGATGTAATTCAATGTTCGTCGTGGCATTAGCCAGGAAAGTAGTTGTTTTCTGATGGATTTTCGACCCAACTTTCCTATTGTATAGGATTTTAGCAGTGAGCAGTCCTCCGGACATCTTATGCCTCTTGTCATAAGCTCATTGTGACCTACAGTTTTCTTTTCTGTTTATATACGGTCTTGACGATCGTGGTCATGGGTATTGCTTTGGTTGGGCTTCCGGCACTGAGATGGCGCTCGCAGTTTGGAATTAATCCACTGTGCGGGCGCGATCTCAGTTTCGGTCTGTAAATGGGTTTGGTCGTCGATTCATTCGTTGCAGTCATTAGTTATTGACTGCTAGACCTACCCTATACTGATGAGGAGCAACACTCCGAAATCGATATATAGGTGGTCCGAATGTTTCGATGAACATTCCCATGCAACCAAGCAATTGCAGAGAGAACCTTGTAGGAACTCTGCACGGAAATTTCATCAGATGTAATTCAATGTTCGTCGTGGCATTAGCCAGGAAAGTAGTTGTTTTCTGATGGATTTTCGACCCAACTTTCCTATTGTATAGGATTTTAGCAGTGAGCAGTCCTCCGGACATCTTATGCCTCTTGTCATAAGCTCATTGTGACCTACAGTTTTCTTTTCTGAACGCTATAGCACCATGACATCGACTCCGCTTGTCTATCATTTTGTAGCAATAAACCAAATATCTCACACAAAGTATTCTCTGTAACAATATTTCTCAATGGACTTCGGAGTAAAACAAGATATATTGGATTCTGCAAACATATTTGTATATAGCATAGGAAGGAACTGATACTGGGATATTCCAAATAACATCTTTTAATTTCACGGTTGTTTGCTCGATGTCCAGAAGAGATCACTTCGATAACAAATGAAATAAGTATTAAGTATTTTATTATGTTTGTCTCCACGATATCTATTTAATAGGAATTGAGAAAAGCAACTGTATTTATTCAATGTTGTTTTCGTTGAAATTTCATTGGTTTGCTTTGGAACGAATTCATTGGAAATTGATTGATTGAAGATTATTAGATTCTTTTGAATGATCCGACTCTAAGCATCGTTGAGCTTATGGATATGTTTTTGTGATGTTGATGGTCTTCACTTCTTGATGCAACATCTTCTCTGTCTACTGATCACTCAATCTATAGATTCTTACAGAAGTTGACGTGTGAAAGTACCATGAATTGTAAAAACAAAATTAAAATATTTTTGTCAATATCGTTCACGGCCAGTAGTAGTAGTGTTTGGGGAGGCCGCTACCACAGCCAGGCAAGTAGGCCCTCATGGACACTTTTTGCCATTATCTGTTCTCTACTTATCTACATTCCTACTCCTACTCTTCCTTTTCAATCCTTTGTGACCTCATAATGCAGGTCAGTTTGTCCGACTACTCCAAGTCGATTAGTTCCTCTTGTTGGAGTTTTTCAACTCCAAAGGTTCCAAATCTTAGCCTCCCACACGTCTCACAATCACCAAGGGAGTGAGATGAAGTTTCTTCGTCTTCTTCGCATTTGAGGCAAGTGGAGTGGTGTTCTATACCTATTATAGTGATAGTTGTCTGTTCCAGCTTCTTATGCCCTGTTAGTATTCCTATAAGAAGGCATGGTACTTGGCGGTTTCTGGCTAAGAGCCATGCCCTCCTTGACTTACTGGAGCCGGCCACAGTATTTCGACTGACGTTCTTAAAAATTCATTCAGCTCTTCTTCTGACTCGTCAAGAGTTGAAGAAGTTAAATTCACGGTCAAGGTTGTACAGAAGTGAACTAAAAACAGAAGATCGATGTTCGATGAAAAAATTACCTAATTATTGGACAATACTTCTCTGAAAATTTAGTTGAAAATAAAATAAATAAAAGAACATTTCGAAAACAAGCTTTCATTTATAAACTAGTGAATCGAACTTTGAAATTTGATATGTACGAGGATATATTGAAAAATTTTAGCCTACTATAGAACCAATCAAAATTTCAATGTCAAAATATTTTATAACTCAACATATTCTCCTCTCAATTGAATACATTTATTATAGCGAACCTGCAACGTCTCTAGACCATTCAAAAAAAAAATGTCTTCTTGCTATGCAAACCAGACCTCCACAGCTTTTATTACCTCCTCGTTGGAAGAAAATTTACGACCTTTTAAACTTTTTTTCAGTTGAGGAAGATATGATAGTCGGACGGAGCCAAATCTGGTGAAAAAGGGGGGTGTTCTAGTAAATCAAACCCTAGATCACGATTTTTTTGCATGGCAACATGAGATTTGTGTGCAGGGGCGTTGTCCTGCAAATGAAAAACACCTTTGGATAGCTTTCCGCGTCTTTTCTCTTTAATTTTTTCCCGTAGAGTGGTCAGTAATGTCGAATAGTAATCTCCAGTTATTGTTCTACACTTATCCAAAAAATCAATCATGATTATTCCATGGCCTTCCCAAAAAACCGAAGCAAGAACTTTTCCAGCTGATTTTTAGACACGAAACTTCTTAGGTCTTGGAGAACCGGAGTATCGCCATTCCATCGATTGTTGTTTTGTTTCTGGATCGTAGAAATGTACCCAAGTCTCATGCATAGTACCAATTCGTTTTCAAATCGAGCACAGATCGATCGCGATGCTACTACCCTTGCACGCTTTTTGTCAACATTCAAACATGTGGGGATCCATTTTGCAGCAATATTTCTCATGTCCAAATTGTCGTGAACTATATGATGAACGCGTTCGTATTAAATATTCAATCCGTTTTAGCCCAATTCGACGGTCTGTTAAAATCATGTCATGAACTGCATCCATATTTTCGGGGACTGACAAAGAAACTGGCCTTCCCGATCATCTTTAATGGAAAATGTACCTCTTTTGAAGCTTGCAGTCCAATTTTTCACGGTCGCATACGAAGGAAATTGATCACCAAGGGTATTAAGCATATCTTCGTAAATTTGCTTACCTCTTAACCCTTTTAAATACAGGTACTTGATGATGGCTCGATACTCCAATTTTTCGATTTTCACAATTTCTGTGGACATATTTTTTCTTTTAATTCATTGCGTAACTCTGGTTTACTTTTTTGACGTCAAACTTTACACTGACACTTCTAATAAGTTATTGTTCGTTGCTATGGTAACGCAATATTTTGTTTATGAAGGGAACTGGTCTAGGCTAACTAGATATCAATACATCCTCGTATTATATGAAAAACAGAGAACTTCTGAAATTTTTCAAATTTTTCAAAGTATACCCTTTCATCTGAATACCACGTGAGGTCTATTGCCAAAGGGCATCTGAAAAACTAGGTTCACTGTTTCTTTCCATGAGCTATTCCAAATTTTGATTTATGATGCACAGATCTGACCTGGAATACTGTTTCCATATATGACTGAATCATTCAGGTTCTGTTGAAATAAGACATTCATCTTGTCGGTGATGATTCACTCACAATCTCGCTCACTTCTCTGGATTACCACCGAAAAGTTGTCGATCTGTTTCTGTTTTATTGACGTCTGAAATATCAATATTCGTTCCACCATTAGTGGCTCCATCAAGACTGCCCCGTTGAGCTCAGCCTTCATAACATAAAAAATAGGATGAATGCTTATCTAAAAAATGTGGCTTTCATTTTATTTTGTAATTATAAGCGTTAGAATTAGTTCGTATTTTTGGCATGCGTATGTTTGCTACCCCTTTTTGCTTGTGCCTAACTTAAAATATACATACATACAGACCAAACTTGAAATTACTCAACTGTCCTAAGTTTTTCCCCATTTTCCGGATTTTTTAATCTTTTTCGAAAGTTTTTAAATTTTTTCAAGAAACAGGTTTTTGCAGTAATTTTCCTTTTCAGAATCCGTCGTACATTTTCCGGCTTCATACAGGTTCTTTATCCAGGCTTCAGGTGGGCGTGGGGTGAGTGAATCATTTGAAATCAAATTATGTGATGCCAG
The DNA here is from genome assembly GCA_944452925.2 of Chrysolina oricalcia. Lineage (NCBI taxonomy): Eukaryota > Metazoa > Arthropoda > Insecta > Coleoptera > Chrysomelidae > Chrysolina > Chrysolina oricalcia. Next base: position 20,429,366 of record OX101818.2, read on the forward strand.
CGGTCCCATATTTTTTACTGTTTTACGGGATTTTTCAGTTTTATTTTCGTGATTTTTTGCAGCAATTTGTTACTTCTCACACACTCTCTAACTAGCCTTCAGGGGAGCAAAGAGTTAAAAAAATTTGCCATTAAACTATGCGACTATTCGATGTTTTTCACTACTTTTACACGGATTTTCCGATTCGAACAAGAGAACGAAACATTCTTTGAAGGGCCAGTCTTTTCAGTTCCAGTTAAACTGTTGATTAATTAACTAATGGTTAGAATGTGATCCATCAACACTATTAGTTAGTTATCTGTAGATTAACTGGAACTGAAAAGACTGGCCCTAAGTTAGCCTTTGGTTGACAAGTTAAGCCCATATAGCAAAGGAAAAATTCCTAATTTCCTGCATCATGTCTGCATTTCCATATATGAAAGAATGCTGGCTTGGTGGTGGATTTTGCACCACATACTCCTGAAAATAATATTTTATTCCTTGACGTCTTTTACGTATACCTTCACAGAGAATTTTTCACACTTTCATACGGTTCGAAACTAATGAAACTTTGCTTCTACTGAGAATAACTAGAATAGAATGTCGAGGGGATATGGAGAACTTCAAATGAGATATCATATGAAAAGTCAGAAGCTGGCTCTATGTGGAGAATTCAAAGAGCAGTCGCATATTTTTAATCATATTAAGTTGAAATGAATGAGTTCAGATATAGGAAGGATTTCAATTTGTTCTCATTTTAGACGTTGCATCATCATCACTATAATTACATTTACCTGGAACTTTTTCACATGTAATGTAATTGAAATATACCCACCAGCGGCAGTTGGTTCAGAGAACAATAATGAAATGTTCCACATATCGTCTGATTTGAATTTAGCAATTATACTGAAATAAGACTGAATCGATGCAAGTAATTTACCCCCTTCTAAAATTGGGAGATATTTCTATACACCTAATCAATCAAATCAAAATATAATTTGTTGTCCAAAGAAAAAGGTAACTGTTTACGAAGCGTAAATACGTATGAAAAGAATAAAATGAAAATAAATAATTTTGACAGTAAGAGCTCAAGGAACAATGGTCCTCAATGTGGGGCCAGGTAGCCGAGTGGTTAAAGCGACATGGTTCAATCACTTTGGATGCCAGTCGGCGATGGTTCAAACCACGGCGACTGCAGAATTTTTTCTGATGGCCCGAGAAAGTGCTAGGAATCGCACGTAAAAAGGTAAGAGCTCGTTAATCCTTGGCTCGCACAAGTTTAGACTTTTGAGGGCTGTCGTTCGTAAGGGAACGACAGCTGGTTAGCGGAAAAAACAATTTAAACAACAATTTAAATTCATATACAGTGCCCAAGATAAGGATGAACAGCATGGGGATCTCGGTAATCTTAAGAGTTACACAGTAGGTCAACTGGGCAAATGTTGCGCAATTGAGGGGTCAATAAATAGATGATGAGGATTGACAAAACTGTTGTTTACTTCCCGAGATATTCGGAACAAACAGAAAATTTGCGATTTGGTTTTAGTTTTTTTCTGAAGTTATTTGAATAGTTTCGAAAAAACTAAAGGCTCTTTCTCATTGCCACTTTTTTACCTTCACAGAATGGCGTTCACAAAATCTCCATACAATGTTTCGTTTGGAAGAAACCATCATCAACTGTTTTTTATATGGCACGAAAAAAATGTTCACCCTGTTTGATAGCATTTTTTTTGCAAATACAACAACGTATGGCACAATATGTTTTCCTATGTTTTTATTCAGTAAAAATGCTTATAACAATTTTTGAATACCTATTAGGCGGCTTAGAAACAATCCATGGCAACATCCCTAGCTGTCAATTAGCATAAATAATTTTCGTCTTCAATGAGTATGTCATTGTTATTGTTATTGTTGTTATTGCCTTCGTATCTTCAACATTAAAATGGAGGGAGGTCATTTTGCAAACGAAGAAAAGTTTGATATGCTGTACTGCTACAATTTATGCCAAAGAAATTGTGTTGAAGCCGAACACAAGAATTCGAACAAATACCCGGAGCCGAAACAACCTGGCAAGTCTATTTTCAGACGTTTAGTAAATAATTTGAAAAATAATGATTCATTTGAAAAACCTGTGCTATCTCGACAAAAACCGTCTGCAGAAGAAAAAGAATACCTAGTTTTACATTCAGTTATTGAAACCCAGAAAGTTCAACTAGAGAAATTGAAGACCAGAATGGGGTAACTAAATCAACAGCTCAATTTATTTTAAGAAAAAATAAATTCAAGCCATATAAACTTATTTCGAATTTGTCAAGACTTAAGACCAGGTTATGGCGAGTGGCGAAGATATTTTTACGAGTGGTAACAAGAATGTGTGATGGCGATGCAAATTTTCCTTTCAAAGTGATCTGGTCGGATGAAACTATAGTCACCAATAACGGTATTTCCAATAGGCGCAACACACTTTATTGGTCACAACAAAATCCACGTGTGAAGGAATCATCCATATACCAACATCGATTCGAATTTAATAATGGGTGTGCAATTTTTTGCACAAGGGTTATAGGTCCATTCATCTACCAGACGTCTTTAACTGCTCAACGATACCTTTGTCTGTTACGACAAGATCTGGAAGCTGCATTGGATAATTTTTGTTGGACGCTGTGCATAATTGCTGGTTTCAACAAGATGGTACAACAGCTCATAAGCCATAGCAGTTTGCCAATACCTGTGTAAGCGGTTCCGAAGAAAATGGATTGGCACTCATAGTGATACATCCTGGCCAGCAAAGTCACCTTAGTTCTCATTATTTTAGTTTCTGTTAGTTAAATATTAGATTTTATTGAAAACCTATTTATAAGCATTTTTTCTGAATAGAAACATAGGAAAACATATTGTGCCGTACGTTGCTGCATTTGCCATAAAAAATTTATGTTTTAAAGGGTGTACATTTTTTAGTGTCATATAAAAAACAAAGTTTTTGTGAACGCCATTTTATAGATTTCTGGGATTCTCCAACATCTATTTATTTATCCCTCAATTGCGCAACTTTTTTCCCATTTGACCTACTGTGCAATTCTTTTGGTTATCAAGATCCCCATGCTGTTCATCCTTATCTTGGGCACACTGTATAAGATTTAAAAATGCAAAAATATTTTTACCCGATGTGTAAAAGTTTCAAAGTTAATGTAAAATCACTGCTTATAGTTCTAGGGTATAACTCAAGCAATGAAAATGTACATAGATTTTGGAATGTACATCATCAAAATCAAGCTGTGGCTATGCACCTCCAAAAATCAAATTTAAAAACAACACCAATGATTTTCAAATCCGAAACTCGAATACAAAAGTCGTATATCATGTTGAACGTGTCTGGTGGACTGAAAGAAGTATTGTACATCGTACAATGCCTTTTACAGATCTTCTGAACTGGTTTTTGATTGACTATTCCTGAATCGAGTTCATTTGGTAAATGTGTGTGTACTTTTGAACAGTCTGACGAATTCAATTCTCTTTTCAAACAAATAATTTTTTTTATTTTCGTCTATATACGTATTTTCACAATTTCGATGTTTTTGCCTTTTGAAATGAAGTAATTATTGAACCGATATTTCTGTCTGATGATCTTCTGCATAATTTCTCTATTTTCGGCCGTTTTCGCCGAACTCTTAACAACAAAATCTCAACGGCATTCAACATCAAGGCAGATATAATTTCAGAGTTTCGCAATACTGTGTTTTAGTGCATAATAATTTTATTGTGATCTGTGTGAACTCATTAGGCACATACATTCATAAAGTTACGGACGTTCAAGTTACATATACAGAATTTTGATTTTGTTTCAATCAAAATCACGATAATAGTACTAATTATTTTGTGATGGTTTCAAGACATTTGTTACTTACTGAAACCTATCTGAAAGCTTTCTAGATATTTCAGATCATAACTAAAAACTAGCCATTCTTATTTTGGAATTATTTTGTATGATTGCTGCAAGATATATGATACTTTTCCATGAATAATCTCTCTACTTGGAGCTCAGAGTTCACTGACAAGAACTCAGTTGTCCTTTGGTCATCTAAGCAGTATAATAATCATGAAATGATAACTGCTTGTTTAATAGAGCTAACTTTAATACAGCTAACTTATACTGAAGTGGTTTTTAACTCACCACAAGCTGATTATTACCTCAAGACAAGCTAGTTACTAACTTATTGGAAGTTATCTTCTCACTTACATTTGGCCCAAAATTAATTACAACAAGATTTTAATGTACAGTTGTGTGCATAAGAAAGCCGTACAGGAGTTATAGGTTATTGGGATCCAGGCTTGTTAATCTTACTTATTGAACTTCTTATAGACTTTGACAAGTAGTGTTAAAATTCAAATAATTTTTGTCAGCAACGCGCTTTATCATTTTTCTAGTGCAATTAGTGCAGTGCCTCTAGTAGTGTCGACCCTTGTACGACTTTTTTATGCACACAATTGTACTTATGGCAATTTAGTTGGACAGCTGCTACATATAGTATAAAAGTTTTTTTGCACTAGCGGGCGGTAAAGAACAGTTTACCGCTCGGTAGTGACACTTTAGCACCCGCGGGCCCATTATGGCACGCGGGCCTTAAAGTTGTTCTCAAATTGCACATATATACATATCAATTCATATAAGACCACGAAACAATCAACTAATTTCATTGAAGAAATTCTCATTTAACAACATTTATTCAAAATCTACATTATCAAGGCCTGAATATTAAAATTTTGAATTTACAATGCAGATACAGTTGCCAATGTTGAGGATGGAATATTTTCTCTTTGATCGCTATGAGAACAAGACACGTATTCATACTTTTATTTTGAATTTGGAGACCAATTTGAAGTGTATCAATAAAGCACTTGTATTTTACTAGTTTTACTAGCAACTGTATTCTAGAATATACTTGGAAATTAAGTGGAGAGGTAATCTTGACTGACTAGTTGAAGAAAAATTGGAAAATTCTTGAGAATGCAGTCAAATCATACTGGTCTTAGTCAAAGAAAACTCTTTGATATATTGTCAAGCTTTCGAAAAAAATGTTATTCCTTCATCGGGACAGATCTTTAAAACAAAAATTGATGTTGTACAATATGGCGGGTAAACACAAATAAAACTTGAGGTTGAAAGTGAAAGTCAACGTGCACAACATGAAACATCAAAAAAACATAAAAAAATATATGTATAAATACTCAAATTCCTACAAAAGAGAATTATATATGAGTAATCAGTCAAAATAATTGTTACTATTCAACTTACGATTGCCCCTAAGTATTCAAACTAACTCTCAAGTGAGAATTCTGATATTTTCTCTATCTGTCAAATTTTGACGTTTCTCGACAATCAAATCATTGCTTTCGTTAGATGGTGCCATATGTTTATCTACTGGGTGAATAAACCTCAGTGAAACGAGTTTTTTTAAATTCCTGCTTTAGATTTAAACAATGATAATAATAAATGAAAGTATTTTAAAACTATTAAATGTCAATAAATCAGTATCTTTCACAGGTATCGTTCCGATACAATACTTTCGATTATAGTTATACATAACGTATAAAACGTGTAGCCCATCAAAATTCAAGTCAGTATTTGTGATTGGTGCATATCGACTAGTACATAAAATTTTGTATGTATCACGTGCATAAAATGGGTTTATGGCCCAAAGCGTGTATTCACGCCTTAGGCCATAAACGCCTACTTTAAGCCCTTGATAAATAAATAACTATTACTCGTCATAATAAAATATTCGCTTGTGAATAATATTTTTTCCTCCGTGTATTCAAATGCAAATAATCAATCGCATACATTCATAGTGACGAGTAATTTCAAGAAGGAAAAATCATGCTTAGTGACAAGTGTCGTTTCCTCCACATATATTTATTTCACCTTCCAGTATTTGGGACACATACACCTCATCTCAGTTCTACACCAAAAGTTTTTATGTAAAACACCAAGAAACTCGAATAAAAGTTGAGTGGAGCTGTGGGCGAGAAACAATAATGGAACTTGATGGAAGTTGAGCATAAAACACTTAAAACAATTAAAGCAACTAGGGTATTATGCAAATAGAAACACGGATTTGTGAGGTAGTGAGAGAAAGATGGAACTATCGTGAAATAGGGGAGATTGGAATCAGGCATATCTAATTCAGCTATTTATATTTTAATGCATTCAACCAGTTGAGAACATTTTGCATTTCAAGACATCTTTATTATATTTCGATTAACAGGGATTTGAACTGATAGTTTTTTTGTGTTAAAACTTTATAGATTCAGTTCAAACTCTGAATGATATTTTACAGTTATCACCTTGTCATTTTTTGTCATTTCGTGTTTAATTTGTGGTTACCGTAAACCAGCTGTACCTTTACCCAGTAAGAGTTGAATCCTGCGATCGTTTCTAGAGATCTTATTTGCATCGAAACGAGCCAAAAGTTCATCGTTGTCACCATCAATATCATTTAAACTAAATTAGCATTTGGTTAATTATGAAACAGTTATAATCATTATTATGCAGGTAGTAACTTTAACTAAAACACGTTTCTAAATAAAATATTTCTGAAACACGAAATTCAATATTTTTTTCTCATGACTAATTCAAAATGCCTTAACCTGTCTAACAGTACACCTAATTGATCGAGAATATTATAGGAAAAATAATATTGAGTTGTAGCCAAAGAATTAACACATTTTTTTTTTATTTGCAAAATTCCAATAACGCGAAAATCGTAGGACTCTATTAAACCACTGAAATATGTTTTCTGGATGGTCTTAGTGTCCCAAGTAACAATTTCAGTTTTTTTATTGCCCCGATGATAAAATGCTGCATCAGCGTTTCACTTTGCACATAAACTCAAGCCTCTTTAATTTGACGCACTACTTTCAAGTTTATAATAATAATAATAATAATAATAATAATAATAATATATTTACCAATAAAATAATATAAAATACAAAACAATATCAGTATCAGGTAAATACAGGTAACCCACAAAGGGATGAATCCCTGTGCGTGGGTATAAAATTTTAGTTGCACTTTCACATATACATAATAAACAAACATGAGTACACACACCTATATAAATATAAATATAAATATATACAACATTCACACATATCTTATAATACAACAAATAAAAAAAAAATTAACAATACATATAGATATAAGTGAACAGGGGCAGCATATATCACATCATAAAAATCAAGTGGTAGTATTAATATTTTAATATTTTTTCCATTAGTATATTCACAAGTTAGGTATTTTTCTTACCGATTAAACTGTGAATTTCTTTTCCAGGGACAGACTGAAGCCAAACAGCAAATTTGTTTTTGAATAGACCGTACGCATTAATACGCGCCAGTTCAGTAGGAATTTTAGCATATAGAATGGGACCAAGGTAATTATAGCATCTATGGGTTAGGGTTTTTTCAACTTTCGGTAAAGCCGTTGTTTTGGCTCTGTGTCTTGTATTATAACCGTGTTCTATTTGCCTGAATGTATTTCTAAACCTATAATGGTTTAGTATTATGCGCTGATAAAATAATTGTCTTGCATCGAACACTCTAGTTTCCTTATATAGTGCCTCAGTTGAGTATGTGTAACTTTTGTTGAAAATAATTTTCAGAATCCATTTTTGTGTTACTTCCAGTTTTTTCAGGTGATTGTTCGTCACACCTCCCCATGCTAAAATGCCATAATTGATATGAGGTTTCACTAATGCATTATAAAGGATTTCGAGATGAGTCTGGTTGGAAACTCTCTTTAAAAACTTGAACATAAATATTAAACTTCTTACTTTTTTGACTATATATTCGATATGATGGTTCCATTTCAGGTTATCGTCTATAATAATGCCTAGGTATTTGATTTTGTTCACAGATTTTATTTCCGTTATCGTATCCAAAACAGACATTTGTAATGTGTTGTAAGTGGGCAAATTAATGGACAGATGAGTAAACGGTACAAAAAATGTCTTTTCCGCATTAACTGTGAGAGTTTTATTTATTATTGAACCATTTAAGAATGGTCGGAAAGTCCTTTTGAGCATTTTCTCTCAGTTCAAGCCATGTCTCAGCTTGATACATAACCACCGTATCGTCGGCGAAGCTGACTATATCACCAGACACATTGAGTTTGAAGAGATCATTGATATATAAATTAAAAAGTAGCGGTCCCAATACAGTGCCTTGGAGAACTCCATAAGCCATAGTTTTAGTAGAGCTCATTTGCTCTCCCACTTTTACTTTATAAAGCCTATTTCGAAGGTAGCTTTCCATCAGATCATACGCAATTCCACGAAAGCCAATTTTTTCTAGTCCTATTAATAATTTTTCGTGGCACACCGTATCAAAGGCTTTTGCTAAGTCAACGAATATGCATAACAAAGGTCTGCTTTGGTCTAATCTCTCATAGATTCGTGTTTTTACGCATGTAATTACATTCTCTGTTGACTTACCCTGCCTAAAGCCGAATTGTTTTTCCGAAATTATGTTGTTTTTGTCAAGAAAGCTGGTTATTCTCTTTTTAATAATCTTCTCGAATAGTTTTGCTATGTTACTTATAAGTGATATAGGCCTGTAGCTAACAATTTTTTCTTTACTTCCGGTTTTATAAATACGTTTTATTATAGCACTTTTGAAAGCCGTGCGAAGTGAAATGCTTATGCACGATTATCATCGAAACTTGATTATAATGTTATAATGAGGGAACCAGAATGTTTCTAGATTGATAAATCACCACAATAGTCTTGGAATTCTGATATAACTGTTATATACGAACCAATGTAACAGCGAGGATTATGGCAAAAACCGTATTTTTAATTTAGTGCTATCTGGGGCAGAGAAAATGGGTGAGTTTTGTCATTATCTTCAAGATAAAATGCTTTCACTACACTCAAGCAATTGGGGAAAAATAACTTTCATTTTAGTAGAGAGATCGAAAACTATTCAAAAAAATGTTTTTGCCTAAATCGCTGTATGTGAGTACATAATTGAATTCCAAGCAACTTTTTTAAATAACTTTTTTCGATACCTTGTCATATTACCCCACTCTTGGCCTCTTCATGGAATTTTCTTCCAATTTGCCGCCATACTAGTGGTCACATGACATGCGTCAAAATCGATTTTTAGGTTATCGGATTTCCACAAACTTTTCCTTGGAAATGTTTTTCCAATACTCTAATAATACTTTTTTTCCCCTTGTGGTACATACTTTTTGGCGGTCACTGTATATATCCCTCTATTAACCCATAATTTTTAATCATCTTTGTGCATAAAATTATTTTGACAAAATGACATTGGAATCTGCAACGTGCCTCAATAACAACGCGAAATTAACAAAATAATCATAATACTGTACAATCTTAATAGAAACATTTACCTAAAATTGTGTATTTCCTTTTTTTCATTTCTATTTACACCAAATTGCAAGAATGATGGGTTGAAATTAGACTCTCTTCTTTCGTCTCCCTGGTTGGAATGTAATATGGTCAGCAAACCGTTATTCAGATTAGCTGCACCTATTGGCGTCATAAAATCATTTTACATCGAAACAAACCCGTTTAAAACCATATTATCCTCGAAATTATAATAAGTAAAATTAAATTCATTTTCGAAAACATTCCAATAAATCTTCAAATCAATAATCACGTCAATCATGTATTCATTGTCTATACTCAAGCTCTTGTGGAACGTTAAATTACTAACCATAGAATAACTCATCTAATCCACCAAATAAATATTTTTCTTTATCCTATTTTGGCCCCCTTTCATTAAAACTAAAAAATACCTTGCTTAACAAACTCAATGACAACAATATTTCAAATCTATCCATTTCATTTAAAACTTCTAATAATCTTAAACATTTGTTAGTCAATTCTAAAGATGAAATCCCGATGCTGGATAAGTCTGGAGTTTAAACTGAACTGTTCCAACCTTGATTGTAAGGTTTGCTAAGTTCATAACTCGACTAGCTGAACACGTCAGAATTGTAGACTTCAACTCCGAAAAAGAAGAAACTAATTCTAATTCAGTTTTTTCCAACCATATCGTAAATGAGAAATGGACTCAAACATTTTACACGTTTGTGATAAAGGCAAAAAACTCAATCTACTAGAGAATCTTGAAATTAATAAAGCAATCAATAATTCAGATTTTCAATTCATAAATGAACTGACCCAGTTTGATAGTTTAAAACTTTTCAATTCCTTGCTATTTTGATATCATATCTCTACACCACATAACAAAATATTTCAATGAAACACTTACATTATTTGGTAATTCTTTCTATTTTAATTCTCAATAATTTTTTACAAGTGAAATCACATTTTGCTTCAATATTCTACAGAGCTGTCAATCGACAATATTTTAAGAAGGATTTTCTTGTTCCATGATAGCATGGGACATTCCATTCTGTTTTCTGCCACCTCGAACCACGACGTTCCAGATGACAGATGTCAATTTCATAACCTAGTTGTCAGATGTAAACACACTTGCCGCATAGTTTAATTTGAATTTCAAAACGAATTATTAATTTTCTGATATGTTATTTGAGTGGACTAACCATAGTCCCTAACATAGGTGGGCCCCGCACTAGATGCGGACCATAAGGTCGTAATTGGGACCATAAGCTTTTAAAAGTTTTTCCGTTTTAAATGTTATTTTTCCACCATATGGTAGGTCACATAATTCAATGTAATTCTCAACTCTATTGTAACCTTTTTTACTTTTCTTTAGATCGACTTGTAATCAACCCCGACTTTGCTGAAGATGAAGGAGTAATCCTTCGAAACATGTCCTATCTATTGATGTAAGTCTTCCGACTGCATGGTATCTGCCTGTTGTTAGTCTTCGGACTACACAGTATCTTCAATAAATATTATTTTTGAAAGTTTGTTCACCCTCCCAGCGTTAAATTACTATTTATTTTGTACACTTATAATTTTGACATTTCAGTTTCATGATGTCCATAGGAAAGATCTCATAAAACTTTGTCAGTATTTTGATTTGTTTATTACCGATTTGAAGGAGCTACTGGTAATTTAGAAGAAAAAATGTTCTGCTTTGATTTTAGAGCGGTTCTGGGGAGTACATCACAAAACCTCAATAAAGCGTAATGGTTAGTTTTATTATAGAACCATGGCATGGACTCAAAGAGTGCTATAAAACCGTTATACAAACAATTTTCTGAATAGATCATTCGAAAAACAGAAAGATTGTTTAGAAGTCATTGCAAAACTTTCATGAAAATGAATATACTTGAATGCTTTCATTATATAGCGTTCAGTAGTGTTTCGAAAGCGATTCATAAATCTATTTACTCTGGTAGCATATTAGGATCAATTATGACCTGTATGAATCAAATTGGCAAACATAACCTTCATAGTACTTTCACGAAAATAGGATATATCCAAGTGACAATCAAATTGTTACTTGGGGTCTCCTTTTCGTAGTTGAAAGGTTATCCTTCATTCACGGGACACCCTGTGTTGGTTGTAGCGCTAGTTGAGAAAAAAAATTGGAATTTTTGACAGTTGAAAGAGACAAATCACCTGATGAATTTTCCTCCTTCTGGATGCCCTCTTGGTTAGTTGGTGATGTGTTCATCCAATGCTGGAGCACTTGAGATTGCGAGAGATTTGAACACACACCATCGTGTCTCTTTTCAGTCTGCCCGTTTTCTATTCTCGGTCGACCGTAGAGGGCGTAGATCTTACTCCAACTTAGGGTCACTGACTACTAGAAGGCTTTAGCCTTCTTACGGGAACGGCCAATTGGTGGAGTTCAATTGTTCCAATCTTTTTAAATAGTTCCAATATTTCAAATAACCCACGAAAGCGCCAATTTCAAAGCAAGGGTCATAAGAGAGAGAGAACTGATATTTTTGGAGGAAAAAAATGGTTATGTTTCTTTTGAAAGTCAGAATATCAAATTAGTAAATTATCGATATCATGTCCAATTTCAATATCAATTCTTTATGGATTTAAATTGTCAGGTGTACAATTGACAAAAAAGCGTCAACTTCCAGGCACGACCCCGATATTCTGTGGCCCGGGCCGGCCATTATGGAACATGGAGATACAGCCGTCGACCATCTCTACTGCAGATACAAGAGTTCCTTTTAGAAGTGCAAAACCTAGTGTTGTTTTTAGAATGATGTGTAAAAGTTGCCAATGATTGATAAAATTATATGCACAGAGTTACAAACCCTTTATAAAAACACTGAAACTTCTCCATTAATTTAGTTCGTTATTCAAAATTAGAAATTATTGTTCTCCCACTTCACAATGGATGTCACATATATATGCTGAAAGCCTCTCAGATGAAATCAAGCTTTGGCAAAATACATAATGCAAAAATTAATATCACACATATAGGTATTACAAAACATCCAAAAAATATTGATGATTGAAATACTGCATTTCTTACTCACCTATTTACAATCTTACCTTCTTATTTGTATGGTAAAAATATATTCTTCAATCTACTAATTAACAATTTATAAACAAAATGATCTTGAACTCACTCACCTCTGAGAATATAATATAATTTATGACTTTTGTCGGTATTCTTGAAGGTTTTCACTGCACAATAGGTACTTCACTTTCAGTAGGAAGGAATATTTGTATCAGTTAAAAAGTAAACATAATCCTAAGTTGGATCAGTGACAGCAGGGCTTGCCCATCAGCAGATTTTGGGACTTGAGACAATCTGCTTTCTTTTTCTTTTCTGAGAATCTGGTAAAACTATTTTTGAACATTTCCAATGACATAAAAATGGACTTTTGACATGTGTCACTAGTTCAAACATCGGACCTAATTTTCGTGGTGTTCTTTGAAACATTGGAACTATTTAGACTCCGCCCATTGGCCATACCCATAAGAAGTCCAAAGCCATCTAGGATTCAGTGACCCTACCCCAACAGTATTTTGACCGAGAAAATTGGGAAATTATGTCGGTAGACTCTTGATTGATCTCAGCTAGTAAATATATTGAAATTTGGATAGTTTGTAAATGGTAAATTGTAATATCTTAGAATTGCTAATTAAATAAATGAATAAATCAGTAAAAAATCACTTTTACTAGGATGATATGATGCTCATTTTGAGATGACAGCACTGGGTTATTCCAGAAAATGTGATTGAATTTCGAAGATAAATTTCCAGGAATGTCTCCTCATCGAATATTTGAAGGAATCAACCACGCTGCTCTTTTAGGTCAGAACTGCTCCTGTTACCCCGACGTGACTGGCGAAAGACGCAGCTGGCATCTCCCATCGCCTAATGCAGTGCCCCGTAAAGCTGCTTAAAACCCATATTAACCATCTTCATGTATTATTCCGGACCACTTAAATGTGTAGGCGGGAACTCTTAAGAGCAGTTTGTGATTAGAGCCCATGTAAGAACCTTAATTGCAGATATATTTAGTTCAAGTTTCTGCTGAAAGCTTATTTATAAAATATTCAGCGAGTTTAATGAGAATGAAAGTAGGTAGTGGTTAGAGATATTCGTTGAGTTGATGGAATTGCTGATCTCCAATTCTAGTTCTTCAGGTTCATAGGGGATTGTACATAGTCCAGAAACCTTGTCGTCTGGTCCGATAATTCTGATTTTTTGTTGAATTGTTTATGATGTTGGCCGAATGCATAATCCAAGTTTTCAACCCTGAGCACTAAACGAAACAATGTCAAATGTCCAAATTAGACGAAGGGCTAGTTGTAAAAGTCAAATTAAACTGTGTATGGACTTACCAATAGTTTAGAATGTGAATGACTTCATTTAATGATGCTTGATAGTTCACATCCAAACCATTAGTTAGTTGATCCAAAGTTTAAACTGGACGTATATAACCCGACCTTACGTTGCTATAATCTGAGACTAAAACCATCTCCGTGGACCAGCTACTTTCCGCAATACAGGTTTTCAAATTAAAATGGATTTCAAAACTTGATTAAATTGTCAAATTCCCGCAGAACAAATGAATATTGATAAAATTGTCGAGTTTTGAAATAGGAGTAAATGTGTAAATGATGCCGAATAGAGTAAAAAAGCAGAGGCGAATGGAGGAGAAATTTAAATTTGTTCAGTAACCGACCTTGTCATAGTTAAAGTGCTGCCTATATGATTAACTGATAGGTAAGGAAACCGTCTGCTGGGCATGAAATAGCATTCTTGGTATTGCACCAAGTCGCCTGAATGTATTTTTGGAATTTCTCAAGGTCAAGGTCATGGAGGGGGGAGGCGTTTGAAAACTAATCAGTTTGTGACCGTTTGCTGGTTTCACATTTTGGTGCTGAACATATTTTCAGCCAAGTTTGACCCGCGTACGCGGACAAGGTAACAGCAAGGATGCTATTTCATGCCCAGCAGATGGTTTCCTGACCTGTCACTAAATCATATAGGCAGCTCTTCAACTATAAGCCTATTTGCTTCGGTAGTTGCACCTGGGCGTTGATATCCACCTCTTGCGGCTGCTGGAAGGGTTGTGAGAACACGTGCTGCTGCAAGAAGATAGGACTGTAGTGTTCTTCAGTCTGCAGTCACTGTAGGCCGGTCAGTAGAGGATCGGAACAGAGGAGTATGTTGCAGAAGGTGGTGTAGAAGCTTTTATTTTCCATTTTGATGTAGTCCAATATCGAGCTGCCGTAGGATGTATTCTGGGAAAATCGAACAGAAGACACCAAAAACCCATCTGCAGGTTTCTCCACTGGAGAAACCAAAGATGACCAATCGGGATCTTTGAAGAAGACATAAAGTACTTTTTATTACACCTAAATTTTCTTCTTTCCTCTCTTTCAAACTGGGAAAATGCTGTGGTCATTTTTACTGATGCATCCAAAACTTTGCATGGAACAGGTTTTGCCTTTTTCATACCATCTCAAAATGTAGAGAAATGGTATAAATTAGATAACAATTTCTCAATATTCTCAGCAGAGGCTGTAGCTATATTCGAAGCACTTTCATTCGTTAAAAACTCTTATCCCAAAAAGATTGTCATCGTCTCTGATTCCTTATCTGTTTTGAAAGCTCTAGAAACTGTTGAACTATCAATTTTTAAGTACAATCCGTACATATTACAAATAAAGAAACTGGTGGCAAACTTAAATCTCAGCGGAACACAAATTCATTTCTTATGGATAAAGACACATTTAGGTCTGGAGGACAATGAACATGTGGATAAGCTGGCAAGAGCTGGTGTTGAAAGAGGAGTAAACATTGGTCACCAAGTATGTGCAACTGATTTTTTTGCTAACTTGAGAATGACACAGCGATCAACATGGTCATTTAGCTGGAGTGAATACTGTTATACCAATCCCACCCGATACACACTACTACAACCATGTGTACCCAAACATCATTGGTTTTCGAATCTCAATATACCCCGCAGATTCATCACAACTCTTATAAGACTCAAGTTTGGTCATGCCTGTTACCCACAACATCTTTATCGGATAAATATAATTTCCAGTAAAAATTGTGAACATTGTGATCAAGAGGGAGACTTAGACCATATATTTTTTGCATGCTCCAAATATTCCGATGAGTCGAATGAACTATATGACAAACTTTGTAGTTTAAATATGCCGAATCCTTTCAATGTCATGTCGATCTTAGCCTCAAATAGCATTCAATTGTACAAATGTTTAATGGAATTCCTTTACAAAACAAATATTAAGCTGTAGTTGGTTTTAGAGTTGGTATCCATGTGTAGACCTTTCCTTGTGTGACATGTACCTATCAATCCGTGGTCTAATTGTTGTGTGTCTCAGAAAAAGTCGTCCCGAAGGACCCCTGGACGTGAAGCGTGTGTACCTGTCTATTCCTGTTGTACGGTCTTCAATTTCAAGCTCTTATTTCTTGTTGTTTTGTAGGGACCTATTTAATTAGAAATACTTCTATCATCTATACTATCAATACCACATACTCTACTTGTGTCTGGCCGAATGACGAAATGTCAAAGCCATAAAAAAAAAATAAAAAAAAAAATAAAAAATACACCTAAATTATGATGCTCCATTAAATCTTGCCATCATAGAAGAGCTGTTATCATTTAACAACGACAATTTCTTGGTTTTATAGCTCGATTGATAAACTCCGCCGCCGTAGCTTCAGTTGACGCAGCCGTTGCATTTGCAGTTGTGGAGAAACTTGTTAATTTATAAACTGGCCGACCACTGATCCAGCTCATGCGTATTCAGTATAGAATTATATTTCAATTATGAGTAAATGATTCCAAAAGAGTCAAAAACAACCCTACATCCATAATTGTATGTCACTCGCCTAGACTAATCAAATAAATAAAACTAGAAAACGCCGTAGCTGTCAAAGATGACAGTTGGTTAACTTTCTGCGGCAACTGCAACGGCAACGTGTCGCTGCGGAGTTTATGAACAGTTGTACTTATTAGGTATATTTCATCTTCAGCTGCTTTAACTGTTGCTACGGCGGCGGAGTTTATGGATTGGAATTATGAGATGAAACGTCAAATAAGCCTCAATGTCAATAATACGCGACATCAGATGTCCATAACCTACTCGATTGGCTGTAATGAAATATAAGGGATATTTTATTGACCTAAAATTCATACTCTGAATTGTTTTTGAAGTCACAATGCAGGCCTAATGAAAAATTGCGTTGAACAAGTGCCTTCAAAGCACATCCAACGTTTGAGGGCGATTCGCTTCGTGTCGTGTCCTTAAACTGTGCATCATGGGCTTACTTATGCACTGGTATCGTAATATACTATAATTTTTTTCGATGAATGAACTATATAGATAATTATTTCACGACTTTATTCAATTTGATTCCAAATCTTCAATATTATTTGAAATGATTTTATAGTCAACAACATAACTACATATTTTTTGTTTTCTTCTCTTTTCAACAGTCTACTATTTTTCTGTCTAATGAATGATTATCTCTAGAATTCATACGAAGTTTTGATACGAACTGTACTTCAAAGAGTTGGTATTGTGGGTGAAAAAATTTTATTTAATATTTATTTTGGAATTTAACTTTGGCGTTGAGGTGTACTTCAAAAAATATGGAAAATGGCCTACTCGAATAGGATCATGTAACTTTCGCTTCCTGTCAAAAATATTTTTTTCATTAAGTAATCTCAAAATAGGAATATTTATTTGGATGTATTGAAGATGTCAAAATAAATTGAGAAAACGTTGGCTTTAAATATACAGTATTCTTTAATTCAAGACCTCAAATCCCCAAAAGTGAAAATCAGGGATTTTTTTGAATTTTGAACAAGATTTAGGAGAAAAGTTGTTTTTTTCCCGATTTTCCAACGATAATTTGAACATTCAATTAAAACTTTTATTTTTTTGCCATTTTTTTGATAATTACGTAATATCTGTAATATAAAAATTTGAGAAAACTCTTTTATACCAGTAACTCTAATATGCTGCTAACTAACAATTACAAATTATTGACAATAGCAAGTTTTTCTTTAGAAAATGAAAATCACTGCAGATATATTATGTTAAGTTTACTGCAAAGTTCACATACTCTCACGCATTTAGAAAATAAATAAATTTTAATAAATTTTTGTCAGTACTAAAATGATGCCATACTGATCAATTGAAAAAAATATCAAAGTATTTTACTTATCAAACATAATTCAAGGAATTTTCACACAACAAATTCAAAGCAAACATAATCTCTTTGAAAAAAATCAGGAAGTTTAATTAGATACTTTGAGTACTTCGATAATTTTATTATTATTGAGTAAACTAAATCTCTTTTCTAAATGCTTGACGATATTATCAAAAAAATTACGAAAACTAAAAGTTGCATTAGATTGTTCAATTTCCATATAAGGGTGTAAAATCAAAATAGAAATAAATTTTTCTCCTGATTTTTTTTGAAATCCATAGAATTAAGCGTATTTTATGCAATTATTTCGAAAAGCCATAAGTTCTGACAGATAGTGAAAGTCACGTGAAACCATCCGAGTAGACCATATTCCATCTTTTTCAAAACACAACTTAACGCAAAACAAAAATTACAAAATAAATAAATAACGAAGGTTTTTCCATATGATGCCAACTGTTTGGAAAATACTGTATATATTTCGTTTTTTTTAATACTTTCAGTTATACTATTATACTTTCTGAAATTTATTGGAACATATTGTATATTTATATATTTTGAAATTTAAAATGAAATAATTATCAATAATTATCATTTTCTCTCACAAGATCCCCACATAACGAGTGAGAGGAGTGAAACACTATTCAAAAATTTGGACAGAAATGAAAATATAGTCACAGAAGTTCAGAAAAATTGTTACATTAAGAAGAGACTCATTTTGGAAATTATTGGACTTTGGTAAAATATTCAGTCTACTTTGAAATAATTTGATTCAGTTATACTAGTAAACTAGACATGAGGAAAGGTAGAAACTTTTGTGGATTTTTGGCCTTTTTTCGATTTTTTATAATGTTATTTTCGGCGCTCGAGGTCGGAAGCTTCTATTATCCATTTGGAAAATATCACAAACAACTCAGAAACAACCTGTGGTAGAAGTCCATTGTATCTTGAAGTGGAGTGGTGTGGATTTACGATGTAGAAAAACTCAAAGTCATCTCCACAATTTTAATCTCAACCTTAAAAGTTATGCATCAGGTGGAACAGCGACAACTATCTGTCAGTTGAGCGGTATTATTTAGAGTAGATAGTACATGTTTCGTACCTAATTAGGTTTATATTCAGCTAATTTAAATTCTACAATGAAGGAAGAAATTATTATCACTAAAGGTAATCTAGTACAATAAAGTGGGTATTACTTACATGAAGAAGAAAAAAAAATTATAATAAATTATATGTAGAAAGAGTAGAAAAGAGTAAAAAAGTGTATGTCACCACATTGTACCAATAAAGGTTCACATAGTGAACAACATACTTATTTTAATTTAATTTGACATGTGGAGGAAGTGGAGGCTTATAACCTATAAACCCCTTCTTACAAGAAGGGGGAAGAAATGAAGGCTTCAACATGTGAACGAAAAGGTCTACAACATTTGGTAAGTGACTTCTGACTGACTACTGACTACTGACTACTGACTTCGAGTACTCAACACCAAATTGAGAAATGACAATGAAATTAACATGAGTAGAGGAGATCATCTGTCAGTCAAACTTCAATTCGACATTGACATGGAACAACGACTCGAGAACCAACATCACAGAACACAATGAGAGAAGAACAGAAATCCATCAACACCACCGCAATCTGAGTAGGTAGAACTCGTGTCATCTATCCATGCCAATAACGTGTTATAAAAGTCTTAAGATTAATAAAACAATTTATATTTGTTACAAAAGTCTTAAAACAACAAGATCCTTATGATCTAAAAAAAAATCAACTTTGAGGTACAACATTTTCATTATAAACGTTCTTCGATGAAAACTGATTATCATTCTACTGTAAATTCAATTCAAAACTGCAATACATAACAATTATGTCCGATCAGACTCCATAACACCTAACAATTCGATTGGAATTATGATCAAAGAATGAAAACAGATTTTATTTGTCATCAAGTAAAACGATGTATTAATTGAGTTCAAGTCAGTACCTACTACTTACAAGTTTTCGTTTCATGTCAATCTGTATTCATAAAATCTTTGGAAATCGGTTACTACAATTATTCAAAGCACAGAATACACGAATGCCATAAAATTCCACTCAACCTCTCTGACATGGCAGCGGTTCTGATGCGCCTGCTCATGAGTGTCCCATGAGGTACAGTAAGACAGGAAGTGGTGAGGCAGGACAACTTTTTTCTTTCTTGATAAGCGCTCATTGTGAACAATGCAGATTTCTTTATTTGTATTGGTGGTTTCATTAATATCGCACCTTTGGGTATTGCTTTGGTTGAGAGGATGAAGTTGGGATGGCGCTCGTGGTTCAGTGAAAGCTACACTAGAAGTGCCGTCTTAGCTTCTGTTTTGACATGGATTGTTGATTGAACTATTTGTTGAAGACATTACTTATTGTCTGCAGAGACCTACTCTATACTGATGAGGGGCAACACCTCGAAATATATCTATAGGTGGTCCAAATGTTTCAATTACTATTTCCATACAAGTAGCAATTTCAGATATAGCCTTCTAGGAACGGAAATTCATTGGATGTATTTCCACGATCGTCGTGGTATTAGCCAGGAAAGTAGTTGTTTTCTGTTTGAATGTTTTAGACGATGTAGTAACTTGATTACTTATATTTCGGACGTCCATCATCTTAATGGTTGAAATAAGATGTATAAAAACCATGGTGTGTCGAGTGATTCGATTTTGTTTTGATTTTTCAGAAGACAAATAAACAAATGAAATAGTGGTCTGCTTCTTAGGTCTGTTCCAGAGATGGCGCCCTTATATAGAATTTTAGTCTTGTCAATATTCCAGGGATATGGTGATTGATGACTGTTGTCAAAATTTTGTGGAATTTCAATAAACTTTATGGTGGATTTATAAACTCAACTAAACTAAGAATTCAAAATTATCAATTAAGAATCAATAATAAGCAATTAAGAAGGTGTTTATAAACGTCAACTAAGAAATTAAGAATTATGTCATGTGGAGAAAATCATTACAACTATAATGAATTCCATCATGGTCAACATTTCTTCTCGATCCATTGTATTGTTAATGAAAGAAAATATTCGAACAAATCACTGCGAAATATAAACAAAATCATTTTCAAACATTCATTCACCGATTTTGCGCATGCCCGTTTCCATTTTCAACTAAGACAATTCATTCTTAGTTGAAAAGATAAAAGATAACCATCTTCTTAGTTGCTAATTCTTAATTTAATTGACAACTGAAAGTTTATAAAACACTGATATTTACACTTGTATTTATCTTTCTCAATTCTTAGTTGTTAATTTAATTCTTAGTTTAGTTGAGTTTATAAATCCACCATTAAATACAATCCAAAAGTGAATGATGGTGACAGAATCTAAATTTCATAGTGCAATTTCCTTGTATTGATTTCTATTATTAATGTGTTTCTTAATTTTGCTGTATATTTCCTTAGACATTCATTCAATAATAATTTAATTATTCTGATTGACTCGTCATTTACTTGATGAAGATCCATAGTAATTGTACAAACCATGCACACTGAAAACGATTCGATCCTCCACAAACTTTATTTAATCAGACAGTGAAGAAGCTAGTGTGCTGGCAAAACATGTCTGATAAAATAAAATTTGTGAATATTATTATCTAATCGTTTCCTGTGCAGTTTGTATGGTTTGTACAATAATAATTTGATCATGTCCCTTCCTTCCGTTTTTGTATCATTTGTGGGCAATCCAGAGAGACGAACAAAATAATTCATTTATATCCAGTACCGAAAGTGAGTATAGTAAGTACCACCATATTATGAAGATTATCACATAGTATCTTGTATTATTAGAAAACATTGTAATGAAAATCACGGCACGAATATATCACACACGGAATCCCGCCATTCCCGCTTATTAGCACAAGATTGACAGGTTCTAATGGTGAATTTTCATGAAGCTCAACTTCAATATTTCTAAATGAAATGCGTGGTTATTATTGTAGTGAATTTCATTATAGTAAAAATTGAATAAATAAGTCGAATATGTAACAAATTAAACTGATTGGTGAAGTTTTTCAGTAAATTCCAATAATTACGTTTCTTTATTCATTTCATTCGTCGACAATACCTGAAAACTTCTGTTCTTGTAAATTTACCCTAACAAGAAAACCGACCGTGGCGGTACCCGCATATGCGGAATATTTGGTAAACAGACCACGAATTCATTTGTTTTCTCTTAATCAAGCTGGCGAATTGTCTCCCGTTTTATCCCACAGTTTTCCAGGTATGAGTCGACACACCAGGATTTTTAGACATCTTAGGTTGGAAGATTTCTATCTCTTTCAAGTTTTTCACAACGTTTCAATTGCTTGAATGTTTTAGACGATGTAGTAACTTGATTACTTATATTTCGGACGTCCATCATCTTAATGGTTGAACGATTTCTATCTCTTTCAAATTTTTCACAACGTTTTTCACAACGATTCAAGCAATTGAAACGTTGTGAAAAATTTGAAAGAGATAGAAATCTTTCAACCATTAAGATGATGGACGTCCGAAATATAAGTAATCTAGTTGTTTTCTGATAAATTTTTGACCCAATTTTTCCTAATGTCAATGAGCACCGTCCTGGTAAGTACACCTTGTTTATTTCTTGATGAGCGCTCTTTGTGAACATTGCAGATTTATTTATTCACAGTAGGGTTGTTTCACAAAACTGTAATGGCGTCCTAGTTCTTTGAGTTCTGTGGTTCAACGACAAGCAGAAGATTTCCTAAGGACCACAAACATTTGAGAATTATCAATGAAACTATTGCATTGAATGCCCCTTTCTACTGAATATCAACGATGAGTGAATTTTGACGAAAATGAAATAGGCTGGTTGCTTAAATCACTCGATCTCCTTGGAGTTCTTTCTTCTGAAGTATGTCAAAATTCCAAAACATTTGGAAAATTATCGTATGGACTGAACAAGAGTCAAGGTTTAGTCCCCTGGATTTGCAACGAATCAACATCAAACAAACAATCCAAATCGATTTGAAAGTTGACAATCGAAACAGAACCACAGCCTCGCGCCCAAACTGATTTGTTCATGACAAAAAAGCTGGAAGTTATCAGTCACTGCAATATTTCTATTTGTATCGGTTACTTTGTTTACTTTGCAAGAGTTTTATTACTTCTCGCTGTTGAATTATGTTTGCTGTGTTGTAATGAAGTCGTTTGCCAACAGCGATGTTAAATCAATAATAGCAGACATGGTTGAAATAATTGAAATAACGGGTTGTATGTATATATTTTCTTTTTAGGCAAGCAGCATACCACCATATTTGTGCACCTCACCGCTTGGATTCGAACTGAATCGCATGATACTATACAGTAAAGTTATGTAGAGTTCATTCATTCTACTAACTTATGAACCTGATACTTAGGATTCATGTCTCCCTTGCTCGTACAATCTTTGTATGGCACAATCTCTGTACATCCTTCTGAAAATCTGGGTGATTAGTGAAAACAAATTTTGCAAAAGCACAACATTTTTCAGTGAACAAATATTACAAAACTTTTTCTACATGTGATGAGTGGAGAAAATGAAACCTTCAGTAATCTTTTCTGACAAATCTCAAACAGCGGTTTCTCACCCAGGTTTGACCTATTTTTTTAAAATATTGTTTGATGGATATTCAAATTTCACTAATAGTAGAAGGTTTGTCTTTGTAATAGTATATCAATATTATTATTTCAATATTGGCGTTATGTTTTAGTAACAATTCTCCTAACAATATTTTTTAATGTTGGTAGAGTAATATTCAACCAATGTGCTATCTAACTTTAATAACAATTTGATTTATTATAACTACAATCTTTATGAAAGGAATATTGCGAGTGCAATATTTCTTCAATATAGGACGATTTCTTGTATATGTAAAATGTTGTTTTCCATACCTAGAATCGATTTGAAAGGCATATAGGGATGGCAGTATTCATTCCAGAGGTTGCATACAATATGAAAACAATATTGTTTTTCAGATGTTGGTAAAAATTACTTAACACATTCGTCTCCGGCAACGCGTGTCGCGCGTTGACGCAAATTTTACTGTGTGCCTGTGTGACGCGGCTGATGCGTTTCCGACTTCTTTATTCATATTTGCCAAACCCGATGCTACCTTATAACGTATAGTATTGGAAATGGACCGGCACATAGAATGAAGTGTAATTCATTTTAAAGAACACTTGGTTTATGTATGGACGTTATTTTTGTTGACTAAAATAAATTTTACCTTATGCCAGTAACGTGTCTGGCACGGTCCCCTGTCATTTATTTATATGTGTCAGAATCAAAGCTATCATTCAATGCTGAGCATTGAAAATGTATTGGTAGGGGAGGTTGGCCTAAAATGGGATATGTAGGTAAAATGGGACCACCATGTTTTTCGCTTTACTACAGTTGGCAGCTCTGCGTATTTACATATAACGTGTGTGTCTGAACTACACTTCAGTTAGTATAGGTTCAAACGTGCCTTATGTAAGTGATTGAAATAGCGAGAGTGCATATTTTAGTTTGCTACGGTGTTGATGTAAAATTTATTGTCAGCTGCATAAGATATTGCAACGAAACCACTCCAAGAAAAATACCATTTTCCGCCAGCAAGAAACTTCAACGTGGATGAAACGGGCATCACAACCGTCCAATCTAGACCATCAAAAATTGTTGCTGTTAGAGGCAGGAAGCAAGTAGGTTCTCTCGCATCAGCTGAACGTGGTGAATCATCAACAGCAGTCATTTGTATGAGTACCAGTGGTGTTTTTATTCCACCCATAATAATTTTTCCTCGAGTGCGAATGAAACCTCAATTTAATGAAGGAACTCCACCAGGTACCCTTGCAGTTTGCCATAAATCTGGGTGGATGCAATTAGAGTTGTTTGAGAGGTGGTTTAATCACTTTGTGCTACACAGTCAAGCATCGAGTAGTAATTCTGCATTACTCATACTTGATGGTCATAAAACTCATACGCAAAACATTGCAATGATAGACAAGGCACGAGTAAATGGAGTGTCCGTTTTATGCCTCCCACCACATACCAGCCATCGCATGCAGCCACTGGATGTATCATTCATGTCACCACTCAGCACATTTTATACACAGGAAGTGGAAACTTGGCTGAGGAATCACCCAGGGCGATGCGTTACTGTAAGTGAAGTTGGTTATTTATTTAGTAAGGCTTATCTAAGAGCCTCAACACCTCTCAATGCCATAAATGGTTTTCATAAAACTGGACTGTGCCCAATAAATCGCGCCATATTCACAGAAGATATGTTCATGGCAACAATACCAACCAGTTATGGTCCACTTCAAATCAGTGATCCTAGGAAAAAAGATGCACCGGTGTTAGAAGAACAAGACAAAACACCAGAAAATATTGATCATGGTGCTAGAGACTTTACACCAGAAAAACTAATGATGAAACAAACAGAACAAGAGCAACCATCAACAAGTGGCATTTCTAATAGTTTAGTAACTCCTGAAGCAATTGTCCCTTATCCAAAAATCAGTAAAGAGGGTGCACCAAAAAAGAAAGCCCACAACAAAAAGGGTGAGGCCGCAATACTCACTAGTACCCCTTATAAGGAGGAGTTAGAATAGTCCTTTTCTGAGAATAATAGAAAAATGAAAGCAGATAATATGAAATCAAAGAGAACACAACAGCCCGTAAAAAAATGCTACAAACAAGAGTTCTTCAAAATATAAGAAAAAGATATCCAAGTCAAAGTCAAAGTTCGAATCTAGTGAAAGTAGCGAATCAAACGTCGACGTGCAGTGCCTATTTTGAGGAAACAATAATTATTCTAATGACCAACAGGGCAAAGGGTGGATAATGTGTGGTCGGTGCGGCAAGTGGGGTCATGATGAATGTGCAGGTGTGGAAAGTGATGACGCTGCTGATTTAATATGTGATATTTGCTTGGAAAAAAAAAATTATTGAATGCTATTGTTTCTCTATCTTATGTTTCTATCCCATATTACCTTTTGCTTTTTCCCGTTTTACCTAAATAATATGGGTAAAATGGGATTTTAGAAGTTTTCTCTTCTAATGCTATTAAGTTATTTTATATATTATTTTATCACATTTTGAATAGATATATATTCAAATAATGAACCATACTAAAATATATCCAAAAGGCAGACTTTTATTGAGTTTACTTTTTTTTATACGTGGGGTTGAACATTAAGTATCCCATTTTAGGCCAACCTCCCCTAAATAGAATAAATGAACTGCAATTCATTTGTAGCAACAATGGGTTCATATGTAGGTGTTAATTTGGTTGAGGTTGTAAGGCAAATGTTGCAAATCACTTGCATTGCATAGAATTTGCTTACATTACTTGAAGAAAATCATCATACAATTCTGATATTCGCGGAAAACTGCACGAAAAGCGAATGTTTCAATGTATCTGTCTTCCAAGAAAGTTGGAATCGCCCTAATTAGTTTCAACTAAGTTATATCTTGTATTGCATGATATTGCATAATGTATGGCTACCAACAAATGACTGTTGGTACGAAAAAATAATAAATCATTTCACTATCAGATTTATGATTCTTCAACATAAAGGGCGGCCGGTGGCTCAGTGGTCGAGGTGTCGTCCGTTGAAAGTAACGCTAGCATTGGACCTGGTTCGAGACCAGATGTGAAAAAAAAATGCGAAATCGGGTTTCGATATACGGCCACATGCCACCAGGATGATGAATATTTTCATGAACTAGTTGTTTCAAACACAAATATATATTCTGTTGAAATACTTTCACAAAGGGAATCAGTAACAATCAGGATTGTATTTCTTTTAAAGATTTGACGGTAGGCGAATTTCAAACTTCTCTTAATGGGAATAATAATGTTATCTCGCATAAATGACTACAGAAAATCCTATTTATCAAGTTTTTGAAAATGCTATGAGTTGACAGATTCATTTTAATTATACGTTTTTGTGTGAATACAGAGGATGCTCAGAGTATGCTGTTTAAAATATACTCCTTCATTATTCAAAATGGGAATTCAAGTAAAAGAAACAACCTCATCACCAAATCTACGTCTCAGTCACACTCGACGCGCGTTTTGCCAACAAATTAGCATCTTCAGTAAGCTTTTAGATCCTGAAGATGCTAACTTTGTTGAAAAAACGCGCATCGAGTGTGATTGTGACGTAGTTTTGGTGTTTGTGTAGTTTATTTTTCTTGAATTGTATTCACACCAAAGGTTTCAAAATATTCATTTAGTTATCCAAAAAGGGAATTAGGTCACCCTTGAAGAATCTATAGTTTTGTGGCGAGGAAGGTTTCAATTTAGTCTTTCTCAATATCTATCAGATGTAGTTCAATGTCCAGCGTGGCTTTTGCCGGGGAAGTAGTTGTTTTCTGTTAGATATTACAAAAAAGTAACTTCAATTTTATAGTAGGGTTTTTTCCATTTCCAGAGGAGTCATGTATTGATTCAATTTTCAATTGAGAATTTTTCTCTTTAAAACATGAATCCCTTCCAAGAGAGGTTATCTTGTACGATGGAAAACAGCGACTAAATTCCAACTTTCAGTCGCAGATGATTCCACAACTGACTTTATGAACATCCTGTTCATATTTTCAATTAAATCAAAATTTTTTATATTTTTACATGGGCAGTGGTGGTCGTGATGGTAGAACTTTCGCTTCTCAACCAGCACGGTCGCTGGTCCCGTGTATAGCAACACACGTTAGAAGGTGAGTGCCTCGATTTCTCAAGCTCGCACACGTTTTTCGCATAATTTGCTGAAGACGAATTGAATCCCAAAAACCTAAAATGATAGCTAAGTAAATAGATATAAAATTGGTATTGGTTCAACTCTCAGTTTTGAAAATCTTTTCGAACTATCTTCAAACGGTCCGCGTTTGAGAACACCCTCAGTTGGACATTAAATAATAATAATAATAATAATAATGCGTTTATTCCATTACAAATATACAAATACAACATGTTAAAGAAAACAAGTTGAAGTGAATACAATAAAATTATAAATGTAAAATGATCAGTTCTGATGATCAAAATATTCCGAAACGCTATAAAAGGATTTGGTGATAAAAAAATCTTTTAACATCGATTCGAATTTTCTTTGTCTCTTCTCAATCTTTATAGTAGTGGGAAGAGAGTTGAAAAGTTTAATGCCTATATAACAAGGGATGTTCTCAAATAGAGATGTTCTATGTTTTGGTACCCTAATTAGATCTCCCTGCCTGGTAGGATAATTGTGAATTTGCGAGTTCTTTTCGAACATTTCCAGATGGTTTCCAATAAATAGTATGCATTCATACATGTAAATACTTGGTAGAGTAAGGATTTTATAACGTTGGAAGTATATCCTGCAGGAGTCACTTCTCCCAAGACCGAATATGAGTCTAATGACTCTTTTTTGAGAGATGAAAATCCTTTTGGCATGTGATGAATTGCCCCATAGTATGATATTATAGGATATGCGAGAATATATTAATGTACGGTAGACATTCAAAGGCTGTGAAGTTCTCAGTGTGTTTTTCGACTGCAAGATTGCATAATAACCATTGTTGATTTTTTTTTCGAAATGTAATTTATATTAATTTCCCAACTCATATTGATATCCAGATATGATCCCAAGAATTTGGTACTATCGGTCATCTTTATAATATCGTCGTTTATTCTTACTTGGAGCTGAGCATTTATAGGCATGTGTCTTGAATGAAACTGCATGCATACAGTTTTTTCGGTATTTAATATTAAAAAGTTCCTTCTGCACCACTTATTGAATTGAAGAGATAGTTGATTCAATTTCAATTCCAGTTCTTCTAGGGTATCAGCATCCGTTGCTAATGTTGTATCATCAGCATAGAGAAAAATATGTTCTGTACTTATATATACCGGAAGATCATTTATGAATCGAAGGAATATGAGAGGACCCAATATAGAGCCCTGTGGGACTCCGATGTCCATATTATACAAATTTGATTTTTCATTTTGTAATTCGACATACACTTTCCTGTTTTTTAAATATGAGTCAAGCCATGAAAGTATCGTAACCCTAAATCCCAGAAAATATAATTTGTTTATTATTATAGATATGCTGATAGTATCCAAGGCTTTGGTAAGATCGAAAAAGAGCGCTCCCACATATCTCTTCTTATCGAGCGAGTCGTATATATATTTCAGAAATGAATTAGAAGCACTCTCAGTCGATCTACCTGGGAAAAAACCATGTTGATGTTTGGAGACGATATCAAATTCTATTAGGAAATTCAGCATTTGATGGTAAACACATTTCTGAATGATTTTACTAATTACCGATGGGACCGTACTTAATCGGTCTATAGTTGTGTATATTTGTAGAAACATCTTTTATATATATAGGGATAATTCTACCTATTTTCAGAGAATCGGGAAACTTACCCATACAAACTGATTGCTTAATGATGTATGATAGAGGTTTGGCTATGTATACACCCATTGCTTTTATCAACTTAGTAGAGATACAGTCTGCTCCCAAGGCGTTTGTGTTCTTGAGAGATCTAATTTACCTTACCTATAAACTGACCAGAAGGTCTCCAGGGCTATGTTTAGAGAACTTTTTCATACTCTTAAATGAGGACTTGCGTGAGTAAAATTGGATTTACATGTTGCTCGTTATGTTTACTTTCGATTTCTTGGCTCGTTTTATAAGTTCCAAGCATTTTAGATTTTTGTTCTCCACAAGAAATATTGCTGAGGTTTCACACTAAAATAAAATATGTATATCTGTCACAAATAAATCTCAACGCGCCAGGTGTAGTGACGGCACTTGGAACAAAATTTCAAACCATGTGCCAGCACCGTGCAAGACGCGTTCAATTTTGATCTTCTATTTAGATAGATTTTTTCTTTATAATCTGCCTAGGTATATAGACTTAATATAATACGGATCAATCAAATATATCAAAATATTTTACAAAGATCTTACCGGCATCTAGGTTTTACGTTGAAATTTTACCGGAGACGAATGTGTTTCAACCAATATTGACTCAATATTATAGGTGACATTGTACATTCAGAATAGGTTTAGCCAATATCTCATCAAAAATTATATTATACTGTTTTTTTTTAATTGTCATTCATTCAATTATTTATTCATTCATTCATTCACTGGCAAGCCCAAAACAGGTAAAAGTATAACAGTGGCAAGCCCAAAACAGATAAAAGTATAACAGTGCTATAATAATTATGACAGTCGATACAATAAAGTGGATTGAAAATGAAGTATAAAAATAATATAGTTTCAAAGTAGTAAGGAAACATAGATCAAATAAATAAGGAAAATTTACGAAGTATAACAATATAAGCCAATCTAATTCTAGCAGGCCAAACATCACAATACAGAAACACAAGCTGCAAGTATTGAATAGCAAGGTCAATAAGTAATTGAATCTATAGAAATAAACATAGAAGGTTTGCACCTGTCTAGTTCACCCATTTCGGATCACAATAATTTTTACATTCACAATATATCTATAATAGCCCAAAATAAATTCAAGATTCAGCTAATATGAGATGAAACATGGGTAGACCTCAGTGCTAATTTTACTGAATATATGAGACTCCCATCTACTGCGATTTAGGCATCAACCATAAGGGTGTGCATTGATACTAAACAGCTACTTTCTCAACAGTCTGTAAGATCACGTCATCATAGGAAACCATGAATCCAAACAAAACAATGCAGAATACATAATGCTACTTTTCAGTCCGGCAACCATCATTAGTATTTAGATATAACTATTGAAGAATTCATGACACTGAATACAATTTGAGAAGACATGGGCAATACTTCACTGAATCGAATAGAAAAAATGGTCAATGAAAATCAGCCTATGAACACCGTTAGGAACAAAAAATATGAGAGGAAGTATTTTACGGACTTCGCCGTTAACACATTGACTACCGTTAAGTATTATGTAACAATTTTCAACGAGCCATATTCTCAAATATGTTTTTTGCTAAAGTGCCGCGTCATCCATATATGAATGATATATAATGTTTCCAAAAGTGATTCGTCCTTCAATTATGTATGACGTATAGTGGGAGGTGAGAGGCCATGGCTTTTCTATATAAATGACGGGAATGTAGTTTCAAATGGATGGTTGAGAGTGTGGCCCACACGGAACATTTGTGTATATTTGGTTTGGCCTAACTGGCATAAGTATTGATTGTTAAAATTGTTAAAATTGTTTTTTCCGTTAACTAGCTATGGTTCCCTTACGAACGGCAGCCCTCAAAAGTCGAAACTTGTGCGAGCCAAGGATTAACGAGGTCTTACCTTTTTACGTGCGATTCCTAGCAAATTCTCGGGCCATCAGAAAAAATTCTGCAGTCGCCGTGGTTTGAACCATCGTGATATTACAGATAAATGAAAAATATGATTTCAAACCACTCTGGAAACTGAAATGTTTATTAAATTTTATCATCAGTAAACTCACACTGAATTGTAACTATATAAATTCTGAACATAAATATTATTTGTGGGCAGTATTGAAATACACCAAGCACAACTGAGGTTCATTCGAACAAGTATTGCAGAAAGTGTTTACCATTTTTCCGTGCTTTCTAGATTCTTCGCGGACTTTTTTAGTTCGCAATTTGGAGTAACACATAGAAAAAAACATTATATTGCAGCTATTTCAGTCTCGCTATATAGATGACATGGCTAACTACGCAATAATCCTCAAAAAATTTGCATTTGGGCCATGTCATTCATATATAAATGACTCAAAAACAAAAGATATTATCATTCAAATATACCCAAAATGATAAATACACACTATTAACGCTATGCAATGAGCACAACAATGATAATTAGACACTCTCAAGTGTGGCTGAAAACAGTTAAGGACTGTCATACATATGTGACTGACGAATCAACTTCAGAAACATTCGTGTCACTCGTAAAAGTGTGTTAAGAAAGGATTTGCTGTCAATTAGGATACAAATATTCATAATTAAGCATTTATATTGAAGGACTGAGCATTTGATATGCTCAGATATGCAAATAATTGCATGAACAAATTTGAAGGGTATATAAATGATTATGGTATAGCAGGCAGCAACAGAACCGATTCTAAAGAACATTAATCCACGGAGATTCAAACACGGGATATATTGGTTTCTGGTCAAGTGTATTTCACCATTGACAGTATTTTGTTCAATATTTTGTAATTTTTTTATAATATTGTACTCATATCAAATAAAATGTGCTACATGGGTTGAAACCAAAATATAAGCCAATTCTATTCTCAGGCTCACGATAAAATACTAAATCAATGATTCAGAGCTCTTAGTTATCGACTAATAGCACCGATTTCAAACACTCTGTAGCATGTACATTTTCTCTACTTTATTTTGTTAATTTTTAGAAAGCTTTAGAGCAAGGTAGACTCTACCCTGTGGTGACCTACCTTCAATGGGCCTTAACACAACATACATATATGTTTACAGTTGGTTGTCTAACGTCATTCATAGAAACCTTATCAACATTCCCATGCTGATTTCCATTCATAAACACCATTTAATGAGCTATTCACATTTTACAAGCTGACATTACAAGGAGAATTATTGAGTTATGGATGCACCATCAGAATAAATCACAACTTTTCTATTTTCGACTTGTTCTCATTGAAACTGCATACGTGGTGGTACCAGTATCATCCATGCACCACTTTATTTCCGACGATCCTGAAACTGGGAAGCCAGAAATTATAGCCTACTACAATGCCACAATAGGTGGAGTAGATTCCTTGGACGAAAAGTGGAATAAGTCGCCGAACGCAAAGATGGCCCATGGCCATATTCTACAGAATTTTAGATATGTCAGCGGTAAATGCTTATATTTTACACGGTTGTTACAAAAACAATCAAGAAGTTTCACGAAGTAACTTTATGAAAAATTTGGCAATGTCTCTCGTCAAACCTTACATGGAAATCAGACTCAGAAATCCAAGGATAAAAAAGAAGTGAAAATGCTTATCAGTCGAATACTGGGCACACCTATTCCCGTCCCCGATGAAGAATTTGTCCTGGAAAATAAACGGTACTGCTTCCTCTGTCCATCCAGGTTGCACAGGAAGACAAAATACGTATGCACTAACTGCCGGAAGCCAATCTGTCTTGGTTGTTCCAGAAAAATATGTGCAACCTGTGTAAAAACTACCTTCACGAATTTTTTCCTTAGAAGCTATTTTTAATTTTTGTAGGTTTTTACTTTTTTTCAACCTTTGTTACCATTATTACTTGGTTGTGTAATTTATTTTTTTCTTTTCAAGGTCAGAAATGGCTTTGAAAGGAGTATGCGTTTATTTTGTACCTCAATTTGCAAATAAATCTTGTTATTACACCGTAACGGTATTTTTTTGACAAAATTGGTGATAATCTCTTCCAAAAACATCAATCTAGCTAGTGCACCATCTAAATCAAAATTATTTAAATTTTCAAACCTTAGTTTGCCCTATTTATTAGTCGGAGTCTGTAAGACTCCACCTCAGTAGTTAAAGGAAAATAATCCACCTCAGTGGTTACGGGTTAAAGAAAAGAGGGGAAAAGATTACTTTTCATTGATAGCCTCTGAAGTAATATCAATTTATTCTAAACAGTTCTTTCATTGTTATGCCAAAACCATGTAGGCTGGGTTATTCCGCAGATCATCATACTGATTTCATGCCCGACCATAAAATATGAATCGGTAGCGTCGCTTTCCTCGAATTCGTGCGGACGTTCCTGCAGTCACCACACGCGACGGCCGACCGTATAAAAATTTATGACCCGTCCTCCCTTTATGGGGGGCCGCATCTCAAGTATAGGCCGCACAGGATTACCGAATCAATCTTTCAAAGTTTTTCCTAATAGGTCTTCTCGCATTTCGATTGGAGGGCGCGCACAAAGGATCTGTGTTTGCTGACCTGAATAAGGATCGTAAAATCGAGAATCTACTCGATACCAGCGAATTGGTAACCGTAAGGGAGTCGGGCTATTTTTGCTTCCGTCTGTCATCATCCGTAATAACTCAACATTATGTTATTATTTGGAAGTTTAGACTGGTATGGGAATTTTTCATCTCGCAAGGTGGGGTCAATGGGACTTATGCGATACAAATTATACAATTTCACTATATTTATTAAACACTAAATTAGGCCATTTTATAAAAATACTGGGATATGTATTGAACTGGATAAATTAGAAAACTACACTCAGACGACTTGAGGCAACACCAAGAATGATATTTCATGACCAGCAGACGGTTTCTTTTCCTATCAGTAAATCATATATGCAGCTCTCTTTCTCTCTCTGTTATGAAAACAAGTATTAAATAAATTGCTATTATTATTATTATCACATCCCAGTAAAAAAAAAACAGCTAAATGCTTAATTTTAACTTTATAATGAACCAAATTCTCAGCAACAAAAAAATATTTCATTCAAAAGCAGCATAAAGGCAGGAAAATGGAGTTTCCGAATCAAGTTAGGTGCTTCCGATACCATTCCATGTTCTCCATGAAACATGCAACTACCAGTACCAGCCAAGTTTGTTAAAATTATTTTTTGTTCAATATTACAATTTCAAAATTATAATGCAAAATACAATTTGAAACTATGATTTAGAATAAAATAACTTGAAAAGACAGCAAATAAAGTTTAGCAGAATTTTAAGTGAAAATGAATACAAAAGGTAAAAAAATATGTATAGAAATTAGTTATTTATAAGTGAGTATTATTGATTAATCCCAGCGCATAGTAATAACAATTCGTTTAGTGAAATCGTGGGTGCCAAACAAAAAGTGAATTTTGAAGGAAGGATGTAGTTTGCTGTTGCTAGGAAAAGGGGAATTTATTGATAGGAAGCGGATTTTTTTTGACATTAGCAGAAAACTTATAAAATTTTACTGGCTTTTGATTAAAATAAACCAAATAGAATGATGAAACCAAATAAAACCAAAGAAAGGCTATAACAGAACGAAAAGCAGCTGAAGAAAGCACAATTTACATACCACAGCAAGAACAAACAGATCAAATCCAAGCTGATAAGTTGGTGGAAGCTTCAAAAGTTATGTTTCAAAGGTATTTATAGATATCCTTTCCAAACCATCACCCAAGGTGAAGAATTTGAGAACTCACTTCAAAAGGTCACTGACACCATCATATTGAATATCCCCGATAGCAAACTCACAAACAATTTAACGTTCACAAACATTTTAACGTGCACAAAAACTCAGTGAATTTCAAAAATTCCCAGCTATAAACTGTTCCATTGTATATAATTCATAAACATTGCATCATTTTAGTTGTTTATTGCTTATTTTATACCAGTAGTATTACCTCAAAATTTAAATAATCATAGAAATTTATTCCTGGTACGTTCGGATGTCATATTCTTTGTTTGGCAGTTGTTATATTTCCAGCATAGGCTCGATAACTGATTTCTATGGTCATTTTAAAGGAGGTTTTAGCAAATAAGTTTTTTTATCGCAGAACAGGAATAGATAAGAGTTTATATGAATTTTATTTGAATTGATAAAAATAAAACATATTTGAGTTTGAATTATTGAAATTTATTTACTTTGATATCATAATAAAATTTTCAAATTTTGATATTGATCGCAACCCTTCCGAAGAACCCAACTTGAGAAAGAGTCTGCATGATCTACGACGAGTGAGTCGAGTTTCTGAATATATATATTTTTACATCCAAGTGTTGTACATCTTCGCAATTGATTTTACCGTACTGAAGAGAGCTTAAGCTTGAAACACGTGTCTACGGTTGCACAACATTTTGAGGGTTATACCCAATAACTTTTTTACTTATTACTAGTTTTATAAACAAGAATTAACTATTTTAACATGTTGCAAATTTTTGTACATATCGTAGCGGAGGTTTCTGAGTAGAGCATGAGCGTTTGTGATGATTAATTACGAAGACAGACATTGGTAATTAACACTCAATATGCACAAGCAACTATTAATCCTAAACGATTTCCCAATTAATGGAATCAATATTTCGGAGTTGTTAAAAGGTGATAAGTTTTGAACTTGGCAACGAATACATGGTGATAAGGACGGCAATATTGAAACACTCTACTCGCCTACGGTAACTCAACTGCACTCAAATCCAATGTCAATTCATTCTCTTCCTTCAAAACTTCAAGTAATCATTTTCCCATAAGACATCTTTGTATTTTCGTATACCTACACCTCCTGTCGCCGTGTCTAGGTTTGCGATAACAATCACTCCAAATCTAATCCCTAATTGAAGTCCACTGCTTTATTTTACGATCAAATTATTGTGTAGGACGGAATGTCTGGTCTCTTCAGTCCTAAGGAGTATCTTACCTCAATAAATTCGAAACAACCCATGAAGAGATTAAATAACAAATATTACTAGATTTAATGATCAAATCACATTCTAGGCCAGAATATTTATCATTCTCCTTCCGAAGGAAAGGCCCATTGATATTCAATCTCCAACATATATGTTTCTGCCAAGGAACTTCTAGAATTTCCAAGATTTTGTAATATTAAAATAGCCCTTTCGGCTGAATCACAATAGCCTCTTCGGCTATATCACAATAGCCCCTTTGTTTGTATCACAATTGCTCCAGTGATGTGTCGTCATATATCACATGATACGTTTGATAATTGTGAAGTATTCAAATGCAGAAATAATTGAAACATTTCTGCTTCAAACACAAACGTAAACAAGAGTTACCTAATTACTTTTGCACAAGTGAGGTACAATAAGATGTCAACATTAACAAAAATTAAAATTGAGTACAATTGTACCTGTTCCAGAAATGAATAATCCCACGAAAGCTGTTTGCGACCCATAAATACTTTACCACCCATTGAAAAAGTCCTTGAAATAATAGTACACAATCAACTTTCAACATATTTCAATAATAATAATCTTTTATTTTTGATTATACTGTACTTCATTGCTTCATCTTCTCAACAACCAACATAAAGATAACTTGCAGAAATTACAAAACCGAGGCATGAGAATAATATTAATATGCAACCGATACACCCCTATAAACTATTATGTTGGAAACATTAAATTGGTTTTCAGTGAGAAATAAATTGTTCTTAAACGCCATGGTTTTCATTTACAAACTGTCAAAAAATATGCTTCCATCTTACTTCAATGTTTTCATCACCTATAATAACGAAATCCATCATTACGATACAAGAAATTCCAATATTTTCCAGGACAGGACTCGATACCATTCCACAATAAGAACCTTATTTTTCAAAGGTCTCAGTGATTTCAATAATCTACCATGTGACGTGAAAAACACTGTAACTCTCCAACTTTTGAAAAACAAACCGATAGCATACATAGAATCACGTCGTGATATTCTATTGATACATATCAACTTTTTCATTGTATTTGTTAATAATCATTGTGTACTATCGGGAGTAATCATTTATTCATATATGTATATTTGTTATATTTTTTAATTTTAATCTGTTTCAACACGTTCTTTATTTATATTAGCCATTATATATGGTATCAGATATTTGTATATTAGGACATTCCTATTTAAATAAACTTCTTGAATTAACAAGTGAATGATTATTTCCAAGACAGCTCAATGATTTTTTCTCAGTTTTTATACTCACAGGATGCTTGACTCATTTACAATATCAATAATAATGACAATATCGCTTTTATTGGATACAGGTTATATAGACAGACAAAATTGCACAAAAGAAATAGAAACCTCTAACCGGTAGACCCAAAGGAATAGCTCGCTATCTTTCTGACGGTTTCCCAGCAGAAAGAGTTGCGCTCTTCCACTTAACCTTACATATTATTTCACTCTGAAAACATGCTTTATTTTATAAAGGATCTAACGAGTTTTTCAACTTAAATTTTTCCCAAACCAATACTTTGACTTAGCTTATCAATGCTCATATGGAAAAAAAAAATTAGTTATACAAATTAAAAAATAAATTTTCACATATCAGATACATTTCGACCAAAAACTGTAGAACTGTATTACTCCCAACATTTTAGGACTGAAATCAGAGTTTTGAACGTAGGTATCCATAGCCCTCTAGAACTGAACATAAATAAGAAAATAAAATTTGAAAAAATGGTAAACGGCTTTGGAAATGGGATCAATAGGTTAGTTGGAAAAACGCACTTGGCCGGAAAGCAAGATATCCTGTGTTCGAATCTCCGTGGATTCAAATTTTTTTATTCGGTTCCTATTGTCATTTCCCTCTTGCTATGCTATAAACTAGATTACGATTCACTCGTAAAATCTGTATATGTTCCCATCAAGTTTTTTTGCATTAAATTCTGGGATTATTGAATGCCCAGTCCTTCGATATAAATGCCTTATTCCGAGTAGTTGTGTTCTCATTGACAAGACAAGAAAAATTTGGGCATTTTGCGATATTGGTCCAATGAAATATTCTCGAAGCGATATTGGACTCAAAACATCATTATTATATTGGTACAATATCACTGTAGAATACTTATATTTGAATATTATTGGCAAAATATCATGAAAATGTTGGAAGTATATTCAAACGTAATATTGTTGAGAAAAAGATTTCGCGATATTGCTTGGATATTTTGAAAGTAATTCCAACAATGTTACATTTTTATTTGTTGTCCGATTGAATCGATTTTTATCTCTGAATTTTACCAAAACTTTGAAATAAATTTTTTTTTTTTTCAGCCAAAAATCTAAAAAACACATATGATAGCAATTTTTTTAAATGAAATTTTACTGCGCCACCGGATATGTGATAATTACGGTTTTACAGAAATAACATGGAAAATTAATGACGAAAATTGGGTTATTATAAGCGCTATACTTCTCGGTTGGTGTAGTTGACTGCTTTCGTCTAACTAATCTTCTATAGCAATACCTCCATTCAGAACAGAACTCTTCAGGAGAGCGTTAAGTTAACAGATTTGCAAAATACATAATATCATTCCAGCAAGTTTCAAAACAGGAAGTATGCAAATTTTCGAATCTCAACTTATAAAATTTTTGTTCAAGACTTATCAGTAGGTTTTAATTCATTTTTTTCACATTCTAAGGCCGATAACTGCTGCTATCACCAAAAACTGTGTTTACTTTTTTCTTTTTCTAATTTTATCATTAGGTACAAATAGGTATGTTCAGGGTTAAGTGGGAGAACAACAGAGTAGCACTTTTCGCTGCCGAATTGAACTCCGCCCTTTATTTTCTAAAATATATTTCCAAGGACTATTTTCATTTAAATGTACTGAAAGAGAAAAAAATAAAGACGTTATTTTTTTTTTCTTTGGTGTTCTGGCATCGACTGCTATGGTCATTAGCCACGTGTTCTGGATAGGCCTTGTTACTAACTCCATGCGCCACCTTAGGAGCAGCACTGTTAATTGGAACGCAACAGTGAATCGTGCAGGACTCACCCCAGTCCAGCCACGAGATTTGAATAATTTAATCGGTCAAATTAAATTAAAAAATCCCAGCTGCAACTGGGGCTTGAACTCCGGACCTTTCGACCCAAAGTCAGACGCTCTAACCACTGCGCCACGCCCCGACATTAAATACGTTATTATTATTATTATTATTATATACGTTTCGAATTCTGCTATTTAAAGTAGGTTTTTTTTGGATACCATTCTGTATCTGAAATCTGTGTTTGTATCTGAAAATTTAAAAGAAACAGAGATCGACAATAATAGCAATAACTGTTGGTTAGGAAAGTTTACATGTCAAACTGTTAGCGGTGTAATGGTGCATTGTATATAATAATCAACCGGAATAATATCCGAAATATATCAAAATTATTCAAATTTTGATTGTTTCACTTCTGGTAGGAATCCATTTTTTGTCATGAAATATTTATAAGACCCATTTGGAAGTATTGAATTAAAGTTTGTTTTTGTGGACGATATTCGTTTCTTGACATACCTTTTTGGGAATTTTAACATTCCACAGTCTGAAAATGAATAAGTGTTAATTCAAAGAAATCTGTACAAGTGTAGAGGGGCAATAACCAATTTGCCCCGATCAGTTACTGCGTTTAGAAGACTGTTGTCTTGAAAATAGTTTATTATTTCGTCAGTAACGTATCGAATACTAAATTTGCCTATATGACGAGAAAAAAATTTAAATTGACTAAAACTACTTCTCTTTTTCGAAAACGTTAACGTTTCGGAGACTAAATCTGTCTCTGTTGATATCAGACATCCTATATGTATCCAGACAAATGTCATCATAAAAAAATATTTGGCAGATTTCTTTGACTTTGTCAAAACAAATACTTCATATCCAAGCTGATAAAAATATAATTTTAGCAAGTCTTCATCCTTCGAGTTTTGATAACGGAGACAGATTTAGTCTCCGAAACGTCAACGTTTTCGAAAAAGAGAAGTATTTTTAGTCAATCTAAATTTTTTTCTCGTCATATAGGCAAATTTAGTATTCGATACGTTACTGACGAAATAATAAACTGTTTTCAAGACAACAGTCTTCTAAACGCAGTAACTAATCGGGGCAAATTGATTATTGCCCTTCTACAGTTGTGCAGATTTCTTTGAGTTAACACTTTTTCATTTTCAGACTGTGAAAGGCTAAAATATCCATTTGGAATTATTTCAAATCCAGTGGCGTGGACCGATTTCTTTTATAAAAATTGCTGACGAATTTTTCTAATTTTTGGCAACGAATGAACTTCTGAGCAGACCTTGAAATTCTGTATCTCATTTCGAATTCATAGCTTTCATTGAAAAAAGAACCATCGCATAGGATAATAAATAAAACTTTTTGAAGGGTTCCCCGCTTTCAAGCAGGTCACTCTGTAGGTTGATAATTTTTTTTAATAGAGCTGAAACAAATTCAACTGATGTATAAATTCAATCTAGGCCCAAAATCAAGTTCAGATTTACCCGACATGAGGTGCTATCTGGGGGCTCTGGTGCCCTGTTTCTTCAATAAAAATCATTTCACAGTATTCTTTGAAAAAAAAAAAAACATTTTCAAAATATTTTCAAAGTAATTTCCGTTGACATCTAGGAGAATAATGTACCTGCAGAGGGACGTGGTGGCCAACGATATGGGTCAGTATTGGTATTCCATACTGATCACCAAAGGTTTTTCTTTCTTTCTGTTTTCTGAAATAGTAAACATGTTTTAATCAAACTTCGAATCGCATCGTTGGCATAAATCCTTGTTGAAAAAGTGGAAATGAAATATGTCACTCAAAAATTACTAAGTTTTCCAGAATTATTCATCATTTACTAACCACTATGAATTACACTCGGAATAATATTTGCCAGAGTTTTCTTGGAGTCTACTTAGTGCAAATAATTTGAATTGGTTGGACATTTGAAATCAGTTACTGTGTTAGCGACAAAAGATCTTGTCTTTGTAGGATTTCCTATTATTCATATCAGGGTAATATTCAATTCAGCCCAATAATCTATTAGAAAATTTCTCCAAATGGAGTCGCCGCATAATCTCATCGCATAATTCTAATCCTGGGATAATTAGCATCCTGATGAGAATGCGGACGAAATTTCGGTGTACAATGGCTTCAAGTTACACGTAAATACCGAATACAAAAGCGAAATAACCAACGAAAGAGAACATTCAACTCCTCAACGATTCACCAATGGGTGACTTCCAACCTGCGGCATATCCACGGTTTCAGATGGCCCATTGACTGGCCGTCTCACTGGGTTGCAGCGAAGTTAAAGTGACTTTCGAGGTTCTGCTACTCCCGAGCAGGTCTCAATGGAGTGTTTGATCGCCTTCTCAAATTACAGAACTATCATTTTACAGACACAATGTTCGACGTGTCGCATGAAACTGAATAACGTTCAGGATCATCGGCGTAACGCTGAAAGGGGAAATAGGGTGAATTTCCTGTGACTTATGAAGGCAAGAATACTTCCATCACTGTATGTGATCTATCAAGGGCCTTCGACTGTGTCTCTCACTCCACTCTAGTTGATAAACTGCGGTTTTATGGCGTCAGAGGTGTATCTCTCGATTTGATACAGTCTTACCTGAGTGACAGAAAACAAGCAGAATATATAAATGAGACATGTTCTGACTTTCAAACTATTCCACATGGGGTACCTCAGGAATCAGTTCTTGGCCCGTCACTCTTCATTATCTACGTGAACGATCTTATTCACTTTATGGACCCTAATGAATGCGTTGCTTACGACGATGCCACGACATTAATACACTATCTACTAGTGCAGATAGTCTTTTAAACACCATAGATGATTCTTTTAGTAGGACACAACTGGTTACATGCAAATAACCTCACATTAAACAACAATAAAACTCAAAAACTCATTTTCAATGAAGGCATTGCGGGCAATGAAAAGATTGTCGGAGTACTTATCGATGATAGACTATAATGGTCATCACATATAGAACAGTTATGTCATAAATTAGAAAAAGAAGATTTAACCAAAAGTGCTTGGAAAATAGTCATTCGGGAAAAACATCAGCATCACCAAGCCAACATACAGTGTGTCCCACTTACCATGCTCACCATGGGTATCTTTTTAATGGTAAGAGATACGAGGTTGGTTAAATAACACCAAATGTGGAGTTTATCAAGGCCAACTATAATATGGAGAAATATTTTGATTAAATCCATTCGTTTTTGTTATATACGCAAAAAACAGATTTTGATAATTTTCGTGTCTCCTCCGTAACTTCTTTATTTATGAAAATATTCGAATAGTAATTTCACATTCTCATGGCAGTTTTTCATTGGAATTTCGAAAAAAATATGAAATGTTTACCAACTCTTCTGGAATTTGAGATATCAGCACCAACTTTTATTTTTCAAAAGTAGGTCATAGCTCACTATGGCTCAGGGCTTAGTTATGAATATCTTTTTTTTCTCTCTTACAGATGATATGTCACAGTAAAAGTTTTTGTTGATAACAACAGAGTTATCGTCATTTATACAAAAACAAGAACAATTTTGAAGTCGCCATCTTGAATTTATAAATTCTAACAAAAAAATCATGATCTCCGACCTCAAAAACCCCCTATACCAATTTTGAATAGAATCGGACCATAATCACAAATCTCGTCCGCCATATTGGAGGAGCCGCCCTTTTTTATTTTTTATTTCAATAAAAATTCCATATAACATCGTCACCGGAATTATGAACATATGCCAAATTTCAAGTTATTAGGACCGCCACAGTGGGTCAAAATTCACCTGCAAGAGACATGAAAATGATCATCAAAATCTGTTATTTGCGTATAAAACAAAAACGAATAAATTTCATCAAAATATTTTTTCACATTATAGTTGGCCTTGATAAACTCCATATTTGGTGTCATTTAACCGACCTCGTATCTCTTACCATTAAAAAGATACCCATGGTGAGCATGGTAAGTGGGACACACTTTAGATTAAGAGAAAATATGTCATCGGAAAACACCGTGTTTCACCAAGTGAATAAAATACTGAACAAAGCTAATGGACATAAAAAGTAAATAACAGTGTTTTTAGACTTTTCCGAATCCTTCGACATTGTTAAACTCGATATTTCGTTACAGAGGTTAGCAAATGTGGGAGTGAGAAGCAAGTTTATTATGACATATAAGGCACAGCTCTGACCTATCCTGGAATACTGAAACTTTCAGATTCTGTCAGAAAAAGAGCCATTCGTCTCGTCGGTGAAGCTGACCCCGTAAGCTCACTCATTCCTTTGGAACACTCAGAAAGTTTGGCAATATGTCTCCGTTTTCAAATATTTTTATAGACGATGCTCTTCTGAAATATCGTCAATCGACATAATTATAATCGCATAATTGTTAAAAATATCTTCCCAGAATTTTTGAAAACTTCCATCACTTCACCGATTCACAAGGCTGGTAGTGTGGTAGAAATGGAAAATTATAGAGGAGTATCAATTATGTATCAAGTTTTTTTAACAAAAAATCAACTATACTAAATTATTTACTTCTATAAGTGAGTGTACAGCTTCTGAGCAGCATAGATTCGTGAAACAAAGGTGGGTAATTACAAATTTACTAATTTCCTTCAGCATTGTATTTCAAACGTTACCAAACAGATCCCAATTAG
Source organism: Chrysolina oricalcia (assembly GCA_944452925.2). NCBI lineage: Eukaryota > Metazoa > Arthropoda > Insecta > Coleoptera > Chrysomelidae > Chrysolina > Chrysolina oricalcia. The sequence continues at coordinate 20,473,108 of OX101818.2, forward strand.
ACATAATTTTCACAAAGATATCTGCGCGCTCTTCGAACACATTATAGCTCCATTAAAAGGACCTGAATGGGATATTTCTCACTTAAAAATAATAATAATCTTCATATACAATCTTGGAGTGTACCCAAAGGCATAGCGTGTGCGGGCATAGGAAGGTTATTATTATTATTTGCCGTGGCGCATGACATTACAGTACTTGATTTATCACAAATTCAATGTGAAAAAATAATTGCTCAAAAATAAAATTTCCAAATGTTTTCTACCATCTCTTATGCAGACACGCCATCCTTTAGCAAACGATGTTTTCATTTCAGTCTCTAATAGTAAATCTTCACTGTTGCAATTCCTCTATGTTTTCATATGGAATTTTGGATTTATATTTTACTTGAAACTTTCCCAAATAATAAAAAATTTTGGAATTGAATCAGATCAGGTGATTGAGTTGGTCAAAATTAGCATTATTTATAATGTTCTCCCATTATAGGTCTCGCAATCGTCATGTTGCAGCCACTTAATTGATTCTGATACTAAAAAATATATTCCAATAAAATGAAAAGGTGATTTCAAGACAAGCTCAGCTTTTCCGTTCAAATTTCTGGGTATTTTGAATGATGAATGCTTTCACTCGATTGTAAAAGATTGTATCGTTTTATTTGGCAAAGTTCTTGTTCCATGAAACTACATTATACGCGGCGATCTTCAGCAGTCGATTACAGTGTTGGGTAGCATGTGGCAAGTGGCCAACAAACATAGATTGTGGGTAGATACGTGTGGTGATCAAGTGCTATTCCATAAATTGATGAACCCAATTTAGTGTTTTTTTTTTCATTATTATTGATTTATTATTGATTGATGATATATTTGTCGTATAAGCAAGGTGATACATTTTTTCTGTAGTAGTAATCAAGACTTGTAGTACTTACCTTTTATAAACGGAAAAACAAATTCAACACATGCTACACATTTATTCACCAAAAACCATACTTTCGACCATGATTTTGAAATCCTTCATGATCAGAACATAGGCACAAAGCTGAATCTTTCAGAAAGTATAGATATCAATGAGTGGAAAAATTCTCAGAACATTAGCAATGACCAACTTGAACTGAATAATTCACCACTTGATACATTTTCTTGGAAAGTTTTCATTAAATATAATCAATACTGTATGGGTTCGTATCCTTACATCCCTAAATCTATAACGATATAGTTTTTCGAGTAGTCGAGTAGTCGAAAGCTTTCGACAAATTACAGAATACTGCCCCAACTGCTACGCCCCCATTCATACTAGATACACCCTTTCCAAAAAATGGAAAATAGCCATTTGTATTTTTACCAGTCTGAAATCCGAATTGGGCATTGTTCAAAATGTTTTGGTTCTGCAAAAACTGCACATTCTTTTTTTCACAAGTCTTTCAAAAAGAACAAATAATAACGTCATTGGGTGGGGGCATCGCCACTGTTTCCAATTTTATGGATTAGGATGATAACTGCTGTTTTTGGGCATGATGTAAACACTCCACCAGTAAATGGAATATCTATAGCTTTGGCTAGGGTTATCAATGCTCCTTCAGTGATGTTATTCAATATAGGTACTCAAAGAAGTACGTTGAGTATGCTTTCCTAAATAGACTAACGTCGTTCTTAGATCAATTCAACATCTTAACAAGTAAACAGCATGGATTTCGGTCGGAAAGATCAACATCAACCGCTATGTTTTCATTTTACAAACAGATTGTTCATTATGTGGATGCAGGCAAGTGTCCTGCTGCAGTTTTTTGTGATCTCAGCAGAGCATTTGACTGTGTCAATCATAAAAAGTTGCTGACTAAATTGGAAATGTATGGCATGAGGGGTGCATCCTTATCGTGGATATCTTCTTTTCTAGTACATCGCAAACAATTCGTTTCATTAGAAGCTTTATCGGAAAATAGATTTAAACAATTCAACTCAGGGAATTTGTCATTAGAGAGGGGGGTACCCCAAGGCTCAATTTTGGGCCCTGTACTTTTTATACTATATGTTAATCAACTTGATAATTTTATTGGAGATACACATTACACTGCATATGCAGATGATTTTTCATCCATTATCTCGGCAGCGGAAACCCATGTACTTGAGAACAAATGCTCAGAATTGATGACCAAAGTTTCAGATTATTTCAATGACAATAGTTTGTTTTTCAATACCAAGAAAACAGAAGTTATAAGAATTCATCATAGCCAGAAGAGAGTTGAAGATTTGGTTTGCAGTATTGATAAAAGTCCAGAGTACAGTATTCACAACTCGATTAGATTCTTAGGCATAAATCTGGATGAGAATCTAAACTGGAAAGAACATTGTAAAACATTAGCATCTAGTTATCTTCCTTGAAATTTCCTTTCATTAACCTGAGAGATGTACTGGAAATAAATCAACTGTTAAATTTGTATTATGCACAAATAGATTCAAGACTGCGGTTCTGTATATGTTTTTGGGGAAATGCTACTAATGTATCGAACGTTTTTATAGCTCAAATAGGCATTATTAGATGCATTGCAAAAGTATCGCATAGAGTATCACGTAGAGAATTGTTTATCAAATACAATATTTTGCCTTTAACATGCCTATGTGTATATGAATTATGTATTTACGTGTTTCAAATAAGCAAACATTTTCATTAAATGAACATTTTCATAATTATAGCACTCGACAAAGAGAACAATTTCATGTACCATTCTCCAAAAACAGAATATCATACAGGTCACCTGATCATATGGGTTTCAAAGTATTTAATAGGTTACCAGACAACGTAAAAACCAATAAATCCTTGACTGAGTTTAAAAATAAATTGAAAGCATTCTTAATTGACCACTGTTTTTACAATATGAATGAATTTTTTACATGCACTGTTTGCATTATTTTTTTTGTCTTTCTGAATATGCGTGGAGTACCTGTGAACTGTAAATAGTGTCTTTATTTTTCTTTTCTTTTTTTATATTATTTCTCTTCTTCTATAGTAACTGTTGTATATATTTCAAATGAAAATGACTGTACCAATACAATGTAAATTGTCTTATAGAAATAAATAAATGATGATGATGAGGAATGTCATCTATACCAGTATTTCTTTTATTTTTCATTCCACTGAATATTTCCAGCAGCTTGATGGCACTGGTGGGGTGCAAGAGGAAGGCTTCAGTCACAAATATGTCTGGCATCTAACGCATTGGACCGAACCCTGCTGCATTCGAAGGTAATGAAGTTACGATAGTACGATAATTAGGTTGCTATGAGGAAAATATCAACGATTTCCTCTTAATGCATTAACTATTGTATCTCTTTCATTTTATTCTTAGATTTGTCTACCCTATTTTTGTACAACCTGGCAGATTCAACTAAGAGTTTGTACAACTTTTTACAATTATATATTATTTAGAAAAAAATTGCAATCTGTGAATTTCATAATTACATTAAGGCATCTCAAGTTTGCAGCTGAGGTTTTAATTCCTAAAGATATCCATGGTTTGCTCAACTTTTCTATGATTTTTCACAAGGGGAACACAGATTGAGTCTTCCTAATAATGAACGAAACACGTATAATTGTTCAGGGTAAAATACAGGGTGGCCCACGAAGTTTAGGACAGGGAATATATCGGAACTCGAATGTAGTAAAGAATTGTAATTTTGGGGTTTTTGTTTTCGGTCACGTGACATCAGATTGAAAATTGTTAATGGAACATCCTGTATGTTTTGGCACTTTTATGTTCCTCCCGATGAAACAATTTCAACGAACTATCACACTTGTGGTATAAAACGATCAATTCAAAAAATACAGGTACTTCAATATCCTCTGTCCCACGACGTCTGAAACAAGCAATTGCCAAATTATTTAGGTTTAGGGTCACCCTGTGTATTTGGGCAGTCCTATATTTTATGTGATCATTAAAACAAGGCAAAATTAAATCATCCATATTTTATTAAAAATCGTCGTTGGACAAAGGATATTAAAGTACCTACCTCTTTTTCTTTAATTAATCGTTTTAGACCACAAGTATAATAGTTCGTTGAAATTGTTTCATCGAGAGGAACATAAAAATGCCAAAATATACAGGGTGTCACATAGTATCAAAAATATCTGCAACAATTGCTTTAATTCAGAACCCCAAAATTACAATTCTCCACTACTTTCGAGTTCCGAGATATTCCCTGTCCAAAACTTTGGACTTCGTATGCATTTTGAAATTATCTGCGAAGAGAGATCATTTTGAGGTCGGAACTACTGATGGAAGATCGTTTATGAAAACAACAAAAAGTAATGGGCCTAGGTTCGATCCTTGTGGTCCGAATTACCACAGTATTTTTCAGACACAAGTCCGTTATATTGACACGAAGTACCTATTTTTCAGATAGCTCGAATAATGCCAGATGGTCATTCTGTAATCTAAAACTGGACATTTTCTTCAAAAGAAGATCATGATTAACGCGGTCGAAGGCTTTACTGAAGTTTGTATAGATTGTATCAATTTGTGCCTTCTCACTTAAAACCTTCATTGGCTTCATGCATTCAAAAATATTAGTTACCGTTGATTTCTTTCTCTACAAGTCCGTGTTGTAAATCTGTGAGGGAGTTTTCGAAATGTGTGTAGTTTAATATGAAGAATTTGTTCGAACATTTTAGATGGCGCACACAAAATGGAAATTTTAATCGTGCAGATATAGTTAGTTCATGGGTCTTGTTTGGATGCTCACTCTGTAGCATGGGTTCAGCATCTTCAGAACTCTTGCGTTACTTTAATCTGTAGACGGGTTCATATTTTTCCAAAATAAGCTGAACTGGGTTGATTGTCCATGTTCAACAGAAAAAAATTGCACCTTGCATGTCTTGTGATTAAGCCTTACAAGGTCAATGCCCCAAAATATATTTCAACGAAGTTGTGTCTCAGCCACAGCCAGCTAAAACCCTGATATTAGAAACGTGTAATGCAGATCGAATATACATTTATAGTTAACAATATGGATCCCCATATTTTTGTAGTAAACAAATTATCCTCACAAAAGTACAACCATTTACGTGTTCCATTAAAAAAAAATATTTTACCTTTGTACATCCACAATCTTAAAATCCTAAAGCAATCCTAAAGCAATATCAGAAAACAATAATTTTGCACAACGACCATTATAATAATAATTTACTCACACATAATAAGATAAAATGCACAAAGGTAGTCAATTTAGGTTGTAAAATAAATGCATGAATAAAGACATACCTACGAGATACATATACCGGGTATCCGCGAAAAGTGGCTCGCCTTTATAACTTTTTTGTTTTTAAAGATAATGGAATGAAATTTGAAGGATCTGTGTTATGCTCAAAACTCCATCTTTTGACAAGTAATTCAGCTTTATTCCACTTCCGGTTTCACCAAAAGTGACATGAACTTTCGATTTTCGAATGAGACATCCAATATATTTTATACAGTATATCCTCACCCGAATTGATGGAATTGCAAAAATCGTTGAATTCATCAAAGTTATTTCTGCTATAAATCCTGCCTTTTACTCCCCCTTTTTTTAGCTACATTTATTGGGAAAGAAGTCAATTCTACTTCGTGGTTGGAGAAACCTATAGGAGTCACGAATGAGCTTGTCATTCCATCATTAAAATTTTGACATAGATAGTCCCAAGGTAGTTGAGGATTTTTTGGTTATTCTAATAGCCCCCTCAACCAACTTTATTAAATTGAACGATGTGCCTGTACGATTCAATGTTGCGTTAAAAATTAACAATGCTGCTCCTAAGGTTGCGTATGGAGTAAGTAACAAGTCGTACCCAGAACACAGTGGCTAATGACCATAGCAGTCGATGCCTCTATAAACACCAAAGAAAGAAGACAGAAGAGAGAGAATAGATGAAACAACCTCTGTATAGTAGGTGATGCTTCATTCATAAAACCGATATTGATATCACCAGCTACTATTAACTCTACACGCACATATATTTTATTTAACAAATTTTCAAAGTTATGAAAAAATATTTTTAGGTTGGAATTTGTAGTTCAGTATAATATGCAAAGTATAATATGAATACTATCAGATTCATCAAGTGCCAAGGATAATTCAAAAACGCCATGTTCTATAATCAAAGAATCCAACTTTCAAATACTCTGCAAATGACATTTTTTAGAGAACTTCTCATTTACCAGAATCATCGATCGTCCGCCTTCAAAATCTTTTCGGCAATTTTCATCTACAGTATTATAGTTAGGAAGGTATAGCATGGCTCATCGAGATGAAGTCAACACTGTTGTATAGCGAAACAATTGTCGTGGTTTTGAAAACCTCTTAGGTGAGAATCATTTTAGTTATAGTTTCATTCCAGATAGTTAGATGGATTTTATCGAATACTTTAAAAAAATTCCATGTGGAAACCGTTGATAATACAGAAATAACCAACTACTGGAACAAACAAAATTCGAATTTCTTCCTGATATCTAATACTCATTGAATTGGCATAGTAATTTCCAACACAAAATGAAATATAGATTTTCTCGTGAAGGCGTGACGAATTTCCGTGGGATGCGATGTCGAACATAAGAAATCATTCCAGCACGGGAATATTTATTCGTGGAAGTGTAATGAACAATATTTTTCATTACAGTTCTTTGAAAACTAAAAATAAAATTTCTGAAGATGATGCATTGTTTTGTTTTCAGACTCGTGTTGAATGGCATTTATTCCCTTTCAAGGTGGACGAACAATAAACTACAGCTCAGAATTTTACTGAATAAAATATTCAACCTCCAATTTGAGTTGATGTGAATATGCGATTCTTCATCAAGAATTTTAATTCGAAGAATTGTAGTTAATAAAGTCGAAGGTACTGCATCAGAAAGTATTTTATTTATTAACCCCATTTGAAATATTTACTAGAATTGTCGTTAATTTTCAGTTCCTAGATGACTGATCAAATTATAAGAAACTTCAATCATTCTTCTTACTGATTATTCGATTCAGCCGTCGACTACCACCGTGAAACGCCAACTCCCACGTTTTTCGCCCTCGACAAACACAGTTGCTGAAGATCACCTCGTTTCCAGAATGAACACTTCAGTTTGTTCATCTCTATGTGTCTGTGTCTACTTATCTTGTTAACCAGTATTTATATTTTATGTCGATGTTATTTATTTCAAATCCATTCTGACTCGAAGAACCGCCCTAAATAGTCCTGAAGATGAAACTATACAGTTTCAAAACGTCGACGATTCGAAATTTGGTTTTCTTCGACTTCCCGACCGAGTTCTTGCCAACTCAACAATTTTAATCTTACTTAAATGTTCGCTATCTCTTTCAACTATACCGGGTGGCTACGGAAGTATTGCCTACGGAATATCTCAGTTATTGTATGAAGTAGGTTTATGAAATTTGGAGCGTCGATATAATGACATAAGAGCTAGAATATGAGCATATTGACATGTCAAAGTTAACTTCCGGTCTGACCGGAAGTAACATCAACTTTCTTATTTTAAATGGAAACCCTATTTTTTTTTCTTTTCGCTTTATTCAGCATTCAATTCCCTTTCTAGTGACATATCACAAGTTGGTATCTAACCAGAAACTAAATCAGAAAAAAATTATTATTGAAATTCGCCGAGTAGGCCGTGGAAGCAAAATGAAAGCCAAAAATTGAAAAGTTGGCTATGGAAACCATACGTCACTTGATAACAGTTGCTACTACTGTGATATTTTATTTTCATTCGTCGGCGTTATAAAAAGCCGCCAAAAAAAAATATTGGAAAAATTGGGAAAAAAACAATACTCTGTAGGTCCATAACTTAAATAGGAACATACAACTTTTTCTTGCCTGTACTATTCAGCATAACCATTCCTTTCTAATGATATAATAGAAAGTAATTTTTTGAAATGAAATACCAAAAAATCCAATTATTATTCTTCAAATAACGAAAAAACAGATTTATCGAAAAAAAAATCAAATTGATAGGATTAAAGATAAAATAAATTCAAAACAAATGTTCGAAATGCATTCCCTCAGCGTCAATACATTTATTGACTCTGGTGATATTTTCATGTAAAACGTTTCTCAACATTTGGGGCGTGATATCTTGGAAAGCTCTTACGAATTTTTACTTCTAGCTCATGTAGAGTTGTAGGCTGTGTGGAATACACCCTATTTTTAAGATGCCCCCATAGAAAAAAGTCGCACGGAGTAAGATCAGGTGACCTTGGTGGCCACTTGACTGGAACATGGGTTGTTATAAGTCTCTCTTGAAAGCGATTTTGAAGATAATTTCTCGCTATTCTTGAATCATGCGGAGGGGCGACATCTTGCTGGAAGTACATTCTCTCAGTTATTTCCGCTGGTAGGTTGTTAATGAATTCCGAAATTTCATTCGTTAAAAAATTAAAGTATCTCTCTCCGGTTAGTTGGCCTTGAAAAATTAATGGGGCCAACAATATGAGTTCCAACTATTCCTGCCCAAACATTCACACCAAATCTCTCCTGGAAGCCGCCTTGTCGGAACCGGTGCTCGTTTGCTATCGCCCAGTACCTGGAACAAAAGACCGTTCACACTTTTAGCACTTTACACTTCGACTATCGACAATAATCCAAATAAAGTACAGTACCTACCTTGTATTATTCCTGTTGAATAATCCATTGTTGGTAAATCTTGACTCGTCCGTAAACAAGATATAATAGTTAAATAGGTGATTCTCAGCATTTTGTCGAAGAAACCAATTACATTATTCCAGGCGCATTTCACCGTCATCTTCATACAAATGTTGATACAACTGATACTTGAAGGATTTCAATCGATGTTTTTACAAAATTTTCCTAGCAGAGTCCTTACTTATAGCTAATTCGGCGCCAATCTGCCTTGAGGAAATTGTGCTATCATATTGTACTAAAGCTAATACATTAATTTCAGTTTCCTCATTAATAACAAATGCTTCTTGGTCTTCGTGAACATCAGGCTCAGTTCTTAATTTTCTTCAAGCCACTGGAAATACCTTCTTGACGGTTGCTGCCTCCCTGCATATCGCTCTAAATACAATCGTTCAGCGGCATAAGAATTTTTTAAACATTCACCATAAATGAGAAGCATGTCAATTTGTTCGGTTTGTGAATAACGGGGCATTCTTTGAATATTCCACTAACTGATTTCGATTTCCAAACCCTTTTAAAATGGCAGAATCAAAAACACTACTTCGAACGTCAAAATAATATGGATAGCAGCGTTCGTGACAGCTCTCATTTCTTTTTTGTTTCATTCCAAAATACATCTTAATCAGCCTACTTGTTAATATTTTGGTTCGAATGATTATTGCAATGGAATGATTATTCTGAATAGCACAAACATCGTCCATAGGTAGATATTAGAATATCTATGGACGATGGCACAGACCAAGTACGTTTATGTTCCTATTTAACCTAGAACCTACAGGATATAATTTATCATTCCACATTATTTTTAATTTTATTTTTGCGTATGGCGATAATCTGTTTTGTTATATGAAGAATAATAATTGGATTTTTCGGTATCTCAGTTCAAAAAATTATTTTCTATTATATCATTAGAAAGGAATGGTTATGCTGAATAGTACAGGCAAGAAAAAGTTGTATGTTCCTATTTAAGTTATGGACCTACAGAGTATTGTTTTTTCCCAATTTTTCCAATATTTTTTTTGGCGGCATTTTATAACGCCGACGAATGAAAATAAAATATCACAGTAGTAGCTACTGTTATCAAGTGACGTATGGTTTCCATAGCCAACTTTTCAAGTTTTGGCTTTCATTTTGCTTCCACGGCCTACTCGGTGAATTTCAATAATAATTTTTTTTCTGATCTAGTTTCTGGTTAGATACCAACTTGTGATATGTCATTAGAAAGGGAATTGAATGCTGAATAAAGCGAAAAGAAAAAAAATAGGGTTTCCATTTAAAATAAGAAAGTTGATGTTACTTTCGGTCAGACCGGAAGTTAACTTCGACATGTCAATATGCTCAAATTCTAGCTCTTATGTCATTATATCGACGCTCCAAATTTCACAAACCTACTTCATACAATAACTGAGATATTCCGTAGGCAATACTTCCGTAGCCACCCGGTATTTATATTAACGGTGGAACATCAATTCAACCTATTCTGAATGTAAATTGTCACATATAATATCAGTCAATATTGGTTGAATCATTTTTACCAATATCGATAAAACAACATTGTCTGTTATTTGTTATCAACATTATGAATAAATAGTGCAATCCCAATATTCCTTGGTAGAATATTATTTCACCAATATTGAACAAACCTTCTCAACCTATATTGAGCCAATATTAGTTGAATAATTTTTATAAATATCGATAAAACAATAACATTATCGTCTACGTATTGTTTTCAACATCTAGAATAAATATTGCTATTTCAATACTTTTCTCATATATCAAAAACACAAAAATATTGATATAATAATTCTGATACAATATGACAAATTCATATCAATAATTACCATTATCTAAATGTGAATAGTGGCCGAATAAACAAGGAGCAATATTGAAATATATTATAATCAAAACTGGTTAAGAAAAGTCTTTTGTAGTTTTTAATTATTAACCAATGGAACATAAAATTGAATCAATTACTATTAGCGAAACATGAGAAAAAAATTATAGTGATTATTTCACTTATGCTAAAATAGCGTGTTATGATTATTTAAAATTTTTGTGTTGATAAATGAAAACATTATGTTTTCGATTTTGTAGTTCGGCTCTTGATTGGCTACTGGATATGTATATGATGTGTTTTTGATTTTGTAGTTCGATTCCTGATTGGTTATTATCAAAACACAAACTTACCACTAGCAAGCTGCTGTAATGACACAACACCAAACTTTGACCAAAACTAAATAAGCACTCACTATTAATTCATATCAACTTCACAATTTTCGACAAATTTTGCATAAGTACTCGATGATTAATCAAATCACTAAATCAAAATGTTATCAAAACAACCTCCAGCGAGAAGCAGTAGACTAGACATGCAATGACGAAACTACGAATGACGCGCTCTGTCATTGGTAACTGAAATAGAGGCCCAGGCAGCACCAGATATTCCATGAATAATCCTAGAACATTCCTTTTGGAATATTGGTATATTCGAGGAATATTCCAGGATATCCCAGACGATTGGAAGAATATTCCCTGAATATTCGAATGGGAATTCCTCAGATATTCATAGAATATACCCGAAAGAATATTCTATGGATATCTAGAATATTCACAGGATATTCCGCAGATATTCCACACAAAATGTTCCTACAATATTCCAAATAAATATTCCCAGAATATTTGGAATATTCCAATATCATCCCCAGAATATTAGTTGAAAATAATCAAGGAATATTCCTAAAGAAATATTCTAGGAATATATGGTATAATCATGGAATATAACAGTAATATTCTTAGAGTTCCATTTTCGAATTATCCAGGCAGATTGCTTTCTGGAAAATATTCATTCACTGAAATACTAGATGAATAAGAATAACTTCTGTCTTGATTTCTACTGCGGTTTGATTTATTTGTTACGGACCGGTTTCGGCTTTTTCAGCTTTCACTTGGTGTAAAAGCGGCAACCGTTAGTAACAAATAAACCAAAACTCAGTGGAAATAAAAAAGTTTTTTTTCCCCATCCAGTATTTCATCATGAATTTCTAAAAAATAAATAAATCATCAATTGAACAAAATATATTTATTACTATTATTGAAAAATTACCAAAACCTATAAAAAGTAAAACTATTGAAAACCATAATCTGAAGAAATATTTGAAAAATTCTCAAATAAACTAATATTTCGAACAAACCCCAAATGAATTAAGATTAACAGTCTTTCTCTTCTGTTTTATTGACCCATTCCGCTGCTGAGTTAGGAATCCTGAAAAAAAAGAAAAAAGTTAGTAACAAAGCAACAGAAGTACAGCTTGGCAAATCTAGCTATGATTGTCGAAAAACGTATGATATGCGCGAATTTGGAATGAGAAAGTATTCGGACGATAATTGTACATTCAGTAATAAACCTTCACAGTTCGCTTTGCGATGCGAAAGATACAATGAAACTGACCAGTACAGTTGCGGCCAATAAAAAATGGGATAACTCTTATAGCAGATTTTTGTTTATTTCTAGCTACTTGAATTTGTGTTATGAATATGTCACATGGCAACATTGAATATTTGACATCAATCAAACAATTCCAAATTAGGAAGTAATCATGCCGCATATACACGCAGTGATGGAAGGTGGAATAATCGCAAAAATAGACAACTGTCCCTTTTTTTTTGGCCGCAACCGTACAGCAACTCATACTTGTTTCGGACTGTACTAAGCTCTTCTCCCACCGCGCATCGATAGGCCTGGCGATTTCACATTCAGAGTTAGATTTGCCAAACTGCAAATGAACTACATTTTGTGCGATTTTCCAGAACCTAAATCTATACTACTAAATATTACTTACCTTCTTTAATCATTTCCTCGTAAGTTCAATTGTGTCAAGGATATACTCGTATAATCCGTTCCCTGATGGACTTCTCTGTACTACATACTATTTACCCCCTTTTCTTTCAGACAATGTGACTGATGACGACGTAGGGATTCTTGGAAATAAAATGAAAATAATAACTACTACAAGGGGCGGGGATTAGCGCAGTGGTTAAGCGCTCGCCTGGTAATCGAGAGATTGCAGGTTCGATTCCCAGACGGTGCGATCTTTTTTCATTTTCAGATGTGAAAGTCTGAATGACTGAGGCTCGTGTCGGCTGGGAATAATCCTCCACGATTCACTGTTGCGTTAAAAATTAACAGTGCTGCTCCTAAAGTGGCGTATGGAGTTAGTAACAAGGCCTATCCAGAACACGTGGCTAATGACCATAGCAGTCGATGCCAAAACACCAAGGAAAAAAAAAAAAAAAAATAACTACTACAATGTTGATCCAGCGTGGTGATACATAACCTATGAATAATAGTTTGATAGATAATATTCGAAAAAATAATTGCTATCAGATTCTAATAAGTGCTTTCAAAGTATAACACCTATTTTATTACTATACTTATTTTTTTAAACTACGTACCTACGTTCTATATGACATCATTACACAATATTAATCACTGAAAACAGCAACAAAATTCACACAATATGGCGGTGGGCGGTGTGCCGAGAAACGACAGTAAAATCCAAATAGCACGCTCTCTGATTGGCAATAGCGGGAAGTTCAAAATGACAGACAGCCGCATGTAATCTGAGTTGGAAATGCACAAATTATAACCCAACTGAAATTATCGAAATAAATAAACACAGCGCTCATGATAACGTATGGTCAAATTCACGCAAATTGATTGCATTTAGAAAATTATTCCTTTTATTTTCTCTCGTAAAAATGAAAATATCAGATCGGGAATGATGCACGAATATTCCATTCCATTCCATTCTATGAATGTTCTATCGAGAATATACACTAAATCATATGCCAGGAATATACAACGTAGAATATTCGTACTGGAATATTCCTGTTATATTCTTTCGAAAATGTTTTTGGAATATTCCAGTTGGTATAATCCATGAATGTGCTCAGGGTATAAAGATATTCCAGGATTATTCCATGATTATTCGGAAGATATACATCCATTCTAGGATATCTGAGGAATGTTCTGGGAATATACCATGCTGTCTGGGGGGATGTTTGAAATATCAAGTAAATGTTTTGTTAGTTGCATAATTTCAGAACTAAATGGGGGATTGATGTTCCTAGTTAAATTGAATAGTAAATAAAAAAAAATGGTTTCGATTTTATTCATGAAATCGTTAATTTCTTCTCGGTTTCGAATCAAACCATGTTGCTTCAGGCAACCACACTCGCGCAAGCGCTCGTGTGGTTGACAAGCAACATAATTTGATTCTCAAATTCAAAGGAATTGCTATTTTGATAATCACCGATACACTTGTAGTATTACCTACGAAAATATAATGTATCGTCGTACGATATTATATGAAATAAGGTATTAAACAATTTATAGTCGATTCTATAAGAGAAGGTATAGGAAGCGAGTTATTTTATGAGATATGATATACGTAGCAAGAAACAAACCTTTCATATATCAAATGTAGTTCAATGTCCAACGTGGCTTTTGCTGGTGAAGTAGTTATTTTTTGTTGGATATTACAAAAAAAAAAAAAAAAACTTCAATTGATTGTAGAGTGAGTAGAGTCATGTTTTGGTTCAATTTTCAATTGAGAATGTTTCTCTTCACAAGATAGCACAAGCGTTTCACAGATATATTTTTCATATGAATATAAAAAAGGAGTCGATTACCATACACCATTGTAGTATTGCAATGAGCGCGATGTAACAACTCATTTATATGGCTTCAAAATCTCAGTTCAGAATCTAATATAACACCTACATTTTATGCTTCACTTACCGCCTCGAAATTTTTCTTCACCAATAGCAATATTCACCACATTCGATAAATTTTGTCTGTCGCGTTTAGTGCCAAACAATACGATTTTAGATTTCATTTGGTTTATTATTTGGCAGTATTCAGCCTGCTTGGAGCTATTATATAAATGAATATCGTCAGCTTATAAATGATCGCCACAGTGTTCGATTCTGTTTAACAGATGAGAAGCATATACAGAAAACAGTGATGGTTCATGGATCGACCCTTGAAGAATACCAGAACTTAGTGCAAGATAGTCTGAACTAGTACCGATCTTATAAACTTTTTGTTGTCCAAATTCGAGACGGGTTTTTATTGAGGAACAATCATCATTAGAAAATCGAATATATTTCAATAAACAAATTATTAAATTGTGATAAACCGATCGTATCAAAAGTGCGACTAAAATCTATATTAACCACTATTGTTGAATAACCCTACTAAGTGATTTCAAAAATTTCATGAATAATTTCATCAATAATTCGAATTCCATTACGAAAACCTGACTGAATTGAGGATAATTATGAATGTATGTGTAATATTCTTAATTTGAGATTCTAAAGTTTCTCCAAGATTTTTAATAACTTATTGGACGTAAGTCTTTGAACTCAGTAGGATCTTGTTTTTTTGTACAACTCTTTGATAAATGCTCTCTTCAGGAATATCACTTTCGAATATACAAAAATTCACAATATGTGTAATGTTTGAGCTAGTAAATGGACAAAAAAATTTCATGAAGTTTATATTCAATCCGTCTCATCCAGCAGGGTTTGTTTTAATGTCACAAATTGCTTTATAGACAAGAGAATCTAGTTCTTTTGTACTTCCTTGAGCTTTTCCCGTTTCATAAATCATTTATTTTATAGGAAATGTTATCCACAGAGCTAAAGGGATTGCTACCCTGGAGGTAACAATAAGAGCATGCCTCAAGCAAATAATTTAGACAACTGACTGAGTAAGAAACCATATACTATTCCATACCATATACTATTTCCTGATCATATATCATATAAAATGACGTGTCAAAGAGATCTATAGACCAGCAAATCCTTACAATAGATACTTGTAGATTAACTTGAATATTTTTATTATGTTTACCAATATGGCACCAATGTTGATATCAGTAGATACATTGCTTTTTCAATATCGAGTTTCATTGATTCAACAAAATATATTTTTCCCAGATTCAATATACCTATATTGACACAACATAAAACTGACCTCCACCTAATATTATGAACTACCTAGGTAGTATCGTAGTTGGTATCGCACTCGACTGGAAATTGAAGCCCTGATGCAAATTCTAGCTGGTCAATATTTTTAGTTCAATTTTTCATTTTTATTTCTATGTCTCAACCGTTCTTCTCTATAATGATTCACAGATACTCATGCCCTTTAATCGTTGAAATCTTTCTTCAATAATTTCTCCAAAATGACAATGCTTATAATTTTAGGTCAACTCGCCTTTATTGTTATATGCCAATCCACTGAAACAGTACATTCGATCATTCCGGATCAATAAATCAGTTTTATTTATCGATTTCTAAATTTTCTTAATGAAATATCGAAACCGCTGAAATTATTTACTTCGCCTTAGGCTTGATTAACCGTTTCCTGTTAAATAACAGTATGTAGGTGTACACACACATCGTAGTACCTATAAATAACTCCAGTGTAGTGTAAACGGAATTCTCCGTTTCTGTTCACAATGCTGGAATCTCGACATGTATTAATTATCAAAGGTTTCTGTTCGAGACAAAGGGGTAATAGAACGACAAAGGCATATTGCATTTCTGGAAGAGTTCACGCGTCTTCATAATACAGGGCATTTCCACGAAAATTCCTCAGAACTAAGATTGAATGAGTGGATATGAGAGTTTTGAAATGAAAGACATTTTGTAGAAAGGAATAAAGGTGTCCTCCAGAGGAAAAGAAACAAATTCCCAAAAAGGCCTTTCAGGATAGAACGAGTTTTTTTTATTTGCTTCAACGTTTTTATACGATTCTCGTATGGTGAATGGTGGAACACCTGGTATATTTTGGTGGTTGGAAGATGGGTTATGATTGATGTCAGGGAAGTTGTAATTGTAATTTAGAGATCTGATGAAATATTATTACAAAGTATTTATCAATTCTCTATAAATGGTGACCCCGAAACGAGAACAATAGTCAAATTACTTGACAGTTGACTAGAGAACAAATCATATCAATTTTAGAGTTTTTCAACATTTCTTTCCAAGAAACGACAGTTGATTTGAGTTTAGAACTGAAGGTGCAATATTACATGAGAACCCATCAACTAACATTGTGAATGACTTCGACTGCTCCAGTCTATTAGAACAGGCTAATAATATAAGGAAAGACAGTCAAGAAAATGCAAGCAATATTATTTAGAAATAGATTTAAGTAGCCTTGTTTCTATGATATGTTGTTGTTGTCGTTTATAAAAAAAATATAGTTGACATTAAAACTTCATTGACGTTAAACCGTTTTGAGTTTCTCTCTACAACATAATACCTTACGGTATTGCAATCCACTGGTTTATACCCAATTTCAAAAGGTTATGGGCCCAGATTATCGCACACATTGAGTAAAGTACGATAAATAAAGTTCATTATGGCATCCGGAAGTTCATTGATACCGATTGAAAAACTCAAAGGTAGAGAGAACTACGATACATGGAGATTCGCAGTACAGTCATATCTTGAACATGCAGAATTGTGGAGTTTTGTAACCGCAACCGATCTGAGTACCGAGTCCAAAAGGAAGCTGAACGTGAAAACCAAATCAAAAATCATTTTGCTAATCGAACCTATCTTTTGTCCATGTGCAAATGGCAAAAACGGCGAAGGAAGCCTGGGACAATTTGGAGAAAGCTTTCTTAGATTCCGGATTAACAAGACGAGTAGGTTTGCTGAGGACACTGATTACTACACGATTAGATGAAGCCAATTCTGTGGAAGATTACGTCACCAGAGTTATTACTACAGCTCATAAGTTAAGAGGTCTGGGAATGGAGGTGAATGACGAGTGAGTTTGAACTTTACTGCTCGCAGGACTACTTGAACAATATAAGCCAATGATCATGGGCATCGAAAACTCTGATGGCCTTTCTTCTGATGCAATGAAGACCAAGCTTTTACAAGAAGTTAGGGGAGATACCACAGATAAAAATGCAGTCGCTTTTTTCAACAAAAATAAAGCATTTCGAACAAAGAGTCCTAGATGTTATAACTGCAATAAATTTGGCCACCTCTCCAAATTTTGCCCCCAGAAGAAACATGCTAAGCCGAACAAAAAATCCATCAATCTCCTCTGTAGTCATTTGACTTTAAGTGGTTTCGATCGAAATGACTGGTATATAGATTCAGGAGCTTCAACACATATGACATTGAGGAACGATTGGTTGTCAGATCGTGAGGATTTTCGCCATGAAGTCATTACTGTTAATAATGTTCACCTGGAAGTGCAAGAAAAAGGACACGTCAATATTGACATTCAGGTTGATGGAAAATTAGTAAACGCCTGTCTCCAAAATGTTCTTTATGTCCCATCTTTATGCGTAAATCTTTTATCAGTAAGCGAAATCACAAAGAAGGGAAACATCGTCGAGTTTCATTCTTCAAGCTGCCAAATATTCTCGAGTGATATGTAGAGAAACGAGAAATTAGAATTGATCAAAAGTTGTACATTGAAGAAATACTCAACAAATTTGGAATGATCGACTGTAATTCAAGCAATACCCCTTGCTGTACTGGTCTCCGTTTGAGTAAAGATATGTGTCCTAGAGATGATGATGAACGGAAGAAAATGTTACCCATTCCTTACCAAGAGGCTGTTGGCATCTTGATGTATGTGGCACAAGTTACAAGTCCTGATATTTGCTATGCGGTCAGTTTAGTAAGCCGATTCAATACAAATCCAGGTATGCAACATTGGCAAACTGTTAAAAGGACACAAGATTTCCAATTAGTATTCCAAAAAGACAGTTGTCCACAAATAATAGGAAATTCTGATTCTGACTGGGGCGGTGACGTGGACGACAGAAAATCTGTCACAGGATACATTTTCACTTACCAGGGAGGATTAATATCTTGGAATTCTCGCAAGCAACCTACAGTAGCTCTATCAACGACAGAAGCGGAATACATGGCTTTGGTTATGACTGCTCAAGAAGGTATTTGGTTGAAACAGCTCGTCATGGAGTTGGAGCCAACAGTTCAGATAGTTTGCTGATTAACTGCGATAATCGAAGTGCCATCAACTTATCTGCCACCACTATGTATGAGGCAAGGACAAAACATATCGATGTTAAACATCATTTCCTGAGGCAACTGGTAGAAGAAGGCAACATACAATTGAAACAAATATCCACCAATGATATGATAGCCGACATTATGACCAAGGAGCTCGCTAGTACGAAACATAGGAGGTGTATCGAGAAAATTAATTTTTTCCTTGGGGGTTATTAAATCTAGGGGGGACATTGAGAAATAGATTTAAGTAGCCTTGTTTCTATGAAATGTTGTTGTTTTAAAACAAAATGTAGTTAACATTAAAACTTCATTGACGTTAAACCGTTTTGAGTTTCTCTATACAATATAATACCTTACGTTATTACAATCCACTGGTGTATACCCAATTTCAATAAATATACGGAAAAATTGGAAAAAATTACCAAG